>CM071156.1:1485000-2685000 GCA_036417725.1 Clanis bilineata | reverse complement strand
TATTTTATTGATTGTTTCCAGCCAAGACTTCCTATTTGTTTCAAAGCTTGCCGGAGATAAAAATAATATTTTTTCTGTAACCAGCAACATTGTATTCGATAAACATATTTTAGTTCTCTTTTAGCTAAAGTAGGCAAAAGTACGGTTACGCTTTTAATAACACCAGAATTTCATTATAAATAAGGCAGTTAGTGTATCAACAATAATTAATACATACATACATAAGCTCGCGCCTGTATCCCTGAAGGGGTAGGCAGAGGTGAAATAGCGAACTACAACACCCACATTTCGCCGAGCTTAGTTCTGTCCCAGATGTGATAGGGGGCGAGCCTATCGCCATATCGTGCACAAATTCCAGACTCCGGGCTGATATGGAAAAATCCAATATCACTTTGCCCGACCCGGGAATCAAACCCGAGACCTCAGGACGGTAGTCGTACCGATATACAGCCCCGCCACCGAGACAGTCAATAATTAATGTATTTACAAAAAAAAAATAACAATAATTAAAACATGTATTTTTATTACCCGACTATCATCATCATCTTATCATCATCATCATCATCAGCCATAGGACGTCCACTGCTGAACATAGGCCTCCCCCAACAATTTTCAGATCGACCTGTTGGAAGCGGCCTGCATCCACCGACTTCCTGCAACATTTACCCGACTATGGCATAGCAAAAAGGAGGGTTATGTTTTTTCCCGGTATGTTCTATGGTCCATTGTTCTACGAGCAGGATGCAGCTAAAATCGTTGTTTTGGGTATATGTTTTTGTGTAATGCGCCAGTTTTACGCCAGAGTTTCTTGCCCGTTCTTCTCTGGCGAAACGGCCTTCCGAACTGGCGGTAGAGGAACTTTGACGGAATCTAAATAATGTAGTAACATTTCATGGATTCAATAAATATTTTGATTTGATTTGATTTGTAATGTTTCGATAATAATCACAAGTTTAAAAACATAACGGACCGACTTCAAATTCGATCGTAACCACATTTATATGGGACCACCCTTGAAATAAGCCCTATCGAACACAAAAAGAATTTTGAAGATCGGTCCACATTCGGCGGAGATATCGCGTAACATACATAAAAAAAAATACAGACGAATTGAGGACCCCCTCCTTTTTGAAAGTCGGTCGAAAACTAGTGCAGGAGACGCGCCTTTGAAAATAATTAATGAACAAAAAATAATTAAAACAACAAAAATAAAGATTGATGTGTTTCGTCCATTCAAAAATCAAAGCTGCCAAGGTCGCAACTACGCCATCGTTTAATATATTAGGACATTTATTCTTGTACCTCTTTTGACCCAGGACCTTATTTGTTGTGTAAACGTAATATAAGTGTCTTGAAGGAATTTAATCAAAGCCGCTACGAACGTGAGACTTGAGACTTCCCATACGAATTCGATCGGAGTCTCCTGTGTCTTGTAATTGTACGCCGTACTGTAATATAGTAATTTCTTAAGTTCACACCGACTTCAAATCCGATTGTGACCAAATGTATATGGGACCACCCTTGAAATAAGCTCTATCGTATACAAAAAGAATTTTTAAATCGGTCCACATTCGGCGGAGATATCGCGTAACATACATAAAAAAATACAGACGAATTCAGGACCTTTATAGAAGTCGGTGGATAAAATTATTTTTACGGATTCTATCACGGTTTGTTTTATATTTTTATGCCCGACATTTCGAAAGCTATGCAGGCTTTGTGGTGAGTCCAACCCGTGACCACGAAGCCTGCAAAGCCTTCGAAACGTCGGGATTAAAATAATCACAAGTTTAAAAACTTAATGGACCGACTTCAAATCCGATCGTGACCAAATTTATATGGGACCACCCTTGAAAGAAGCTCTATCGAACACAAAAAGAATTTTGAAGATCAGTCCACATTCGGCGGAGATATCGCGTTACACACATAAAAAAATACAGATGAATTGAGGACCTTCTGCTTTTTGGAAGTCGGTCGAAAAATTAAAACTAACCGTTATAGAATCAGTAAAAATAGTTTTATTTCAATGTAATATAGTCCTTGATCTAGTGACAGCACATATGGGCTGTGGCCCGGGTGGCCGTGGGTTCGATTCCCAGGTCGGGCAAAGCGAATTTTCTAATTTAATTTGCCCGGGACTGGATCTTTCAGAGGGGATTGACGTCAGGTAGGCAGCCGGTCGTAGAAAGTAAAAACTAAGCCGATTACCTTCTGCAACATTAAGGTGGAATAAGAGCAGATGGAAAGAAAGATTTTATAGACAAATTACTTGTTCTTCCATCCACCCTTATCGCAACTTTTTAACTTTGTTGCAGAAAAGATTCCGCTTAGTTTTTTCGATCCGCTGTCTACCTGTCGTAATCCCCTTTGTATAATCCCGGCTCAATACAAGACCCATTATTTAATCATGTTGCAGAAAATATTGGCTTTGTATTTTCGACCAACTGTCTTCCCGACGTCACCCCCTTTGGGAGATCCCAGCGCAATACAAGCCCCATCATATCATACACTTAATTTAAAAATTAACATCAACTACTCAACAAATAAATTATAAATCCCAATTATTATATATATTTTAAAAAAATATGTAAAGTGCCAACAGTGGAGTAATACCGCCATGACAACGAAGAGGCGTTACTCACGACACCATTAGAATAACGGTCCTCGTGTATTGTAGACAAATCAGTGGTCGCACTGTAAGCGGGATGTAATAATCACAAGTTTAAAAACTTAACGGAACCACTTAAAATCCGGTCGTGACCAAATTTATATGGGACCACCCTTGATATAAGCTCTATAAAACACAAAAAGTAACATACATACAAAATTTTAAAAAAATACAGACGAAACTAGGACCTTCTTCTTTTTTCACATTTCGCAAAGCTTAGTTCCGTCCCTGATGTGATGGGGACGAGCCTATCGCCATATCGGGCACAAATTCTAGACTCCGGGCTGATATATATCCAATATCCCTTTTCCCGACCCGGGGATCGCCTCCTATCACATCTGGGACTGAACTAAGCTCGGCGAAATGTGGGCATTCTAGTTCGCTTGCGCACTTCTGTCTACCCCTACGGAGATACAGGCGAGAGCTTATGTTATGTAAATGCTATTTTATCGCTGGGCAAAGACTTTATAGCATCTAGTAAAGTATAATTTTATCTCTCACATACTGCAGTTCTGCAATTTATATTCCGCTGGTAGTGCAACCATGTCCCTAACACCCGACGGGCCGGGAAACTTCGCGTAATGGCTCGCAACTTTACGCATTGTGCGTCTACTAACTTTGGCCACAAAAGGATGGCACGAATGTCGAGCTTTAATAGCGATAAAAACATTTTCTTAAGATGACGCATGTTGGTATTTAGTGTTGATTAAAAGGATAGCTCAGTTCAGAATGGTACGGACTGCCGAAACGAGTGTCGGAGGTTCGATACCAACCCAAAATGGAGCATACACCCCTGACTTTTCTATGTTAAGTGTGTTTTCTTTGTGAACTATCGCTTGCCATAACGGTGAAGGAAAACATTGTGAGGAAACCTACATACCCGAGAATTTCTCTATAAGATTTGGAAGGTATGTGGTAGACTAAGGTCTAACCCCTCTCATTAGTAGAGGAGGTGCGTGCCCAGCAGTGCGACAATAATATATTATAGGGCTAATATATCCCTTAGAGTTTAAGGGATACAGTCCCGGGCAAATTAAATTAGAAAATGCATCCGATCTGAGAATCGAACCCAGGACCTTCCGATCCACAGCCCATATATGCTACGACTAAACCAAGGAGGCGAATACAAGATTTTATACAGGAACAAAATGTCGACTGAAATAACGTCTGTTTACACTATATCTTTGTGGTGAAATCGTGAATTTTTGGATTCGGATATGTCAATCATAGTACGTTTCGTCTTTGTGCTCGTACGGTAATGTTTATAAATGAACTCATAAAATGTTTTTACGGTTGTAAAATCTTTGTTTTCTGTAAACATCGCTTGTGTAATGGGGGACTATATACATACACAGTTTCACGCCTGTGTTCCCGAAGGGCCAGGCAGAGACGAACAAGAAAATCCGAAAAGAAACTCCGAAATAGGAGGTTCTGTTTTCATCTTCCTTTTTCGACCGACTTCCAAAAAGGAGAAGGTCCTCAATTCGTCTGTATTTTTTTTTTTCTTTTTTTTTTTTTTTTTTATAGCAGAGACTGGCAAACGAACAGATGGGTCACCTGATGGTAAGTGATCTCCACCGCCCATAGACACCCAAGACACAATAAGAATCATGGGTGCGTTGCCAACCTAAAAAGAGGACATGGAAGGGGAGGGAATAGGGATTGGGAAAGAGGGGGGGGGGACGGGCCACGGGAAATCTCACTCACCGAACGAAACGCGACAGCAAGCTGCCACTTTACGTCGGTTTCCTGTGAGACAGTGGTATCCAACCGGTCGAGCCGGCCCATTCGTGCTGTAGACGTTACTGTCTACAGCGTGGCTCTACCACTCATAAATACACACTTTTACACTTTTTATGTATGTTACGCGATATCTCCGTCGAATGTGAACCGATTATCAAAATTATTTGTAAATCGGTTAACAAAACTAGTGCGCCTCTGCCTACCCCTTCGGGGATACAGGCGTGAGCTTATATTTCCTGATATCTCCGCCAAATGTGGACCGATTTTCAAGATTATTTTTGTGTTCAATAGAGCTTCTTTCAAGATTGGTCCCATAAAATTTGGTCACGATCGGATTTGAAGTCGGCCCGTTAAATTTTAAAACTTGTAATTATTCTGTCTTAAGCCACGTCTCCTGCACATGTTTTTTTCGAAACAAAACTCCACAAAACAAGGCTCCACATTGTCTCCTGCTCATATAATAATGGATTATACACAAAAAAATTTAGAAATACCATGTTTTGTGTGGAGGTTTTGTGTAATGTTTTAGTGCAGGAAACGTGGCTTTATTGGGTCCCATTGCTCGGCAAAGGACCCCATCCTTGCCACTAATTTCATCTGTATAATCAGTGGCGAAACTATAGCGTGGGAGGGCTGGCAAAATGCCACGGGCCCCTGGCCGGAGAAGGCCCTTAGCCCGAGGTGCCGCAAACTTATGTTATATTTATGACAGCCTCCGTGGCGCAGCGGGCGAGTAGCCGGCTGTGAAGCGAGAGGCCGATGGTTCGATTCCCGCATTGAGACAAATGTTTGTGTGGCCCACAGATATTTGTTTCATGTCTGGGTGTTGTGAGGCCGAAACTCTTTCATAGTCTGATACCCACAATACAGGTTATACCTAGTGTGGGGTCAGGACTAGGTGTGTGACTATGCAGTCACACACCCAGATTTATTAAAATTAAATTACAAGACTGCCTTGGTGGCGTAGTTGTATTTCGGTATGACTACCGTCCTGAGGTCTCGGGTTCGATCCCCGGGTCGGGCAAAGTGATATTACAACGTGACGATTTTTACGGGGGGCCCATCTAAAGAATTTTTCCACGGGCCCCAGATGGTATAGTTACGTCACTGTGTATAATATCAATGTTCACCGATAATTTGTTTAATGTTACCTGTTTTTCTGTGTGTTTATAATAAAAAGTTACTATCTATTTAACTATCTAATTTGTAAAAAACCCGTTAACATTGTATGTTTAAGCAATTAACTACACTGCAAAAACGAAAAGCAATTACTTAAAGTTAGTTTTATTCTTTGAAGCACTAACTTATTTCACTTGCCTGTAGTTAATGGAGTTGGTCGAAGCTATAAAAAATCCGAACACTGTTCCTAACGGCATTACTGTTCAATTTAATAAAATCGTTTTTGACGTAAAAATCTATTTCTAAGTGCTTTTGTAGCTTTGTAAAGGTTTTTAGAAGGATAAAATTGATTTGATATACTTCCTCAGTTGCGTACACGGTAGTACCGTCCAAAGGTTTGCGGTTCGATATCCAGCCGGGTTACCACGACCTCTTATAGCAGTATTATTATAGTCGTTCTTCGTTTGTTTTGTATGGGTATCGGAACAAGTAAGATTATAATAATACTGCTATAAGAGGTGATGGTAACACCGTGGTCCAGCAGCAGTGGCGTACGGTCCATATAACACGATTCCTGCCAGCTTCCCTTTCCAGATTGTAGTAAAACACATAACATAACATAAGCTCACGCCTGTATCCCCGAAGGAGTAGGCAGAGTCGCACTAGAACTACAACTAGTACACCCACATTTCGCCGATCTTAGTTCCGTCGCAGATGTGATAGGGGCGAGTCTATCACCACATCGGGCACAAATTCCAGACTCCGGGCTGACATGAAAAATTCAATATCACTTTGTCCGACCTGGGGATCGAACCCGAAACCTCAGGACGGTAGTCGTACCGAAATACAACCACACCACCGAGGCAGTCCCATAACACATCTAAATAGATAAATACACCCAACAGTCACACTCCTAGTCCTGACCCCACATTAGGTATAACCTGTATCGTGGGTGTCAGAGACTATGAGAGTGCTTCGGTGGCGTGGTTGTATTTCGGTACGACTACCATCCTGAGGTCTCGGGTTCGATCCCCGGATCAGGCAAAGTAATATTGGATTTTTTCATATCAGCCCGGTGTCTGGAATTTGTGCCCAATATGGCGATAGGCTCGCCCCCTATCACATCTGCGACGGAACTAAGCTCGGCGAAATGTGGGTGTACTTTAGTTAGTGCGCCTCTGCCTACCCCTTGAACGATATAAGCTATGTATATATTATAGTGCTTCTTCCATATTCATACATTCACAGCTGTTCTTTTCAGCGGCTCGAACAGGAATATTTTTGGAAATCGAATTTGTATCGGGCTTGCTACGCACTGATGGCGTTTGGTTAATATTTCATACAAATGTCATAGATGCGCATCGAAGACGAATTCGATTGACATAAATATGCCTGCTCAGCGGGCTAAGACAAGTGGCTTATGCCGGCTTATGTAGGCTTCTTATCGAATAGAATAATAAGTGTATGGAAATACTCTTATGGCATTCCCATACATTTATTCTATTCGACTAGCGCATAAGCCACTTGTCTAAGCCTGCAGGTTACTGCTCTTATTATGAAATATTCTGATGTATTCGAACTTAGTACTTCCCAGTGCACTCCTCATATACTTCACTAAGCAAAACAAGTGAAAAAGCTATTACGGGCACAGCCGCAGGCACTTTCAAACTTCGTATGTTATACAGTTTACTTAGCGGAAGTATGAAGGACGTTTCTTGATTGTAGGATTTAGCTGATACAGCCTTAATAAAATATCTGCCATTTTGAAGAGTAACACTTAAAGTGATGATTAGGATAATTCGTGTTAATATCTATCAACCCACAGTTCCTTCAATAAAAGCAAAAGTAATATGGCATAAAGTAAAAGCTATAATAACAATGAAATAAAACTATTCTTACGGATTCTGTCAATAACAAGTTTAAAAACTTGAAGTCGGTCCGTTAACCAACTTCAATTTTTCTGATCGTGACCATATGCATATGGGACAACCCTTGCAATAAGCTCTATCGAACACAAAAAGATTTTTGAAGATCGGTCCACATTTGACGGAGATTACGAGTAACATATCTACATCAAAAATTCAGATAAGTTGACGAACTCCTTTTCGACCCACTTCCAAAAAGGAGGAGGTCCTCAATTCGTCTGTATTTTATGTATGTTATGTGATATCTTCGCCGAATGGGGACCGATCTTAAAATTTCTTTTTGTAATGATTTCTTAGGTTTACGTGAATGTTATTCATTGAAATTAAAATATTAAATTAAAATTAACATAGTCTGACCCGTGACCACGAAGGCTGCAAAGCTTTCGAAACGTCGGGCATAAAAATTAAAACCAAATCGTGATATAATCCGTAAAAATAGTTTAATTTCAATTTCTTTTTGTGTTCGATAGAGCTTATTTCAATGGTGGGTTATATGGTCCCATATAAATTTGGTCACGATCGGATTCGAAGTCGGTCTATTAAGTTTTTAAACTTGTGATTATTTATATCTTTGGGGGAAGCCCATGGCCAGCAATGGACGTCCTGTGGCTGGTGATGATCTACGAGACAGTAATATCAAACCGGTAACCCATTTGTGTAGACATAAATGTCTACAGCGTGGCTCTACCACTCAGTTGCTTGTTATTATTTCCCCAAAGAACAATAATTAATAATACATAATATCGTATCCTATAGAAACTATGGAAGGTCGCGGCAACCCTACACGTGGTTCAAAGGTGGTACAAAGGTGCTAGTAAAGTGGCAACCCTGCTTAATTGACTACATTAATTACGAATCGATTGTACATGTTGTTAGCATGTCGTAATGATTGATATCAAAATCGCTATAGCTTCACGTAGCTTTGTGTTGTGAGGGGCTTCGACGACTTTAATTGGTTCACAAATCTGTCAATACAATATATATCACAGTGTTGATAAAAGACGTAATAAGTTTTACATAATATTTTGTACGTCTTAAACTAGTGAACACAGCATGCGTTAAATTATTACATTAATATGTACTTAAAATGAATAATACAGTAATGCCAATGAATGCAAAACAGATAAGAGCAATGAACATAGATCAGTGTTTAGGTTTACATAGCATGTTTGATATACTAAACTTTCTTCCATTTCACCTGCGCTTATTCTAATTTTTACATAACATAAGCTCATGCCTGTATCCCCAAAGGGGTTGGCAGAGGCGCACTAGCGAACTAGAACACCCACATTTCGCCGAGCTTAGTTCCGTCCTAGATGTGAAAGGAGGAATACCTATCGTCAAATTGGGCACAAATTCCAGACTCCGAGCTGATACTGGAAAATCCTATATCACTTTGCCCGACCCGGGGATCGAACCTGAGAGCTCAGGAGGATAGTCGTACAGTGCACGCAATACCACTACGCTAAATTATGAAACAATTAGGTCATAATATTTTAAGTCCGAAGTTCCTGCAATCTGTGCACTTCACGTGCTAAATAGAGCTACTGCATCGGCATTTCCTTGTAATTTAGTACTCATGGCATCCCATCTAATTTTACACCGCATTTGCAAAGAATTTCAACATAACTTCGAATAAACAACGATATCGTATTTCGAATCGGTTCGTGTACGCATTATCGTCCATTCAAACCTTGCAAGGCAAGAAGACATTACTCCACTAAATTTTAATTTAATTTCAACCTTGCTGAAAGTGAGTAAGAGTTCGAAATTGTGGAATAAATTTCTGGTTGTTATGCTGTTGTTGTGCTAAAAGGTGTAGTATGAAAATTACTGTGCTAGCTCGCTTGCTAGGCCATTATTATGAGCTTGTGTAGGGTGTATACTGTGCAGTGATGTTACTATTTGACCGGTGGGAATTGTTTCGTTTAATTTATTTGCTGTCGAATTTTCTTTACGATACCGTATGGCATTATTTACAAGCTCGTTTTGTTAATTTGTGGAAGTGGATGTAATAGTCCTTGTAATGCGGTAAAAATGATTCGCTACCGCACAATTCTGGGACGAAATGAAATATATTGGATTCAGTTAGAAATAGTATTCATTTAGTTGAGTGGTAGAGCCAGTTCTGGGTGTTATGAGACCGAAGGTCTCTTGTAGTTCCTGATACCCACGACACAAGACTCGATCTTAATATGGGGTCAGAACTATGTGTGTGACTGTTAAAAAAATAATATTATAATATTAGACCTGTAATATTACTGTCCCACTGCTGGGCACGGATCTCCTGTACTAATGAGAGGGGTTAGGCCTTAGTCTACCTCGATGGCCTAATGCGGGTTGGTCGACTTCACATACCTTCGAAATTCTTGTGGAGAAATTCTCGGGTATGCAGGTTTCCTCACGATGTTTTCCTTCACCGTTATAGCAAGCGATATTTCACAAAGAAAACACACTTAACATAGAAAAGTTAGAGGTGTGTGCTCCATTCTGGGGTAGGTCTCGAACTTCCGATATTTGTCTCGGCAGTCCGTACCATTTCCAACTGAGCTATCGCTGCGATCGTGTGACTGATGGGTGTATTAAATTATCAATCTCGTACTATGTACCACAGTTTAACATCACTAAAGCGAAATATACTACGCATGATGTTGGTTTACGGTAATAGATATTGAAGTGAATAAGCGCGCGTTATCTGGAGTGAACGTTTAATCTAAACTCCATTATGTGTAACCTATGCCTTGATCAAACAGAATATTGTGTAAATAACCGTTTTACATCAGCTGTACAAAAAGTTTAAAAATCTGACTTCAAAATTCATACGATCGTGGTAAAAACTTGGGACTATCCTTGGAAAAAGGTTAAATCAACCCATAACTATTTGATAAATAAATAAATAACACCCAAAGTCACATCATCATCATCATCATCAGCCATAGGACGTCCACTGCTGAACATAGGCCTCCCCTAAAGATTTCCAGATCGACCTTTTGGAAGCGGCCTGCATCCAGCGACTTCCTGCGACCTTTATCAGGTCTTCGGTCCACCTTGTAGGTGGACGTCCTACGCTGCGCTAAAGTAACAAAGTCACATACATAGTCCTGACCCCGCACTAAGATCGAGTTTTGTTGTAGGTATCAGGAACTACGAGACACTTTCGGTCTCACACCCAGACCCGAAACAAATATCTGTAGGCCTTACAAACATTTGTCTCGGTGCGGGGATCGAACCCGCGGCCTCTCGCTTCACAGCTACTCAATCAAAGACATTCAACAGTACATAGACGGGACAACAGCACGAAACTTGCGATCCAAAAGTTGTGACCTCGTGGTCATAAGTCACACATCCGTATTTAAAACATACTCGCAAGGTCGTGCCAGCGTAAGTAATAATATTAAGGATAAAATTGTCTTACGTCATTCTCGAACATTCTAGGATGTAAATTGTAATAAACGTCCTCGCATTTTGGAACTTCACAACTTTTGAATCACATTTTTTTTATAGCAGAGATTGACGAACGAGCAAATGGGTCACCTGATAGTAAGTGATCTCCATCGACCATAGACACCCAAGACACAATAAGAATCATGGGTGCGTTGTCAACCTAAAAGGAGGGAACGGAAGGGGAGGGAAATGGGATTGGGAAAGGGTGGGGGAATGGGTCTTCGGAAATCTGCAAGCTGCAAGCAAGCTGCCACTTTACATCGGTTTTCTGTGAGACAGTGGTATCAAACCGGTCAAGCCGGCCCATTCGTGCTGTAGACGTAACTGTCTTCAGCGTGGCTCTACCACTCACACTCACTGGTATTGGTGCCCCGTCTATGTACTGTTAAATGTCCTGATTAGCTGCGGGCCTCATGCATCAATCCCAACTGCTTCCAGTATTTCCAGTCAATCCCCTGCCACCATTCCTGCCATATGCCATTCCCATACAACCCATTCCCTTACACTCTATTCCTATCTCCCTTATCCTATCTTAGCCATCCCATCGTTATTATATCCACTTGCCTGTCTGTTTTCAAATGTATAGAGAGATAATGTAAATTATATTAATTTTAATTAAAAACTTGCTTGTGTTGACTTGTCATAAGTGCTTTTTTACATGCCTGCGTGACCAATAAATATTTTTTATTTTATTATTTTGTAATTGTTATCACCATATCTGGGAAAATATACCTTATTACCATAGGATTAAGAGATTAGTAAACTAGGGTAACCTAACCTATCACCTAATACCTAGCTAACCACGACGTATGTCTCCAGAGGATTGGGATATTATCTATCAATTTGCAAAGGAAATGCCATCTTCAGCCCAGGGAATAGACTGTGTTTTCTATTGGCAAGATATAGTACACTTGAGAGGAAAATCGTCGCCTTCCGCTCCAACAGATTGTTTGTAAATTAATGAATGAACGTTGTGGACGAAGTTTTAAGAAAGTTTATATTCTTCGTACAAGTTTTACAAAGAGAACCAATTCCCAATGAATCCCCCCCCTACTCCATTATTTCCCAATCCCCATTTCCATCCCTTTATTTCCTTTATGTTGGCAATGTAACCTTGGTCCTTTTTGTGTCTCGGGTGTCTATGGGTGGTGGAGATCACTTACCATCAGGTGACCTATCTGCTCACTTGCCAGTCTCTACTATAAAAAAAAATAACAGACCGACTTCAAATCCGATCTTGACCAAATTTATATGGGACCACCCTTGAAATAAGCTGTATCAAACACAAACAATATTTTTAAAATCGGTCCACATTTGGCGGAGATATCACATAACATACATTAAAAAATACAGGGGATTTAAGGACCTTCTACTTTTTTGAACGGTCGAAAATGGCAGGGTACTGTGAAGAAGCTCATGAGTATTGGAGAACATATAGGGCCTTAATTATAAAAACATTTTCGCGTATCTTTTTGCTAACAATAGCCTGTCACTTTTTTCCTTGTGTTACATTGTTTAAAAATGAAAGAGACAACCTATGGTTAAAGATAAGCAGCTTAAATATTACTGATTTCTTAAGTTTACGCGAATATTATACATTGAAATAAAACAATTTTCACAGATTCTATCACAATTAGGTTTTAATTTTTACTCCCGACGTTTCGAAAGCTTTGCAGTCTTCGTTGTCACGGGTCGTGATAGAATCCGTAGAAATAGTTTTATTTCAAGCTTAAATATTTTTATAAGTAAGGGGCATAAGTATCAGAAACAGTTGCCTGCAGCCACTGCTATTAAAAAAACTATCAATTTATTTCGATGCACAAAAACAATATTAAATTCGCTTGAAAATTGATCGAGTGTCGAACCTCGAAAACCGTTTAAAATTGTAATTGACATGCAAAACTTGTTATCTGTGTAGTGTATAGACAGTTTTAATTCCGACCACCATTGTGTTGCGTCCCTGGACAATGTACCCGAAATATTGGACATCGTGTGAGTTAATAGGCAGAGGAATGAGCGTTTAAGTTTGAAGACGGACCCTGGCAGAAGGCCGGGATAATGCCAGGCAGAAAAAAGAAAGAAATAGGCAGAGGAATGAGTTATGGCTCTGAAGCTTGGTTAAATAAATTATCGTTCAGTATTTGTGTCGCCTCCGTGGTCTAGTGGATGCATATGAGTGTGAACTGGGATTCCCACGCCAGGTAATGTGATTTTTCTAATTTGATTTGCTCGGGCCTAGTTCTCTCAAAGGAGGGTTGACGTAAAGCAGTCAGCTGGTCGTAAAAATCTTTCTGCAATATGCTTGAAAACGTGCACTGCGCCGACCTCACATAAACGTGAGATAAGAGGAAGTACATAGTTAACAAAACTCTATGACGGGCATCAATATAATATACCCTAGATGCACAGTTCTTTGCAAACATCCTCCTAAAAAGTGTTCTCAGGAACAAAAGAAAGAAAAAGATCACAAGTTCTAATTAAATCAACACAAATATAACCCATGTTATAAAGTTGGTTTTTAAACGAAATGAGCAAGCGTTCTTAAATTTGAATTTTGTTAGAATTTTTTATCGGCGTCCGACTGTATGCAAAAAATAGCTTATGCACTCCTTTGTTGTCCCATTTTACGAGCGTCAACTGTGCATCTAGGTAAATAATATATCTATGCCGGAGAGTCCTAGTAATGAAAGGTACTAAAATACTGTTACTATTGTCTTAAAAACGACGCATCTTCATTGTCCACAAGCACGCACGCACGCACACATGACGATTTGTTTTCTTTTGTATATGACCAAAAATAAATGTATTTTATTTTTTTTCTTTCTTTCTTTTTATAGGAGTTTTTGCCATTGGGCTCGAAATAAAACTGCCTAAAACTTAAATAACATTAAACACATTAGGCTCTCTTCTAAGTATCACAATATTTTTAGCGCGAAATTTTACTCGGCATTTCAGAGCATTAACTTTGCGTGTGCGTTATGTCGCAGATGTTAATCCAACTTCAAAGTCCATTTCTATTCCAATCACGTAGAAAACGACGAATACATCGCTCGTTGGTTCTTTAATAACTTCACCGAATTTCTCATTACAGCGAAATATTAGCACCAGTACGCGAAATCCATTTTTTTTATTACTGCTCTATCCTACGACTAATATTGGAATAATTTTGAGTAAAGAATCTTTTAAGATACATGAAATATTTTTTGTAACCGGTCGTGGACGGCCCAAAAACAAAGAAAACAAAATGGCGGCCATTTTTTACAGTTTTGACATCGGTTCCGTCGTTTGGGACCACGGGGCGACCGAGATATCGATTTTGAAGTCAATTGGCCCAGAAAAAAGAAAACAAAATGGCGGCCGCTTTTGACAGTTTTGACATCGGTTCCGTTGTTTGGAACCTTGGGGCGACCCAGATATCGATTTTGAAGTAAATCGGTCCAAAAACAAAGAAAAACAAAATGGCGGCCACTTTTCACATTTTTGACATCGGTTCCGTCGTTTGGAACCACAGGGAGACCCAGACATTGATTTTGAAGTCAATCGGCCCAAAAAACAAAAAAAACAAAATGGCGGTCACTTTTTTAGTTTTCGCCCCGGATCACTAAACGACTTTAAAATGTTTAAACTTAAAACTTTTTTAGTTTAAAAAATTCATTGTGTCTCAGAAAATATGATAACACCATCTTTTGATAAATTTGAAAATAACTTTCAGACTTTATAGACCTTCCAACAATCGCACACATAATACAAAAATATCCGTAATTTTTGATAGAGTTGACCGATTTGAATAAAACAAAGCCTAAATGTTATTCCAAGATGTGGTCTACGATTTCCTATCCAGTTCCGTAAAATTACTTTGGTGGTTTTCATTTGATACGTAGTCAAACATACAGACAGACAGACAGACAAAAATTCTAAAAATGATAAAAGTGTGTTCTATTAACATAACATAACATAAGCTCACGCCTGTATCCCCGAAGGGGTAGGCAGAGGCGCACTAGCGAACTAGAACACCCACATTTCGCCGAGCTTAGTTCCGTCCCAGATGTGATAGGGGGCGAGCCTATCGCCATATCGGGCACAAATTCCAGACTCCGAGCTGATATGGAAAAATCCAATATCACTTTGCCCGACCCGGGGATCGAACCCGAGACCTCAGAACCGTAGTCGTACCGAAATACCACCGCGCCACCGAGGCAGTCACCGAGGCACCGAGAAAAATAGTGTGTTCTATTACTATTTTTAAATCCCCCAATTCGTTTTTTTGGAAATCTAAGCAACGTACAGACACGCGATGTTTACATTCTTATTATATGTATTGATGATGATGATTATTACATTTAAATCGTACTCCCTCTATATGGAATTGCTATTGGTACCAAGTTTTTGAAACACCCGGTATACAGAAACTTGATGTGTAATGGCGGGTACACACCGGCTGAACGAAAGCGAAAGAACAAATTCAAATTCAAATTCATATAATTTATTCTGCAAATAGGATATTTTATACCACTTTCACATGTCAATTACGAGTATATATTGATTTTAAGATATTGATAAAGTAATAAACGCGTCGGCATTTCGTGGCTATTCCTGAGTAGAAATGCCGAAACAAACTCAAGGGTCCTATGCCTGTGGCGTTCACACAAATAATCTTCCCTGTTGTGTGAATGAAACAGGCATAGATTCTTTCGCCTTCGTTCGGATAGTGTGAAAGCGCCATAACACGTTTTTCACCAGTAAACAAAATACTTATCTGCTATTACCAAAAATCTTGAGTGGTAGAGCCACTCTGTGGACAATTGGTGGCAGCTTGCTGTCGCGTTTCGTTTGGTGAGTGAGATTTTCGGCAGCCTAATTCCCCCTCCCTTTCCCAATCCCTTTTCCCTCTCCTTCCATTCCATCCTTTAAGGTTCAACCCATGATTCTTTTTGAGTCTCGGGTGTCTATGGGCGGTGGAGATCACTTACCATCAGGGGACCCAACTGCTCGTATGCCAGTCTCTGCTATAAAAAGAAATCACTAAATAATTCGAATTTCGCAGGACAGTACTGATTATTCTGAATTCCTTGTACGTATATAATTCTGGTGAAACTTTAGCGCGTGCTTTGAAAGTACTTTGGTCGACAATCACGACTGCGGTTCAAGGACAGTCAACAATTACGTTGTACTTATATTATAAAGGACATTATGACCTTCACGATCGTGGAGTTTTAGTGCTAAATAATGTTTAACCTTAACTTCAAAATGAAGTTTTAATTCAGCCTTTGTATGTACGAGTATGTTACACATATCTGATTTGGACCGATTTTCAAGGTTTCGTATTGGAAATAGCATATATATAAAACAATCATGCCGGTGTGCATTTGCTTCTTCATGCTTAAAGGACTTTAAGTGCCCGGTTCTCTCGAGGGGCTTGCGGCATGACTTGATGGTTGGTTGGGACGGGTATGGGTATCTCTGTATCTGTATCAGTCATCAGCCTGTCTTGTCGCAAGCCCCTCGATTTGCTTCTTCCCTTTTCGGATTTGGAGTATTCTTTTCGAATGAATTTGTGCTGTTATCAAAATTGCTTTTACAGCTTCACCTGAATTTAAAACTGGCGCTTAGGCTCTAGCCAGAAATATATTCTTTTGATTGCGATTGAACACAGAGGTGCCTTTTCGAAGGCTCAGACCTTATATTGAATTATCGCTGGGGACTAGAATTACATTAGAGATCGTCTCTGCGTACTAATATGCTGAGAGTCTGCTGTGGGAGATTTTCGGGCTCTCGAGCGGGACCGACTGATAAACCTATCGTTTGTCAGTGGTCGCCAGAATCATGTCATTAGTTTTTTGGACTGCACTACGCTTACCATCAGGTGTAGTGTAGTCAATTTGCCGAATAAAAAAAGTCACAGGCCCTATTTTGACATTTTTATCCCAAAAAGACTATCACGAGAGAGCCGTGTATAACTATTCAGTAGCCCGAGCACGAAAAACTAATGTAAATGTAAACTCGCTGCGCACTGATGACATTTGATTAATATTTCATACAAATTTCATAGACGCGCATCGAGCACGAATACATTTACGATTGTCAGAAATTTTCCTGCTCGGGCTGCAGTATTACTTCGGTTTAGCCCGTGGCTGTATGTAAACGCGTCCGTACCACCACTCCCACAACAGATTTCCGACAGGCACTGACGGAGCAATCAATTTCCAAATTACTACAGAAGCGACTCTGTGTTTGCATTTTGTGGTGCAGTACATACATAGATACGCCTGTATCTCTGAAGGGGTAAGCACAGGTGAACTAGGGAACTAGATCATCCATATTAACCGAGTTTAGTTCCGTCCCAGATGTGATAGGGGGGCGAGCCTATCGCCATATCGGGCACAAATTCCAGACTCCGGGCTGATATGTAAAAATCTAATATCACTTTGGCCGACCCTGGGATCGAACCCGAAACCTCAGGACGGTAATCTTGTGTCTCCAGGTCTGGGTATTACGAGACTGAAAGTCTCTCGTAGTTCCTAATACTCACGACACAAGACTCGATCTATGTAGGTCAGGACTCGATCTATGTAGTATTGTGAGGTCAGGACTATGTGTGCGACTGTTGGGTGTTATTTGTTTTTACTTTTAAAATGTTCATCTTTGAAGTCGGTTTTCCGCTTTGAAGTCGTTTTTCAGTTTTTGTTAAACTTTATTAATAATAATAATATAATAATATTAGCCCTGTAACATTACTGTCCCACTGCTGGGCATGGGGCCTCCTCTGCTAATGAGAGGGGTTAGGCCTTAGTCTACCACGCTGGCATAATGCGGGTTGGTAGACTTCACATACCTTCGAAATTCCTGTGAAGAAATTCTCGGGTATGCAGGTTTCCTCACGATGTTTTCCTTCACCGTTATAGCAAGCGATATTTCACAATGAAACTACACTTAACATAGAAAAGTCGGAGGTGTATGTTCCATTTTGTGGTTGGTCTCGAACCTCCGACACTTGTCTTGTCAGTCCGTACCATTCCCAACTGAGCTATCGCTGCTTTTCTTATTATAACTAAACTTTATTATTATATTTTATTTCGCCCATTGTCTGTATAATTGATATGTAATATATAAATTACAGCTCTCTAGTACAAAAAGCCTCTGCGCAAAACCGCGGTCAGACAGACAGACAGACAGACATGGCGAAACTATAAGGGTTCTCATTGCCATTTGTCTTCGGAACCCTAAAAAAGATCTAAGGTAAAATTACAAGCAAACTTTTTATAAACACTTAACTTCACCGTGGGTAAATGCAATTTACTTTGGAATTTCTTTCGTGCCACGTCAGCAGTTTCCAAGGGCCCAGTTCACGTCATTAAGGGTAACGACTTTCTTAAGTACTTCCTTAATTTTGGCAGTATGCGGCAAATGCGATTTTTTGTAAGTAATTATTATGTACTTCTAAAGAATTCTGTGATTCCAGATTAAAATCTTGTGTCGTGGGTATCAGAAACTACGAGAGACTCTTAGTTTCATAACCCTTACTTCGGAATACTGGAACGCTACTCAACTTTGACGGCTTCTTACATTCTTTTCACTATACAATTTTGACAAATACAGCGGCCTTATATGACATAAGGCGACCTTAAGTGTATGAGTATTTGGCGGTTAGTCCCAATTACGTGCAATCTGTATACATAATATAAGCTCACGCCTGTAACCCCAAAGGGGTAGACACAGGCGCACTAGCGAACTGGAACACCCACATTTCACCGAGCTTAGTTCCGTCCCAGATGTGATACGGGGCGACCCTATCGCCATATGGGGCACAAATTCTAGACTCCGGGCTGATACTGGATTGAAACACCCGATATCACTTTTCCCGACCTGGGAATCGAACTCGACCTTAGGACAGTAGTCGTACCGAAATATAACTAGGCCAGCGAAGCAGTCTATTCTGAAATTTAGAATAGCACGAATATTTGATAAAAGTTCGATTGAATCACACGAAATATCTTCCATCGACTGTTTCTAGAGCAAATATAAAATGTATTGGATGTGCTTCATCCAGTGTCCGTACCATTTCTCTTATTGTTATTGAGACGACGGTGCAGTGTATAGTACTGTTACAATATGGAAATACCGGATATAATACTTTTGCATTGTATCTATAAATAACTCTACAAACAGTAATAACATGAATAAGTGGTAGAGTCACGCTATAGACAGTTACGTCTACAGCATGAATGGCCCGGCTCGACCGGTTTGATACCAGTCTCACTGAAAACCGACGTAAAGTGGCAGCTTGCTGTTGCTGTGACGCGTTTCGTTCGGTGAGTGAGATTGATGGCCTAATTCCCCCAAAAGCCCTACCTTTCCCAATCCCTATTCCGTCCTTTTAGGTTGGCAACGCACCCATGATTATTTTTGTGTCTTGGGTGTCTATGGGCGGTGGAGATCACTTAACATCAGGTGACCCATCTGCTCGTTTGCCAGTCTTTGCTATAAAAGAAATAAGATTCGAACTATTGTCATGTCTATGTATTGCTTTGTCATCTGCATATGATTTGTCATATGCAGATGACAAAGCAACAATGGTATAAGATTGCATCACGGAAACGGGACGTGTTAGTGAATCGTAATGCACTGAATGGGCTTGCAAACTGGCTATTTTTGCATTTATAGTGCAATGAAGGTTAACAGGAAAATAGGAGTGGTATGTACCTCTACACACATATATTTGAATTTTCGTTGCTTAGTGGATTTGACTTAATATAGCCAACAATCAGTTACTGAACGTCCATAGATTTTCAGTATGACATTTTAGTTGTAGAGCATTAGAGTGGTAGAGTCACGCTGTAGACAGTTACGTCTACAGCACGAATGGGCCGGCTCAGCCGATTTGATACCACTGTCTCAGAAAACCGACGTAAAGTGGCAGCTTGCTGTCGCGTTTCGTTCGGGGAGTGAGATTTCCGGTGGCCCGATTCCCCTCTCCCTTTCCCAAATCCATCAGGTGACCCATCTGCTCGTTTGCCAGTCTCTTCTATAAAAAAGTGTGTTGCTTCGACCTCATACTGAGTTGAGGACACTGGATTTTTTTAAAGATATATTTACATTGAAATAAAACTATTTTTACAGATTCTATCACTATTTCCGTTCCGAATATGCAGAGTTGACAGCCAAAATCCAGTAGTGGTTAGGCACCAGAGAGAGAGAGAGAGATCACGATTTGGTTTAATTTTTATGCCCGACCTTTCGAAGGCTTTGCAGTCTTCGTGGTCACGGGTCCGACGCGGGAATTAAAAAAAAATCGTGATAGAATCCGTAAAAATAATTTTATTTAAATGTATAACATTTATTTTTCTCTCTCTGGCATTAATATCCATCCCATGGTTGTCTGTAAGATATTGCCCCGAGCGATAAGACCGCCAGTTGTAGTCGATTATCCTTTTTATGTTTTATTATATAACTATGATGTTTCTGGTGTGCAATAAAGATTGTTAAATAAAAAAAAAATAACATTCGCGTAAACTTAAGAAATCAAAATAATATTTAAACATATTTTTAATGTCTCTTTTTAATTCCCGCTATTCGGGAATATGTTTTGGCAACACTAGCAAGAACCCCATGATCGTAATTAGGCAATTATGCACTGGGTCGAAAAAGGTCCAGTGATAGCGTAAATAGGTCAATAAGGTACAAACGACCCCTATCATTATGGGTTGTTAGTAGTGACGGCCATGCTGCAAAGGACAATTGGTTTAGACGTGGAAGGTCAGTGTTCGAATCCTGTTATTTATTTGTTAAGACAATCTGGAATATGGTCGCCTCCTTGGTCTAGTGGCAGCATATACGGGCTGACGACGGGAAGGTCCTGAGTTCGAATCCTAGGGCGTGGAAACCGGTTTTTCTAGTTTGATTCTTTCGGGATTCGATCTTCAAAGGCCGTGGTCGTCAGACAGGCAGTCGTAAAAACAAAGCCGAATCTTTCCTGAAACATGCTTAAAAGTGTGTTGCGCCGACTTCGCATTGTGAGATGAGGTTGAAAGATTTTAGTGCTGCTAATCATGGATAGACTACGAAGGGACAAACCTTGGAATAATCTCTATCGAATACAAAAAGAATTTTGAAAATCGGTCCACATTTGGCGGAGACATCGCGTAACATACAAAAAATACAGACGAATTGAGGACCTTCTCCTCTTTGGAAGTCTGTCGCAAATCGGGCAACATTAGCCGGAGATATCAAGCAACATACATAAAAACTTTTGAAATGTAATTATTTCTTGAAGAATTTTTTCCCAGAAATCTGATCGAAAAAGGCATGTAATTGAATCATTGGTGGACTAAAGCACCAATTAAGTGTTCAGAACAGGTTACGAGGAAACAGTGTTCAGTGGACCGTGCTTCCAACCGATCGTCCGATCGATCGAACGACTGATACCGAAACGTGTTAACCGAAGGAGAACTTTGAACCAATAGGTAATATTCTGGCAATTATCACAGCTAATGTGGTTAGGGGTTCGTTACACCCTTGCGGGTATGGAGACCTTGTTATGTGAGAGGTACTGACCCTTAATAATTAGCTCCATAATATTAAGGGTAGTGCCATTAGTGATCCTGTTTGGCCTTGTAGCGTATATTGGACCCTTCTACCTGCCCTTATCCCACGTCACTATAAGAAACAGAAAATTTTCATGCATGTTGCAGATTTGGCTTTAATTTTTACGACAGGATGCTTACCTGACGTCAACTGGATCTGGATTTGTCTATATTTTTTATCATATTTAAGCTCACGCAATTCTCGAAAGAATAGCCAGAGGTGCTTTAGTGAAGTAGAACACCTGCATTTCGCTGAGCTAAGTTCCGTCCCAGATTTGAAAGGGGGCGGGCGTATCGTCATATCGGGTGTAAATTTACTCCGGGCTACTTCTTCTTAGTCGTTGAACTCTTGACAGAGTGGTCTTGGTCGTCACTCCAGGATTTGTTTCACGCTTAACAACTCGTCGCCACTAGTCACGAGCAGCAGCTCGGGTGCATTCGTTGAGGGAGCTGTTCAGCGATGCCTTCACCTGGTCAGTCCACCGCATAGGTGTCCTACCGCGCGCTCTTATGCCTTCAATATGTTCTTATATCACAAGGCGCTCCACGGACATATTACCTCTTCGCGATACATGCCCAAAGAAGGTGTGAATACGATCATGAACGATGGAAGACAGACGCTGCTTCATACTGAGCTCCTGAAGGATACTATTGGATAGCAAACCCCCTATCACTTTGCCCGACCCGAGGATCGAACCCAAGACCTTAGGACGGTAGACGTACTGAAATACAACTATGCCACAGAGGCAGTCATTTCGACTCAGTCGAGGATCTCAAGCCGTAATGCCCCCGCGCAGGGTCGTTTTCGGCTGAAGCCTGGGCGCTTCTCGCCTAGGGAAACCTGGAACCGTCCCTGCTGAAGAGGCCACCGCGGGGTTTTTAGGGGGTGTTGCCGGTGTAGGGTGTACTTGGTGCTAGGGACTCGGCCTAGTGTGGCCTGGATGTTTCCATCTCTGCCGGGCATTATGGCGCTGGGCAGTAAGACCGGTGACTCCAACATATCGTTACGTCTCCCCCCAGGCCTGGCGGCAGCGGTAAAACACTTTTCCCCTTAACAAACAAAATAATGCGTTAGTAATTTTATGTATAATCGATATATCTGGTAATTTCGACAGATTTTCAAGATTTTAATAGAGTTTACACAAAAGGTTAATAAATCGATAAGGCTGAAAGAAAAGGAGGAAACTCCTTAATAGGAGGATTATACAGGATGTTTCATAAAGTTGGTATCAATAATAACTATAATTAAAAAGGATGGCAAGCCATCTAGTGGTAAAGTTTAAGACTTCGTAAGGCTCATTTTTGAATAACGGCAACGTGAATTTGTGACGAAAAATTAATTTCTGGTTCATTGGACCAGCTGCACTACATTTACAAACCACCTTTAGGGTAATTAATTATTCTTAGCATACACAAAGCTATTTCCATGCTAATTATGACGATTTACAGGTCGCATTACGATTTTAAAACGCCAATGCTAAAGATTGATTTAAAAAAAGAAAGAAAATTTACCATTGCACTTTAACGGCCGGTTTCAATAAACGATCTCAGTTTAGAGTGCAGATAGATCACGATTATGAACCAATCAAATCAAACTTGATTGACTCCGTCAAATAACTATTTGACGGAGTCATGTTCCAACTGTGTTCTTATTGGCTAATTTTTGTAATCTATCTCCACACGAACTGAGATTGTTTATTGAAACCGGCCGTAAATCGTTCTCGTTCATATGTAGAATTGTTATAGGTACCAGCTTTATGAAACAACTGATAGACATTGAGATTGTGATTTTGAAGTCGTTTTTTATACTTTTTTTATTACGCTCTAAAATCATCATCATCATCAGCCATAGGACGTCCACTGCTGAACATAGGTTCAAAGATTTCCAGATCGATTAAATTCACTATAATTAATTTCTTAAGTTTACGCGAATATTATACATTATACATCGAAACCCAAAAGACCAGCTGCCAGAACTCAAGACACCGAGAGCTCGTACTGCGTAGATCGGAACACAAATAATTAACCTTTTTTTATTTTGTATAATTTTTAATGATAGTAGATATTGTAACACTAACCTTTTTTGGACAAATGACACCTCAGTCTGACCCGTGACAACGAAGCCTGCAAAGCCTTCGAAACGTCGGGAATAATAATTAAAACCTAATCGTGATAGAATCCGTAAAAATAGTTTTATTTCACTATAATTTTTTATAAATTAATCTTACGAGACGTAATCCGAAGGAATAAGTGTACTACTCTCATAAAACCTTCAGTTCAATTTCTCACGCCGATAGTACGCTGATAAGAACGAAAATGTAGTTTCTTAATGTTCAGATGATTGTGTATACGATTTGGTTTGCTCTTTCAGCAGGGTTACCACGACTTCTTATAGCAGTATTATTATAATCGTTCTTCATTTGTTTTGAATGGGAATCGGTACGAGTAAAATTATAATAATACTGCTATAAGAGGTGGTGGTAACCCCCCAGTGGTGTTGTTGCTTTAAGCTACACCTTCGTAAAGTTTCAGGTTCGATCCTCGGGTCGGGCAAAGGGATATTGGGTAGGTAGACCGAATACAGGATAGACTCAAAATAGCTCCAATTTTATTAACAAATCTATCGCACGGGATCCGATGGACGAACGAATGAACAAACTCAGTGAGGATTTGGATTTTTTAAATCAAACTTCGACTTAGTCCGAGACATTTTTTATAAGAAAATCTTTGCTTAGTCTGTACGTCAGTCTGTTTTTCTAGTAAAAGGGCTCGGACTAAGTCGAGGTTCGATTTAAAAAATCCGAATCCTAAGTGACTTCGTTTCTTTGACTCAGACTTAATCGACATTTTGACTTAGACATTTTGTGGTCGATCTACTTCCAAAAAGGAGAAGGTCCTCAATTCGTCTGTGTTTTTTAATGTATGTTACGCGATATCTCCGCCAAATGTGGACAGATTTTTAAAATTATTTTTGTGTTCAATAGAGATTCTTTCAAGGGTGGTCCCATATAAATTTGGTTACGATTTGAAGTCGGTCTGTTACGTTTTTTAACTTGTGATTATTTGAAAGTTAATGTTGCATGTGACAATAAAACATATCTTTCTTTCTTTCTATGGCAGATTTTAAGTACATGTCAACGGTGATCGGCAACCGGGCCGATACGGATACGGATCCTACTTTTCTTTTTACCTGCCCTTATCCCATCTTAATTTGGGGTCGGCGCAACACACTTTTTCAAGCATGTTGCAGAGAAGGTTTGGCTTAGTTTTTACGACCGGCCTGCTTGACGTCAGCCCTCTGAGGGATCCAGTCTCGGGCAAATTATGTAGAAAATTTGCCCGACCTGAGAATCGAACCTAGGACCTCCCGAACCACAGCCCATACATGCCACTAGCAAACAGAAAATACCTTCAATATAATCAAAGTATATCTACAAACAAAACCTCATCTCAAAAAATTACCTGCTTATTAAATCCAACTTTGTCGTAACTTTGTCATTCGCAGATATTAAACACAGCTCCTGCGTCCTACGGGACCCTTCTTGTACTCAGGGAAAATCCTGCCTTTGTATAAAAAAATACAATATTGTTCGTGCTGTCATGTCAAATTACATGAGCGAAGTAATCTTGTGGAATGTTCGAGATATTGAAATATGTTTGTAGATTGAATTGGATTTTATGTGTGGGATTTATTTAATATTGTACGAGTTACTTTTCGAGACTGCTTCGTTGGCGTAGTTGTGTTTCGGTATTTTCCAAGTGGTAGAGCCACGCTGTAGACAATAACGTCTATAGCACGAATGGGCCGACTCGACCGGTTAGATACCACTGTCTCACAGAAAACCGACGTAAAGTGGCAGCTTGCTGTCGCGTTTCGTTCGGTGAATGAGATTTCCGGTGGCCCATTTCCCCACTCCCTTTCCTAATCCCCTTCCCTCCCCTTCCATTTCCTCCTTTTAGGTTGGCAACGCACCCATGATTCTTTTTGTGTCTTGGGTGTCTATGGGCGGTGGAGATCACTTACCACCAGGTGACCCATCTGCTCGTTTGCCAATATCTGCTATAAAAAAAAAATGACTACCGTCCTGAGGTCTCGGGTTCGATCCCCGGGTCGGGCAAAGTGATATTGGATTTTTCCATATCAGCCGGAGTCTGGAATTTGTGCCCGATATGGCGATAGACTCGCTGTCTATCACATCTGGGACGGAACTAAGCTCGGCGAAATGTGGGTGTTTTAGATCGCTAGTGCACCTCTGCCTACACCTTCGTGGATACAGGCGTGAGCTTATGTTATGTTATGTTACTTTTCGACCAAAGAAATGTAATATTACTGGTCTGGGTTTTGAGAGACCAAAAGTCTCTCATGTCTCGACACCCACGATACAGGGTATACCTAGTGTGGGGTCAGGACTAGATGTGTGGCTGTTAGGTGTATTTATCTATTTATTTATTTATTTTAGTCGGACCGAATCTGATTTTAATTTCAGCTAAACAATCTATATTTTGCTATATTATAAATCGCTGGATGCAGGCCGCTTCCAACAGGCCGATCTGGAAATCTTTGGGGGAGGCCTATGTTCAGCAGTGGACGTCCTATGGCTGATGATGATGATGATGATATTTTGCTGAGCTTGTTTCCATCATATCATGGGATGGGTGGCAATCCTATCGCTATACCAAACGCTATATCCGGTCGGGAGTAAAAACTAAACCAGATTATTTCAGCAACATGATTGAAAAGTGTGTTATTTTACTATTCCATTATAACCATTTAACAAATGTAACAGCTTAGTATCAGGCACAAAAACTGAAAAGCAAAAAATAAATTACCTTCAAAATGTGATCTTTTGAATTGGCATTTTCATGTTTTTTCGGTGAGAGTTCATCGATTCTACACAAAATTGGTTAGAAACACATATACTAGATTCACGCCTGTATCCCCGAAGAGGTAGGCAGAGGTGCACTAGCGAACTCGAATACCCACATTTCGCCGAGCTTAGTTCCGTCCCAGATGTGATAGGGGGCGAGCCCATCGCTATATATAAAAAAATCCAAATTGCGGGTTGATATTCAATAGAAACCTATCATTTTGCCCGATCCGGGGATCGAACCTGAGACCTCAGGATGGTAGTCGTACCAAGTACGCATTACAACTGCGCTGAGGCAGACCCAGTGGTTAGACGCAAGCTTATTAATTTTGAATTTATTTCAAAATTCACCAAGACTTAAAAATGCATTGAAAGATGAGACTGATAATTCTGTCTCGGTGACGTAGTTTTATTTCAGTAAAACTATCGTCCTGAGGTCTCGGGTTCGATCCCCGGCGAGAGCAAAGCGATATTTTCAATATCACCCGGAGTCTGAAATTTGTGCCCGATATAGCGATAGGTTCACCCGCTATCACATTTAGGACGGAACTAAGCTCGCCGAAATGTGGGTGTTCTAGTTCGCTAGTGCGCCTCTGCCTACCCCTTCGGGGATACACGAATGAGCTTATGTTATTATAAGTCACAAACAACAAATAATTTCTTGAGTAGAGTCATTTAGACAAGACCCGCCCCCTTGGCTTAGTTGCAGTATGTACGGGCTGTAAACCGTGAGGCTCTGATCACAGTCGGGGTATATAAATAATAATAATAATAATAATAATCATTTATTTCAGATATTTCCATCCATAATATGTTGTTAGTAAATCTTTTAAACTAATAAGTTAGTATCTTATTTAATATAATTATAATTTTATTGCATATATATATATATACATATACATATATACATACGCATACCCATACATATACACACATGTATGTGGGAATGGAACGTGTGATGTCTGAGTGAAATGGAACTGAGAGTGAATGCATGAACGAGGAAGGATGATTGAGGGAATGAACGGGGAGTGAATGGACGTTAGTTAGACGGTTACGACGTACGGTGTTAAGAAATGGTGTAAAAAGTAAGAATAAAAGAAGTTATAAGGAAACAACGCATTTTATAGGGAAATTGGTTTACCCGGTACTACATATTTTGGGGGCTCGTCCGGGATATCAATTTCAACGACGTAACGACGAACGACTGCGAACCGAACCGGACACGTGCGGCGACCGCGTGGAGCTGAAAATACGTTGCAAGTTATTACGAAGATACGACGAGATTATTACGAAGTAAATAACGATGGACGATAAACAAGCGACTGCATCTACTGCGCCCTCGGGATTGCCCTTTGGACTAGCGGAAGGCCTCCACAGTATCAGTCGGTTTAGCGGCGACGACAAAACCTATTCTTCGAGTAAGTGGGCACAGGACATCGAGGATAACGCAGAGATCTTTCAGTGGACGCTGCAGCAGACACTAATAATAGCTCGTAGATCGCTAACGGGCACGGCGGAGCTATGGCTAAGATCGGAAAAGATATTTAAAAGCTATGATGAGCTTAAGAACGCCCTAATTAAGGAGTTCCCGGACTCTATAAATATTAAAGAAATGCACGAGCTAATGGCTTCGCGTAAAAAACAGAAGGGCGAAACATTCTATCAATACATGCTGACGATGAAGGAGTTGGCTCGACGCGCGAAGTTCCCGGACTATATAGCCATCCAATACATAGTCGACGGAATTGACGATTACGAGAGTAACAAAACTCTCTTGTACGGCGTTACTACGTTCGGAGTGTTAAAGGAAAGATTGGCTATATATGAGAAGATGAAGGCGAAAGCTAGTGAGCGTGCAAGTAAAAGTGATCGGGCTAGGCATCGTACAGTGGATTCATCGTCGGGAGTGTTAGTGCATTCATCGGCAGTGCAAAAGCGATGCTATAGCTGTGGGGGCATAGGTCATGAGTCGAGTGCGTGCAAAAACGGTACGAAATGTTTTGGGTGCAATCAATACGGGCACATACGTCAGCAGTGTACAGTGAACCCAGTGAAAACAGCGGCAAAAACAAACACAAATATGGCGGCGGGCGACGCCGGCGCTCACGGTAATCTCGCTGGTGGCGCTGGAGTCTCCTCCGGATCCGGAAGGGAGCGGGGCGGAACTCGCCGATCGACGGCTCTGTTCGGAAGAGTGAACGAAGACGACGACCAAAGACAATATTTATCACTTGGCAACACTGATGTGAACGAATCGTATTGTGTCAAACTGACAGATGACAAGACATCTGTCAAAGTTGTAAACAAAAATACTTGGTGAAATAAAAAGCCGGTTAAAATAATTAAATTCAATAACTGTAGTGTAAGTGCCCTCGTAGATTCCGGTAGTGATGTTAATTTGTTATCGATGTCATTGTTAAATAAAATTAATGCAGTAATCTGTAATGAAAACTTAATATTTAGGTGTTCGAGCCTATGCTTGAACCACATGAGATTACGCTTCAATAAATTCGGTACCCACTCACTCAAATTGTATCAAACCTACCCTCCTGACTGACTTTTGTACTGTTGCTATCTCTTTCCCACAATGCAGCTTAGGCGTGCGGCAGGAGTGCCGTGTTCTTCAGTACGCTTTTGATTTTCGAACCACTCGCACGTATCCGGCGCTCTGCGCTCTTCTACAGTAAGTACATACTAAGTTATTATACTGAGACTGATTAATAAAATACCGCTCGGAGCCTTTTGGTCCAGCGACGACTGGTGCTCTCCTTGACACCCGAAGCTTAATCGCTTATCTGCCGGATCGAGACGGCATGTCGTATAGCGACACGACATAAGTCACTTGCGAGGCTGAGGCTACGTCGCATGTCCGAGACGATACTATATCGCATGCCTGAGACGACCGCCGCCGTGCCGCATACCTGAGACGACACGACGTCGTATGCTTGAGGCGACCTGAGACTACGCCGCGCCGTATGTCCGAGGCGACACATCACATGACGACACTGCGCCGTTTACCTGAAACGACGCAACGTCGTGCACCCGAGACTAAGACGTATAGTACGTATTTCCTATCGTACAGTGTCAGGTCATCTGTTTCAGATCATGTCTCAAATTACTACAATGGGTGAACTAGCTGCACAACCTTGTCCAGCTGGAGAAGAGGAGGCCTTCGCAACGATCATAAATATAATTGACGAAAACTTCCCTGACGATTGGCGTTCATGGGAGGTTAATGAAATTTCGTTTCACGATTTATTTGGTGATGAGATTTCATCAAAGATCGAAAGCAAATTAAGATTTGCTATACCAACTGCAGACTTAGGCCGAGCTTTTGCACCTGACTCATCCTCCCTATCTGAGAGAAAATACAGAAGTATTAGAGCCAAAATCTTACACTGGCCGCTGGGGCGGGCTTTAGTACACTCACCCCACAACATCATGGCAAAAATTCACGGCTCGGGCAAATACTACTATGCTTTTGTAGAAGCTGTTCGGACTATTAGAAGCAAACTAACAAATCGAAACAGGGCCTCGTCCGAATTACAAGATCGACAGACTCCAGCTAGCTCGTCACCTGTACCGTCTACTTCCAAAACATCTACCCCCGAACGCTCCACGGGGAAGAAGCGGCATCACGAGAAGGATATAGAAGCAGAAGATATCCCACACAAACAACCAATTCTTTCTCATGGACAAGGCAGCACAGATCATCTGTTGGTTGCGGTGCTAAATCAACAAATGGAATTGTTTAACCGTCTCATAGAAACTCAAAATAAGCAAAACGACAATGTAGAAAGGATTCTATCAAACTGCACACAACAAGCCACTACAAATACATCCGAACTAGATGTATCATTTGTCTCATTACCCGATAGTACACAATCCGATGACGAAGACGAACCAGCCAATCACACTAACAATATATTGGCAAAGGGTTTTACGGATGTGAATGTGGCAACAAGAGAGGCAGAATTACGAGCGAAAATATCGAATGCACAAAGAGAACTCGCGTCTTTACAAACAAGAAATAGTGATTCCTTTGACTTTAATCCGGTTACAACGGTGGCTGACCCTAAAACAGCTTTAACTGACCCACATTTCTTAAAACAAGGAATACAATGTCAACAATTTGGTCAGGAAGGCTGGAGAAACGTCAGATATTCAGAAACTCAGAAACAATTCCAAGCCTCACCTGCTTTCTGTGCTTTAAAAGTTAACAACCTTTTAGCTAATGTAACACCATCGTGGAAATCAGCTTCCGTGCTCGAAAAATTTGACACGACTCTGGGCGCCATCACACATGGGCTTCTACAGCAAAGGAAAATATTTCAAGAATTGTTAGATCAGTTACCCCAAGAAATGAAATTCAAGATTGGCACCGATTTTCTAACCACAGACTCAAAGTTTAGAAAGACATCTGATGCCCTCTTACAGTATGTGTGTGGCCGAAGAGCAGAGGTTATAGAGCAGAGAAGAGGTGTTTTTAAAGTACAAAATAAAGCGCTGAATGAAATCATGCACGGAATTCCACCGTCTGAGACACATCTCTTCTCCGATGAAGCCCTGTCAAAAGTGATAAAAGACTGCTCTAATAGTGATATACGTAAGTTTTTTCCATACTACAATCGAAAGAAATCATCCAACTTTCAGGCAGGAGACAAACAGAAACGCGCACAATCACAACAACTATCAAAGGGTAATAGTCGACACTACAACAATCCAAAAGGCGGCAGCGGAACCGCTCGTGCTTCAACCAAGCAACAACCCTATAGACAACAACCACAAAGACAAACTCAAGGTCAACGATCACAGCAAACCAAAAAACGCTGGGGCGACGATAAAAGAAAATGACTCGTTCAGAGCGGGGCGCTTACAAGACTTTGCAGAATATTGGAAAACAGCACCGAAACTGATACAGAGTTTTATCACGGGCTACAAAATCCCATTCGTATCAAAGCCGCCAATACGGGAATTCTCTCGCAAAAACATTATTCGGTTTCGAACCAGATTTTCGCCAATAATGGAAAATCAGATCAAGGCTCTTTTGGAATCAAAAATTATTCAAAAGGCTCATTTCCGAAGCGGCTTTCTTTCGGAACTATTTCTTCGAAAAAAGACAAACGACACCTTTCGTCCAATATTCAATCTAAAAAGTCTAAACAAATATGTACTAGCGCCCAAATTTCGTCTTCTAAATCACCTGAAGATACCTACACTTCTGGACAAGAACAGTTTTATGATGAAATTAGACATATCCCAGGCTTACTTTCACTTGCCTGTCGCTCCCAGTCACCGCAGGTTCTTGTCTCTCAGTTTTCAAGGCAAGGTATATCAAATGACGTGCCTTCCATTCGGCTTAGCCAGCGCACCAGCGGCTTTCGCCAAAATTACCAACTGGATCGCTCACACATTAAGGCAACAAGGCATAACAATAATAGTATATCTAGACGACTTTCTTCTAATTCACAAAGACCCGGTTGCGCTGCAAAACCAAGCCAAATATGTTGTCGGTTACTTGCAGAAATTAGGATGGCAAGTAAATCAAGAAAAATCATCGAAGACTGCTACAACAAAATTAGAATACCTTGGAATTACCTGGGACACAACTTTAAACCGAAAGTCTCTATCAGAAGACAAGATAGTTCACCTCCTCATTCATCTAGAACGTCTAATAAAAATACAACGTTGGAGTTGGCACGACGCAAAAGTCATATTAGGAAAACTGAACTTCGCTGCATTTGTGGTACCTCTGGGACGTCTTCACTGTCGCACTCTCCAACGAGAGTCGAACCGTTTACCAGCGCGGAAACCCAATTTACGGCTTCCTATATCTGCCCGCGCCTTACAGGATCTAGTCTGGTGGAAAATGAACATCCTAAAAGATTCACCAATATTCATACCAGAACCTTCAATATTCATAACGACAGACGCGGCCAACAGGGGCTGGGGTGCCGTTGTGAATGGTCAGAAACTCTGGGGCACATGGACTGTACCCCAAAGAAGGTGGCACAGCAATCAGAAGGAACTTCACGCGATATACGAAGTCCTCTCACGAATCCTTCCAACACTGAAGAAAAAGACGGTAATGCTGCAAACAGACAACAGAACTACTGTAGCTTACATAACGAAACAAGGAGGAACCAAATCCCTAAGGTTACTGGAAACCGCAACGAAAATCTTGGAACTCTGTCAAAATCAACGTTGCCAACTTTTAGCTCGTTACATACCGGGGATGTACAACGAGTTGGCAGACAGCCTCTCCAGGAAAAAGGGCCTGCCAGAATGGCACCTCAGACCTCAGGCGACGCTAAGGATATTTCAGAAGTTGGGCACGCCATTGGTCGACCTATTTGCATCAAAGAGATCTGCCGTGGTACCAGTGTATGTCAGCGAGGACGCGAAGGACACGGGCAGCCTATTCACAGATGCTTTCAGCAGGACGTGGGTATTCAAACTGGGTTGGATCTTTCCACCACCATCGTTGATACCTCGAATCATACGCCACCTGAATCATTCGGAAGGCATATTCTTAATAGTAGCCCCGAGTTGGAACAAAGCCTTCTGGGAATCCGATCTGAAGAAAAGAGCACTCTGCCCGCCACTGCCGATAAGAAATCTGAAATCGAATCTAATAGACTTGCGAACCAATCTTCCACCACCGCAGGTAGAGAACCTAAATTTATTGGTTTGGAAAGTACGGGCTGGGCCAAACACTTAAAAAATTGGACAGATTCAGACTTGAAACTCCTCGAGACATCTTGGAGAAAATCTACAGTAAAGACTTACAAACCAGCTTGGTCCCGATGGCAAAAGTGGGCTCGTGACAATAAAATAACCTCGTGCGACCCTACTCCAGCAGACTTGGCGAGATATATCTGCCATCTCCACAATAACGCAAAACTGGCACCACGCACTATAGCGTTACATAAATCAGTTGTAGCTACTCTGGCAAATCCTCAACGCACAGAAGAACTCAGTTCAAGCCATCTGGTAAAACACGCATTGAAGGCTGTTTTCTCGAAGAACCCCCCAGTAAAGAAACCTTTACCGTGGAATATAAATGACTTACTAAACTTCCTAAAAACCTATAACATAAACGAGAATAGCCTTTTTCAAGTTTTTAGACATACCTGTGTTATGCTTTTATTAGCTTCAGGAAGAAGAGTGCACGATCTCACCTTGTTGAGCATAAAGGATGGCTCGTTCATCGACAATGGAGATGAAATCATACTTTGGCCGGAGTTTGGCTCCAAAACCGATACTAGTACCTATAGGCAATCTGGGTGGGTTATAAAAACGAATGACCACGAAGATCGTCTGAATATTGTATCATGGATTAGAAAATCCATCCTAGCTTCACAAGAGCGACGTGGCAATAAAAATTTGATCAGTTTATTTATAACTACAAGAGGGGTTGCAAAAGATGCATCACGCAGTGTTATCGCAGGTTGGATCCGCACCCTTTTCCGTGAGGCTAGTATTTCTGCTCCAGCAGGCAGCTTCAGGGCGGCCGTTGCATCGGAAAACTGGACAAATAATAGATACGACATTGACGAAATCATGAAACGAGCAAACTGGAGGTCAAAAAATACATTCTTTAAGCATTATTTCCGGGAAACGTCCGCTGATAACAACTACAGTAATAGTAATTCCACGACGAGATTTCCAAGTGATGATTTTTCCACAATATAAAATCTACTAATAAGCTTAAACCCAGGTCGGGTCAAATCTATTACCTATTGGCTTACATTTAGTTTTGTTATCAATATTACGATTATTAGAAATATATGATTATATTGGCTGATTACCCTGGCTATCTCTTTAATTCATTTAATATACTTAATATTATTTAGTCACAGTACGCATTAGCAGCGCCGGCAGAATATAAACACGTCTCATGTGGTTCAAGCATAGGCTCGAACACCTAAATAGAACCGTTTTCCCCCCGAAGGGTAGAAAACGGATATTTAGGTTTCAGCCGTAGCTTGAACCACGCCTTCAGGTTCCTTGCCGGCTCCATCAACAGTACTGAAGAACACGGCACTCCTGCCGCACGCCTAAGCTGCATTGTGGGAAAGAGATAGCAACAGTACAAAAGTCAGTCAGGAGGGTAGGTTTGATACAATTTGAGTGAGTGGGTACCGAATTTATTGAAGCGTAATCTCATGTGGTTCAAGCTACGGCTGAAACCTAAATATCCGTTTTCTACCCTTCGGGGGGAAAACGGTTCTATTATCGGGTTTAGGTCAATGCAAAGTGCGATCAATGGGTAAGATCTCTGTAGATGTACAAATTGATAATCAATACTATGACAATATTGTTTTCCATATAGTTCCTCAGGACGAAATGCCTTATAATGTAATAATAGGTCAAGAATTCCTCAGTTGTGTAACCGTGGTAATGAGTGATGGGGACATAACCTTTTTGCCCCGGGATTGTGACTGGATAGGTAAGATAAATTGTTTTACAGGGTGTGTAATGGTCAGTACGGATCACATTCAAGACCCAGGGGTCAAGGACGAAGTTATGACGTGTGTACAGGATTATAAACCATTGCAAGTAGAGGAGGCGCCTATCCAGCTGAAGATTGTGCTAAAAGATGACATTCCAGTTACACAACGACCCCGACGATTGTCCATTGCGGAGCAGCGGTTTGTAGAGGAACAAGTACAGGAATGGTTAGAAGAAGGCATCATTCGGGTGAGTTTCTCGGAATATTCCAGCCCATTGGTTTTAGTTAAGAAGAAGGATGGCACAATTAGAGTCTGTGTTGATTATAGATTGCTTAACAAAAAGATAGTTAAGGATGAATTTCCACTACCAGTGATTGATGACCTTATTGATAAGCTACAGGGTGCGAAAATTTTCAGTGTGCTGGATCTCAAGAGTGGTTTCTTTCACTTGAGGGTCAGCGAGGAGTGTATTCGGTACACCTCATTTGTAACCCATCAAGGGCAGTATGAATTCCTTCGTGCACCATTTGGATTGTCTGTATGTCCCAAAACGTTTATGAGATTTGTTAGTATAATCTTTAGAGAGCTGGTTGCTCAGGGTGTGATGATAATCTTCATAGACGATATAATAATTCCAGCTATGGATGAGGAGCAGGGTGTTCAGAGACTGAAACAGGTGCTGCAGGTTGCCTTAAGATATGGATTGGAAATTAATTGGAAAAAAGCCAACCTGTTGCAGCGTGAGGTAGAATACTTGGGTCACATGGTTAAGGATGGAGAAGTGAGACCTAGTGCTGAAAAGGTAGAAGCAGTTATGAGATATCCCCAGCCACGAAATCTCAAGCAATTACACAGCTTTGTTGGTTTGACTGGCTATTTCAGGAAGTACATCGAAAATTATGCGGCTATAGCAAAACCGCTGACAGATTTATTAAAGAAAAATATAGAGTTTGTGTTTGAGGATGCAGAAATAATGGCTTTTGAGACATTAAAGAACACATTGGCTAGTGGCCCAGTCCTGAAAATATTCAACTGCAAATTAAGGACAGAATTACACACAGATGCCTCAAGCGAAGCATTGGCTGCTATTCTTATGCAGTATCATCCGAGTTCAGGGTTACATCCTGTACATTACATGAGCCGGAAGACGAGTGAAATTCAAAGTAGATATTCAAGTTATGAATTAGAGGCATTAGCTGTTATAGAAGGCGTCAAAAAGTTTAGACATTACCTTTACGGGATTCATTTTAAAATTGTGACAGATTGCAAGGCGTTTCAAATGACATTGCAAAAGAAGGACTTATCAGCCAAGGTTGCGAGGTGGGTGTTAATGCTCAGTGAATACGACTTTGAAGTGGAGCATCGAGCAGGTTCTAGAATGAAACATGTAGATGCTCTTAGCCGAATGCCTACCGTTGCAGTTGTCACCACATTACAGGATGGTATCCGCCAAGCACAGGAAGCAGATGCGGGATTAAAAGCCATAAAGCAAATTTTAAGAGAAAACCCCTACGAAGACTATTGGTTGGAGAATGAAATCTTATACAAGGGTGAGAGCAAGAAGCTGGTGGTACCTATATCATTGGAAAAGGAGATTATCAACAGAGTACATAGCAAAGGTCACTTTGGAAAAGTGAAAATGAAGGATTTATTAAATAAGGATTATTACATACGTGATCTGGACAAGAAGATATCAGAGTTTTTGCTAACTTGTATCCCCTGTCTATTAGCCACTAGAAAGGAGGGGAAACAAGAGGGGTATTTACATCCCATTGAAAAAGAAAGTATCCCATTTGACACATTACATCTGGATCATGTTGGACCGCTTACCGAGACGAAGAAACAGTACAATTATATTTTATCAATCATAGACGGATTCACCAAGTTTGTATGGCTGTTTCCCACCAAAACAACTTCAACAGGAGAGACATTAAGGAAACTACAGATACACCAACAGATATTTGGTAACCCTTGCAGATTTGTAACAGACAGAGGTACAGCTTTTACCAGTAACGATTTCAAAACTTATTGTGAAGAAGAAAACATATCTCATGTGAAAATTACCACTGGCGTGCCCCGAGGAAATGGGCAGGTTGAAAGGGTGCATAGGATAATTATTCCAGTATTGACTAAACTATGTCTAGAAAAACCACTGGAATGGTACAAGCATGTAAGTAGAGTGCAGAGAACATTAAATGGCACTTTTCAGAGATCCATTAACACCACCCCATTTGAATTACTTATGGGAGTTAAAATGAAGAATAAGGAAGATGTAGAAATTTTGCAACTATTACAGGATGAAAATACTCTGCGGTATGACGAAAATAGAGAAAAACTACGACTTCAGGCTAAGGAGCAAATTTTGAAAATTCAAGATGAAAACCAAAGGTATTTCAATAGGAAAAGGAAGGAAAGTACCAAGTATACCGAAGGTGACCTAGTGGCCATAAAGAGAACTCAGTTTGGCCCAGGACTCAAGTTAAAACCTAAATACTTAGGTCCCTATAAGGTCGTTAAATGTAAAAGGAATGACCGGTATGATGTGGAGAAAATGGATAGTTCAGTTGAAGGTCCACACAAGTCTTCCAGCTCAGCGGACCAGATGAAGAGATGGCCAGAGTCTGACGGCGTGGACATGCTGGAAACCTAAAGGGAGATTTTCCTGTCACGGGTAAGGTATTTATTTTGCCTATTTGATGTATCTTTTTTTTTCATTGGGGAAGGTTCCTATCACGCGTTGCCATGGTGCCACAATTGAGGACAATTTGATCCTTGGTATTTAATGTTATTAGTAATAAAAAATTTAGTATTCTTAATCATGTTTTGAGTAAGTACAATGTAATTCTGTATAAGATTGTTTATCTGTAAGTTTTATTAGTAACTCAGTGTATTTTTTATTTATGTCTGAGGACAGACATAAGTGCAGGACGGCCGAATGTGGGAATGGAACGTGTGATGTCTGAGTGAAATGGAACTGAGAGTGAATGCATGAACGAGGAAGGATGATTGAGGGAATGAACGGGGAGTGAATGGACGTTAGTTAGACGGTTACGACGTACGGTGTTAAGAAATGGTGTAAAAAGTAAGAATAAAAGAAGTTATAAGGAAACAACGCATTTTATTGGGAAATTGGTTTACCCGGTACTACATGTATATATATGTATATACATACATACACATATACATACATACATACACACACACACACACACATACATGCATATGCATGCACGCGCCCGCGCGTACATATACATACATACATATAAAGGGGGGATGTTGACATTCTTCGCCCTGGAACTATAGCGAGGGTTCACAACAGGTGTACAGTGCTAAAAACTAAGCCCAATCCTTATCCCATTTGGAATCGGTACAACACTTTTTAAGTGGTAGAGCCACGCTGTAGACAGTAATGTCTACAGCACAAATGGGTCGGCTCGACCGGTTGGATACCATTGTCTCACAGAAAACCGACGTAAAGTGGCAGTTTGCTGTCGCGTTTCGTTCGGTGAGTGAGATTTCCGGTGGCCCATTTCCCCCCCTCCCTTTACCAATCCCTTTTTCATTCCCCTTCCATATCCTCTTTTTAGGTTAGCAACGCATCCATAATTATTTTTGTGTCTTGGGTGTCTATGGGCGGTGGAGATCACTTACCATCAGGTCATCCATCTGTTTGTTTGCCAGTCTTTGCTATAAAAAAAACTCATTTCCAAGCATGTTGCAGAAACGATTCGGCTTAGCTTTTATGACCGGCTGTCATCCTTATGTCAAGTAAAAACTGCCAAACGACCAAATCAAAAATCCTTAGTCATACAAAAAGTCAAATTGACCTCTTTTTTCGGCAGTGCCGTCGCCCAAACTGTTGAAATCGTTTACCAAAAATTTTAATTCAAAAAGTAACAAGTATCTTTAATTAAAATCTATTGTTGTTTTTTTGGATCAAACCACAAAAGAGGCCAATTTCGTATATACGGTCTATTTATGGTGCCTTTGTATTTTCGGACAAAGTTTTAAACGGGTGTTTATAGTACATGCACCAGATAGTTTTTTGGAACTGGATTTTTTTTATCTTAGCACGGTAAAGTGATTACACTAATGTTAAGCGAGTGACAGCCATGCTGTAGACAGTAACGTCTACAGCACAAATGGGCTAAATCGACCGGTTCAACCGGTTCGGACCATTGTCTCACAGAAAACCGACGTAAAGTGGGCAGGTCGCTGTCTCATTTTATTCGGTGAGTGTGATATCCGGTGGCCCATTTTCCCCTCTTTCCCAATCTATATTCCCCTCCTTTTAGGTTAGCAACGCACCCATGGCTCTGTATGTGTTTTGGGTGTCTATGGGCGATGGAGATCACTTACCATCAGGTGACCCATCTGCTCGTTTACCAGTCTTTGCTATGAAAAAGCCCAGAGCAGTCCAAATATCCAGCGACCACTGATAAACTGGTCGCCATACGGGCGGAGACGAATGCGAAAAGCACGACTTTAGGGCGACTTGCAAAGGTAATGTAGAGTTAAACTTAAACTCGATTTATCCTCCTATCCTCACTCCTAACTTTAAATCAAGATTTGGGATAAATAGAGATTTATCGCAGAGCCGCAAGTGGTCATAAACGTAAAACAAAAAGGCATAAACTTGGTTTAAGGCGAAACGCCGTATTAATTTTTTATATAAAGTAGTTTATAATTCTTTATTTCTACCTGACCTTATCCCACCTTAATGTGGGGTCGGCGCAACACAATTTTTCAAGCATGTTGCAGAAAGGATTTGGCTTAGTTTTTACGACCGGCTGCCTGACGTTAACCCCTCTAAGAGATCCAGTCCCGGCCAAATTAAATTAGAAAATTCTCTTTACCCGACCTGGGTATCGAACCCAACCCCGGCCCACAGCCCATACATGTTACCACTAGACCAAAGAGGCAACTATCCCCGAACTATATTTATATGTATTCCCGAATGTGTAAGCATAGGCGTACTAGCGAATTAGAACACCCACATTTCGCCGAGCTTAGTTTCGTCCCAGATGTGATAGGGGGCGAGCCTATCGCCATATCGGGCACAAATTCCAGACTCCGGGCTGATATGGAAAAATCCAATATCACTGTTCCCGACCGGGGATCGAACCCGAGACCTCAGAACCGTGGTCGTACCGAAATACCACCACGCCACCGAGGCAGTCACCATCCCTAAACGGTTTATTTTGCCTAAAACCTATCCATCATAGAGTGACGTGTAATGTCACTAGTTTATCAAGGCCATTTAAATTTAATCGAGCGCTCGGCGTCGCTAAAATACTTTGTCGCGAAATTGAACTCGATAAATTCCAGAGACAATAGGACTTTTTGCCTTCGAAATTGTGGTTCAATGGCCATTTATTGTTTTTTTTGAGCACAGCAAGTGACTGGCTACACCCAAAGACGTTAAACAGTAGTATAGGTACCTCATGATAAACGCAGATCAGACCTATGTATGTGAACTTAGCAAGTAAGTAAACAATACTTGATTTCTTTTATATCCATTTGATACATAACATAAACTCACGCCTGTATCCCCGAAGGGGTAGGCAGAGGCGCACTAGCGAACTAGGACACCCACATTTCGCCGAGCTTAGTTCGGTCCCAGATGTGATAGGGGACGAGCCTATCGCCATATCGGGCACAAATTCCAGACTCCGGGCTGATATGGAAAAATCCAATATCACTTTGCCCGACCCAGGATCGAACCCGAGACCTCAGAACCGTAGTCGTGCCGAGATACCACCACGCCACGGAGGCAGTTATTTCAACGTTAGTTATTTATTTATTTATGGATGTTATTTTGACTCTGACTTAGTACAAGTTCGCTCTATCGATTTTAGGCTAAGTATATGTGTATATTATCTTAGAGCTGTGAGCGAGACCTTAGGAATGCAAAGCTATCTCTCCCGCATCGATCAAATAGAATGGTAGTTATTTGGAATGATATTTTAATGGATCTTATCGTAATTCCAATGTTATTGGGGAAAAACGTGATAGATTACAGAAACGTTTAAGGGCGAAGCAGCATTATTTTTAAAATCTTGATTTTTTGAAATCCAAAATTAGTCTTAAACTCGATTTATTTATTTTTGACTGCCTCCGTGGCGTGGTGGTATTTCGGTACGACTACGGTTCTGAGGTCTCGGGTTCGATCCCTGGGTCGGGCAAAGTGATATTGGATTTTTCCATATCAGCCCGGAGTCTGGAATTTGTGCCCGATATAGCGATAAGCTCGCCCCCTATTACATCTGGGACGGAACTAAGCTCGGTGAAATGTGGGTGTTGTAGTTCGCTAGTACGCCTCTGCCTACCTCTTCGGGGATACAGGCGTGAGCTTATGTTATGTTATTTATGTTTATAGTAGAGACTTGCATACGAGCAGATGGGTCACCTGATGGTAAGTGGTCTCCACCGCCCATAGACACCCAAGACAAAAAGAATCATAGGGGCGCTGCCAACATAAAAGGAGGAGAATACGGATTAGGAAAGGAAGGTGGTATTGGGCCATCGGAAATCTCACTCAACGAATGAAACACGACAGCCAGCTGCCACTTTACGTCGCTTTTCTGTGAGACAGTGGTATCATATCGGTCGAGCCTGCTCATTCGTGCTTAGACGTAACTGTCTACAGCGTGGCTCTACCAATAAATTTTACATCTTATTCGTATATTGAATCGAGATTTAAGATAATTATCACAAGTTTAAAAACTTAACAGACTAGACTTCAAATCCAATGGTGCGTAAATTTATATGGGACCACCCTTGAAGAAGCTCTATCGAATACAAAAAGAATTTTGAAAATCGGTCCACATTTGGCGGAGATATCGCGTATCATAAATAAAAAAATATCGACGAATTGAGGACCTTCTCCTTTTTGGAAGTCGGTCGATAAATCGACATTGCACAGAGAATGCAAGACATAGAACAGAGTTTTTTGCCCCAAGATGGTATGGTCGCGGTTAAGGATACTGTACTCTTGAAAAAATGTATGGAGAAATCGCAAACTACCGTCGATTTCTAGAATAGAGTAACATAACATAAACATAACATAAGCTCACGCCTGTATCCTCGAAGGGGTAGGCAGAGGTGCACTAGCGAACTAGAACACCCACATTACGCCGAGCTTAGTTCCGTCCCAGATGTAATAGGGGGCGAGCCTATCGCCATATCGGGCACAAATTTCAGACTGCTGGCTGATATGGAAAAATCCAATATCACTTTGCCCGACCCGGGAATCGAACCCGAGACCTCAGGACGGTAGTCATACCGAAATACAACTCCGCCACCGAGGCAGAATAAAGTACTGTCAAAATAAACTCGTCCTAGGTGTACTGCAAAAGCACATCGTAACTACCTAGGTCAGCTACTGGACGACAAGCACTGGCTGAACGTTATGGAGGAAGATAAGAGAATTAATGGTCTCACTGGAGATACTCAAGATCAAGAGAAGTGGAAGATGAGTAGGAAACCCTGACTGGAATAACAAAAAACTAAACATAGAAACAACAAACCAAATATCAAATTCTTCTTCGATAAGTTCCGATATACTCCAATAAACTTTTCGGTAACAGAACTCTGCACTTAACGGAAGCGGAAGCGCCGTGTTGTTATAATGTTAAAATTTTATAAGTATTGGCATGTGATAAATGACAGGTTTGATAGCACTGTCTCACAGAAAACCGACGTTAAGTGGCAGCTAGCTGTTGAAGTTCGTTCGGTGAGTGAGGTCTTCGGTGGCCCAATTAAACCCTCCCCTTCTTATAGTCCGATTGCTAACAATTATGTTACATATATATATATATATATATATATATATATATATATATATATATATATATATATATATATATATATATATATATATATGCCGCCTCCAATGGGTTAAACGGAGTAAATTGACAGATCGAAATGTCACTTTACAAAATAATGTTGCTTACTTCCGAAACATAGTGACTCAACCAGTTCAGTTGTCATCATTAAAAAAATAACTCAGCACTGGTTTGCGAAATTGGAATATAATTGAGTATATTAGAAATTTAAGCTCAACCCTTCGACTAAATGTCTGTTTAAATAATTATGCGTAAATAATCACAACAGATACGCGAAACGATAATAACGACAATTACAAATATTACTTTTATTTTTGAGAAAAATTACGTTCCGCACATTTAAAGCTTTTGTAACTTTTGTTTATAACGAACCATGACTATAATTCTAGTAGACATGCAATAACTTAGCATGCAGTCACTTACTATGACTATAATTCAGTAGGCATGCAGTACTAATCACACATTAGGCAGGAATTATGACTTCGAGTTGGACTTTAGAAAATGAAATAAAGGAATGGTTCACTGAATTGAAATGTTGAAATGATCTTCATCTTTTTACCGCAGCGCTATTTAAATTTCATGAAAAATGGCAACATTCGAAATGTCATTTTACTCCGTTTAATAAGCAATCCGACTATAATTCCCATTCCTCACATTTAAGGTCGGCAACACACTTATGGTTCTTTTGGCGTCTATGGTGTCTATAGGCAGTGGAGATCACTTACCATCAGGTGTCCCATCTGCTCGTTTGCCAATCTCTGCTATAAAAAATAGTTCTTTTTGCATCTAGGGTGTCTATGGGTGGGGGAGATCACTTCCCATCAGGTGACCCATCTGCTCGTTTGCCAGCCTCTGTTATAAATAATCATAAGTTTAAAAACTTAACTGACCGATTTTCAATTTACCGTTCGTGATCAAATTTATATGGGACCCTTGAAATAAGCTCTATCGAACACAAAAAGAATTTTGAAAATCGGTCCACATTTGGCGGAGATATCGAGTAACATACATAAAAAAAATACAGACGAATTGAGGACCTTTTGTGGAAGTCGGCCGAAAATACCAGTTTATTGTACTTTTGTCGATATAACATACATAACATAAGCTCACGCCTGTATCCCCGAAGAGGTAGGCAGAGGCGGACTAGCGAACTAGAACACCCACATTTCGCCGAGCTTAGTTCCGTCCCAGATGTGATAGGGGGCGAGCCTATCGCCATATCGGGCACAAATTCCAGACTCCGGGCTGATATGGAAAAATCCATTATAACTTGCCCGACCCGGGGATCGAACCCGGGACCTCAGAACCGTAGTCGTACCGAAATACCACCACGCCACCGAGGCAGTCGATATATAGAATATTATTATATTTGTATTAGACCGCATTATATCCTTACAGCTGAAAAAGGTAATTTTTTCAACGTATGAATAACAAATTAAACATTAAAGAGTTTCAACTTCATTCAGTCCCTTACCACTATAATATTAAAAAGGTCACAAAAGAATAAAAGATCCATAATCAGTTAATCTTCCTTTCCTTTTGTAACCCAAGTTGTAAAAGGTTGGTTAATGTGTTTTATTCAGGAAAACATTGAATTATGATTTTTTTTTAATATAACACGCTGACTGTGGACTAGGAGGTTCTGGGTTCAATTCCCAGGTAGGGTGAAGCATGTTTTCTTATTTGATTTGTCAAGGAGTGGATTCCCTAGAAAGGGATTGACGTCAAGCAGGTGCCCCATTGTAAAAACCAAGCCAAATTCTTTCTGCACCATGTTTGAAAAGTGTGTTGCGCTGACCCCACATTAAGGGATAAGCGTCGATCACACAAACATTTTCCTACGTGCGGGAATTCAACCCACGGCCTCTCGCTTTACAGCCGGCTACTCGTCCGCTGCGCCACGGTCGCTGTCAATCGATCTTGCCCCCAAACTTCCAACAATTTCTCAACACGAGCTCCTGTTTTCGTAAAAATATTTTTATTTAATAATTTGTGGCTATCAGTCATATAATCCATCAAAAGTTTGAAGGTGCCTTGAGGTTTCTTTGTAGACAATGTTTCTTACATTATTCTGACGTCGTTTCATAATATAAGAAGCCCTAGCACGAATAGCTTTGAAATTAAACTATTTTTACGGATTATATCACGATTTGGTTTTGGTTTCAGACTGAGTCTGACCCGTGACCATGAAGGCTGCAAAGCTTTCGAAACGTCGGGCATAAAAATTAAAACCAAATCGTGATATAATCCGTAAAAATAGTTTAATTTCAATGAATAACATTCACGTAAACCTAAGAAATCATTACGAATAGCTTTGTATTACGTATATAATGGTCAAAATATTTCGGTAAATATAAAGATTTTTGAAGTGGTAGAGCTAAGCTGTCGACACCTACGTCTACAGCACGAATGGGCAAGCAAGTTGTCACTTTATGTCGGTTTTCTGTAAGACAGTGGTATCAAACCAATCGATTCAATCGTCGGCGTATTCGTGCTGTAGACGTTACTGTCTACAGCGTGGCTCTACAACTTAAAATTCTGAACATGTCTGTTCATATGAGTACTTGAAAATAATTCCTGTCTTGTTTCTTATTGTGTGACAAATTTGGATTCTGTGGATGATCTCAAGATCCTGCTGGGATTATGGCGGTAATTCCTTCCAGTGCGATGGCCCTCAGATGACCTTCACTCGGCGAATCACCGAACAAAGCTAGCCAAACTCATCAAATTCACACATTATACTGTCCATCTTCACTAAAGTTTGATGCATTAAACCACACCACTTTAAAACAACTAACATAGCTCTAGAAAATAGTATGAAATAATTTTAAGAAGCGACGCCCACCCTGTCAGACTTCCCGCCAAAATCCCCCTTAAATGACATAACACGACTTCAAAGTAAATGAGTACTCGAGAGTTAACCGGCTATAAAGCGGCTGCAAATGTCACACAAACTTACATTTAATTAATTTAGATAAACATAACTTCGATGAACCGTCAGTTACCATACTTGTTCACTTCGGAGCTAAGTTCGATCTAAGTGGGCCAAACGCCCATCAGATAGTTCCGACTATTGGCTACAACTTTATTGTTGAATCACGAATGTATCTGACAGCTTCCAAGTAGGCGCCACTAGAAATAACATGCACATAGACTTCCTCGGTGGCGTGGTGGTATTCGGTACGACTACGGTTCTGAGGTCTCGGGTTCGATCCCCGGGTCGGGCAAAGCAAAAAAATGTGGGTGTTCTAGTTCGCTAGTGCGCCTCTGCCTACCCCTTCGGGGATACAGGCGTGAGCTTATGTTATGTTATGTTATAGACTGGTCGAACTACGCTGTAGACAGATATGTCCACAGAAAGAAAGGGCTAGTTAGACCGGTTTTATAGATAGGATTTCGACGGGAAGTCTGACAGGGTGGGCGTCGCTTCTTAAAATTATTTCATATTATTATCTAGAGCTGTGTTTCTTGGTTTTTAAGTGATGTGGTTTAATGCATCAAACTGCAGTGAAGATGGACAATGTGGAAACGTTTTAATCGGTGATCTTTGATGAGTTTTGCTTGGTGCGTTGGCTGGCTTTGTTCGGTCGATTCGCCGAGTGAAGGTCATCTGAGGGGCACCGCACTGAAAGAAATTACCGCCACAATCCCAGCAGGACCAAAGATACATAAGTACACCAAATTTGAATGCAATTGGTCATCGGGCAGTGGGTCTAATTTAGCTTGCAAGATTTGATTACAGACAACGGGACAGGTAAAACTAAACAAAAGCTTGTAATAAATAATAAAAGAACCTAAATCTGAGGAATAATTGGACCGTGTTACGCAAAAATGATTCAACCCACAAAAACACCAAAAAGAAAAATGTTGACGCCAATATGGTCTATTAATGGTTTAGAACATGTTGACATCATCATCATCATCATCAGCCATAGGACGTCCACTGCTGAACATAGGCCTCCCCCAAAGATTTCCAGATCGACCTGTTGGAAGCGGCCTGCATCCAGCGACTTCCTGCAACCTTTATCAGGTCGTCGGTCCACCTTGTAGGTGGACGTCAATAACATGTTTTTATTTTTTTTGGGTTGGATAATTTCTGCGTAACACGGTCCAATTATGTATCTTTGACAAATGTTTCATAAATAATCTGTCAGAATTAATAATATTAGCCCTGTAATATTACTGTCCCACTGCTGGGCACGGGCCTCCTCTACTAATGAGAGGGGTTAGGCCTTAGTCTACCACGCTGATCTAATGCGGGTTGGTAGACTTCACATACCTTCGAATTTCTTGTGGAGAAATCCTCGGGCATGCAGGTCTCCTCACGATGTTTTTCTTCACCGTTATAGCTAGCAATATTTCACAATGAAAACACACTTAACATAGAAAAGTCAGAGGTGTATGCTCCTTTTTGGGGTTGGTCTCGAACCTCCGACACTCGTCTCGGCAGTCCGTACCATTCTGTCATCTGTCAGAATTATTCTCCTGAAAATAATATTTAGCTACTACAAAATTAGCCCTAAGTCAACCATTACATTAAGGAAAACTTAGAGAAAAATACAGAATGAGTATGTTAATACAGGACAAAGAATAATAAGGCCATGAATAACACTATGAATAGGAAATGAGTTTTTACGTCACTAGTGAGTACGTTAATGTATGCAGGGCCTTATTTACTATGAAAGCGTAATGTGGTGGTATTACGTTAACGCTGTAGCCCAGAAGGGGTAGGCAGAGGATTACGAGGATACCACTGTCTCACAAAAAACTGGCATAAAGTGACAGTTCGCTGTCGCGTTGCGTTCCGGTGATATTTCCGGTTGCCAAATTCCCCCCTCCTTTTCCCAATCCCTATTTCCCTCCTGTTAGTTTGGCAATGCACCCATGATTATTTTTGTATCTTGGGTGTCTATGATCATTTACCATCAGGTGACCCATCTGCTCTTTTCCCAGACTCTGACATAAAAAAAGATTATATCAATCTGAGCCTCAACTGTCTTAATAAAGTTTTTACTATCTCGCAGTTTAAACTCCACTCAGTTATCGTTCCAGCTAGCAAGGTCGCTGTCGATCTTTGTTAGATGCATCCTTGAGCTACATCAAATTATTCCTTGCATGCAAATATGGATAAACTGTAGTCTTGGGTCAGGGATTGTCGAATCTGTGTTATGCATCAGAACTGGCTGTAATATGTAAGGACGCATTTCGGGATTTGATAGGGAAGGGCATTTCAAGAGAGGACGGGAAGAGATGACGAATCTTGGTATGAAATTTTAAATTCGTACATACATAAATAAGCTTATGCCTGTATCCCCGAAGGGGTAGGCAAAGGTACTAGCGAACTAGAACACCCACATTTCGCCGAGCTTATTTCCTTCCCAGATGTCGTCGAGAGCCTATAGCCATACCGGGTACAAATTCTAGACTCCGGGCTGATACAGTGAAATTATTTAGAAAATATTTTATGATTCTTGAGTTTTGGTGTCGTACCCGTATAAATGTAAACATGTGGTGATAATAAAATAAATTCAAGGTGTTATGAAAGACAAAACTTCCGGCCTTTTCCATTGCATTTGATACTATGAATGCTCAGCAAATGCCACCACCGAAGTAGATAGATAGATAGATTATACTGCATTAAATACAACAAGTAATGTGACACTAAATGCCTCTCATGCACATAACTTATTTGATAATCGGATGTTATGAAATCCTAATATTAATATGGGATTGTTCACATGTCTTTCCAAAGATGAGGGCTGTGGTGCAACTCGCTACGGATCAATTAGAAATTCAATTTTAAGTTATAAATAAATAAGAAATTGTTAAATACATTTGAAGTCACACAGATAGGCTGAGATCTATAGAGCGAACTCCGACTAAGACTTAGGCTGAGATTTATAGAGCGAATTTTGACTAAAACTAAGAATGAGATCTATAGAGCGAACTTCGACTAAGACTAATGCTGATAAAATTCCAAATCCTCACTGAGTTCGTTTCTTAGGCTGAGATCTATAGAACGAACTTCGACTAAGTCCGAGTCAAAAAAACGATCTTAGTGAGAATTTGGAATTTATAAATCGAACTCAGACTTAGTTCAAGTCATTTTTCACAAGAAAATCTTTGCTAAGTCCAAGTCCACAAAACCTTGACTTCGATCTGTCAGTTCAACATGCAGTAATACCAGTATCGAAATACTGACATAAAATGTAGAAATTGTTTTATTCATTCTAACGTTTTTTAAATTAAAATACCATAACTATTGTTAGAAAATGTTTAATAATTAAAGGTACGAGATTTTGTTATATTACAGTACCGTTTATTATACTGTAAATCGATCTATTAATTATTAAAGTTTAACGAAAATAGATAATTTTGTTTAGAATGAACTAGTAACCCAGAAGATGCCAAAAAAAAGACAAAATGTTTTGACAACTTCCAGTATTGTCCTGTATGGTAATTAATATAACATTAAACTCGAAACCGTGCTCAGAATTAAAAAACAAGTTCTGCTGAGACATTTGCAAAGCGCGAATGGTGACCCGAGAACCAGTGGGAATGGACGGACGGCGGACTTCATCGCGGCGACCCACAATGCAACAGTGACCATCATGCTATTGCTCCAATAATAATATCATCATCATCAGCCACAGGACATCCACTACTGAACATAGGCCTCCCCCAAAGATTTCCAGATCGACCGGTTGGAAGTGGCCTGTAACCAGTGACTTCATGTGACCTTTGTCGGGTCGTCTGTCCATCTAGCAGTCATATTATACAGACAGTGAATCAGTGAAAATACATATTATATTAATTATTATGTAGTCGGCCTAAATAATGTATAGATATTTTAAGAATGAATTGGTTACATGTCAGGAAAATAATTTGCAGTAGGTAAATAAAATAATCATTATCATGAATAATATTTATTTATTACAAATCTCTGATATTAACCTTTGTTGTGTTGTGTGTAAAGTACATAAATGGTATTTTCAACTATTGTGCAATATACCTACAGCACAAACTACTCTAATATTGCTTGTGTTTGATAACTTGTTCAGCAGTTGGTTGTATGTGTGAAAATTTAATAACTTCAAAATGTTCTTTCTGAAATAGAAGAAATAAATATCACATAGAGTTTCCCTCAGATCTTTCATTATTAATCAGCAAGATCACCACAATGGCAATTTGCATGGACTGGCTGACAATAAGCTTGCCTGGCAGGTTAACCACTCAGTTGGTACCCAGATGGTAATGCCTCAACAGTTTACCGCTGGCAGGAAATGTTAATAAGGCATGGCTTTGCTTTCGGCTTGCTGGCTGACTGAGATGCAATTTATACTCTACATGGGCTGCTAGTAAACAAACAGACAGACAGACAATTGGCTAGTAAACAGTCTCCAAAATACAAAATCCCCGTTTTAACAATTTTGATAAATTAATAAAACTTTTGTCAAAATATTAATATGAAATAATGGCAGTGGATTAGCTAGAGCTCCAGGAATAGGCATCACAGAGTCAATCACCTCACTCACTCATCTGATTGTGACTCCTGGCATATTTGAGCCCTTGTAATTCTCTTGGTGGTTTACTTCATCATTTTAAAGCTTAGAATGCTTTTTTTTATGTCATCATGTTTTCATCATCATCATCTTGTTTCTTCTTTCTTTAAAAATTATGGCCTTCTTCAAAATATTGATGATTTTGCCAACAATAGTAATAAATAATAAATCCATGTTTTGACTATCAAATGGTGACGATTCATGTTTATTCTTTCTTCTACCTGCCCTTATCCCACCTTAATGTGGGGTCGGCATAGCAAACTTTTTCAAGCATGTTGCTGAAAGGATTATAAGACTATTCATGTATAATGCGGTTTGTTTTTCACTTGACATTTCAAAGAGCGTCAGCCATTTTGTCAGCTGTTAATTACGTAACACGTTCCGTTACAACCTACAAATATAAAGGCGCGTCTCCTCTACCTGTTTATGTAATTTTATAAGAATGTTACGTTTGTTTTGTCAAAGGAACTGCGTGAAACCGATAACGTCTGAGTAGACTATGCAAAGTCAAACTATGGCTAGCCTGAGTTCGAGTTCGAACTATAAATACGCAAAAGTTGACTTTCGCTTAGTACACTCCAAAGACGACTACGCTGAGTCGACTTTGGTACAAGACTTAAGTAAGAACTATAGATTTCAGCCTTAGACTCAGACTTAGTCGAAGTTCGCTCTATAGATCTCAGCCTAAGTCTGTGATGACAAATTCAGTGACTGATTAGAGTTCGATTTTTAAATCGAAAAATGCCCAGTCTTTTCGTTCACTCGTTTTAATTAACATCTCGCTCCATAGCGAGCAAACAAACCCCTTTGTTTGCTTTATTGGCGACGCTCGGTTTATTTCTACTGTCTGGTTCGTATGACCGCATTGTGATAGAATATTGCTAGTGTAAATTAGTTTATATAATTTGTGAATAAAGGTTATATTTGAATAACGGTGTCTGAAATAAATTCAATAATATTGTAAACCGTGAAAATAATCTTCTTTAATATAACCCTAACCGACATCAATATATTATACCCTAGATGCACAGTTCTTTGCAAATATCTTCCTAAAAAGTGGTCTCAGAAATAAAACAAAGAAAACGATCACAAGTTGTAATTAAATCAACACAAATATAACCCTAAGCACGTGTTATAAAGTAGGTTTTTAAACGAAATGAGCAAGCGTTCTTTAATTTGAATTTTGAAATTTAGAATTCTATCGACGTCCGACTGTAGGCAAAACAAGTGCTTAAGCACTTCTTTGCTGTCCCATTTTCCGAGCGTCAACTGTGCATCTAGGTAAATAATAAATCGATGCTAACCGACTCCCAATGTTAGCGTCAGCGCATTTTTAAGTATGTTTCAGAAATATTTCGGCTTAGTTTATACGACCGACTGCCTAAACACTCACAGAACATTCTAGGGTGTAAATTGTAATAAGCGTCCTCGCATTATAATAGGTTGTAGATGGCCTTACGTTTGAGATTAATTATTTTGTATGGAAACTTGCTTGATACCCTCTCTATAGTAAGTAATACATAACATACATACATAAGCTCACGCCTGTATCCCCGAAGGGGTAGGCAGAGGCGTACTAGCGAACTAGAACAACCACATTTCGCCGCGCTTAGTTCCGTCCCAGATGTGATATGCGAGCCTATCGCCATATCGGGCACAAATTCCAGACACCGAGCTGATATGGAAAAATCCAATATCACTTTGCCCGACCCGGGGATCGAACCCCAGACCTCAGAACCGTAGTCGTACCGAAATACCACCACGCCACCGAGGCAGTATAGTTAGTAATATTAAATCTCTTTGGCGTCGTAATAGTTACTTATTAGCTTTTATTCTAGGAAATTTCGTAAGGTGCTTTTATTGTGATAATTGTGTTTTATTTATACTGCCACGTAAACAGATCATTCTGAGAAAATATTCTTATTGCCAATATGTTTTCATTTTCTTTATTTTTCTATTAAGATATTGCGTATTATTTCCAATTCTATGAAGTATTTACGCCTAATTTTTATTGTTCTCAACGCCCACTTTTCGTCCTAACGGGAATCAGTAACTTAACCATGAGTTTGTTTCAGTAGCCCGAGCACGAAAAACTAATGTAAATGTAAACTCGCTGCGCACTGATGACATTTGATTAATATTTCATACAAATTTCACAGACGCGTATCGAGCACGAATACATTTACGATTGTCAGAAATTTTCCTGCTCGGGCTGCAGGTATTTACGAGTGCGAGGACGATATTTTGTATGGAAAACGTCAGTTTCCCGTAACCGCTAGAGATTTTCGGGTGTTTGCATCGATATATTGAACTTTGATTGTTGACGTTCGGAAAATGGATCAGCAAAGGAGTGCTCTAAGCACTTCTTTTGCCTACAGTCAGACGCCGATAGAATTCTAAATTTCAAAATTCAAATTTAAGAACGCATCCTCTTTTCGTTTAAAAAGCTACTTTATAACATGTGCATAGGGTAATATTTGTGTTGATTTAATTAGAACTTGTGATCTTTTTCTTTGTTTTATTCCTGAGACCACTTTTTAGAAGGATATTTGCAAAGAACTGTGCATCTAGGGTATATTATATTGATGGGTGTTTGTCATACAAATATTTTATGGAGTCGCTAGCGAGTAATGTCAAAAACCTCATGGGTGGCCTACTGGGTTAGTTAGGCGTGGTACAGACTGGGATAACAAAAGTCGCAGTTCCGAAACCAACTATAATAAAGCACTGAAAGACTCGGTGACGTAGCAGGCGAGTAACCGGCTGTAAAATGAGAGGCCGTGGGTTTGATCCCCGCACCGTGACAAATGTTTCTGTGACCCATGGTTTGTTTCGGGTCAGGGTGTTGTGAGACCAAAAGTCTCTGGTAGTTTCTGTTACCCACGAAGTCAGCCCCCTGACTTTTGATACTCGATTAAATTTTGACTATATCGGTTTTTATTGACTTAAAATTCCACCGAAATCGAGTTAAAAACTCCGCTACGAGTTAAAAAAAACCTAAGCATAAGCTCACGCCTGTATCCCCGAAGGCGTAGGCAGAGGCGCACTAGCGAACTAGAACACCCACATTTCGCCGCGATTTGTTTCGTCCCAGATGTGATAAGGTCATAAATTCCAGGCTCCGGGCTGATACTGAAAAATCCAATATCACTTTACCCGACTCGGTCATCGAACCCGAGACCTCAGGACGGTAGTTCTACTGAAATACAACTACGCCATCCAGGCAGACAAATTAAAATTAAATTAATTAATTAATAAATGACAAGTAATTATAATAAATTATTGAGGTAATTTTCATATTAGCTAATTCAGTCTAATTTTGTAATTAACCCTGACCCAAAAAGAGTTGTGTTATGAATAAACCTTTTTTTTTTACAAGCGGTTACTCTTGGATCCCTGTCGTTAAGACGGAGAATACCGGATTTTTACCAGCTGAAATCCGATAGTTGTCGTCATCAGCATTATAGAGAAACATTATATATTGGAACGTCCTACATTGCAAAGCTATAATAGCGCTTCACGGGGGGGGTGGATAATTAATTTGCTCCCCCAATAAGACACTGCTTGCCTCTAGGTTAAACCTATGGATCTGTGTGTCTGTTTATCATCCTACCCTTTAAACGGACGCACCGATTTTAATCTTTTAGGGCGACTTGCAAGGCTATTGCTAATCTATCTCGATTTATCCTACAGCTCATTCCTATCTTTAAATCAGGATAAAGAAAGATTTATCACGGAGCTGCAGGTAGGCCTTAGTTTAGTCTTAAGCCGCGTCTCCTAAACTAAAACATTACACCAAACATGGTATTTCAATTTTTTTGTCAATGGTCCATTGTTCTATGAGCAGGAGACACTAAAACCCTTGTTTTGTGTAGGTGTTTTTGTCTTTTGTTTCGAAAAAACATGTGCAGAAGACGCCATTAGGCTATTTGTTGAACGGTGACTTTATCTGGAGTGTTCTATCTTTCTACAATAACATAAGCTCACGCCTGTATCCCCGAAGGGGTAGGCAGAGGCGCACTAGCGAACTAGAACACCCACACTTCGCTGAGCTTAGTTCCGTCCCAGATGTGATAGGGGAAGAGCCTATCGCCATATTGGGCACAAATTCCAGACTCCAGGCTGATATGGAAAAATCCAATATCATTTTGCCCGACCCTGGGATCGAACCCGAGACCTCAAGACGGTAGTCGTACCGAAATACAACCACGCCACCGAGACAGTCTTCTTTCTACTTGGCCTTATCCCACACCTTAATGTGGAGTCGGTGCAAAACACTTTTTCAAGCATGTTGCATAAAGGATTTGGCTCCTGCCTGACGTCCCAACCCTTTCTAGGGGATCCAGTCCCGGGAAAATTAAATTAGAAAATTCGCTTTGCCCGACCTGGGAATCGAACCCACGACCTCCTTGTCCACAGTCCAGCCCATATGTGCTGGTGGTCTGGAGTGTTCTTAACCATGATTTAAGAAACTCTGTTCAGCCGCTTGAAGATCTTCAGCTCTCTTCAGATTATACTTTCATTTTTATCTCAGATTCGGAGTATTCTGACTTCAATGACATTAAAATAACAGCGATATTGACCTGATGCTGCAACATCATCCAGAATAAAGAGGATACCCAACTCCTCAATAATTGACAGCAGTTTTTTTTGCAGAGACTGGCAATCGAGCAGATGGATCACCTGATGGTAAGTGATCTCCACCGACCATAGACACCCAAGATACAAAAAGAATCATGGGTGCGTTGCCAACCCAAAGGGAGAGAAATATGGATTAGGATAGGGTGAGGGGAATTGGGCTACCGGAAATCTCACTTACCGAACGAAACGCCACAGCCATCTGCCGCTTTACAATTGTTTTCTGTGAGACAGTGGTATCAAATTGATCGGCCTATTCGTACTGTGGACGTAACTAACTACAGCGTTACTCTACCACCCGAAAACATCTAATCTGAAGACAATTTACATAACAAAACATAAGCTCACGCCTGTATCCCCGAAGGTGTAGGCAGAGACGTACTAGCGAACTAGAACACCCACATTTCGCCAAGCTTAGTTCCGTCCTAGATGTGATAGGGGGCGAGCCTATCGCCAAATCGGGCACAAATTCCAGACTCCGGGGTGATATGGAAAAATCCAATATCACTTTTCCCGACCCGGGGATCGAACCCGAGACCTCAGAACCGTAGTCGTACCGAAATACCACCACGCCACGGAGGCAGTCAGACAATTTACACCCCCGCAAAAATAAAAAATAAAAACATATTCAATAAAAATTACATTAAATTAAACCTTATCCAGCAGGGATTTTAATCCAAAATCTATTGTCTATATTCCTTATTCAAAAACATAATAGGATCCCATTCAAAACTAGTATCCAGCAAAAACTACCGAATTCAAATGAAACTTTGCATAGATAAAGTTTTTGCGTTGAATTAACATTTAGAATCCATTTTGTTGAAAGTGAAACGGCTGTTGGGTGACTAAGACATTAAATTGTACATAGACGGGACAACAGCGCGACATTTGTGATCCAAAATTATGACCTCGAGGTCATAAGTCACTCAGTCGTATTTGAAACATACGCGCGCAAGGTCCAGCGCATCGATATATTATTTACATAGATGCACAGTTGATGCTCGGAAAATGGGACAGCAAAGAAGTGCTTAAACACTCGTTTTGCCTACAGTCAGACGTCGATAGAATTCTAAATTTCAAAATTCAAATAAAAGAACGTTTGCTTATTTCGATTAAAAAGCTACTTTATAACACGTGCTTAGGGTTATATTTGTGTTGATTTAATTACAACTTGTGATCGTTTTCTTTGTTTTATTCCTGAGAGCACTTTTTAGGAGGATATTTGCAAAGAACTGTGCATCTAGGGTATAATATATTGATGGTCCAGCGTAATAATGTTTAGATAATAACATTGTTAATAGCCGATGGGGCAGAAAAGTTCTCGAGTGGAGACCACGTACCGGCAAGCGCAGCGTAGGACGTCCACCTATAAGGTGGACAGACGACCTGATAAAGGTCGCAGGAAGTCGTTGGATGCAGGCCGCTTCCAACAGGTCGATCTGGGAATCTTTGGGGGAGGCCTATGTTCAGCAGTGGACGTCCTATGGCTGATGATGATGAAAATTGTTGTACGTGATTCACGGACATTCTAGGGTGTAAATAGTAATAAGCGCCCTGGCATTGTAATGGCGTTACTGATGTTTGAGATTTTTTTGTATGGAAACTTGCTTGATAGCTCCTCTTTAGTAATATTATACCTCTTTGTCGGGTGGTAACTGTGTAACAATAGTTTTGGTTTTGGAACGCTTTGATTATCGTATTAGACGATTTTTTATTCAAAGTACCTATATTGAAGATTCAAATTAAATATTTTTTCTAGTGTACGTATACTTATACTATCTTTGGGATGGCCTATGTCCAGCAGTGGACGCCCTATGGCTGATGATGATGATGATGATGAAGCATATTAAACTTCGTATTTCTATTTTATCTGTAGTCTACAGTCACCAGAATTATGCCGGCCTATTTATGCTTCTACACACTCCAAGATTGGAGAAACAAATCAAGTTGCCTGTGGCAAGACAAGTGGATGCAGGCATAGAGATGTCATGTCCGCATCAACCAAACATCAAGTCACATTGCAAATCCCTCGAGAGAACCGGTTATACTGGCTGATCCTGGAATGCTATCCAGACAAAGATTTAGGGTTTCTATGGCAGGTTTTAACACCACGAACCTTACTTATAAAAACAGTTTAGTTGAGCAAATGGCTAAAAACAGGCTGTCACTTTTTTCCTTGTGTCACATTGTTTGAAAATAAAAGGGACAGGCATCAATATAGATGCACAATTCTTTGCAAATATTCTCCAAAAAGTGGCATCAGGAATAAAACAAAGAAAAAATCACAATTTCTAAATAAATCAACACAAATATAACCCTAAGCACGTGTTATAAAGTAGGTTTTTAAACGAAATGAGCAAGCGTTCTTTAATTTGAATTTTGAAATTTAGAATTCTATCGACGTCCGACTGTAGGCAAAACGAGTGCTTAAGCACTTCCTTGCTGTCCCATTTTCCGAGCGTCAACTGTGCATCTAGGTAAATAATATATCGATGCCTTACTTATAAAAACAGTTTAACTGAGCAAATGGCTAAGAATAGGCTGTCACTTTTTTCCTTGTGCCACATCGTTTGAAAATAAAAGGGATAGCTATTCTTTACCATTTGCTCAGTTAAACTGTTTCTGTAAGTAAAGCCTCATGTGTACGGTGGTCGCCATCCGGGCGGGTACGATCCTACCACCAGCGATTACTTGTACCTTGTTTCATGTAATAATGCAATTTATTACACTAGAATTTATGTATTAAAGTTCATGTAGCCAATATCGATTTACGAGCGCATATCAAATTCTTCATTTTTAATATCGGAAACATAAATATGGCGAAGGAAATTTTATAAACGTTTTCAGTTTATTTATAAAGGAGGATAGCTTTGGTGAAAAATATTTGTTTATTGGCTGATGTGGGGAATTTCAATTTTCGAATGTTTTGGCAAAATTGTGCATATTGTGCTATTTAAATAAGAATAATGAGATTTTTTCGTCTCCTAATGTTTATAGTCTTTTAAAATATATTAAGAATTATATTTTTTCGAAACATAAATTAAATGAAAATACATATTGAGTAATTGATTTGATAATAATAAAAGTATCTAATGATACGATACGTTTTTTGTAATTCCGTAAAACTCATTATAATTAAAATATAATACTTATAAAAAAAATAATAATTTGTAAGACTGCCTCAGCAGCGTGGTTGTATTTCGGTACGTCTACCGTCCTGAGGTCTCGGGTTCGATCCCCGGTTCGGGCAAAGTGATATTGGATATAGCGATAGGCTCACCCCCTATCACATCTGCGATGGAACAAAGCTCGGCAAAATTTGGGTGTTCTAGTTCGCTAGTACACCTCTGCTTACCCCTTAGGGGATACAGGAGTGAACATATGTTATGTTACCTAATTTGTATGTTTTAAGCAATATAATATTATTTTCATTTCAGGTAAAAAGGATGAAAAAATCTTTTGGTATGAATATAACAGAAATGTGACATTTGACAAAGGTCATGATGTAATTTTTTTCAAATGGCATGACGCGGCCTCGCAAATTAGATTTTTGTTAATTCTTATCGCAAATGTACACTTAACTTTCTAAATCTGTAATAGAGTTTTAGGCTGACACTTATATTATTAATATAATATTACACTTTAAGTGTTTTTTTTCTTTTATATATTACTGTTTTATTCTTTTTTTATACAATTTATCGAAAACGTTCTTATGAACAGTACAGTTTAATTAAAAACCCTATTTTGTATTTTTTTGCGATATCTATTCATAAATGTGTTTCGGTAAATTATTTTAAAGAGTACAAACACAAATATTTGTTGTTCCTGTAATTAAATAGTAATATGGGAGCATTTACTTACGTTCCACGCACCATTGGCTCTGGTTCAACTATTCCTTAATTAACCAAAAACAATTAAACAAACACTTTGAACACAGTAATGTATTCACTAAAACATTCCAAATCACCACAGTCACAATATTTTTTAATCTATGACCGAATACTTTTTAAATTAACTTTTTAATAACGTATTTTTAATAAATTGCCAGTATCGTTTTAAAAAAGGAACGGTATATTTTTTATAACTATCAAATCAACTGGCCAGTCTCTATTAGAAAAAATAAAAAGGAACTGGCTGATTTAGTTTTTGAATAAGTTCTCGTATGGAACGCGCGCGTCTCAGTCGTCCGTCAACAGGCATGCACAGCCGACGGTAAGCAGCATTCAACTGAGTTCCCGCTAGCGAAAAGCGTTCGCTGAAAAATGTACAGCGCTTTGCGTCACCTTAATATTAGTTATGGTATACGTGTAGTTCCCAATACATGCTACAAATACAGTATTATTTATTTTAGGCTTAGTCAGTCATTAGTCAATTAAACCATAACTCAGATTAACACGCGTTACCATTAGGAGTAGATATTATAAACGGTATGTATACTTTATTTTAATTTATATTTATTTTCACTTAAATCATATTTTCGACCATTGTCAAAAAAAGGGGGTTAACGATCGTCGGTTTTTTATGTATGTTATATCTCCGCCAAATGTGGACAGATATTCAAGATTTTTGTTTCTTTGATAGAGCTTGTTCTAAAGTTCTCAACTCAAGATCGGATGAAGTATCAAGTTAAAATCTTAAACTTGTAATTAACATAACATAAGCTCACGCATGTATCCCCGAAGGTGTAGTCAGAGGTGTACTAGCGAACTAGAACAGCTACATTTCGCCATGCTTAGTTCCGTCCCAGATGTGATAGGGGGCTCGCCTTATCGGGCACAAATTCCAGACTCCGGGCTGATATGGAAAAATCCAATATCACTTTACCCGACCCGGGGATCGCACCCGAGACCTCAGGACGGTAGTCGTACCGAAATACAACCACGCCACCGAGGCAGTAAAACTTGTAATTATTGTCCAATATATTTATTCACGATCGGATAAAATTTTAAACTATTCATATTTGAATAAGTAAAGCTTATTTTAAAATTGAAGATTAAAATCAAAGATATTTAATATTACTACTATATATAGGCTTTCAAGCAAGTTTTCATACAAAGAAATTGATCTCAAACTTCAGTGCCGCCATCAACTACTTATTACAATCCGAGGGCGAATATTACAATTTACACCCTAGAATATTTTGTGAATGCTTAAGAATCACGTAAGATAAGTTTATTCTCTCAATATTATTTCGCTGGCCTACCTTGCGCGTATATTTCAAATAAACTGAGCGACTTATGACTAGAAGTGGTCGTTGCGCAACGCAACTAGTTGACGCAACGGCTAACGGCTGAATCACTTGTAGCTAGTTGTTGGAATTCAACGCAACGAGCTAACAGCTAATAACGACCGCGCGGCTATAATAGCCGTCAACCGTCAACGCGGCAACGATCGCGATCATGAGTACTCGGCAACGATCGTGATTCGTGAGTACTGACTTATGACCACTAGGTCATAACTTTTGGATCACAAGTTTTGAGCTCTTGTCTATATACTGTTGAATGTGTTTGGTCTGAATGAATTGTAAATCAAAGAATCTAACAGACTTAGAATGTCTTGTTTGAAGAATCTTCTTTGTTTTCTAAAGTTAAACCATCAGCTCATACACCCACCGTTTTTCTATCATATCGTCTAGGGTGTAAATTCGTGTAGGGGTGAAATGGGGCGTAGGTACCAAAAGCGTGGGTGTCAAAATTAAATGTATAATTCTTGAGGTTTTGTGGCCAACGTTTTTACGTTAAACGATTCAATTTGCGAAGTAAGAGCACTTTGATCCTATTTCACTCCGAAAATGGTTTGTGGGTAAAAATTTATCAGAATTAGCCGGTTATGAAGTCAGAGGCTGCGGGTTCGATTCCCGCATCGGAAAAATGTTCATACACATAACATAAGCTCACGCCTGTATCCCCGAATGGGGATATCTCCGTCAAATGTGAACCGATTTTCAAAATTCTTTTTGTGTTCGATAGAGCTTATTTCAAGGGTGGTCCCATATAAATTTGGTCACAATCGGATTTGAAGTCGGTCTGTTAAGTTTTTAAACTTGTGATTATTATTATTAATGAATACTTGTTTACAAGCTTAAGTCGCCTCTTTGGTCTGGTGGGAGCATATATGCGCTGTGGACCGGAAGGTCCTGGGTTCGATTCCTAGGTTGGGAAAAGCGAATTTTCTAACTTAATTTGCCTCGGACTAGATCCCTCAGAGGGGTTGACGCCAGGCAGGCAGCTGGTCGTAAAAACTAAGCCAAATCCTTTTTGAAACCTTTCTGAAAAAGTGTGCCTCGCCGACTCCACATTTAGGTGGGATAAGGGCAGGTAGAAAGATAGACTTTATTAGTTTAAAATCTTGCAAAGGGATGCCGGTAGAAATCGTATTGCATCGACTCTTCGCCACAGTTAGCTATTATTATCTCGCAAAAGGAAGCCCGTAGAAATCGTATAGCATCGACTCTTCGCCACAGTTAGCTATTATTATCTCGCAAAAGGAAGCCCGTAGAAATCGTATAGCATCGACTCTTCGCCACAGTTAGCTATTATTATCTCGCAAAGGAAGCCGGAAGAAATCGTATAGCATCGACTCTTCGCCACAGTTAGCTTTTATTATCTCCCAAAGGAAGCCCGTAGAAATCGTATAGCATCGACTCTTCGCCACAGTTAGCTATTATTATCTCGCAAAAGGAACCCAGTAGAAATCGTATTGCATCGACTCTTCGCCACAGTTAGCTTTTATTATCTCGCAAAGGAAGCCCGTAGAAATCGTATCGCATCGACTCTTCGCCACAGTTAGCTATTATTATCTCGCAAAAGGAACCCAGTAGAAATCGTATTGCATCGACTCTTCGTCACAGTTAGCTATTAATATCTCGCAAAAGGACGCCAGTAGAAATCGTATAGCATCGACTCTTCGCCACTAAGCTATTATTATTATACCAGTTGCTTAATGGATTTAAAAACAGCTTGCCACATCTGTCGACGACATTGTTGCGATGTCTAAGCATTTAAGTTATGTCACGTGCTCGCGACAAAGGACTGGGATATTGCATAATATGGATGAGGTTCTGAAATTACCCTTGTTTATAATTATATAATAACTTTATAATATCCCAAGTGGTATCGCCACGCTGTAGACAGTAACGTCTATAGCACGAATGGGCCGGTTCGACCAGTTAGATACCACTGTCTCACAGAAAACCGACGTAAAGTGGCAGCTTGCTGTCGCGTTTCGTTCGGTGAGTGAGATTTCCGGTGGCCCATTTACCCACTCCCTTTTCCAATCCCCTTCCCTCCCCTTTCATTCCCTCCTTTTAGGTTGGTAACGCACCCATGATTCTTTTTCTGTCTTGGGTGTCCATGGGCGGTGGAGATCACTTACCATCAGGTGACCCATCTGCTCGTTTGCCAATCTCTGCTATAAAAATTAAACAAAAAAAATTTTATCCGATCGTGAATAAATATATTGGACAATAATTACAAGTTTGACTGCCTCGGTGGCGTGGTTGTATTTCGGTACGACTACCGTCCACCGACTACCTGAGGTCTCGGGTTCGATGTTCGGTGTGTTCGGTCGGGCAGTGATATTGGATTTTTCCATATCAACACGGAGGCTGGAATTTGTGCCCGATATGGCGATGGGCTCGCCTTCTATTCTATCACATTTGGGATGGAACTAAGCTCGGCGAAATGTGGGTGTTCTAGTTCGCTAGTGCGCTGCCTACACCTTCGGGGATAGAGGCGTGAGCTAATGTTATGTTATGTGTGTTGCTAAAATGTCAATAAAACTCATGATCGAGCACACGTACAGTTCCGTTTATATCTATGCATTGAAATGCGCCGCTCTAACCCTAGACACAAAAAAAATCAGGGGTGCGTTACCAACCTAAAAGGAGGGAAAGAGAGTAGGAAATGGGCCACTGGAAATCTCACTTGCCGAACGAAACGACAGCAAGCTGCTACTTTACGTCGGTTTTCTGTGAGACAGTGGTATTAAAATGGCCGAGCCGGCCCATTCGTGCTGTAGATGTTTCTGTCTACAGTGTGGCTTCACCACTCAAAAAAATATTTGACATACATAACATAAGCTCACGCCTGTATCCCCGAAGGGATAGGCAGAGGCGTACTAGCGAACCAGAACACCCACATTTCGCCGAGCTTAGTTCCGTCCCAGATGTGATAGGGGGCGAGCCCATCGCCATAACGGGCACAAATTCCAGACTCCAGGCTGATATGGAAAAATTCAGTATCACTTTGTCCGACCCGGAGATCGAACCCGAGACCTAGGATGGTAGTCGTACCGAAATACAACTACGCTACCGAGGCAGTCAAATATTTGACAGTATATATTATAGTTATTTGATATTGTATTAGCCGTAGCTCTAGTTTCGCATGTATGCAGTTTTTCTTGGCTGGATGGCGGAAAATTATTATTTTTATTTATGTTTGTTCCGAGGTTGAAGAGATAATCTTATTAGATTTAACTCTTTTATTATTATTTTTTTATCTTTCTTTCTTCTGTTGTAGTTATTGTATGTGATTACGACATTGATGTGTAATAAATGGTTATATTATGTCTTTGCCTCGGTGGTGTCATTGTATTTCGGTACGACTACCGTCCTGAGGTCTCGGGTTTGAACCCCGGGTCGAGCAAAGTGATATTGATTTTTTACATATCAGCCCGGAGTCTGGAATCTGTGCCCGAAATGGGGATAGGCTTGCCCTTTATCATATTTAGGACGGAACTAAGCTCGGCGATATGTGGGTGTTCTAGTTGGCTAGTGCGCCTATACCTACCCCGGGGATACAGGCGTGAGCTTATATTATGTTATATTAGCATTATTAAATCTCTTTGTTTTATTTTTTCATTCGAAATACAACCTAACCCGTAATTTTTAAATGCAAAAACGCTTCCACTAGGCCAAACAAGACATTTTATCTAGAAACCTTAAGCCATTTTATATTCGTACCAAACATAGCAATTTATTTAGAACAAAGAGATTTAATATTACTAACTATAGAGGCGCTATTAAGCATGTTACCATATTAAAAAAAAAAATTTCAAACTTCAGTACCGCCATCAACTACTTATTACAATGCGAGGGCGATTATTACAATTACACCCTAGAATGTTCTATGAATGGTTAAGAATCACGTAAGACAAGTTTATTCAAATAAAAAACAAATAAACTAAGCGACTAACTAGAACTGATAGCCGTTGGGGCAGAAAAGTTCTCGAGTGGAGACCACGTACCGGCAAGCGCAGCGTAGGACGTCCACCTACAAGGTGGACCGACGACCTGATTAAGGTCGCAGGAAGTCGCTGGATGCAGGCCGCTTCCAACAGGTCGATCTGGAAATCTTTGGGGGAGGCCTATGTCCAGCAGTGGACGTCCTGTGGCTGATGATGATGATGATGAAACGACTTATGTTAGCGAAATTCTTATTATTAAATTAATGAGGGTATCAATATACATAATGACGGTACCCACAATAATATTAAGGTTGGTGGGTAAACACATAATATAATATCTGTATATAAGGGCTGGTCATGACATTTGGGACCCAGTTCGTGTTCACAAATTAACTAATGGATAGCACGCCGAAGCTATGCCGGTTTGTCATATGAAAGCTATGTAAAAAAGCTTTCTCCAGTAATAATAGTATATAGTGAAGTCCTGACAAATGGTTGCTATTAAAGCATTCGTATTGTGAAAGAGCTAACACTTATGACTTATGGTCATAACTTTTGGATCACAAGTTTTGTGCTTTTGTCCTGTCTAAATACTGTTGAATGTCTTTGATTTAGAACAAACCTAAATACACAGACCTGCCTCGAAAATCGTACATTTTACTTATCAAGATTGGTGTGGAAACTTCTGGCAATTTATCAAATGCAACTCACCCTTTTTGGGGGTAATAAATGAGGGTATCGCGTATAGAAACAATATTAAAGAACTTATTGATTTATTGCCTAATTGATTTTGAGGGTATGACCACGTGATGAAATATTGTTTTTGTCCAAAAATACTCATCATACATACATAAGCTCACGCATGTATCCCCGAAGGGGTAGGCAGAGGCGCACTAGCGAACTAGAACACCCACATTTCGCCGAGCTTAGTTGCGTCCCAGATGTTATAGGGGGCGAGCCTATCGCCATATCGGGCACAAATTCCAGACTCCGGGCTGATATGGAAAAATCCAATATCACTTTGCCCGACCCGGGGATCGAACCCGAGATCTCAGAACCGTAGTCGTACCGAAATACCACCACGCCACCGAGGCAGTCTCTAAAAATACTCTTAATTATATTTTTGACTGTCTCGGTGGCGTAGTTGTAATTCGCTTCGTCTTCTGTCTAGTAGCCCGAGCACGAAAAACTAATGTAAATGTAAATGTATTCGAGTTCGCTGCGCACTGATGACGTTTGGTTAATATTTCATACAAATTTCATAGACGCGCATCGAGTTCGAATACATTTACGGTTGTCAGAAATTTTCCTGCTCAGACCGCTGAGGTCTCGTGTTCGATCTTCGGTCGGGCAAAGTGATATTTGATTTTTCAATATCAGTCCGTAGTCTGGAATTAGTGTCCGATATGGCAATGGGCTCGCCCCCTATCACATCTGAGACGGAACTAAGCTTGGCGAAATGTGGGTGTTCCAGTTCAATAGTACGCCTCTGCCTACCCCTTCGGGGATACGGGCGTGAGCTTATGTTATCCATTATAGAAGATTGATCAGTTGGTCGTAACAACAAAGCTGAATATTTTCGGCAACATTCTTAAAATGGTGCCTCCATATGGATAAAAAGGACAGATGAAAAAATAATAATGAAGATAATACAACACCTCAAGGGGATCTCGGTTGGTGCTTGCGTCAAGGGCCGAATGCAGAAGGCAGTGTTACTGGACACGGCACGAATTGTGAGGAGGTTCCTCACTCTGGGGTCCTAACCGCCGGTGGCTTGGGTCCCGAGCCTCGCCATCGGAGGGGAATATTTTTAAATGTTTTTTTTTTATTAAGGCCCGGTGGCCCATTTTCCTCTTCCCTTTCCCAATCCCTTTTCCCTCCCCGTCCATTCCCTCTTTTTAGGTTCGCAACGCACCCATGATTCTTTTTGTGTCTTGGGAGTCTATGGGCGGTGGAGATCACTTAGCATCAGGTGACCCATCGGCTCGCTTGCCAGTCACTATGGCTGATGATGATGATGATGATGATGATGTTGATGATATATATAAACCTTATACAATAAAGAGTACTGAAACAAGGTAATATTTCTTAAGTATTTTTCACAAGAATTAAGCTTGCAAATTGGCTAGTTTTCCATAACGCCGTCCATGATTATATTAGCCAGAGTGCTCCGTATTTAGAGCGAAGAAATTCTCTCAGAAAGCCCCTTCATTCAATCAGCGAGGTCTAATCGACGCTTTCAACCTCGTTTAGTGCCCATTTACACCATGTCATGCTATCTTTAAATATTATGGTCCAAGAGCCCGTGCGTGCCAGACCTTCGGATTTTAATAAAAGCTGTAAATTTTTCTATGTGTGTCCCTAGTACAGGTAAGAATGATCCCCACCCATGAAGTTGAGGCAACGGTGGCTTTGGCAGGTAACAGGTAACAAAGGTGTATAAAATTCCATCTCAAATTTATCATAGAATAAAACTTAATTTTTTTATATTTGATTCATAATGATATCAAAACTCGCGTTGCTCATTGCCAGACAGTTAGTATGGTTGCAACCCTCTGCCGGACACCCTTAAATTATTATAATTTATAATTGTACTTACGTTATATTATAAAACCTAAATTTTATATATAATTTTTTGGGGGCCTATTAATCTATGTTTACATAATAGCCGGACAGTTTCAACGGTTCTATCATCTTGCCAGACGCATTCAAAGTGAGCAGTAGTTCGGAGAGCAAGGAGCGTATACAGTAACTAATGCGAGTGAGACAGAGCGCTTGGTCTATTGCAGCCCTTCACTGCGCATCCACTGTTATTAAGTTCAAATTGTGCAGTTTATTTTTTTCTTAATCGAGAAATTTCATTGAATAAATTTTTACAGTTTGAATAACAAATATTTAAAATAATACTCAGTAAAATTGTTCTAATACAACTTCAATCATATCGAAACTCTAATAATTTAATTTATATTATTTTTCATTTTTACGAAGTTTAGTATTTTCAATTCTATCAAAATTGTAAAGCCAATGAATTAAAGTAAATCAAATTTTATTGTTTACTAGCTGACCCGCGCAACTTCGTCTGCGTATGAGAGAGAGGGTTGAAAGAGTGAGTCGTAGGCACCTATAGCACAATAATTCTAAAAGAGGTAATGGGATGATCTACTTCGGCCGTCAGTCACCCCGTCTCTCACACCGTCAGTCACACCGTCTGTCAAACCGTCTGTCACCCCGTCAGTCACACCCTCTGTCACACCGTCTATCACCCCGTCTGTCATCACGTCCGTCACTCCGTCTGTCACCCCGTCTGTCACCCCTTCTGTCACCCGTCTGTCACCCCGTCTGTCACCTCGTCTGTCACCCGTCTGTCACCCCGTCTGTCACCTCGTCTGTCACCCGTCTGTCACCCCATCTGTCACCCAGTCGGTCAACCCGTCTGTCACCCCGCCTGTCACCCCGCCTGTCACCCCGTCTGTCACCCCGTCTGTCACCCCGTCTGTCACCCCGTCTGACACCCCGTCCGTCACCACGTCCGTCACCCTGTCTGTCACCCCGTCTGTCACCCGGTCTGTCACCCCGTCTGTCACCCCGTCTGTCACCCCGTCTGTCACCCCGTCTGTCACCCAGTCGGTCACCTCATCTGTCACCCCATCTGTCACCCCGTCTGTAACCCCGTCATTCACCTCGTCAGTCACCCCGTCCGCCACCCCATCAGTCAGCCTGTCAGTCACCCCGTCATTCCTCATGTCCGTCACCCCGTCAGTCATCCCATAAGTCACCCCATCAATCACTCCGTCAGTCACCCCTTAGTCACCCTACCATTCATCCCCTTGGTCAACACTAAAATATTTTTTCAAATCGAACCAGTAGTTTCTGAGATATAAAATTCCCCGCTAGCAGCATTTTTCATTTCTGCTCCGCTTCTAATGGGCATAGCGTGATGTTATATAGCCTATAGCCACCCTCGATAATTGGGCTATCCAACACAAAAAGAATTTTTCAATTCGAACCAGTAGTTTCTGTCCGAGATATAAATTTTCCCGATTTTGCAACATTTTTCACTTCTGCTCCGCTCCTATTGGTCAAAGCGTGATGTTATATAGCCTATAGCCATCCTCGATAAATAGGCTATCCACCACAAAAAAAAAAATCAATTCGAACCAGTAGTTTCTGAAATATAGTCTTTTCAACATTTTTCATTTCTGTTCCGCTCCTATTGGTCAAAGCGTGATGTTATATAGCCTATAGCCATCTTCGATAAATATGCTATCCAACACAAAAATAATTTTTCAATTCGAACCAGTAGTTTCTGTGATATCAACTTCCCCGGTTTTAAACATTTTTCATTTCTGCTCCGCTCCTATTGGTCATAGCGTGATGTTATATAGCCTATAGCCATCCTCGATAAATAGGCTATCCACCACAAAAAAAAAATCAATTCGAACCAGTAGTTTCTGAAATATAGTCTTTTCAACATTTTTCATTTCTGTTCCGCTCCTATTGGTCAAAGCGTGATGTTATATAGCCTATAGCCATCTTCGATAAATATGCTATCCAACACAAAAAGAATTTTTCAATTCGAACCAGTAGTTTCTGTGATATCAACTTCCCCGGTTTTAAACATTTTTCATTTCTGCTCCGCTCCTATTGGTCATAGCGTGATGTTATATAGCCTATAGCCACCGTCGATAATTGGGCTATCCAACGCAAAAATAATTTTTCAAATCGAACCAGTAGTTCCTGAGATTAGCGCGTTCAATCAAACAAACAAACACACAAACTCTTCAGCTTTATAATATTAGTATAGATTAATCAAAGGGCAAAATTTTTTTTAAAATAAAAAAGTTACAGTGAAATACACTTATTTTAATTAAATTTTTAAACATTTTCATCATTTTCATCGTCGTCGTCAATACATCCATATTCCTCGTCACTATTATTCCATTCTGTGGATTGATCGTCTTCAATATCGCCTTCTTCATTACGCGCCCATAATTTTTTTGTCTTGGGTGTTTATGGGCGGTGGAGATCACTTACCATCAGGTGACCCATCTGCTCGTTTGCCAATCTCTGCTATAAAAAAAAATATAACATTCGCGTAAACTTAAGAAATCAGTATTTCAAACGTGTATATTATCAAGTTCAAACTTGGTTAGGGCATGATTTGGAACCCCAGGCATGGAGTTGGACAATACGAAACGATGTTCTGGAGACTATCATGACAGTTTTACCACCTGCTCCAGAAGATTTGCTAAATACAATTTTCTGCAACTGCAAGAGTGGTTGTGGTTCGCGATGCGGATGCAGGAAAGCGGGCTTGCAATGCTCTTTAACTTGTGGCCAATGTAATGGGCAAGCTTGTCTCAATGCTCTACTATATCAGAGCGACATTAACGCCGGTTTTACGACCCAGCGCCATAATGCCCGGGAGAGATGGAAAATATCCGGGCGACACTGGGTTGAGTCCCTAACTCTATGTACACCCTACACCGGCAATACCGATTAAAAACACCGCGGTGGCCCTTTTCGGCGCTTGAGGACGTTCCGGGTTTCCCTAGGCGAGAAGCGCCCAGGCTTCAGCCGGAAACGTCACGATTTGAAAACCTATGTCCCGATCATTTTAACCTTGTGTTCCGATATTTCACACAATAGATCTGGCAACACTACTGTATACGCTCCTTGCTCTCCGAACTACTGCTCACTTTGAATGCGTCTGGCAAGATGATAGAACCGTTGAAACTGTCCGGCTATTATGTAAACATAGATTAATAGGCCCCCAAAAAATTATATATAAAATTTAGGTTTTATAATATAACGTAAGTACAATTATAAATTATAATAATTTAAGGGTGTCCGGCAGAGGGTTGCAACCATACTAACTGTCTGGCAATGAGCAACGCGAGTTTTGATATCATTATGAATCAAATATAAAAAAATTAAGTTTTATTCTATGATAAATTTGAGATGGAATTTTATACACCTTTGTTACCTGTTACCTGCCAAAGCCACCGTTGCCTCAGCTTCATGGGTGGGGATCATTCTTACCTGTACTAGGGACACACATAGAAAAATTTACAGCTTTTATTAAAATCCGAAGGTCTGGCACGCACGGGCTCTTGCTCTATTATATTGCTGTTGAAACAATTACCTTAGAAAATTGTGGAACTTTAGTTTGGAATAAAAAAATAATACATACACACTCACGCCTGTATCCCATAGGGGTAGGCAGAGACAATTGAGCGCCACAAGCTACGATCCTGACACACCTCTTTTGCCTCGTCCACATTCATGCATCGCTTCATACATTTCCGCTGGTTGAAGGTACTCCGAACTTGCCCTTTACGAAGGAGATCGCTCATTTGATCCTATAGGATCGTGTCGGGCGCCCTCTTCTGGCCCTACCATTCACTTTAGCAAGATAAATACCTTTCGTAAGTCGCCTTTCATCCATCCTTTCTACATGTCCAAACCATCTCAGCATCCCTTTCTCAATCCTAGTCCCACATCATTCTTCAACTTAAAAAAAACAAATAAATAAAAATCTTTATTAATCACGTAGGCATATAAAAGCACTTATGACATGTCAAAAAAAACATAATTTAGATTTAAGTACTTCTTATAATATTATTATTTATAATCATCGCAATATTATAAGGAATCGCAACGATATAAGGAAAGGTTTCACGCGAATGGTCTTTTTTTGATTGGTAGAATTACAGCACTAATGGGCCGGCTCGACTGGTTTGAGGCCACACCTTTTCCACTGGCCCTTATTCTCTATTTTCGATTCTTCCCATTACTATAAATAAACTAACTCCGACAAAAATAATAAATAACTCTCTCAATTTAACCACTGACTGCCTCGGTAGCGTGGTGGTATTTTGGTACGACTACGGTTCTGAGGTCTCGGGTTCGATCCCCTGGTCGGGCAAAGTGATATTGGATTTTTCCATATCAGCCCGGAGTCTGGAATTTGTGCTCGATATGGCGATAGGCTCGCCCCCTATCACATCTGGGACAGAACTAAGCTCGGCGAAATGTGGGTGTTCTAGTTCGCTAGTGCGCTTCTACTTACCCCTTCGGGGATACAGGCGTGAGCTTATATAATGTATGTTAATTCAACCACTCAGCATGATTTCTCATCGCTATATCATAACTGTGTATGTGAGGTGCATGTGTGTGTGCAGTGTGGTTGAAATAATAATAAAAAATATTAATATTAGCCCTGTAATATTACTTACTGTCCCACTGCTGGGCACGGGCCTCCTCTACTAATGAAATGCGGGTTGGTAGACATCACATAGCTTCGAAATTCTTGTGGAGAAACTCTCTGGTATGCAGTTTTGCTTACGATGTTTTCCTTCACCGTTATAGCAAGCGATAATTCACAAAGAAAACAAACTTAACATAGAAAAGTCAGAGGTGTATGCTCCATTTTGGGGTTGATCTCGAACCTCCGACACTCGTTTTTTTTTTTTTTTTTATAGCAGGGACTGGCAAACGAACAGGTGGGTCACCTGATGGTAAGTGATCTCCACCGCCCATAGACACCCAAGACACAATAAGAATCATGGGTGTGTTGCCAACCTAAAAAGAGGAAATGGAAGGGGAGGGAAAAGGGATTGGGAAAGACGGGGGGGAATGGGCCACCGGAAATCTCACTCACCGAACGACAGCAAGCTGCCACTTTACGTCGGTTTTCTGTGAGACAGTGGTATCCAACCGGTCGAGCCGGCCCATTCGTGCTGTAGACGTTACTGTCGACAGCGTGGCTCTACCACTCGTCTCGGCAATCCGTAGCATACGTTACAAAGATAAGTTACGTACAAAACTTAGTTTTAATCATAATACCTCTTTTGAATTTCAAAATCGTTACATTTGTTAACATGATCGACAAAAACTTGAAGTTTGGACCAATTAGCCGAGAAGTTCCAAACAAGGGAATTGTGCCAAATGAACTGAAGCTTGTGAAACAGTTAGCAGCGTGTAAGTTGTCGCTGTACTAAGAATATAAAATTTTATCTGCAATTTTAATCCTTTTTTCGACCGATTTCCACAAAAAGAGAAGGTCCTCAATTCGTCTGTTTTTATGTATGTTACTCGATATCTCCGCCAAATGTGAACCGATTTTAAAAATTATTTTTGTGTTCGATTGACCTTATTTCAAGGGTGGTCCCATATAAATTTGGTCACGATAGGTAAATTGGAAGTCGGTCAGTTAAGTTTTTTAACTTGTGATTATATGGAATAGTTTGAGAATGTTCTTAAATCAGAGGCCCATTCACGAATGGCTGAAAATGATTATAAATAATCACAAGTTTAAATACTTAACAGACCGACTTCACACCGACCGTGACCTTTATATGGGACCACCCTTGAAATACGCTCTATCGAAAACAAAAATAATTTTGAAAATCGGTTCACATTCGGCGGAGATATCGCGTAACATACATAAAAAAATACAGACGAATTGAGGACCTCCTCCTTTTTGGAAGTCGGTCGAAAATATAGAAGACATAAAAGATAAACTCACGCCAGTATCCCTAAGGGATAAGCAGGTGCGCCCTTGCGAACTAGAACACCCAAATTTCGGTGAGCTTAGTTCCGTCCCAGATGCAATAGGGGGCGAGCCTATCGCCATATCTGGCACAAATTCCAGACACCGGGCGAATACTGAAAAATTCAATATCACTTTGCCCGACCCGGGGATAGAACCCGAGACCTCAGGACGATAGTCATACCGCGCACGCAACGCCACTACGCCACCTGAGGTACTTAAAAAAATCAAAATAGAAGACCTCTTTAGTAAATTTCACAATCGCTCAATAAGGTTTACAAAATTCACATTTCTTAGACACGCACAATCATACATAACCCTTGAGTTTGTTTCGGCATCTCTTCTCAGGGATAGCCACGAAATGCCGACGCCATTATTACTTTCATTATTACTTTATCAATATCCTAAAATCAATATATACTCGTAATTGACATGTAAAAGTGGTATAAATATCCTATTTGCAGAATAGATGATTTGAATTTGAATTTGAACATAAGGTATTCCAATTTTTTTTTTTAATAAATAAATACACCCAACAGTCATACACCTAGTCCTGACCCCACACTAGGTATAACCTGTATCGTGGGTGTCAGAAACTATGAGAGACTTTCGGTCTCACAACACCCAGACTTGAAACAAATATCTGTGGGCCACACACACACATTTGTCTCAATGCGGGAATCGAACCCGCGGCCTCTCGCTTCACAGCCGGCTACTCGCCCGCTGCGCCACGGAGGCTGTCAAATTAATTTGACCTATACCCTCCATAATTCAAAACGCCGTACTAAAATATCTACAAAGAACCCGTAATTATCAATTAAATCCCAATCCATAACCGGCAGAGTAATAAGAATTTCAATTCGACACAATTCCAGATTCCAATCTCCCCATCAGATAGCTTTTTGATATGATCGTATTAGCTGCCAGGGCTTTAAGGTGTGGTCCCAACGGGTAAACTGTGAGCGATTTTTGCTTCCCATAATATCGTCGATGCGCCGAATATCAAACTAAGTGTATTTAAATGCGCAGGAGTGTAGAAAATTGAAATAAAACTATTTTTTCGGGTTTGACCCGTGACCACGAAGGCTGCAAAGGTTTCGAAACGTCGGGCATAAAAATTAAAACCAGATCGTGATAGAATCCGTAAAAATAGTTTAATTTCAATGAATAACATTCTCGTAAACCTAAGAAATCATTAGTGTGGAAAATGTTATGTGTTATTTTATTTTATATGTTATTTTAATAAAATATATTTTACATGTTATATTTATGTGTGTGAGTGTAGAAAATAAAAAAATACAGCCGACTTGATAAAGATCACAAGTCCGTGAATGAAGGCCACATCAAACAGATCAATACGCTGCACTTGATGGTAACCGTAGTGCAGTCCAAAAAACTAGCGACCACTAACACTGACTGTCGTTAGAATCATGCCGGCCTATTATTATGCTTCTTCACACTCCGAATCTGACGAGGGAAGAAGCAAATCAAGGAGCTTGCGACAAGACAGGCGGATGACCGATCCAGATACAGGAATACGGAATACCCATACCCGCCTCAACCAACCATCAAGTCATGCCGCAAACCTCTCGAGAGAACCGATATAGAACTGATTATGAAAGGGATGGCAGACGCAACAGCGAACTGCTACTTTACGTCGGTTTTCTGTGAGACAGTGGTATGAAACCCATTCGTGATGTAGACGTAATTGTCTACAACATGGCTCTCCCACTTTGAAGTCCAGCAATGGAGGTCCTGTGGCTGATGATCAGTAAACGTAGCAAGGATTCTTCATAGCAACTAGCAAACTGTTTATCTAATAGGACTGCAGTTTTAGATATCGACTCCACTGGAGAGCTGTGACTGATTCTTAAAAGCTTTTAGATTCATTTTATTTGGTCATAGTTTTTTTATTCATATTATTGTCTCTTGCTCGTCACCTCTTGGTATAGTGGCAGCACGTATGGGCTGTGGACCGGGAGATCCTGGGTTCGATTCCCAGGTCGGGCTAAGCATATTTTCTAATTTAATTTGCCCAGGACTTGATCCCTCATAGGGGGTTGACGTCAGGCACGCGGCCGGTCGTAAAAAGTTAGCCAAATCCTCTCTGCAACATGCTTGAAAGAGTGTGTTGCACTGACCCCACATTAAGATGGGATAAGGGCAGGTGGAAAGATTATTGTTTCTTGCTCTCAGCTCTCTCTGGCCTACTACATCTTACCAGGTATCATCATCAGCCATAGAACGCCACTCCTGGACATAGGCCTCCCCAAAGATTTCCAGATCGACCTGTTGGAAGCGGCCTACATCCAGCAACTTCCTCCGACCTTTATTAGGCCGTCGGTACATAGGTATTGCTAAATAGATATGGTGGATGGTAGAAAACGACCTCCTTCAACTTGAAGTCAGTAACTACGGTTCTAAGGTCTCGGGTTCGATCCCCGGGTCGGGCAAAGTGATATTGGATTTTTCCATATCAGCCCGGAGTCTGGAATTTGTGCCCGATATGGCGATAGGCTCGCACCCTATCACATCTGGGACGGAACTAAGCTCGGCGAAACGTGGGTGTACTAGTTCGCTAGTGCGCCTCTGCCTTTCCCTTCGGGGATACAGGCGTGAGCTTATGTATGTATGTATGTAAAATTTTTGTTATCCTCCGAGGTGCAGTGAGTTCGATTCCTGTTCCAAGAGATTTGCTTCGGGTCTGGGTGGTGTGAGACCGTGCGTCTCTCGTAGTTCCTAATACCCACGACAAAAGACTCGTATCTTAGTGTGGGGTCAGGACTATGCGTGTGCCTGTTGGGTGTTATTTATTTAGTTACGTTTCAGTTTTGAGAATATTCAAACATATTTTTAATCTAATACACGTCAATTCTCAATTAAATTATCAAAAATAAATTAATAACTATCTTGTTGTACGAATCCACAATTATTATTCTAGTTAAATACACGCAATTTCTATTATATCGAACTTGAGATAAACAAGTTTGTGTTGTTGCTTAAACTTTGAAACAATAGCTGCTCTATCGTCTCGGAATCTGATAACTGAGTGATCAATGTGAGAGGCGATTTAGGATAGTTTATTGGCACGAGATAAGTATATTAAGACTGTCTCGGTGGCGTGGTGGTATTTCGGTACGACTACGGTTCTGAGGTCTCGGGTTCGATCCCCGGGTCGGGCAAAGTGATATTGGATTTTTCCATATCAGACCGGAGTCTGGAATTTGTGCCCAATATGGCGATTGGCTCGCCCCCTATCACATCTGGGATGGAACTAAGCTCGGCGAAATGTGGGTGTTCTAGGTCGCTAGTGCGCCTCTGCCTACCCCTTCGGGGATACAGGCGTGAGCTTGTGATGATAATGATGATGATAAGTATAATACTTTCAAATAGTTCATCAGAGCGTCAGCATTAGTATGAAGTATTTTGAGTGGTAGAGCCACGCTGTACATACAGCAAGAATGGGCAGGCTCGACCGGTTTAATACTCACACAGATAATCACAAGTTTAAAAACTTAACGGACCGAATTGAAATCCGATCGAGACCAAATTTATACAGGACCACCCTTGAAATAAGCTTTATCGAACACAAAAAGATTTTTGAAAATCGGTCCACATTTAGCGGAGATATTGCATAACATACAAAAAAAATACAGATGAATTGAGGACTTCCTCCTTTTTGGAAATCGGTTGAAAATACAGACGAATTGGGGACATTCTCCTTTTTTGAAGTCCGTCGAAGAGACATAATTTATCGTTAAAATTCAAAACTATGTATTATTAACATCGATATATTATATACCTACATGCACAGTTGACTTTCGGAAAATGGGACAGCAAAGAAGTGCTTAAGCACTACTTTTGCATACAGTCGAACGCCGATAGAATTCTAAATTTCAAATTCAAATTTAAAACGCTTGCTCATTTCGTTTAAAAAGCTACTTTATCACTGTCATAGGGTTATAATTGTGTTGATTTAATTAGAACTTGTGATTTTTTTTCCTTTGTTTAATTACTAAGACCACTTTTTATGAAGATATTTGCAAAGAACTGTGCATCTAGTATATATTAAATCGATGATTATTAAATTAAATCATCGACAATTCGATAACGTAGAAGCCACGGACGACTCAGCAAATCTCTTTCAATTCTCAGATCATCAGTTCCTTTGTGAGTAAATGCATCAGGAGTCGAAAGAATATAATAGAAAACGTAATCCGAGCCCGTATCGGCTTTTACCTCATTTAAATTGAATGCTCTTCGATTTGTGGCATTAAGGCCCATTTAGATGAAGACAGTTACTAGTATATTTTTTTATTCAAGCACGGCAATGTGACTATACTACAGTTGATGGTAGGCGCAGCCATTTTTTCTACCTGCCTCAATGGGGGATCGGCGTAACAACCTTTTTGAAGCATGTTGCAGAAAGGATTTGGCTTAGTTTTTTACGGCCGGCTGCCTGGCTGTCAACCTTCTGAGGTGGGATACTTCTGATGTCCGGGCAAATAAATTAGAAAATAAGCTTTGCCTGCCCTGGGAATCGAACCAAGGTCTTCCCGGTCCACAGACCATATATGCTGCCACTAGACCAAGGAGGCGCAGTACAGTCCAAAAAAAAAACAGCGACCACCATCAATACCATGGCATTAATTCAGGCCCCGTTTGGAAGCAAGTTTATCCAATGACAAAAGAAAATCAAGGACTTAGCATAACTACGAAAAACATATCCCAGTAATACAGCCTTAAGGGCAGTTAGGCATATTTTTCACATTCAGTATTATAATAATATATTAATAATATTAGCCCTGTAATATTACTGTCCCACTGCTGGACACGGGCCTCCTCTACTAATCAGAGAGGGTCATTCATCATTCAGTATTAATATAAACAAAACACCTTAAAATCATTTAAGTATTGAAACATTATCAAACCTTGATATATTGTGACAAGTTACATGCATAGAAATATCATACATAGAACCGCAGTACACGGCCACGGCGTGAAGGCGTTCCGGGTGAGTCGTTTTGGACCCCCAACGCCGCACGGCGTGTCAGTGTCCTAGGTCAAGTCTTAGTATGAAGAGCTCCCACAAATTTAATTATATTATGACGAACTGCGCTATCAAAGGATGTCACAATACAGTGAACAAGCACCAAGGAAATATAAAGATAACATTTCACAAGTAATTAATTGCTGACATGTTTTAATATTAAGTAAAACATTCATCAAAACTACAAATAAAATTGTAAAAGTAACAGACGCCATTTACGTTATGAATCATTATGAATGTTGCCAATAATGCCAACCAATTTACCCATTTTTTAAATACTATTAGGAATAATGAAAGGAGAGGGAAATGCTTCCATACAATCTTGGGCCTAGATTGTAAAAGGTTGAAAGTAGTGTCAATTAATAGATAGTATATTATGTGATAATTACTAAAAATTTGGCGATTTTTTGTAATCTGAGAACAGAGTTAAGAGCCTCACTTGGACTTAAATAAAAGTGAGGTTATGGAATTAAATATACGCAAACTGATGTTTATAAGTACAAATCTTACCTATTGATATGTTTTAATGTAGATAACATAAGCTCACGCCTATATCCCCGAAGGGGTAGGCAGAGGCGAACTCGAAAACCCACATTCGATAACTATGTTGTGGTCACAAAGACGATTATTCTCAGGAACATAATACTCGTATTTATACTGTCTGAGCAACATTGTTTTAGTAGAAAATTATTAAAACGATGGAAATCATCCAAAGCGCACACGCACAAAACAATACAAAAACGAAGCAAATGAAAACGATTATTAAAATGTCAATTCATAGTTTTTTGTTCCACAAGCAACCAGCTAAGGTCTGATTGCATGCCGACAAGCTATTCAGTTACTATTTTATTTTTTAGAACAGTTTATTATGTTAGTTCTTTTTATCTTATTTTATCTTATTAGCCCATATCATCCCACTGCTGGGCAAATGTTAGTTCTAATCGTTTTAATTATTTTTACTTGAATTAATCATCCGCATCTAGCATTATATATATTTATATTTTATTTTAACTCATTCATCTTAATCGATTAAGTAATCGAATCTATTTAGTGTCCTTTACTTATTTTTCGTATATTTTCTAGATTATGAATTAAGCTGATTTTTCATATTTTGAAATAGATAAATATGACTATTTTTTTAGCCATATCTCAACTCATTACACTTTGGCCCAAAGATCTCCGTCTCCTTTGATAACTTTATATTACGATAATAATAATAATTATTATTCCGTCAAACATCCAGGCAACTAGAGTTGCCCAAATAGTCAGCGCCATCTCTTATTTGTGCCAAAGATATGGCGTTGACTATTTGGGCAACTCTAGTTGCCTGGACGTTAGACACCTTATAATACAATCGCGGTAGAATTATGATTTTTAAATAAAAACTGTACTGAATACTCTAGTTAAAACGCAAATATATATTTGTAGAGGAACGGGTGTCGGTGTTCCTCCACCAGAGGGGAGATCTCCTCGTCAGGCGGGTGTAGTGCCTGACCGCCGCGGCCCCTCCAATGGTTCATCTTCGGAGGTTGTATATATGCTACGTCTGCGATAAACTTTGCCACCGTGATTTAGGATTCGGTGGCTCGATCTGTTGTTCCGTAGCTAAAGCCAGTATCGTTGTGCGCTGACGCTCGATGCGTGTAAGTTGGTTCGGCGCGCATTGCAGAGATGTCGCCACATATTCATATTAAACTAAATAACTCTGCGATAATAACTCTGTTTGTGCAGTGGCGTGCACTCCTTATAGACAAAGAGACACTGCCTATCCTGACAATTTGCTATTAACATAAATAATGAGCAAAATCAAATTACACAGCCTGGCTTATGTTTGATATCAGAATGGGGATTATGATGATAGTAATTGGTAATGTAAGAGTTAAAGAAAATAAAGGATGTTTTGTGCGTTTTCACGGTTTTATCACTGTACCGATTTTGATGTCATTTGAAATGAATAAACCTAAAGGATTTTCTGTTTTTTGATCTTTTTATCCAACAAATAAAAACCAAAAGGAGACGGGGATCTTTGGACCAAAATGTAATGAGTTGAGATATGACCTAAAAAATTGTAATTTTTTTCTATTTCAAAATCAAATCTCTATATAATATTAAAAAATCAGCCCAATTCACAATCTAGAAAATGAGATATCTGAAAAATAAGTAAAGGACACAATCAAAATAGAATCGATTAAGATGAATGAGTTAAATAGGTAAGATTTGTACTTACAAACATCAGTTTCCGTATAGTTTGATCCATAACCTCACTTTTATTTAAGTCAAAGTGAGACTCATAACTGTGTTCTCAGATTACAAAAAGTCGCCAAATTTTCAGTAATGATCCCTTAATATACTAATCTTAATTGACACCACTTTCACCCTTTTACAATCTAGGCCTAAGATTGTATGGAAGCGTTTCCGTCTCCTTTTTATTTTAAAGTCGGTTCAAAACTATACAAATGTTTTTTTTAAGTTTAGAATAAAACAAGTGTATCATTATTAGAACACTTTAGATTTCCCTATTTTGTTGATAAAATGTCTTTTACTTGCAACACTACTCACGCGCGTATGTGTGTGTCGGCTCAAGTAGTTACGCGCCGCCGATGCACACATTGAACCGTTATTGGCTTCACATTTTGCCGGAATTTTGTATGAGACTATATCTCTATACGTAATTACTCTAAGATTACATGTAAAAAAAAAATTGCGATCAAAAATGGCGGAACCGGCAAAATAAATAGTTTTTTTCGCAGTTATGCCAAGTTCATATTATTGTTTTGTCATTATATAAACTCGTCTAAACGTGGCTTTAATCATAGTCATGCTGAAGTTGACCTGAATGGATTCTCGCTGGTCTATTCATTGAATTTATTCGATAAGGCTTTTTAGTTATGTAAAAGAGTTGTAAGGAAGCATTTAAAAGGAACTTTTCTATACAGACATTACAATCTTTTAGTTGGCTACTTTATGAATTAATTAGTGTAAAGTGTGTTTCTGCAGGTCGATTTTCTAAGGTTTAATTTGTAAAAACAACGTTGCGGCATCGTTTTGGCAACGATGTTTTCATTTTTGTATTTACCGAGGTACAAATCGCACGTACTAGCGCTATGCGTGATGACGGCGCTTATGCGAACTAGCTCTCTCGTTTGAGATAAATGTATGGAAAATGGTATTCTTTAAGAGCCAACAACGTTGAACGCTTCGTCGATCTCAACGATGCGCGCTGCGGGAGCGAGGCGTCGATCGCAACGTAGTGATGTTTCTTAAAGAATCGACCTGCTGGGGGCTAAAAAGGTGAAGGTTTCTTTAATTCCTCAATTCGTCTGTATTTTTCAACCGACTTCTAAAAAGGAGATGATCCTCAATTCATCTGTATTTTTTCATGTATGTTACGCGATATCTCCGCCAAATGTGGACTGATTTTTAATATTATTTTTGTGTTTGTTAGGGCTCATTCAAAGGGTGGTCCCATATAAATTTGGTCTCGATTGGATAAGTTTTGAAGTCGGTCCGTTATTAATAACTATTTATTCCCTTAATATTAATGATGGCGACGATATAACATAACATAAGCTCACGCCTGTATCCCCGAAGGGGTAGGCAGAGGCGCACTAGCGAACTAGTACACCCACATTTCGCCGAGCTTAGTTTCGTCCCAGATGTGACAGGGGGTGAGCCTACCGCCATATCGGGCACAAATTCCAGACTCCGGGCCGATATGGAAAATCCAATCTCTTTGCCCGACCCGGGGATCGAACCCGAGACCTCAGGGCGGTAGTCGTACCGAAATACAACCACGCCACCGAGGCAGTCAAAACTAAGTCGCATCTTTACTGTAACATGGTTATTTTATATATTTGAGCAAGCAGTATCTACTTTTGAATTTTTGGAGGATATATTTGAAGGGATATTTAGACTTTTTGAAGAAATGTTTAGACTATCGGCGTAGATATTTGCACTTTTTGAAGAGATATTTATTCGAAAAAGTCAGCAATTCCAATTCCCGTACAAAACGTGATATCAAGCCACTTTATATCAGTTTTTCTGTGAGACAGTGGCACCCGGTCGAATCAGCTTGAAAACTGTCTACAACGAGACCTCACCACTTCAGTATTCTATCAGTGTTATCTGAATGGAATTGGATTCAAAACTATTTCGTGCCAGAATCTAATTTGCTGTCAACTACAAACTAATAACAAACTGAACATCTGTGCGACATTGAAAATTGTTTGGTATTTTACACAGAAAGTGAGCAAGTAACTTTTAACGACAGTGATAGAAATATTTATAATACGATAACATAGCAGGCCGCTTTCAACAGGTAAATCTGGAAATCTTTGGGGGAGGCCTATATCCCGCATTGGACGTCCTATGGCTGATAATGATGATGATGAACATAGCCATTTGAATCCCTGAACTGTAGGCAGAGTTGCCTTCTTTTTTTTCGCGGGGAAAGCGATTTACTGCTACCGAGAGACACGACGGTTATGTCGGGTTCGCCGGTCTTACGACCCAACGTTGAGCCGTCCGGGAGAGATGGAAATCATCCGAACGACCGTTAGGCCGAGTCCCTAACACTATGTACACCCTACACCGATAATACCGACTAAAACCCCGTGGTGGTCCTCTTCGGCGCATTGGTGCGACCTCGAGTTGGTCTTTTCTTTCTACCTGCCGCCATCCCACCTGAACGTGGGATCGGCGCAACACACCCTTTCAAGCATGTTGCAGAAAGGATTTAACTCAGTTTTTACAATGGTCTACCCTTTCTTAGGGATCCATTTTTCTAACTTAGTTTCACCGGGACTGGATCCTTCTGATGAGGGTTGACATCAGGCAAGCAGCCGGACGTAAAAACTAAGCCAAATTCTTTCTGCAACATTAAAGAAAAAGTGTGTTGCACCGACCCCACATTAAAATGGAATCATCATCATCGTCATCAGCCTCAGGACGTCCACTGCTGGAAATAGGCTTCCCCCAAAGATTTCCAGATCGACCTGTTGGAAGCGACCTGCAAGAAGATGGAAGATGGAAGATGCAGGTGGAAAGAAAGAAAGAGAGTACGCAGGGGCGCAGCTATTTAATTACACCATTTGATGCCGAACTCATTTGCTTGCGAGTCGAGTTTGACCTAGTTCAAGTCACAGATCTAACAATTACGTCTACAGCATATAAGGTCGTGCGCTGGGATATGTAAGGAAAGTCTGTACTTCACGAGTAAACATTTATTACTGAGCTCTTAGGATACAATACACTGATATATATGAGTACATAGAACATACATCGTTACAACAAATAGTATTATATATATATCCTACATTACACGCCCATCCACCAAAAAAAAAAAAAAAAACTAAAGTTATTTTTTTTTTATTTTTCTTTTTTTTTGTTTTACAATCAAAATAAATGTTGTATAAGTTCTTAAATACTAATGGTTACAATAATAGTGTATACGATAATATAACTAAGAATAAATGTCAGTTTGTATATAACGCCTAGTTCTGTTTTTATGAACAGTCATATGTTTACCTTTATAATTTATTTTTATATTTGGCTCTAAAATTTCTATTATCTCAAATGGACCAATATATAAAGGATCGAATTTATTTGTAATTTGTTCATTCTTAAGTAAAACCATATCACCAATTTTATAACTAATTGCATTCATATTCTTGTCGTACATTATTTTTCTATTTTGTTTGCTATGAATCAAATTTTTTCTTGCATCATATTGTGATTTTTGTAATCTATATCGCAATTGTTGTGGATAATCATAATTATTGTATAGTGGATCTATATCAGATGTTATGTTAGTTGGCAAATGACACTGCTTACCGAACACGAGTTCGTAAGGTGTATATTTCGTCTCAGTATGCACCGTAGTGTTGTAAGCAAAACACCAGTAGGGTAACCATGCGCTCCAATTGTGCGGTTCCCCATCTGTTTGAATGCGAAGAAAACATAATAAATTTTTATGTGTGTTTTCTAACGAGCCTATTGTTTGATGATGATACGCAGTTGATGTTACTTGTTGAATACTTAAGATTTGGCATACTTGTTTCATAATGTTAGACACAAATTCAGTACCTCTGTCTGATATAATTTGTGACGGAATCCCATAACGTAAAATAAAATTATTTATGAAACTTTTCGCGACAGACACTGTATCCTTGTTTGTCAGAGGATAAGCTTCAACAAATTTATTTAGATCACACTGTAGTGTGAGAATATAACTATAGTTACAACTATCCTTATATAAGGGCCCTACTAAATCTAAATATACTCTATTAAATGCGGACATACCAGTATCCGTAAGAACCATGGGTTCTTTTATATATCTATTTATGTGCTTATATCGTAAACATTTGTCACATCGATTTACATAATCTGTCACATCCTTGTATAAACCGGGCCAAAAATATGTTTTCTTAATATTATTTATCATTCTTCTAATGCCAGCGTGGCCACTCATCGGCAAAATATGATAATCATTTAATATAATGCGTTTAGTATCATTATCGCTTATTTTATGGACACCCTTTAAAATAAATAATCGTGGTCCGGACCAGTCAGGTGTCTCGTTTATTATACGCGTTAAATCTTCTATTAATTGAGTATTATCTTTATTATTTATTATATAGAGACTATCTAGTTTTGCCTCTTTGCAAAAACTACTCAATTCCCCCACAAAGGCAGCTCGTGCACAATATGATCGGGAACTTGAATTGACGTATAATATCGATTTGTCAGAATTATAAATAAATAACCTAGATTTTCCTTTCGTGTTGCCATCTATCTTTCTCCAGTCAAATTCTTTAACAAATAATAATTCAGTACAATCGTTTGGTTTTTTAAGTATTCCCACAACTCTTGGGTGATCAGTCCAATCGTAAGTGGCAATCTTATCGGCCAAAGGATTGTCGTTATTATTTAACATACATCTGTCATCCATTTTCTTTCTCTGATCCATGCCAGATGGCATCTTTTGTATAATTTGTAGATAACATACAGTACTCCGGTTCCCAAGATAGTGCAGATAATAATGAGCACGATGGTTATGGCAGAAAGATGGTATTGTAAATCTCCCACAGTAGCTGCGTTTGATCCTATTGAATTTTGATTAATGAAAACGTCCTCTTTTTCTACTGTTGACCGGCACATTCTTATTTTCACTACTTGTGTACGAGTCCATTTACTTTAAAATAATCGCGTCGTCGAACCGAACCCGAGCCAGAACGCTGTATATGCCAGGGTCGCCATATAAGGTCGTGCGCTGGGATATGTAAGGAAAGTCTGTGCTTCACGAGTAAACATTTATTACTGAGCTCTTAGGATACAATACACTGATATATATGAGTACATAGAACATACATCGTTACAACAAATAGTATTATATATATATCCTACATTACAAGCACGAATGGCCCAGCTCGACCGGTTTGATACCACTGTCTCACAGACGTAAATTGGCAGCTTGCTGTCGCGTTACGATCGGTGAGTGAGATCCGGTGGCCCAATTCCCCCTCTTCCCTTTCCCAATTCCTATTTCCCTCCCTTTAGGTTGGCATATCCATGATCCTTTTTGTGTCTTGGGTGTCTATAGGCGGTGGAGATCACTTACCATCAGGTAACCCATCTGCTCGTCTGCCAGTCCCTGAAATAAAAAAAAAAATGTACTTACCTCCGGCCCTATAATGCAGTTACAACTAACGGCCGGTATATAATAAACGATCTCAGTTTAGAGTGCAGATAGATCGCGATTATGAACCAATCAAATCAAGTCATTTGACGGAGTCATGTACAAACTGTGTTCTTATTGGCTAATTTTTGTAATCTATCTGCAAATTCGAACTGAGATTGATTATTGAAACCGGCCGTAAGTGGGCCAAAAGTAGAAGTAAAGTTATATTTGCTAGAGGTGCTTAAATATAGTTTTATCTTCAACGCAATTTTGGCTCAATTTACTTTTAAATCGGTCCTAATACTTGTTGAACAGATGGCGAGGCGAAAGCGTTGCGTTGTAAACTGGAATGACAATATATTTTTTAAGGTTTCGTAATTTTTGCATTGTCAGAAAAATCAAGAAAATGAGATGATTATAAAGTCCTTCCATATAATCACCCTCATTTTCTGGTTACTTATAACTTCCGCAATTCTGCCGTTCTCAAGCTAAAATGCACTTAACTAAAAAAACTAATTTTGAGATGTCTCCAAGAAACGTGGAAAATATTATCTTTAGAAGTTTATTAGGCTGTGGCTTTTATATTTAATAGAGTAAATAATTTGTTTCAATTAAGATTAAAAATAACTATAAGTCTATGAAACATCTAGGGAAATTTAAATTAATTAAATTTACATAACATAACATAAGCTCACGCCTGTATCCCCGAAGGGGTAGGCAGAGGCGCATTAGCGAACTAGTACACCCACGTTTCGCCGAGCTTAGTTCTGTCCCAGATGTGATAGGGGGCGAGCCTATCGCCATATCGGGAACAAATTCCAGACTCTTAATTAAATTTAATTTAATATTTAAATTTTTCACGCTTTTTGGAGACATCTCAAAATAAAATTTATTCAATTAACGGCATTTTAGCTCGAGGACGACAATATTGTAGACGTACTATTTGAATCTAGAATATACAAATAGTACGTCGTGATATCGTTTATTTTATCGCGTTGTTGTGTCTTTGCCTCGCTGTCAATTTAACAAGACATTAATTTCTTCGTTACCCGTTCTCTCGGTTCCATCTGAGGAACCGTTTTATCAATCTCAAAGTTTGAAGTTTGGACTGTCGTTGATTGATAGCATAGACCCGGCTGTGTTCGACTAAACAAAAACGGCCTTATGACCAATTGTTCAAGTTTGATAACTGATGGGGACATTAGTGAAATTAAAGGAAATTTGTTTATTATTCTGGAGCCAGCGTTATCGCCTCCTTGGTCTAGTGGCAGCATGTATGAGCTGTGGACTGGTCGTGGTTTCGATTCCCAGGCATAGGCAGTTTGGGAAAAGCAAATTTTCCGTTATAATTTGCCCTGGACTGGATCCCCCAGAAAGGGTTGACGCCAGGCAGGTAGGTTTCTTCACCAAATATGGACCAATTTTCAAAATTATTTTAGTGTTCGATAGAACTTATTTCAAGGGTGGTCCCGTATAAATTTGGTTACGATCGGATTTGAAGTCGGTCCGTTAAGTTTTTGACTTGTTTAAATAAACTGAATAAAAGTTCCCGAGTGGAGACCACGTACCCGCAAGCGCAGCGTAGGACGTACACCTACAAGGTGGACCGACGACCTGAAAAAGGTGGCAGGAAGTCGCTGGATGCAAGCCGCTTCCAACAGGTCGATCGGGAAATCTTTGGGGGAGGCCTATGTCCAGCAGTCCTGTGGCTGATGATGATGATGAAATAAATAAGTAAATCAATAAATTTAATAAGAGTCAAGTCCCGTCTATAAAAAATAGCTAACAACTTAACAAAATGACATATCTAAGTCCCCATAAATCCTAATAACGCCCTAATACCGTCGCAGAAACGATAAATGTGTTGGAATTTTCCATTTGCCGATTCGGTTGAGGGAACAAAATTTATCGAGTCACATTCTATTGCAAATGTTCTATTAATAACCTCATGAGTTTATTCTATTTTATTTTTTAAGTTTATTTATGAAAATTGTCTTACGTGATTCTTGAACATTCAGATAACATTCTAGGGTGTAAATTGTAATAAGTGGTAAATGGCCTTACTGAGGTTCGAGATCAAGTTTTTGAATGGAAACTTTCTTAATGGCCCCTCTATAGTTAGTATATTAAATATCTATGGTCTGGGTGCTTTATTCCGTGAAAATCACCTTACATCAGCTTACATTTGCTCGTTTAGCCCTCGCTGTAAACAGAATGCTTATTAAACCACTCATTATCCCAAAACTGATGTTTATTAGTGATGACGTCACGCGGCTCGCACGCACGAGAGCCATATACTTGGTTAATATTTGCGCGCCCTACACCGTTTAATGACCCCCTAAACTGTCGTTAGAGTCCACATTTAGTTTTGTTCAACATTTAGGAGACGTTCGTGAGGTTATGTTTGTCCGTATGATACAAATTCTATAGGCTTACTATTATTAGGCTCGTCCCCTATAACATCTGGGACGGAACTAAGCTCGGCGGAATGTGGGTGTTCTAGTTCGCTAGTACATCTTTGCCTACACCTTCGGGGATACAGACGTGAGCTTATGTTATGTTATGTTACTATTACAAGCCTTACTTTTTTTAACCTACCTTTATCCCACCATAGTCTAGGTCGACGCAACACACTTTTTCACTCCTCCTTTTGAATTAGGTTAAAATAATGTTGGAAAGGGCCTGGCAGCAGCTACTGGGACTATGTCGGTCAACACTCCAAATCCGCCACTGATAATGTGTGTGACTGTAGGTTGTTATAAAAACGGCTTCACATTTGAACATCGTTACCCTTCGCCACTAAATGAACACAAATATTAGCAAAATAAACACATAACATAACATAACATAAGCTCACGCCTGTATCCCCGAAGGGGTAGGCAGAGGCGCACTAGCCAACTAGTACACCCACATTTCGCCGAGCTTAGTTCCGTCCCAGATGTGATAGGGGGCGAGCCTATCGCCATATCGGGCACAAATTCCAGACTCCGGGCTGATATGGAAAAATCCAATATCACTTTGCCCGACCCGGGGATCGAACCCGAGACCTCAGAACCGTAGTCGTACCGAAATACCACCACGCCACGGAGTCAGTCAAAATAAACACCAAACCAAAAATAGCAAAGAGGACCAATCAATTAGCAATGTTGCGTCTGTAACCATCATAATATGATATTATGTTTACATAAATCACAAAAACACTTCATTAATAGAATATGAATCACGAATACGTGACATATGAGTGATACGTCGCCTTACAATTGACTTTGGAAAGGGATTTTGACGGGAAGTCTGACAGGGTGGGCGTCGCTTGTTAAGATTATTTCATATTATTCTCTAGAGATGTGTTTGTTGGTTTAAGTGTTGTGGTTTAATGCATCAAACTTCATTGAAGATGGACAGTATAATGTGGAAACTTATAACCGATGATCTTCGATGAGTTTTACTTGGTGCGTTGGCTGGCTTTGTTCGGTCGATTCGCCGAGTGAAGGTCATCTGAGGGGCACCGCACTGGAAGGAATTACCGCCATAATCCCAGCAGGGTCTTGAAATTATCCATATCCGGGTCTCATGGTCATTATGAAAACATAATTGCTCTATTTACCTTGACATTGGCTAAATCATAGTATAAGCGTGGAGGTCATAATTTTTAAAAGAAGAACAAGAAGATGACCTTGGAAAGGGGATGTTTTAAGTGAGTTACCCGATATCGCTTTTTTCAAGATTATTTTTGTTTTTTAACTTTTATTAAATAGTCACGGGCGGCTCGATCTCCGGTGGCCCATATGCCTATGTAACATATATGTATATGTGCCGCCTCCGACGGGTTAACAATGACAATGGTTGCACATTTTTAGAAATTGCCACCTCCAGATGAAAGTGACAATTTCTAAAAAAAAATTATACCCTTTTAGCATTGGCACCCACTCTCTGCCTACGCATTTTACGTCCGAAGTTAAATATATATTTATACTCTAGGGACATTGCCTTTGAGACGTGACTATTTAAACATGTGATTAAAACGATTTACGACGACATTATTAAAACGATTATTGACTGCGATGATGACGATGGATGAACACACATAAAAATATAATTATAATGGGCCTTACTTAAAACAGCATTTTTAGCTGAGCAAATGGTTACGAATAACCTGTCACTTTTTTCCTTGCGTTACATTGTTTAAAAAAGAAAGGGACAACCTATGGTATAAAGATAAGCAGCGCTCAAATATTTTTATAAGTAAGGGGCAATGTGTATAGATGTGGAAATCTTTGGGAGAGGCCTATGTTCAGCAGTGGACGTCCTGTGGCTGATGATGATGATGATAGATAGATAAATATATACGACATGCCTCGGTGGCGTGGTTGTCGGTACGACTACCTTCCTGAGGTTTCGGGTTCGATCCCCGGGTCGGGCAAAGTGAAATTGGATTCTTCCATATTATCAGCCCGGAGACTGGAGTTTGTGCCCGACATGGCGATCGTCTCACCCCCTATCGCATCTGGGGCGGAACTAAGCTTGGCGAAATGTGGGTGTACTAGTTCGCTAGTGCGCCTCTGCTTACTCCTTCGAGGATACAGGCGTGAGCTTATGTATGTATGTAATAAAGAGAGAGTCGATAGCCATCATCATCATCAGTCATAGGACGTCCACTGCTGAACATACCCAAATATTTCCAGATCGACCTGTTGGAAGCAGCCTGCATCCAGCGACTTCCTGCGACCTTTATCAGGTCAATTGCCATATCGGGCACAAATTGTTGATACTGAGCAGAAAAACCCAAATCAAATTTCCCCGACCTGGGGATCGAACCTGAAACCCCCTAGAAGTTAGTTGTACGCAATACAATTACACCACCAAGGCACTGCTTAAATATTATATTTTCCCAATCGAAACCCTAATGTTAAACAAAAGTAATCTTACTTCAAAAGCTTTTCTGCAAATCGAATCACAATAAATTGAATTTTGTATCGAATAAAAGATTGAATAAAGTAGTAAACAATTTCATAATGAATTCATTGGTTCGGCAAACTATTCTTTCAATCTAATAAAGAGCCATCGGATGATAATAGTAATAATTATATCAGATTTTATATTATATGCTTAAAGATAAGGAAAGTCGAACTTAAATTACATTTCTTTTTAACCCAATACCTATTTACATACATACATACATACACACTCACGCCTGTATCCCATAGGGGTAGGCAGAGATAATTGAGCGCCACAAGCTACGATCCTGACACACCTCTTTTGCCTCGTCTACATTCATGCATCGTTTCATACATTTCCGCCGGTTGAGGGTACTCAGAACTTGCCCTTTACGAAGGAGATCGCTTATTTGATCCATATAGGATCGTGTCGGGCGCCCTCTTCTGGCCCTGCCATTCACTTTAGCACGATAAATACCTTTCGTAAGTCGCCTTTCATCCATCCTCTCCACATGTCCAAACCACCTAAGCATCCCTTTCTCAATCCTAGTCACCACATCATTCTTCAACTTACAAGAATCCCTTATCTTGCTACATACGATAGGCAAGGGTGACTCCACTCATACTTCGCAGGGAACGCCTTTCCACCGCATTCACTCGACTTGCATGCTTCTTCTGCCACTACTTACTATTAATATTATCAAATAACTATTTCTGATATTAGTACTTCATGTTTCTACTTTGTAGTTGTCCTTTCGATTTAGTGACAGCGTGTATGGGCTGTGGACCAGAGGGCATTGGGTTCCATTCCCAGTTTGACCAAAACTACTTTTCTAATTTAATTTACCCGGTACTGGATACCTCAGAGAGTAAAAACTAATCCAAATCATTTCTGCAATATGCTTGAAAAAGTGTGTTGCGTCGACCCCACATTAAGGTGGGATAAGGGCAGATAAAGAGAAAAAGTACTTCCTGTTTGTGATTAGTAAATACAGTTTATTTCTCCTATACTACGGGATTGCCATGCGGGTGCTACGCATTTGCTACGAGGCTGCTACGTTGCTGCCATCCGTCTGCTACGCGCGTACTACGTGGCGGCTACGCGCTTGCTACGTGATCACATTCGATCCGGGGATGGAACCACTGACATCAGTACAGTACCCCTAGCACGAGGCGAAGGGTCCATACAACCCGTCTCCTGCCGGCTTCCCTTTGCCAAATTGTAGGCTAATAAATAAGCAATTTCTAAGTATTATCTAGAAAAGAAAGTAATAGCTTCCCTTTTGAAAATTGTCACCCCTCGCCACTGACCCCTAGTACAGGTTTATTTTGATAGTTCTCGTTTTTCTCTCTCTCTCGAACAGCGCCCTGAGCAGGAAAATTTCTGACAACCGTAAATGTATTCGAACTCGATGCGCGTCTATGAAATTTGTATGAAATATTAACCAAACGTCATCAGTGCGCAGCGAACTCGAATACATTTACATTTACATTAGTTTTTCGTGCTCGGGCTACTGTTCTCGAGAATAAGAAGAACTTGGTTTGAGTACGAAAATAAGAAGTGTAATGTACGGAAAGAAATCAAAATGGCGACTTGGCGAAAGATGCTAGTAATTTATCAGGTAGGCATCTTCTTTATATTCCGAAATTAATATTAATATTAAAAAAAACACCGTCTTCTTTCTTTCTACCTGCCCTTATCCCATCTTAATGTGGGGTCAGCGCAGCACACATTTTCAAGCATGTTGCAGAAAGGATTTGGCTAAGTTTTTACGACCGGCTGCCTGCCTGACGTGAACCCCCTCTGAGTTCGCCTTGCCCGACCTGGGAATCGAACCCACGACCTAATCGATAAATAAAATACCGTATTTATAATAAAACCAATCAGTATTTATACGTTATTTAAGTCTTATGACACGTTGACAACTTAAATATAAATAGATCGAGAAACTAAAATGGCGGAACTGGCTTCAAAGTAAACACGTTATTTTCGTAGTTATGCCAAGTCCATTTTTCTTTTGTCATTGTCCTGACGTTAACCCCCTCTGGGGATAAGATACCCTTGACTTAGTTTCGCATAAATCTTTCCCTAACATAGCCAATTCTGGAATAAGATAAGAAATATGTCAATAAATGAAATATCTATGCGGAATTTCCGCTTCCGTTATCTTTAACTGTAAGAGAAATTCTTAGTATTCCTTGGTAAAGGTGTTAGTACAATGGGCGGTGGAGATCACTTACTATCACCATCTGCTCGTTTGCCAGTCTCTGTTATATAAAACAGGAGTCCTCTAACAAAGTGATCATACTGTCATCTATACCCAGTAATAAGGAATTCCTCATGACTCACCTGGAATAGCATGGCCACACGACACGTTAACAGCCCTCGTAAATAACTGGCACGCATTATAAACTATGATAAATTGTCATCTATTTGCGACGTTGTTAATCTGAAAGTCGCATGTCTTAGGTAATATTTAACCTCTATATAGGTGTACCTATAATGTTGTAGTATATATATTATAATGTATCTTTGTTCCTGTCGATGTATGTGTGTGTAGAAAATAAATGGTTTAAATGGTAAATGGTTTTAATCGACTGTACAAAAATAAGGAGGTCCTCAATTAAGTTGTTTATGTATTGCCAACCTTAAGTATAGGGAATTGGGCTTAAGAAAGGGGATTGTTCACCAGCTGCTTCAGTTACATGGGTATTACATCGGTTTACTGTGAGTCAGTGGTATCAAACGGGTCGAACCGGCTGATTGGTGTAGTACTCATGATTATCTGCAACATATATGTATCTCTGCCTCTGCCTCGGTGGCGTGGTGGTATTTTGGTACGACTACGATTCTGAGGTCTCGGGCTCGATCCCCGGGTTGGGCAAAGTGATATTGGATTTTTCTATATCAGCCCGGAGTCTGGAATTTGTGTCCGATATGGCGATAGGCTCGCCCCCTATCACATCTGGGACGGAACTAAGCTCGGCGAAATGTGGGTGTTCTAGTTCGCTAGTGTGTCTCTGCCTACCCCTTCGGGGATTCAGGCGTGAGCTTATGATGTATATGTATCTCGAAGATGTATCTCAAAATCTATGGAACTAGAATCATATCAATCAAATCAAGTCAAAATATTTATTGAATCCATGAAATGTTACTACATCATTTAGATTCAAAGTTCCTCTACCGCCAGTTCGGAAGGCCGTTTCGCCAGAGAACAACGGGCAAGAAACTCTGGCGTTGCTCTTTAAATGCCAATTTGAATTGACTCTGTCCTTCAGTGTCTATTATTAAAGTTAGCTAGATCAATAGTCTAGCTTTAAATATCTGTACCGTGGCGTACATTTGGTGTCTACTGTGATCGAAACCGTTGCTTTAATACGAAACAAATATGTATTATAAAAAGGTCACCGATGTGATATATAATAATTATGTCATCATTCTCACAATAATCATGACAATAATTGTCATGAAAGACGTACTTACCATAAAGACATCATCATCATCATCATCATCAGCCACAGGACGTCCACTGCTGGACATAGGCCTCCCCCAAAGATTTCCAGATCGATCGGAAGCCGCCTGCACCCAGCGACTTCCTGCGACCTTTTTCCTTTTTTTTGGTCTTTTTACCATAAAGATATACAAATTATTATTGCACACAACTCAATGCAATTATTGTGTTAAATTGTAGAGGTAAAGCTCGATTCGAATTCGATTATCGAAATTATTCGTGCTCAGGCCTATGTTCACAAAGTCGTATATATTTATAGGTATACATAACTAGGCCTACTTAGGCGTCGTGTTATTATCAAATAAATAGTAATAAAAGCTATATTTTATCCAAGCGGCCGGCATTCCGGTAATGGCGCCGGATGTCGGCATTTCCTGGACACGAAGGTTTAAGTTACCTACTTATATACTAGATTTTGCTCGCGGATCTGCCTGCGTGGGAGTCTTTCCTGTCATATTACCATTGTTTCATATACATTTTTGAACCCTCGTTCACCCTTTTAGGTTTAATTTTGAAATATTCTTCCTTATTCCTTGACTACCGTCCTGAGGTATCGGGTTCGATCCCCAGGTCGGGCAAAGTGATATTGGATTTTTCCATATCAGCCCGGAGTCTGGAATTTGTGCCTGTTATGGTGATAGGCCCGCCCCTATCACATCTGGGGCGGAACTAAGCTCGGCGAAATGTGGGTATTCTAGTTCGCTAGGGCTCCTCTGCCTATCCCTTCGGGGGTACAAGTATGAGCTTATGTTATCGGCCGACTTCCAAAAAGGAGAAGGTCCTCAATTCGTCTGTTTTTTATGTATATTACGCGATATCTCCGCCAAATATGGACCGATATTCAAAATTATTTTTGTATTCGAAAGAGCTTATTTCAAGGGTGGGTCCTTATAAATTTGGTCACAATCGGATTTGAAGTCGGTCTGTTAAGTTTTTAAACTTGTGATTATATGGTACCTCTATACCATAGTAAAAGCTCAGCGGCCTGAGCAGGAAAATTTCTGACAACCGTAAATGTATTCGAACTCGATGCGCGTCTATGAAATATTAACCAAACGTCATCAGTGTGCAGCGAACTCGAATACATTTACATTAGTTTTTCGTGCTCGGGCTACAGGTCCTTGAAATGACATTGAACTTCCCAAATTAGGCCGTCACTCGATGTTCGCCAATGGACGTGTGATGTGGGTACAGATTTGCATCAAATAGGTGAGGGTACGCCAGGATTTTTGGAAATTGAAATCAGGATAGCGACTATTGGTCTTACTACAAAGCTATGGTAATTGAGGGGTGAATGATTTGAATAATTAATATTGATTTTATGAGAATAGTTTGGTGGCAGCAAATATGTGCTGTGGACCGGGAAGTCCCGGGTTCCTAGGTCAGTCAATGGGTATTCTGAATAGCATTTATCTGGGGCTAACTGGATCCCAAAAATGGTTGAATTCAGACAGCTAGTGGTAAAAACTAAGCTGCATCCTTTCTGCAATGTGGTTGAAAAAATTTATTGCGCGAACCGCACATTAAGGTGGGATAAGGGCAGGTAGAAAGATTAAAATATATTTCAAAAATCCTATAAAGCAGCGATAGCTCAGTTGGGAATGGTACGTACTGCCGAGAGAATTGTTGGAGGTTCGAGACCAACCCCAAAATGGAGCATACACCTCTGACTTTTCTATGTTAAGTGTATTTTCATTGTGAAATATCGCTTGCCATAACGGTGAAGGAAAACATCGTGAGGAAACCTGCATACCTGAGAATTTCTTCACAGGACTTTCGAAGGTATGTGAAGTCTACTAACTCGCATTAGACCAGCGTGGTAGACTAAGGCCTAAACCCCTCTCAATAGTAGAGGAGGCCCGTGCCCAGCAGTGGGACAGTAATATTACAGGGCTATATTATTATTATGTTCAGTACTCTTTATTTTAAAAGTTTTTTTTACATTCTTAAATATACTGTTATAAAAAAAAATACATTTAAAAATATAAAAATATTTCCCTCCGATGGCGAGGCTCAGGACCCAAGCCACCGGCGGTTAGGACCCCAGAGTGAGGAACCTCCTCACAATTCGTGCCGTATCCAGTAATACTGCCTTCTGCATCTGGCTCTTGACCCAAACACCAACCGAGAGCCTCTTGAGGTGTTGGTCGAGGCTCAGTGGTATCAAACCATGGGCAGAAATAACTATCGGAACAATGATTGTTGAATCCACATCCCACATGCGAGTAACCTCATGTGCCAGGTCTAAATATTTCGACATTTTGTCTTTTTCGGCTTTCACAAGGTTCTCATCATGTGGAATCGTGACGTCAACAAGCATCGCCCGGCGCGTCAATCGATCTACTACCACAATATCAGGCTTATTGACCACAATAGTCCTGTCCGTGATAACAGATCGATCCCAATAGAGCGTTGCATGACTATTTTCGAGAACTGGTTGAGGGACATATTGATAGTAAGGCACCTCGGAAGCCACAAGGCTATATCGAAGAGCAAGTTGCTGGTGTAGGATCTTGGCTACAAGGTTATGCCTATGCAAATACTCGCCGTTAGCAAGATACGAACAACCGGAAATAACATGTCTGATAGATTCTCCGGGACGGTGGCATGCTCGACAAATGTCGACCGTGCCGTCCTTCATGATGTATTTCCTATAGTTGTTCGTCTTGATAACTTCGTCCATAATTGCAAAGACAAAACCCTCGGTCTCCCCAAAAAGGTTACCGAAACGTAGCCAAGCCACTGAGGCGGTCAGATCTACATCTGGCCCATGAAGAGCACGGTAGAACCGCCCATGTAGCTCTTTGCCCTTCCATATCTCCCTGCGCTCCCTAGTGCCCAATACAACAGGTCTCCGCCAATTCCCGTTCGCCAAGGAGAGCGGAGTGAATCCTTTGTCCACCATAACTACAACCCTATGCATATCCACATCACTGTGAAGGAAATAATCCCTGAGATTGCACATCTCGCGGTTATGGAGGTCCTTAGCGTTAAGTAAGCCTCGGCCCCCGCATCTCCGCGGGATATACAATCTCATCACCGATGATCGTGGATGATGCATACGATGTGCAATCATTAGGGTTCGGACCTTTCGATCCAGGGCATCTAACTCAGTCTGAGTCCATCTGAGTACGCCAAAGGTGTACATGAGTACAGGCATAACCCAACCGTTGAAAGCACGGATCTTGTTCCCACCTGATAAAAGACTATTAAGTACTTTTGTCAGGCGACTGAAAAAACGTACTTTCACCGATTGTTTTACGTCTGCAACCTTTATACCTAAAGCCTCGGGCATACCCAGATATTTATAGGTTTCCGTTTCCGAGAGGGACCTGAGCCGTATAGTCTCTGAGAGCGATATGTCATCAGAGACTATAGATTCCCCACGTGCCACATGGATAACCGCACACTTATCAACACCAAATTCCATATTGATTGAGTTGCTAAAATTTTCAGTTAATTTTAACAAATCAATCAATTCAGATTTTTTTGATGCAAATAACTTGAGATCATCCATGTAGAGCAAGTGAGATATAGGCTGACTCCCTCTACGTAAACGGTATCCTAACCCTGAATGCAGCAAAAGAGTGCTGAGAGGGTTCAGGGCTAGGCAAAACCATAAAGGGCTCAAACTGTCACCCTGGAATATACCCCGCTCAATCCTAATCGGCTCATCACAATCACCGGGACCAGCACCACCTGGATACCTAAGGACAGTGGTCCACTGCCTCATACATGCCTCAAGAAAGGCACATAAATTTGTATCAATTTTATACAAATTTAATACCCTCATGAGCCAAGTATGAGGCACCGAATCAAAGGCCTTTTTATAATCGATCCAGGCAGCAGATAAGTTCCTACGATTATGACGAGCTTGCTGACAGATAGTCATGTCAATGAGAAGGAGTTCCTTTGTACCACGAGACCCTGTCTTGCACCCAGTTTGGCCGGGAAAAAGAATATTAAATGTGGTGATGTGTTCTGTAATTTTGTTTCTAATAATTGAGGTCAAAAGTTTGTATAGTGTGGGAAGGCATGTAATTGGTCTATAATTTTTTGGGTCTGTGGTACTTCCAGATTTATAGAGGAGGTGTGTAACACCTGATGTCATAAATGTTGGCAACGAACCCATACCAAGAGTTTCCTGGAATTGTGTTGCCAAACGAGCATGAGACCTTGGAAACCATTTCAACCAGAAGTTATGCAGTCCGTCCGGGCCCGGAGATTTCCAATTATGGGCCGGACGGATTGCTTTAAGGATATCCTCTGGTCTGATTGAAATGGCTTCCATTGCCGGTATTTCCTCACACGCCCGTTCAACAACACTAAACCAGGTGCCTTCAGTATGAGAGACTGGCGACGACCAGATACTGGACCAATATGCGTGCATACTGCGCACATCCGGCAGCGGCCCATCTCCCACAACTTGTTGAGTACGTTCCCAACACCTATAAACTCTCTTTTGCTCACTTTGAAAAGCGCGATTCTGCTGAAATCTATCCCACCGAGTCCTATAGCGACGAATGCGGCTCGCCCACGCATAAACTTTCTGCTTCAGGTAGTCTATGCGTTCTCTGACACAGAGCCTGTAATTTCGAGGCCTGATATTAGTCCCTGAAAAGGCCTGCGTCACAAAACGCATGACTCTTGGTCTGATATTGCCATCCCTGAAGCAGATTAGCTTTCCGATGAGAGTTCGAGCCTTGTCAATACGGTCCTCGATCCTACGCTGCCAAGCGGGTACAATCGCCGCATCTCGTGTGGTTCCATTTCCGTTTGGGAACTTCACATTAGCCACACGACATGCTGCGACTGCCGCGCAATATAGGATCGAATGCGTGTCAACAAGGTCCCGACTGGACTCCAAATACGTAGGTAACATGGAGTCCAATGCTCCCACCAGTGCCAAATTCCGTCTATGCGTTGGCAAGCGCGGCACTCGCGGTCTACAGGTGGTTGGTACAGATTTGAATTGCAAAATCGCACCCTCCAAAGTCCTTCTCAAATGCTCTTCATCTTGGGAACTTACAGAGTTATCCAAGTTTACCACCGTCACGTCCTCAACGTCATGAGCGATAGGTGAAGCCGCTCGTTGAGTAGCTTCCGACGCGACGGCATTTCGAACAACATGTAAGTCTGCACGCAACCGGTCAAGCACTCCATCATCCAACAACTTACGCCGCTGAATGTAGCGCACTTGATCTGACAATCGCTGTGCTGACACATTGGTGTCTGGTTCCAAAGCCTGAAACAGAGACAGCATCCTAGATCGATACGCTGTGAGGTTAGTTCCCCCCTTTGTAGCCCCATAGTAGGCCCGCATGACATTTTCATTAATATTTTTCGTCCATCTCATGCGGCGCACTACTCCACCGGTAGCGGGGACCATAGGCGGGACACTTGGCCCCACTGATCCCAAGCCCACCGGAGGAGGGGTTCGTCGTCCTCTTCGCCGCGCAGGTGTTGGTGGCGGCGGGGGCGACTGCAGCTCGTCGCGTACGCTCGACGCGTCGTTACCCGGCGACGGCTCGAATATTTCCGAAGCCGACGCCCACGACGCGGAGCTCGACGAGCTGGAGGTAGATATTAAGCGTGCGCGTGTCCTGGCTCGTAACATCATCTTGGTACTTAGGTATTTCCGGTAATTTCAGCTCTTCTTTCATTATTTCTTTACAAAACTATGATTTTAATGGTTTTTATTTTCTTGTTAAATGTCACTGTCATTGTCATTGCACATATTTTACACATTTTGAGAGTATCAATTGCAGTTTTTATAAAATATTGTTGAAATAGGACGGTTTTCGTGAAATACAACATATAAAAGTAAAATTGTAAATGTAATTGCTCTTAAAATAATATTTTGTAAATATTTTTTCTGCTTGTACCAGATGACGTTGAAGTGTTGCCGTTTGACGTTGTGGCTATTTTTTTACCAACTTCCAAAAAGTAGGTCCTCAATTCGTCTGATTATTTTTAATGTATGTTACGCGATATCGTCGCTAAATGTGGACCGATTTTCAAAATTCTTTTTGTGTTCGATAGAGCTTATTTCAAGATATATTATAGTCAAGATCGGATTTGAAGTCGGTCCGTTCAGTTTTTAAACTTTTGATTATATCATTTTAGATAGTCAGGGAGCTTTTATTGTAGAGTTGGGCAGTTCATGAGTGAATGAAAAACATACATAACATACATTAAAAATAATCAGACGAATTGAGGACCTACTTTTTGGAAGTTGGTAAAAAAATAGCCACAATTCTAACTCAAATTCAGGTTTTAAACATCCAATAACCAGAATGTTGATGGATTCGCGGTCAAAATCTATTTATTTATTATTATTATTATAATATCATTCTATCATTCACTCATGAACTGCCCAATTCTACAACAAAAGCTCCCTGACTATCTAAAATGATATAATCAAAAGTTTAAAAACTGAACGGACCGACTTCAAATCCGATCTTGACTATAATATATCTTGAAATAAGCTCTATCGAACACAAAAATAATTGAAATAAAACTATTTTTACGGATTCTATCACGATTTGGTTTTTAATTTTTATTCCCGACATTTTTAGTCCGTCCCGTGACCATGAAGACTGCAAAGCCTTCGAAACGTCGGGAATAAAAATTAAAAACCAAATCGTGATAGAATCCGTAAAAATAGTTTTATTTCAATGTATAACATTCGCGTAAACTTAAGAAATCAGTAGAAAAATAATTTTGAAAATCAGTCCACATTTGGCGGAGATATCGCGTAACATACATTAAAAAGAATCAGACGAATTGAGAACCTACTTTTTGGAAGTTGGTCAAAAAATTGCCACAATTCTAACTCGAATTCGGGTTTTAAACATCCAATAACCAGAATGTTGACGGATTCGCGGTTAAAAGCTATTTAACAGTCAATACAACGCCCAAATATAACTTCTAATGCAAATTAGTTATCGAAACTCAAAACTATTTGTATCTAAATTTAACTCGAAGTGGGTTTAGCAAAGGTACTATACAAATATGCTAACTTAATAACATATGTTTGCATATGATTTTAAGTGGTAGAGCCACGCTGTCGCCTCCTTGGTCTAGTGGCAGCATGTATGGGCTGTGGTCCGAGAGGTCGTGGATTCGATTCCCAGGTCAGGCAAAGCAAATTTTCTAATTTAATTTGCCCGGGACCTCATAGGGGGTTGACGTCAGGCAGGCGGCCGGTCGTAAAAACTAAGCCAAATTCTATCTGCAACATGCTTGAAAAGTGTGTTGCGGCGACCCCACATTAAGGTGGGATAAGGGCAGGTAGAAGAGAAGATAGCCACGCTGTAGACAGTTACGTCTACAGCATGTCTGACGTCAACCCCCCTCTGGGGTCCAGTCCCGGGCAAATCAAATAGAAAATTCTCTGTGCCTGACCTGGGAATCGAACCCAGGACCTCCCAGACCACAGCCTATATGTACATACTGACTACACGAGGCGACATCGTAAAACATTCAATGCCAATGAAAAAGTCAAATTCCATCTAAAATATTCCTTTGCCCATATAAAATAGGAAATACTAGTAAAACGTCAACTTTGGGTCATAAAATACGCAATATCTGCTGGCCCCTATAAATATTGAGATACGAATGGAGGTATCGTGCATAAAAATTTAAAATGTTACTTTCTTCCAATACCTTTTTTTTTTATAGCAGAAATTGGCAAACGAGCAGATGGGTCACCTGATGGTAAGTGATCTCCACCGCTCATAGACACCCAAGACATAAAAAGAATCATGGGTGCGTTGCCAACCTAAAAGAAGGGAATGGAAGGGGAGGGAAGGGGATTGGGAAAGGGAGTGGGGAAATGGGCCACCGGAAATCTCACTCACCGAACGAAACGCGACAGCAAGCTGCCACTTTACGTCGGTTTTCTGTGAGACAGTGGTATCAAACCGGTCGAGCCGACCCATTCGTGCTATAGACGTTACTGTCTACAGCGTGGCTCTACCACTTTAATACCTTTACCTTTTCGTAACGGTAAACGGGGTGAATAGAAACGAGTTTTTTTATAGCAGATACTAACGAGCTGATGGGTCACCTGATGGTAAGTGATCTCCACCGCCCATAGACACCCAAGACACAAAAAGAATGGGTGCGTTGCCAACCTAAAAGGAGGGTATGGAAGGGGAGGGATAAGGGATTGGGAAAGGGAAATGGGCCTCCGGAAATCTTACTCACCGAAAGCTGAAACATTACGTCGGTTTTCTGTTAGACAGTGGTATCAAACCGGTCGAGCCCATTCGTGCTGTAGACGTTACTGTCTACAGCGTGGACCTACCACTCAAAAATACCACTCTTTCTGGTAACCTTTTGGTTACGGTAAAACGGGGTGAATAGAAAAGAGGCTTTTTATGCGATTATAACACTCCTGACCGGGAGGTTCTGGGTTCGATTCCCAGGTCAAGCAAAGGGAATTTTCCAATTTAATTTGCCCGGGACTAGATTTCCCAGACAGGCAGCCGGTCGTAAACAGCAAGCCAAATCCTATCTGCACGTGCTTAAAAAATTGTGTTTCGCCGACCCCACATTGAGATGAGATAAGGGCAGGTAGAAAGAAAAATAACAAATGGATGAATCAATACATTTAACCATTTATTTAAACCATTTATTTTCTATACACACATACATACATCGACAGGAACAAAGAACAGAGAACATCAGTCATTTTTATACGAAACAGAGAGACATACTAAGCAAAGATTTATAATAATAATAATAATATTAAGGAGGAAGGAGGAACCAAACTCACAGCGTACCGTGCCAAAATGCTTGCTCTGTTTCAGACCCTTGAACCAACGCTTGATGTATCGACTCAACGTTTATCGGATCAAGTGAGGTTCATCCAGCGACGTAAGTTGTTGGATGATGCCGTACTTGAGCGATTGCGCGCAAACTTACATAATATTGTCCAGGTTCCTATCACCACGGCTCCTGTTGAAGAAAGAACAGATAACGCACCTATATGCACCTCTGACCCAGATCCAGAGTTAGTGGACAATTTGGACAATACAGTAAGTTCCCAAGATATACAGTGTTTGAGAAGGGCTTTGGAAGATGCGATTTTGGAATTTAATTCTATTTCTGCGTCCAGTAGACCTCGGATACCGCGTTTGCCAACGCACAGACGTAATTTGGCACTAGTTGGGGCACTAGACTCCATACTTTCCACATACATGGAGTCTAGTTGCGACCTTGTTGGCACTCATTCGATCCTGTACTGCGCGGCCGTCGCGGTATGTCGCGTGGCTAACGTAAAGTTTCCCAGTGAAAACAGAGTCACGCGGGATGCCGTGATTGTCCCGGCCTGGCAGCGCAGGATCGAGGAGCGTATCGGCAAGGCCCGCACTCTAATCGCTAAATTAATTTGCTTCAGGGAAGGCAATGATAGGCCCAGAGTCATGCGTTTTGTGACACAGGCCTTTTCTGGGACCAACATCAGGCCCAGAGATTATAGGGTTTGTGTCGCAGAACGCATAGATTTCCTGAAGCAAAAAGTCTGTGCTTGGGCGAACCGTATCCGACGATTTAGGATGCGCTGGGATAGATTCCAACAGAATCGCACTTTTCAAAGAGACCAGAAAAGAGTGTATGGATGTTGGGAGCGCTCTCATGTTCTAGGAGATCGGCGGCCGCCGGATGTGCTTGATATGCATACATATTGGGCAAGCATTTGGTCGTCGCCGGTCTCTTACACAGAAGGCGCCTGGCTCAGTGTCGTGGAGCGAGCCTGCGAGTCAATACGAACTATGGAGGCCATTTCAATCAGCCCAGAAGACGTTTTGTGTGCAATCCGTCCGTCCCACAACTGGAAAAGTCCCGGGCCGGACGGCCTGCACAATTTCTGGTTGAAATGGCTTCCTAGCACGCATGCTCGTTTAGCGACGCAGTTCCAGGACGCACTTGAGAATAGATCTCTCCCATCGTTTATGACGACAGGTGCCACATACCTCTTATATAAATCTGGTAATACCACTGACCCAAAAAATTATAGGCCTATAACTTGCTTGCCCACCATCTACAAATTACTGTCCTCAATTATAAGATTGAAAATATCCAACCACATTAACAATAGTAACATCATGTTTTCAGGTCAAACAGGCTGTAAAGTTGGGTCACGTGGTACAAAAGAACTCCTTCTCGTAGACATGTCCATATGTCAGCAAGTTCGTCGCAACAGGAGAAATTTATCGGCTGCCTGGATCGACTACAAAAAAGCCTACGATTCGGTGCCTCATACATGGCTCATGAGGGTGCTGGATTTGTATAAAATAGATACAAATCTATGCGCCTTTCTGGAGGCTTGTATGAGGCAGTGGACAACGGTTTTAAATTATCCAGGTGGTGCGAGTACTCCTGGATGTGATGAACCAATTAAGATTGAGCGGGGTATATTCCAGGGTGACAGTCTGAGTCCCTTATGGTTCTGTCTGGCCCTGAATCCTCTTAGCACCTTGCTGATGGATTCCGGACTAGGCTACCGTCTTCGTAGAGGGGGAGAGCCAATATCCCACTTACTGTACATGGATGACCTCAAGCTATTCGCACCCAAGAAAATTGATTTGATGGAGTTGTTGAAAATAACTAAAAGTTTCAGCAACTCTATCAATATGGAGTTTGGTGTGGATAAGTGCGCGGTTATCCATGTGGAGCGTGGTGGGAATATAGTCTCTGATGACATCCATCTCTCAGAGACTATACAGCTTAGATCTCTCTCCGAAACGGAAACCTACAAATATTTGGGTATGTCTGAAGCGTTAGGTATATCGAGTGCAGATGTAAAACAATCAGTAAAGGAACGTTTCTTTGGTCGCTTGACAAAAGTACTAAACAGTCTTTTGTCGGGTGGCAACAAGATTCGTGCCTTTAATGGTTGGGTTATGCCTGTACTGATGTACTCTTTCGGCATACTCAAATGGACTCAGACCGAGTTAGATACCCTGGATCGAAAGGTCCGGACTCTACTAACTGCACACCGAATGCATCATCCACGATCGTCTGTTATGAGATTGTATATCCCGCGGAGATGCGGGGGCCGAGGTTTACTTAATGCCAAGGACCTGCATAACCGCGAGATATGCAATCTCAGGAATTATTTCCTCCGTAGCGAAGTGGTGATGCATAAGGATATGGGCTTGGTAGACAAAGGATTCACTCCGCTCTCACTGGCAAATGAGAATTGGCGGGCACCTGTGGTATTGAGTACCGGGGATCGCAGGGAGGTATGGAAGAGCAAAGAGCTTCACGGACGATTCTATCGAGCTCTCAATGGGCCCGATGTCGACCAACTTGCTTCCGTGTCTTGGCTACGTTTCGGTAACCTATTTGGGGAAACCGAGGGTTTTGTCTTTGCAATTATGGACGAAGTTATCAAGACGAACAACTATAGGAAATACATCATAAAGGACGGTACGGTCGACATCTGTAGGGCATGTCACCGACCCGGAGAGTCCATTAGGCATGTTATTTCCGGTTGTTCGTATCTTGCTAACGGCGAGTACTTACATAGACATAACCTAGTAGCCAAGATCATACACCAGCAACTTGCTCTTCGATACTACCTTGTGACTTCTGAAGTACCATACTACCAATATGTGCCGCAGCCAGTTCTTGAAAATGGACATGCAACACTGTATTGGGATCGATCTATTATTACGGACAGGACTATTGTTGCCAATAAGCCTGATATTGTGGTAGTAGATCGATTAGCGCGTCGGGCAATACTTGTTGATGTCACCATTCCGCATGATGAAAATCTCGTGAAGGCCGAAAATGACAAGATGTCTAAATACTTAGATCTGGCACACGAGATTTCGGACATGTGGGATGTGGAATCAACAATCATTGTCCCGATAGTCGTTACCGCTAATGGGTTGATAGCAAAGAGCCTCGACCAACACCTTAAGAGGCTCTCAATCGGACGTTGGGTCAAGAGCCAGATACAGAAGGCAGTGTTATTGGACACGGCCCGCATTGTGAGGCGGTTCCTCACTCTGAGCCCCTAACCACCGTTGGCTTGGGTCTCAAGCCTCGTCATCGGGAGGGTGATATTTATGTTTTTTTATATTTTTAAATGTATTTTTTTTTAACTTATATTTAACAATGTAAAAAAAAAGAATAATTGAAATAAATGAGAATAATAATAATATTAGCCCTGTAATATTACTGTCCCACTGCTGGGCACGGGCCTCCTCTACTAAAGAGAGGGGTTAGGCCTTAGTCTACCACGCTGGCCTAATGCGGGTTGGTAGACTTCACATACCTTCGAAATTCCTGTGAAGAAATTCTCAGGTATGCAGGTTTCCTCACGATGTTTTCCTTCACCGTTATAGCAAGCGATATTCACAATGAAAATACACTTAACATAGAAAAGTCAGAGGTGTATGCTCCACTTTGGGGTTGGTCTCGAACCTCCGACACTTGTCTCGGCAGTCCGTACCATTCCCAACTGAGCTATCGCTGCTATAAGCAGCAAAGATTTACTTAATGATTTCTAAGGTTTACGTGAATGTTATACATTGAAATAAAACTATTTTTACGGATTCTATCACGATTCGGTTTTAATTTTTATGCCCCTCGTTTCGAGGCGTACTTAATATCCAGTGTTAGTTAAGTTTAACAATAATTAAAATTGATTATTTTTGAGAATGGACCCCGTTTTGGGTATAGGCCTCCTCCAACCTTTTCCACTTTTCCCTATCCTTGCCCTGGTCGATCCAGTCTCTCCCCACCGTCTGTATGATGTCGTCTGCCCATCATTGCTTTGGTCTGCCGGCTTTACCTATTTACTAGTAGAATTTTTTGTCAAAGGTAACACATACATAAGCTCAAGCTTGTATCCCCGAAGGTGTAGTCAGAGGCGCCCTAGCGAACTAGAACACCCACATTTCGCCGAGCTTAGTTCCGTCCCAGATGTAACAGGGGGCGAGCCTAAGTAAACGGTAAGCTGGACAGAATCGAGTTGTAGGGACCTTGCGCTACGTCTGGTGTCTCATTTAATGTCTCCTCAAACCTTGACGAATTTTAAACCGTACTTAGACTTCTGGGGTGTTTTAAGTTGAGCTATAAAGCTGTGTTTAAAAAGCCACTAACGCGACGCATTCTGCTCGTTTTAACGTTGATGCGGGTCATCTAATTCTTATGGGCGTTGTGGTGAAAGTACTAAGTTTGGAATTGTGAGAAATGCCTAGATTAAAACGTGAGGTTTTTAAATAAATAAATAAAAATCCGTTTATTGCGTTTTAAACCTACAGACTAATTACATTGTTCACTTATATTAATTACTTAAATCTAAAGTTTATACTTAAGTGCATGCGCATATATACACATACGTACATATACATATGCATGCATTCACATGTACATATATATATGTACATCTGTTCCTACATATAATATTATATTCTTTCCTTCCTCCTCCCAGCCAACATCGAGCCTGTAATATATCGGTCACAGATAAATAAGCACATATAGCTGTGTACAGTAAGATGAAAATAAACAGATACATATTTTTTATGTTTTGACATACCAAATAATTATGTTATATAACATAATCATAAGTTTAAAAACTTAACTGACCGACTTCCAATTTACCGAGCGTGGGCAAATTTATATGGGACCACCCTGGAAATAAGCTCTATCCAACACAAAAAGGATTTTGAAAATCGATCCACATTTGGCAGATATATCAAGTAACATACATAAACAAAAATACATACGAATTGAGGACCTCCTCCTTTTGTGGAAGTCGATCGAAAACATAATATACTCACGCCTGTATCCCCGAAAGGTTACGCTAGGCTCCGTGATAATTTATTTATTTATTTATACACTTCATATACATTTTATGTATATAGGCGGACTTAATGCCGAAGGCATTCTCTTACAGTCAACCTTGGGGTGATGCAGAGTTGAAACAGGGTAGGTGCATAAAATTACGAAGAAGAGAATTATATTATAATAATAAACATAAGAAAAGATGCATAAAATAAATAGTATGTAAAGTATAGTAAAACATATACATATTTATAAATATATAAACTATATATAAATACTGTATAATTATAGGTACATAAAATACATAATACTATAAATATGATATGATGGGCTAGTGAAGGGATTCTGCTGCTTCATTCAGTAGTAAATGCCGATCGCGCATTTTGAAAGTTAACCGTGACGTAGATGACCTGATTTCGAGGGGGATAATATTGAATAGAAAATCTTAATACCACTTTCCCCGCCCCAGGCATCGAACCCAAGACTTCAGGACGGACATACCGCAATACGCCACCGAGGCAGTCTTTTTCAAATTCCCTTAAACCGCACTTTGTTAGTAACTAGTATGACGATACGCTCGAGTTTATAGGCAGTAACGTTTACTGTTGTTTACGAGCGCGTATTTGTGAATTCGTAAACCGATAGTAAAACCCCACGTTCAATACGTTCATACTGTCTTGCCGGTTATGCCGGATTTTAGCTAAAAATTTATACAATACCAAGGTCTGATAAATTCAAATGTTTCTTTCTACCTGCTCTTATCCCACCTTAATGTGGGGTCGGCGCAACACACTTTTTAAAGCATTTTGCAGAAATGATTTGACTTAGTTTTTACGCCCGGCTGCATGCCTGGCGTCAATCGCCTCTGACGGATCCAGTCCCGGTCAAATTAAGTAAGGTCAGTCGCTTTGTGTGACCCGGGCATCGAACCCAGGACCTCTCGGTCTACAGCCTATATATGCTGCCACTAGACCAAACAGGCGACGATGTTCTTTATACAATACCAAAGTCTGATAAATTCACTTTTTTCTTTCTACCTGTCCTTATTGCATCTTAATATGGCTAGTGCAACATATCTTCTCAAGCATGTTGCAGAAAGGATTTGCCTTAGTTTTTTCGAACAACTTCCAACCTAACGTCAATCCCTTTAGGGGATCCAGTCCCGGGCAAATAGTGTTATGGCGCGTACACACCAATCGGACGAAGGCGAAAGAACGTTCGCGAAGGGCCATCGGCGATGGAGACCGAACGTACCCGATCATTCGCGAATCTTGGCTGTGAAACACAACAGCGAAGGTGTGTTTGTGTGTGAAAACAAATATGTGGGTCACACAAACACCGATCTCGCAGGAATCGAACCCGCGATCTCTCTCTTCACAGTCGGCTTCTCACCCGCAGCGCCATGGAAACTGTCATTCAGTTGCATTAATAATAATAATATTAACCCTGTAATACCTCTATTACTGTCCCATTGCTGGGCACGGGCCTCCTCTACTAATGAGAGGGTTAGGCCTTGGTCTACCACGCTGGCCTAATGCGGGTTGGTAGACTTCACATACCTTCGAAATTCTTGTCGACAAATTCTCGGGTTTGCAGGTTTGCTCACGATCTTCACCGTAATAGCAAGCGATAATTCACAATGAAAACCCACTTAACATAGAAAAGTCAGAGGTACGCTCCTGTTGGAGTTGGTCTCGAACCTCCGACACTCGTCTCGGCAGTCCGTACCATTTCCAACTGAACTATCGCTGCTTCATTATTTATGCTGCATTAAAACAGGTGACTGCCTCGGTGGCGTGGTGGTATTTCGGTACGACTACGGTTCTGAGGTCTCGGGTCAAAATACCCGGGTCGGGCAAAGTGATATTGGATTTTTCCATATCAGCCCGGAGTCTGGAATTTGTGCCCGATATGACGATAGGCTCGCCCCTATCACATCTGGGACGTATATTTGTAAAAAAAGGTTTATAAAAATAGCAGAATTTTTCTAATTCTACAATCTAATAATTTGTACTAAGCAAAATATCGCCTATTCAAATGATCTTTTCATGCAGTGAAATCGAATTTGTCAGATTGATGGTTTTTCGTCCCCTTGAGCCTCAATACTCGATAAATTGGACTTAAGTCCGTTCAGGGAAACGTCTTCAGTATAATTTTCTTTACGGCTTTTAAAATTCAATATTTGTGCCGGCAAAGGTTGCTTAAAGGACTGTGTCCGTAGCGCAGTGGGCAGGTAGACTGTGAAGCGAAAGGCTGTGGGTTCAATTCCCGATTAGCTAGATTTATTTTAGGTCAGAGTGTTGTCAGATATAAAGTGTCTTGTAGTTTTTGATACCCACGACACAAGACTCGTATCTTACTGTGGGGTCACGACTGTCTTTGTAACTGTTGGGTGTTATTGCTTTATTTTATTGCTTCTTTGTTTGTTGAATATCTGAATATTCAATATATGCGATATATATTAAATTGTTCACAACTAAGATAACCACCCAACTTGTAAACCAAAAAATATTTTTTCGTTCTTTTCTTTCTTTTTTCTATTTATTTATTCTTTGTATACTGACAATATAGAGTGTATACTGACTCCTTGGTCTAGTGGCAGCATATATGGGCTGTGGACCGGGAGGTCCTGGGTTCGATTCCCAGGTCGGACAAAGCTAATTTTATAATTAAATTTGGCCGGGACTGAATTCCCTAAGCTTCGTATTGTTGTCCCGTCTATATACTATTGAAATTTCTTTGTTGGATGGTAATACCTGGCAGAGGCATGAGGCAGAGGCAAAGGCGCACTAGTGAACTAGAAAACCCACATTTCGCCGAGCTTAGTTACGTCCCAGATGTGATAGGGGGCGAGCCTATCGCCATATCGGGTACAAATTCCAGACTCCGGGCTGATATGGAAAAATCCAATATCACTTTGCCCGACCCGGGGATCGGCCCGAGGCCTCAGAACCGTAGTCGTACCGAAATACCACCACGCCACCGAGGCAGTCCGAGCAGTAGTTGATATTCTAAACTCAATAATAACATTACCTTGAATGTTCCTAAATAAGTTTGGAATAGGTTTGTTTAATAATGAGAGTTTATGTTAGAGGAATAAAGTTTAAAACTAATGATTTTATTATAGACGTTTAAAATAATTTGGTGAAATTACAGGGTATCATATCTTGGATCGTGAATCAGCGAACCGAAGCTAGGATTTTTTTATGATATTCATATCCACCAAAATACTACTGTGAGGAAATGATGCAGAATTAAAAACTTTATTTGTAATACAAAAACGCGCAGTTCATGCTATTTACAATTTGGGTACTCGAGTTTCCTTACGACTATTTAAAGAAATCTATATTTATTTGTTTTAGGATCACCAACATGACATACATTGTTATATTATGACAGTTTCTGAGACTGCCTCGGTGGCGTGGTTGTATTTCGGTACGACTACCATCTTGAGGTCTCGGGTTCGATCCCCGGGTCCGGCAGTGATATTGGATTTTTCCATATCAGCTCGGAGTCTGGAATTTATGTCCGATATGACGATAGACTTGCCCCCTATCACATCTGGGACGGAACCAAGCTCGGCGAAATGTGGGTGTTCTAGTTCGCTAGTGCGACTCTGCCTAACCCTTCGGAGATACAGGCGTGAGCTTATGTTATGTTATGTAACTACGTAAAATTATTTGTATTAAAAATATTTAGCGAAGTCGCTACCAGAAATGTTATAAAACCTCAAAGTCGAGTTACTGTTTACAAAAGCCTAAAGTAAAGCGATATTTAAACATTAAGGGCGACTTGCAGGGATTTCACTATAATCGCCATTTTATTAGTCCCCGACTTTGTCCTAAACTTGATTAAAATCAAATGTCATATTAGTTGTCCCGAATTCACTCGCAGCTCCGCAGTAAACCACGATGAATCTTGTAATAAACCCCATTTTGGAATCATTTCAGTTTAACGTCTTGCACGTCGTCGATTTACCCCTTATCTGGATTAAAATAAACGACAAAGTTAAATCATCGGGGCCGCCGGTTTAAATGGCTAATCGCGATTATTGAATGTCAAACAACATAACATTTTCATATTATTTCTTGTTGTTTTATGAAAATAATAATAATAATAACACTCAACAGTCACAAACATAGTCCTGACCCCACACTTGTGTCGTGGGTATCAGGAACTACGAGATACTTTCGGTCTCACAACACCCAGACTCGAAACAAATATCTGTAGGTCATACAAACATTTGTCTCGGTGCGGGGATCGAACCCGCGGCCTCTCGCTTATCGGATAGCCTTATCGGCTGTGTGGTCGTCTATCACATGTGGAACGGAACTAAGCTCGGCGAAATGTGGGTGTTCTAGTTCGCTAGTGCGCCTCTGCTTACCCCTTCGGGGATACAGGCGTGAGCTTATATTATGTTTTCTACCATGTCCTATGCCTACCATGTCATGTGCCTACTCCGCGATGTTCTCCTATTTTTAGGAGATAGGGGGTTACCACCACCTCTTATAGCAGTCTTATTATAATCTTACTTGTACCGATTCCCATACAAAACAAACGAAGAACGATTATAATAATACTGCTATAAGAGGTGTGTTAACCCTGCAGTTGTTTACGAGATGATAAATTCCGCTTGAGCTAACAAAGTGCAAAGTTACTCCTAGTTACTCCTTAATAAATATAAATAACTAGCCTCATAGTATGTGTGTTCGTATTACATGTGAACATTTGGCGACTATTAACTTAAGAGAATCTATTGAAAAATCATATAAAACAAACTAGAATTCGTTTTATGCAAAATTTTTATGATAGATGTTTTGATACGGAACTTTAGATATGAATCTAATGGAACGTAAAGAATAGAAGTAATGAAATCGCGGATTAATAATCTACACTCGGATTTCTTAAATCGAACCAGAAATGTGTATGTGCAAGACAACTAATGGGACATTTGATTTAAATGACATTTAGGACTGAATCGTGTATTAATAAAACGGCGAATAGAGTAAGATGCAGTGTTGCAAAAGTGTAAAATTAAAACTCGTTAGATTTGGCATCTGAAAATCGGGAGATTTTTATACGGAATGAAACACAAGTAGTTTATGTTAATAATGCGTTAATTTATTTAATTATAATCAGTAAGTTACATATAATCATTTATAGTTTGATATATTGTACATTGATTAATCATTTTCGTCTTCTTACCACCTCTTACTACCTATTTTCGTGAACATTTTCTCATATTTATTAAAATTGTAACAACATTGATTGTTGGTTTCTATACATCATTTTGTGTGCAGAAGATCTACCATTGACAGAGTGGAAAGTTTAATCCGTTATTTTTGTGCGAGCTCTTCGTAACTAAGTTTTAACCTTGGATACTGACGCCGTGCAACGTAGTGAGACAATAATGTCTCACTTGGAAAGCCTTCACGCCGCGGCCGTGTACTGTCGTTCTATGTGTTATATTTCTATGACATGTGCATGCAATTCTATGAATGGACTATAATGAACGACTAAAGCAAGTATAAGTTATCCAATTTGGGAAACAACCCGAACGAAGTTATCTTCAGAGACATTTGACAGCCTCCGTAGCGCAGATGGCGAGCAGCCGGCTATGAAGCGAGAGGCCGCGGGTTCGATCCCCGCACCGAGACAATTATTTGTATGACTCACAGATATTTGTTGCGGGTCTGGGTGTTGTGAGACCGAAAGTATCTCGTAGTTCCTGATACCCACGACACCAGACTCGATCTTAGTGTGGGGTTAGGACTATGTATGTGACAGTTGGGTGTTATTTATTTATTTTCCCTTGTATACTTACCAGACAATAATAAACTCTATTATAAGGTATTTTAGTACAATTTGCTTTAATATACCGCGAAGTTGAATAGCCGTATTTTATTGTATGTAGTATTGTCGTATAGGCCGTATTGTATTGTATTACAGGTTTCTTTTAGTTTTGCCGTATTAATAATATTATGTTCCATTTTTTATAAGAATATTATTTTACATTAGTTGAAAATCCAAAAATTCGGCAGATAGGACTGCTACATCGGGACATCGTGAGCAATGACCAAAATCAGTAAATATCCCGATAAATCGGGAAATTTTGCAACGCGGGCAAGATGCCTACACTCTTCACTACTCCAAATTCATAAGTTCCGTTTCACAAAAAATATATAACCACAATCACAATTCCGCATAAAAAAATATTTTTTGCAATTTAAAATAAAATAAATCCCAACAATCACTCATTATTTACGTTCCGTAAATTTCATATTATTATCTATAGTGCCGTCTCGCAACATCTATCATCACAATTTCGCGTATAAAGAATTGTATTTTATTTTATATGATATTTCAATAGATTCTCTTGTGTCAATAGTTGGCAAATATTTAGTTTTAATTCAGTTTGAATACATGTAATATAAACACACATACGACGAGGCTGTATGTGGTTGCTTCCTTGGCCTAATTGATGAAAGGCATAATTGAAAAAAAATAATTAGTGTCAGTTGTCTGGATTACGACTTGTCAACTAGACATACGTATAATATTTCGCGATAAGGAATGGTCACTTTAGTTCGCGGCTCCTCAACGAACTAGTTCGTTCTTTTAGTTCACGTCTCGAACCAAAGAAAGGCTAAAAAAATATTATTTGCACGAATTTTAACCGACTTTAAAAAAGGAGGAGGTTATTAATTAATCGACTTCAAAAAAGGAGGAGGTGAATTAACCGACTTAAAAAAGAGGAGGTTAACAATTCGTTGGAATCTTTTTTTATGTATGTTCCCGGATTAATTATTTTTTATTCTTTCATAATATGCTGCTGTTTTTTTTTACTTGTACATACTTGGGGAATAGTGACGGCGTCTAAGGGACAACCCTTACCAAACGAACCCAACGATGACGGTGGCCTACTTACACAGTAGGCCACCAACACCTTTAGGTTTAAGCCAACCTTATCTGCATGTGGTACACTTTTCTGAGTAACGGACTAGGTGCTGGCGAAACCTGGGTTCTTGCCTTGCAGGGTATGGGGGACAGACCAGGGACCAAATGTTTGCTATTAGATCGTTTTGCGAGGCATGCATGTTGAAAGAAAAAGCTTCTGCATATCGCTTTCCTGGATCTGCAGAAGGCTTTTTACTTTGTGTCCCGACGGGTAGTCTGGTGGGCCCTAAGGTTCAAAGGGGTGCCAGAAGCTTATGTTGACGTTATCGAAGACATGTTCTTCCGATCAAAGTCTTTGATTCGGACTGCTTTTGGCGTCACCACACCCTTCCCGTTCACTATGGAGGTTCAGCAACCACCGTGGGTGTTCATGTACGCTGATGTCTAAGACAAACAGCGTCTAGGGGCCGCTTGAAAATGGCCGACTGAAAGGAAATGTGCTAAAGATCAAGTACATGAGTTGCGTAAACGTAGTATTTTATAAATGTTTTCAAATATTTTTTATCGAAGAAAGTAAAAGAAAATATTATGATGTGTTCCCATCTGTGAGACTAAAAAGTGCTGCGCACCGTATTTGAATATAGCTTAAAAAAGCACGATATTTCCCTAGTGGTTATTGACTACGTTACGAAAACAAGACCATCATTTGGCCAGTACTTCTGTGTATATGTACGATACGTGGTCTGTCAGCGTTATTTTAAGGAAATCCAGACGACCTCAAAAGCGCTGGCTGGACTTTTTAGAGAATGATATGAGAACCAATGGTCTTACTTTGGACGATACTCAAGACTTAGATTCTATCTAACTTATCAAACGAACTAAAGATTGAGAGATCTGGGAACTAGTTCGTTAATTTCTTCTGTGGGAGCTGTCCTCCGCACTGGTTCGTTCGCGAACTATATAAGTCTATTGTCAACAATGGTAATTTCTATAATAGAGGTATAATAAAATTTTATCAAGAAGTAACTTTGAAATTCGTTAACTTAAGTGAAATTTGTCATCTCGAAAACAACGCTCTCCTAGAAAATAGAATAACTAATGTACTTTGTAATAGAAGAACATTGCGGAGTGCGAGCGTGCACAAGAAAACAAGGTACTCGTTGATGGTGATGAACTAAGTGTGGAGCTGCGCCAGTTACAAGGCGTTTGTGATGCGTGTGCCGAAACCTATCCTGCACCGAGGTGCGACGAGACATTGAGGAAAACTTTTGACCGCAGTGCCGGGTCGGGCGTGGTTGGTATACCACCGCTTCCAAGGACTAGTGCCACACGTGCGCACACAAATATCGTGCATAATAGTGAAGTGTTGTAATTATGTGGTTTTTCAAGAGATTATGTACATACAATGTTAGTTTGTAAGGTGTATGTATGGGTTATTGATAATTATATACTCTTCGTAAAAAAACTTGAGTTTTTATATATTTTACGAATTCATCATCCTTGTTTGATACCAAATCATGTTCAGTGTAAAAAACAAAGCCATTTTTATCATAGATTTTCATTAAACAACAAGAAATAATGTGAAAAGGTTATGTTTTTTGTGTTTAAATTCTTTGGTTGTTTGTCAATAAAATCAAGATTAGCGACTTTAAACCGGCGGCCATGCCCATTTAAGTTAAACGTTTATTTAAATCGAGATGAAGGGTAAAACCACGACGTGCAAGACGTTGAACTGAAATGATGCCAAAATGGAGTTTATTTTACGATTAAACGTCGTTTATCGCCTAGCTGCAAGTCACCCTAAGTTAATGATTCAGTCCAAGGCACAAGATATTTCAGATTCACGCTGATATTGTATGAAATAACGGATTAACTTCAAAATGTATCCGATCGGGACCAAATTTATATGGGACCACCCTTGAAAGAAGCTCTATCGAACACAAAAATAATGTTGAAAATCGGTCCATATTTCGTGGAGATATCGCATAAAATACATAAAAAAATACAGACGAATTGAGGACCTTCTCCTTTTATGAAGTCGCTCGTAATAATTTTTTAGACTGACCCGGGGATCAAACTTGAGCCCTCAAGCACCGAAGTAGTCATATATAGAGGTATATAACCACAAGATTAAAAACCTAACAGACCCACTTCAAATCCAAAGGGAGGAGGCACAAGCGGGCGCAATACAAGCGGATGGCCGGCGATCGAAGTGTCTCTCGCGCATTACACTTAATGGCGCGTACACACCGGCCTGACAAATACGAAAGAATCTATGCTTGTTGCGTTCACACAAACAAACTTTCCGTGTTGTGTGAATGAAACAGGCATAGATTCTTTCGCCTTCGTTCTGCCGGTGTACTTTCATAATCACAAGTTTCAAAACTTAACAGGCCGACTTCAAATCCGATCGTGACCAAATTTATATGGGACCACCCTTGAAATAAGCTCTATCGAATACAAGAATTTTGAAAGTCGATCCACATTTGGCGGAGATATCACGTAATAAAAAAAACAGACGAATTGAGGACCTTCTCCTTTTCGGAAGTCGGTTAAATAGAATACACATTCGGTGTATCCTTACACAACATTGTAAGACACGACCAAAGCGTGAATTTCTTTAGGCCAATTTGCTCAGCAGACATTTAATTTAAATAGATACTAAAAACAAATTTCTCTATGTATGAATATTTGTTTTCCGTCTATTTGATAATAGGATTAGGACAAAAACAACTTTCGGTACTTAGTGGTTTTATTTCCATGGATGTTGTCTGTGGTTTTTATAAGCCTGTGTGGAATTAAATACAGTAATAATAATACAGTCAAAGAATTTAAACGCCAGTAAGAGACATTGCCGCGATGTCGTTTCCATGACAACTGTGGAACCAGCGACTGAAGGTGGCTAAAGTAGCTCTACATGAATGTCAAGATTTTTACGCGTGGATTAGGTATCTAACAGTAATCGTTTTTGCAGACGCGAATACAGCGGCCTGAGCAGGAAAATTTCTGACAACCGTAAGTAAATGTATTCGAACTCGATGCGCGTCTATGAAATTTGTATGAGATATTAACCAAACGTCATCAGTGCGCAGCGAACTCGAATACATTTACATTTACATTAGTTTTTCGTGCTCGGGCTACAGATGGCTTTACGGCAATCAGGCGCAAGCGTGCGGCATCCCTATTACATAGACTATGGGGCAGTTGATACAACCTCCTGAGTGTAATTGGACAAAAACTGGATTGTCCTATAGTTCATGCTATGAGTAAACTGCATTACAAAATAACATAGTTTGTAAGGACCATTGTTAAATACTAACAATAGAATTTATGGACACTTGTCTGAAATAAATGGATTATTATTATTAATAATATTAACATAACAGAAGCTCACGCCTGTATCCCCGAAGGGGTAGGCAGAGGCGCACTAGCGAACTAGAACACCCACATTTCACCGAGCTTAGTTCCGTCCCAGATGTGATAGGGGGCGAGCCTATCGCCATATCGGGCACAAATTCCAGACTCCGGGCTGACATGCAAAAATCCAATATAACTTTGCCCGACCCGACGATCGAACCCGAGACCTCAGAACCGTAGTCGTACCGAAATACCACCACGCCACCGAGGCAGTAATAATGTTACTATGTTGTTTTCAAGGCACTACCACATAGTTTCGCAAATGGTGAGGTTTGATACCACTGTCTCACAGAAAACCAACGTAAAGTGGCAGCTTGCTGTCGCGTTTCATACGGTGAGTGAGATTTCAGGTAGCCTATTTCCCCCTCTCCCTTTCCCAATCCCTTTCCTCCCACTTCCATTCCCTCCTTTTAGATTGGCAACACATCCATGATTTTTTTTGTGCCTTGGGTGACTATGGACAGTGGAGTTTACTTACCATCAGGTGACCCATCTCCTCGTTTGCCAGTCTCTGCTATAAAAAATAATGTCATCTACCACTTATTACAATGCGAGGGCGCTTATTACAATTTACACTCTAAAATGTTTTATAAATGTTCAATAAGCAAGTAAGACAATTTTTTCCCTAAACACATCAATATAATATACCCTAGATCCACAGTTCTTTGCAAATATCCTCCTAAAAAGTAGTCTCAGGAATAAAACAAAGAAAAAGATCGCAAGTTCTAATTAAATCAACACAAATATAACCCTATGCATGTGTTATAAAGTAGCTTTTTAAACGAAATGAGCAAGCGTTCTTAAATTTGAAATTTGACATTAGAATTCTATCGGCGTCCAACTGTAGGCAAAAGGAGTGCTTAAGCACTCGTTTGCTGTCCTATCTTCCGAGCGTCAACTGTGCATCTAGGTATATAATATATCGAAGACTAAACATTATGACGCTGGCACGTCCTTACGCGCATATGTTTCAAATACGACTGATTGACTTATGACCACGAGGTCACAACTTTTGGATCACGAGTTTCGTGCTGTTGTACCGTCTATGTATATACCGTTGAATATCTTAATGGCGCGTACACACCGAGCCGAATGAAGGCGAACGAATCATGCTTGTTTCATTCCCACAGCAGCGAACGTTTCGACGGTCCCTACGTACAAAGCGACATGTCGAAATGTCATTTTTTTATTGCATATATGGCTTTAGATTATCCATACGCTCATAACTATATAGATATATTTTTTAATTATTTTGTATTCTAAACAATCTAATTTAAATACTAATCGAACAATATAACAAGTACGATAATTCTTAAACTTATAAATGAACTTCATTTCGTTCTCCTGAAAACCTCAGTGAACACAACAGTGTGCTTAGACGAGTGGCTTATGCGCTAGTCGAATAGAATAATAAATGTATGGGAATGACATAAGAGTACGCTATATGCGGCGTTCTCTTATGTCATCCCCATACATTTACTTTTCTATTCGACTAGCGCATAAGCCACTTGTCTAAACCCGCAGGTATAGATTCGTTCGCCTTCGTTCGGCCAGTGTGTACCGCCATTACATAAACCCTTTCAGAGGAACCAGCGACCTGAGCAGGAAAATTTCTGACAACCGTAAATGTATTCGAACTCGATGCGCGTCTATGAAATTTGTATGAAATATTAACCAAACGTCATCAGTGCGCAGCGAACTCGAATACATTTACATTTACATTAGTTTTTCGTGCTCGGGCTACTGTTCTAAACAAATCATGTTAGAAAAACCGTTTTGTCCGATCTGAAAATCGAACCCAAGACCTCCCGATCAACAACGCGAAACATCTGATACCACTCAACATAACATAACATAAGCTCACGCCTGTATCCCCGAAGGGGTAGGCAGAGGCGTGCTAGCGAACTAGAACACCCACATTTCGCCGAGCTTAGTTCCGTCCCAGATGTGATAGGGGGCGAGCCTATCGCCATATTGGGCACAAATTCCAGACTCCGGGCTGATATGGAAAAATCCAATATCACTTTGCCCGACCCGGGGATCGAACCCGAGACCTCAGAACCGTGGTCGTACCGAAATACCACCACGCCACCAAGGCAGTCACCACTCAAATAGTACAATTAACTAACCTACCACTCAAGTAGGTTAGTTAATTGTAAATAAATGACTACGAAAATTGTTCTACAAGTACTTGAAGTGGAAAGCGATTTTCAGTTACGTCACAATGGCGCGGGTCGATCACAATGAAATGTGCGGCGAAAATTGGTGCTGGGTTCGGTTCCGTGGAGTAAGGAATGCATGGACAAGGCGATTTTTCGACCGACTTCCAAAAAGGAGAAGATCCTTAATTGTTCTGTATTTTTTTATGTATGTTACATGATATCTCCGCCAAATATGAATCGATTTAAAAAAAAATTGATTCTCAATTCGTCTGTTTTTTTTATTTTATACTAGCTGACCCGCGCAACTTCGTCTGCGTATGAGAGAGAGGGTTGAAAGAGTGAGTCGTAGGCACCTATAGCACAATCATTCTAAAGGAGGTAATGATATGATCTACTAAACTTCGAGAGATAGTACGTGACTTGCGTGCGGTTCCGTCAGGCACCCCGTTGGTCATCCCGTCAGTCACCCCGTTGGTTAGCCCGTCAGTCACCCCGTCAATCACCGCGTTGGTCACCCTGTCGGTCATTCCGTTGGTCACCCCGTTGGTCACTCCGTTAGTCACCCCGTTGGTCACCCTTTGGGTCACCCCGTCGGTCACCCCGTTGGTCACCCCGTCGATCATTCCGTCAGTCATCCCATCGGTTACCCCGACGGTCACCCCGTCGGTCACCCCGTTTGTCACCCCGTCGATCATCCCGTCGGTCATCCCTTTAGTCACCTTTTGGTTACCCCGTCAGTCACCCAATCGGTCACCTCGACGGTCACCCTGTTGGTCACCCCGTCGGTCACCCTGTCGATCACCCCGTCGGTCACCCCGTTAGTCACCCCGTTGGTAACCCCGTTGGTCACCTTTTGGTTATCCCGTCAGTCACCTCGTCCGTCACGCCGTCGGTCACCCCACTGGTCACCCCGTTGGTCACTCCGTTAGTCACCCCGTCAGTCACCCCGTCGGTCACCCCGTTGAACACCCCGTCGGTCACCCCATCAATCACCCCGTCAGTTACCCCTCAGTCACCTCTTCATTCACCCCGTCTGTCAACACTAAAAGAATTTTTCAATTCGAATCGGTTTTTGAGATATAAATTACCCCAATTTTGCAACATTTTTCATTTTTGCTCCGCTTCTATTGGTCATAGCGTGATGTTATATAGCCTATAGCCACCGTCGATAATTGGGCTATCCAACACAAAAAGAATTTTTCAAATCGAACCAGTAGTTCCTGAGATTAGCGCGTTCAATCAAACAAACAAACTCTTCAGCTTTATAATATTAGTATAGATTATTATATTATAAGTATAGATTTGTTACGCGATATCTTCGCCAAATGTGACCGACCGATTTTCAAAATTATTTATGTTTATTTTATTGCAGAAACTCGTGCTCACGTTTCGTGCGCGACTTCTATTCAGTTTTGTTTTACGGCCGTGTCTGATTTCGATCAACTTCAAAAAAAGAAGGTTCTCAATTTTTCTGTATTTTTGAAGTAATAATTGAAGTAATAATAATAAGTTTGAGTGGTAGAGTCACGCTGTAGACAGTTACATCTACAGCACGAATGGGCCGGCTCGACCAGTTTGATACCACTGTTTCACAGAAAACCAACGTAAAGTGGCAGCTTGCTGTCGCGTTTCGTTCGGTGAGGGAGATTTCCGGTGGCCCACTTCTCCCCCTTCCTTTCCCAATCTCTTTTTCCCTCCCCTTCCATTTCCTCCTTTTAGGTTGCCAACGCACCCATGATTCCTTTTGTGTCTTGGGTGTCTATGGGCGGCGGTGGAGATCACTTACCATCAGGTGACCCTACTGCTCGTGTGCCAGTCTCTGCTAATAATAAAAAAAAAAGTGATAAGTTCTTATGGGAGGGTAAATCCCTTCGAAACGTAACGCGTTACGGCGCCACTCTGTCTGGCTTATAATCATATAAATATATGTACATAACGTTTAAGTAATAACCAAAGCTTTTCTCAAGTTAAACAATATCAATATTAAATAGTTCAACTTAGATTAGTTTAAGTTATCACTTTTGTCGAGCGTCCCGAGACGCACACGTTTTTTTAATAGTATAGACGTTGTGTTAGCACCTTTGTAACCCACGCCCGTATCCCATAAGGGGTAGGCAGAGGCGAACTAGAGAACTGGAACACCTACATTCCGCCGAGCTCATTTCTGACCATAAAGGTCGAGCCTATCGCCATATTGGGCACAAATTTCAGACTACAGGGTGATATTGAGTAGAAAACCCAATATCACTTTTCCCAAGCCTGGAATCGCGCACAGACCTCAGGACGATAGTCGTACCGCGCACGCAATACCACCAAACCACGGAGGCAGTCCAATACTTATCAATAGGACACTATACGGCAAAAGAGATTAATAATACAACTATAGAGAGGCTATGAAAGATTTCATAAAAAAGATCTCAAACATCAGTATCGCCGTCTACTACTTAATAGAAAGCGAGGGGGCTTATTATATTTACACTCTAGAATGTTCTATGAATGTTCGTAATACAACATTGTCTAAACATTATGCGGGCACGACCTTGCGCGCGTATGTTTCACACACGACTGAGTGACTTATGACCACGAGGTCACAATTTTTGGATCACAAGTTTCGTGCTGTTGTCCCGTCTATGTAGTATTGACAATTGGGTATTTAACTATTTTTTTAAAATTATTTTTATATCAAAACATCGTCTAAAATATAGAACAGAAAGAATTATCGAAATATTCTCAAAAATAAAAGTTATAAGCCTTTGAAATTTGGTATAACCTTCAAACTGCGGGAAACAGAAGTATAATAACGTCACACCATAACGGCACGTGCTTTGGAAAGGGATAGCATGATATCTCCACTATGCCCCCACTCCAGAATTTAAAATATTAAATACTGCCTCATTTTTCAACCAATTTTGATGCAGTTTTTACAGAAAGGTTTCTTTTTTGTTTCATTTGCTGTGAAATATAAAAATTGGCATAAAATCAAACACATTCCGCTCCATAATTCGTACATCACAGTTTTAAACAAAGTTTCCACTTCCATTTGTGCTACATTCTTATATAGCTCTGTAACTCGGTTTCTTTTGTTTTACACGCTCTCTGTTAACTTTATTAACCCCAAACTGTTGGACTTTAAATGAATACTCGGATGAAACGTTTGGGCCAATGTTTGATCCAGTATTGGCGTACCTTACATTGGTAAATTATATTGGCCATATATTAATCACACACGTCGCCTCCTTGGTCTACTGGCAGCATACATGGGCTGTGGACCGGGAAGCCGTGGGTTCGATTCCCAGGTCGGGCTAAGCAAATTTTCTAATTTAATTTGTCTAGGACTGGATCCCCCATAGTGTGTCCACGTCAGGCAGGCAGCCGGTCGTAAAAACTTAGTCAAATCGTTTCTACAACATGCTTTAAAAAGTGTGTTGCGCCGACCCCACATTAAGGTGGGATAAGGGCAAGTAGAAAGAAAGATACTATTCACATACGCCTGTTATCTCTGAAGAGAGGTAAGCAGATGCGCGACTGGTTTTCGACTTTCCGCAAGCTTTTTCGATAGAAATCCTATCGCCATATCGGACACTCTATCACTTCGGTCAGTCAGCCGGTAAAAACGAAGTCGAATCGTTTCTGCAACAAGTTTGAAATGTACCGCGCCGACCACACACTGGGATACGGGCAAGTTGAAAAAAATAACATAAAAAACTTAACAGACCGACTTCAAATCAGATCGTGACCAAATTTACATTGTACCACCCCTAAAAGAAGCTCTATCGAACACAAAAAGAATTTTGAAAATCGGTCCACATTTGGCGGAGATACGGCGTAACATACAAAAAAAATACAGACGAATTGAGGACCTTCTCCTTTTTGAAAGTCGGGCGAAAATCACATCGAAAATCACATCATCGAAAATCAATCAGAGAAATGCGGTATCTAGAATGTATAATTTTAAAACAGTAGCCCAAGCACGAAAAACTAATGTAAATGTAAACTCGCTGCGCACTGATGACATTTGGTTAATATTTCATACAAATTTCATAGACGCGCATCGAGCACGAATACATTTACGGTTGTCAGAAATTTTCCTGCTCGGGCTGCTGGTACTTGTCGTTAGTGAGCTTTTACTGTCTCACAATATGGACTGATTGCGGGAACTTGGAAAGGTTAAGTTTTTAGCTAACTTTGTCACGTGGCTTGTTGACTGCAACTTTAAAACTAGATTAAGAAATATATCTTACTTTTATTTGACCGTTAGCTTAATGTATTTTGCCTTTTTTACAGATTAAAAAAATAAGGAATTTACTCCATACTCCTGCATCCAAAGGTTTATTAGAAATATATCTGTATAGACTGCCTCGGTGGCGTGGTTGTATTTCGGTACGACTACCGTCCTGAGGTCTCGGGTTCGATACCCAGGTCGGGCAAAGTGATATTGGATTTTTCCATATCAGCCTTGAGTCTGGAATTTGTGCCTAATGTGGCGATAGGCTTGCCCCCTATCAGATTTGAGACGGAACTAAGCCCGGCAAAATATAGGTATTCTAGTTCACTAGTGCGCCTCTGCCTACCGTTTCGGGAATACAGGCGTGGACTTGTCTTATATTTATAGCGATAGGCTCGCCCCCTATCTCGTCTGGGATAGAAATAAGCTCGGCGAAATGTGGGTGTTTTAATCCAATAGAGCGCCTCTGCCTACTCCTTCGGGGATACATGAGACGTTATTCGTATACATGTACGTGTCAGTTAAGATTACAAAATCTTTATCTCCACAATATCAATATCTTCACCTAGCTGATGTATTTCATCCCAGACATGACTATCCCGAGGGATGACACTGATCGGAGCACATTTCGCGTGTCTATTCGGAGCTCTTTAAATTTCCTTTCGTTACTATATAAAATAGTAAGGGTGTTTTATACTGAAGTCGTTTCTGAGCAGCGTTTTTATGTATTTGTATTGTAACGGTTAGTGTAGCGTTATTTTACAAATTCCATTAGCGTGTACAAACTTTGATGAAGAAATTGTGCATACATATACACTCAATAGTGAGTTTATATTTCATTAACATAGTTTAGCGCAAGGTGACAGGTCAAACTTTGAACATTTTGATATTCTGAGTTGCATCTTTTTATTAGTAAAGGTGCGACGTCATCGTGTTGATAAAGGTCAGTTTGGTATCAAAATACCCAATAATAATAAAAAAAACATAGTTAATGTGACTTTCAATGTACTGCATTTTCTTCTTTTACGACTTATTAGGATTCTTCATCGATATATTATTTACCTAGATGCACGGTTGACGCTCGGAAAATGGGACAGCAAAGAAGTGCTTAAGCACTCGTTTTCCCTACAGTTGGACGCCGATAGAATTCTAAATTTGAAAATTCAAATTTAAGAACGCTTGATCATTTCGTTTAAAAAGCTACTTTATAACACGTGCATAGGGTTATATTTGTGTTTGATTTAATTAGAACTTGTGATCATTTTCTTTGTTTTATTCCTGCGACCACTTTTTAGGACGATATTTGCAAAGAACTGTGCATCTAGGGTATATTATATTGATGGGATTCTTCTTGAAACCGCCGCGTTTAAAATACTCCTTGTAAACACGCCCTAATAAAACCCAAGGGTTTAACGTGTCAGCTAAGGTCAGTATTGCATTCAGTGAGAATTGAAAAGAATATTGCTCTAACATTTTATAGTTTTTTTACTAGTTTTGTTTACGATGTTCCGGTTAGCGGACAGCGGTCGGTTCTGATTGTTTTTCGATTTGTTTAAGAGGAAATATTGGGAAGGTTTAACGAATCGTGTTTTTTATGAGGCCAGAATTCTCTATGCTCATAGTTATTAGACAGCCTCCGTGGCGCAGCGGGCGAGTAGCCGGCTGTGAAGTGGGAGGCCGCGGGTTCGATCCCCGCACCGAGACAAATGTTTGTATGGCCTACAAATATTTGTTTCGGGTCTGGGTGTTGTGAGACCGAAAGTCTCTCGTAGTTCCTGATACCCACGACACAAGACTCGATCTTAGTGTGGGGTCAGGACTATGTATGTGACTGTTGGGTGTTATTTATTTATTTATTTAGTTATTGAAATATATCATCATCAGCCATAGGACGTCTACTGCTGAACATAGGCCTCCCCCAAAGATTTCCAGATCGACCTGTTGGAAGCGGCCTGCGTCCAGCGATTATTAAAATATTCATAGATTTAAAGAGAATGCCACAAAAATAGAGTGGTATGGCAGATTTTCAATTTTTTATCCGAACACTGCAAAATGACTACACTACACCACAGGGCCCTAGGAGGAGTATTTTCGACCGATATAAAAAAAGGAGGAGGTCCTCAATTAAGTCCTCAATTTACATCATTATTACTATCATCATAATTATCATCATGTCTGTTTAGACGCCACTGAGCCTCGGCATTCCGAACCCCTCTCAACTGAGCTATGTTTAGTAGTTTTATTCACCTTTCATCATCATCATCATCATCAGCCATAGGATGTCCACTGCTGAACATAGGCCTCCCCCAAAGATTTCCAGATCGACCTGTTGGAAATTCACCTTTAACGTTATTTTATTCAAAGGCACATAAATAATGTTGAGCGCCTAATATCAGCTGTCAATTTCGTTGCATTAGCTAAGTGGGCAGGAGTGTCAAGGGCGAAAGAACCGTGGAAGGAAGTGACATGGTAAAAGTATGGTATTTTGGTTATACCAAGCCTTTAAGCCTATTTAGAGGGCACTTAGTATAATAATATATAGTATAATATAACGGACTGCCTCGTTGGCGTGTTTGTATTTCGGTACGACTACCGTCCTGAGGTCTCGGGTTCGATCCCCGGGTCGGGCAAAGTGATATTGGATTTTTACATATCAACCCGGAGTCTGGAATTTGTGCCCGATATGGCGATAGGCTCGCTCCCTATCACATCTGGGACGGAACTAAGCTTGGCGAAATGTAGGTGGTCTAGTTCGCTAGTGCACCTCTGCCTACCCCTTCGGGGATACAGGCGTGAGCTTATGTTATGTATGTATATGTTATAACTGTTTGACGTATTTTTAACCAGCTTAAAAAACGGGTTGTGGATTCGGCTTGGAGTTATACGATACTGGCTTGGGCATTATGTATACTAAAATTGACTACGGTCATAAGGTCTCGGGTTCGATCCCGGGTCGACCGTGATATTGGGTTTTCGACCGACTTCCAAAAAGGAGGTCCTCAATTCTGTATTTTCGTCTAAATTCCCATGCTTATTTTTATTTTTACTTTTACCGTTCCGCTTTAAATCGTTCTCCCTGTATGTGGTATTGTTTTTGGTACCAACTTTATGAAACACCATATTGATCAACCCATTTATAATGATTTCTTAGGTTTACGCGAAAAAAGAAACAAATTGGGATAAAATCCGCAAACACAAGTTTCATTCCAACACATTTATGTTATAATCCCATTAAAAATCTTGTTTTATTCACCCGCCAATTTCTATTCACCCCGTTTTACCGTAAGGCTATGGACACGAACTCAGCGGCGGCGCGGCAAGTATTATTAAACCGGTCGGCGCGCCGCTCGCAAGTGCCGTTGCCTTCGAGGCCCTGTTCAATTTAAATCTATGCATTGGAACGCGCCGTTCGCCGTGCTGCCGCCGCCGCCGCTCCCTGCCCGCTGAGTTCGTGACCGCGGCCTAAAAGTTAGCATGATCGATTGGGTAAAAAAACTCACACTAGCCACCCTATATCGTATAACGCTATCAATCATTATAAGCGCCAACAATAGACCTGTCGATGTGATATGGACACCTTTCACCCAAACACATTGTATATCGATGAACGATGTTATGTGTACAGAAAAGTGGATAAGATTTCGCGGGTGAATCTGGATGTTTATGAGATTTGCTGATACGCTCCGCTTGATTTCCGTAATAAAAATCTACTTAAATAATAAATAAATACACCCAACAGTCACACACATCAGGACGCCACACTGAGTAACATGACGTAACAGGGATTTGTAACATGTCCAATTGCTGTACAGTTAAATAAATAAATAAATAACACCCAACAGTCACATACATAGTCCTGACCTCACACTAAGATCGAGTCTTGTGTCGTGGGTATCAGGAACTACGAGAGACGCACGCTCTCACAACACCCAGACCCGAAACAAATATCTGTAGGCCATACAAACATTTGTCTCGGTGCGGGGATCGAACCCGCGGCCTCTCGCTTCACAGCCGGCTACTCGCCCGCTGCGAACGGAGGCTGTCATTATTGTTTCATTTCATCTTAGTTAAACTAATAACTAAGCTGAAATAAAAGCAATAATATACTTAATTTCCCCCCTTCCTTTCCCAATCCCTATGTTGGAGGGATCCTTTTAGGTTCACAACGCACACATGATTCTTTTGTGTCTTGGATGTCTATATGTATATATGGGCAATGGAAATCACTTACCATCAGACCCATCTGCTCGTCTGCCAGTCTCTGCTATAAAATAAAAAAAATCAATAACGTTCAAACTTCAAAGTTAGAGGCAAAAGCATCGATATATTATATACCTGGATGCACAGTTGACGCTCGGAAAATGGGACAGCAAAGAAGTGCTTAAGCACTCCTTTTCCCTACAGTTGGACGCCGATAGTATTCTAAATTTGAAAATTCCAATTTAAGAACGCTTGATCATTTCGTTTAAAAAGCTACTTTATAACACATGTATAGGGTTATATTTGAGTTTGATTTAATTAGAACTTGTGATCTTTTTCTTTGTTTTATTCTGAGACCACTTTTTAGGACGATATTTGCAAAGAACTGTGCATCTAGGGTATAATATATTGATGGGCAAAAGTATCAAAAAAGCAACAGCTAAAGTTGTGAATTCTTTTTAGCCTTTTAATCTCTCACCTACTTTGATTTTTGCTTTCAATGAAAAACTGGGGGTTAGGTTGAAATGTTTCTAAGGCGATTTTAAATTTATTGGTCTTTTAGCAGATACGTATAGTAATAAATTGCCGACACTTAATACTCAGTCTACTAGGGAACATTTTAAAATACTTTTTAAAAGAATCAGATGTGGTATAAATGCGTTTTGAAACTTTGTTCCATACTTTTTCTTTTGTTGAGGTGAATTAATACTGGAGCTTATGAAAGGCTTTCCCAATGATTTGGGACGAACAAAGGTCTATTGACCACGCGAATCTCGTATTAGTATTTTTGGGCGTTGGATATAAATTGCAATAGATTTATTACTCGTTTTAACAAGTTTGGCAGTTTTATAGAAATTTTGCATTAATTTTCTGTAGAAATATAAATATGATAATGAGTCTTTTAATGAGTTTTATGATATTTATTGTTGTTGTTTTTTATTTAAACTTTCTTTTCTTTTCTATCTATACAGTTGCAGATCTAGCAGCCCCTTCCATTACGAAGTAAAAGAATGGAGATTTCTCTTGGGGCAATTCTTGTACATTTCACGAAAATTTTCAAACAGATTTTACAGAAAAGCTCGACTTAAACATTCGAAAAAAGTTTAATAAATTTTTTTTCGTTTTCGAATGCGCAATAATTGGGTACTTGAGTATTTTTTTAATCAATTTTATGTGAAATTTACGTCATCGAAAACATAACATAACATAGGCTCACGCCTGTATCCCCGAAGGGGTAGGCAGAGGCACTAGCAAACTAGAACACCCACATTTCGCCGAGCTTAGTTCCGTCCCAGATGTGATAGGGGGCGAGCCTATCGCCATATCGAACACAAATTCCAGACTCCGAGATGATATGGAAAAATCCAATATTACTTTGCACGACCCGGGGATCGAACCCGAGATCTCAGAACCGTAGTGGTACCGAAATACCACCACGCCACCGAGGCAGTCGTCGAAAGCATAGCACAAAAATAAATATTGAAAAAATCTCAAAATTGGAAAGTTAAACTCCAAACTGCAGGAAAAACAAGTATCAATATAATCACGTCACTGCCTCAGCGGTGCGTGCGTTGGAAAGGGATAGCAAGATATATCCACTACGCCCCCATTCCTGCTCATTACAGAATTAATTTTTTCAGACAATTTGGATGCAGTTTTTACAGAAGGGTTTCTTTTTTGTTTTATTTGCTATTGCATATAAAAATGTGTATAAAATAAAATACAGCACCCAATTCCCCCTTGTTTCCTTTTCACAGCAGTAGCTTCGTTTTGCCTCTGGCACCATCAATATATTATACCCTAGATGCACAGTTCTTTACAAATATCGTCCTAAAAAGTGGTCTCAGAAATAAAACAAAGAAAACGATCACAAGTTGTAATTAAATCAACACAAATATAACCCTAAGCACGTGTTCTAAAGTACGTTTTTAAAAGAAATGAGCAAGCGTTCTTTAATTTGAATTTTGAAATTTAGAATTCCAATGACGTCCGACTGTAGGCAAAACGAGTGCTTAAGCACTTCTTTGCTGTCCCATTTTCCGAGCGTCAACTGTGCATCTAGGTAAATAATATATCGATGTCTGGCACTGATAATGTCTGATAATGATGATGATAATGACTGCCTCGGTGGCGTGGTTGTATTTCGATACGACTACCGTTCTGGGGTCTCGGGTTCGATCCCTGGGTAGAGCTAAGTGATATTGGCTTTTTCCATATCAACCCAGAGTCTGGAATTTGTGCCCGATATGGCGATAGGCTCGCCCTATCACATCTGGGACGGAACTAAGCTCTGTGAAATGTGGGTGTTCTAGTTCGCTAGGGCGCCTCTGCCTACCCCTTCGGGGATACAGGCGTGAGCTTATCTTATGTTATGTTATTGATAATGTCCATGAGCTATGGAAATCACTTACCACCATAGACTCTATTCATCTTCATGAACTAAAAAGGTGTCAAATAAAAAACAGTCATCCAACATCATGCCGGCAAAGGAATCCTTTTAATTTGCTTCTCAATCTGTTTCATTGTCTTATGCCTTATGTTCGGTACTATAAATAAGCAGTACACAGCACCATACAAGTTTATACTAGCAAATATATAGAAGATGGTGTAAACTCCGACGTAATCTTCTATGTATTGGAAGGTGTGTACGTGGATCATTTTGATGAGTTGGGAGTAGGCGACGGTGACACCGAGTAGAGTGGCTTGGATCTGAAAGAGAACAAAATATACTTTGCTTTTCTTTTAAAAACTGATTGGCAAATACGGTGTAAGTAATATATAAATCACGTTTTACTTTTGGTCTAAGAGACCGTGGTACATCGACCTTCACTCATCTGATAACTAGATGAGACATATTTTTTTGACAAATATCAATTATTTACAAACACGCCTATAATAGCTTGCCTATCGAAAAGCTTTCGTGGCTATTTTTGTAATGATTTTTTTTCATAACAGATTTTTGCAGGCAAGCCTAAACAATTGAGTTTGTAATTCGATTATTTTTCTTGTGATATAATTTTTTACTGGTTATCAGATCGGTGTAGTTATTTATACTGACATACTTGTTCATACTTGCTTGCCAAGTACCCATGAAAACATAACATAACATAAGGTCACGCCTGTATCCCCGAATGGGTAGGCAAAGGCGCACTAGCGAACCAGAACACCCACATTTCGCCGAGCTTAGTTCCGTCCCAGATGTAATAGGGGGCGAGTCTATCGCCATATCAGGCACAAAGTCCAGACTCCGGGCTGATATGGAAAAATCCAATATCACTTTGCTCGACCCGGGGATCGAACCCGAAACCTCAGAACCGTAGTCGTGATGAAATACCACCACGCCACCGAGGCAGTCAGTCGCCACCCATGAAAGAAAAGCTACCGAGGCATATTCCCTATGTTAAAAATTACGTTTTAAAATTATTGCCTGACCCGGGAATCGAACCCAAGACTCCTGGGTAGTGGTCATACCGTGCATTATAGGCAGTTCAAGTTTTAAAATTATCATTACCTCAAAGTTAAAGATCTCCACAGTAATAATAACAGGCAGGGCCCAGGACATCCCATATCCGAACACCAGGACTGCTAGTGAGGCGACTGGTAACCATCGTAGAGTGGTAACTGTCAGGTCTGCTTGCGTGTAGACTGCTATAACTCCTGATGCAAGTGCCATTGTGACGTAGCCCAGGGTTAGCACGTGCTGGGAAGGTAAAATAATTTATTGCAGTAATATTGCAGGTGTTAGCATACTGCTAAATATAACGCTTTAACTGGTAAATGTTTTTAATTTGTCAAGCAATAAATGACAACTAATATTGTGTAATATGTATCACTGTAAATACGTTGAACAATTACTTTCTTAATTGTAAAGTTATTATTGACAAATGTGTACCATGTCATACTCCGATATTTGTGAAACTAGCAATACACTTTTAAAAATGAAGTTCACGGTAGGAAAATAAATGTAGCTGTCGGTTTTGTTTACTCGCTACTATTTAAGTCACTGCACAGTGCGGCCGCACACAGTCGCCGACGGACCACGGAGGTGGTCAGAACTCTAAAGGTAAACTGTGAACAAAAAGTGTGGAACAGTGGTACAGGTATCGTTACTATTTAGTTATTATTATTTACCAGGCTGGTACAGGTACTGGCGTTATTTACAGTTTTAATGTATATAGTATAACTGAAATGTTCTACTGCTATGTAGTATATTATAGCATTGCCAAATCCTAGATATAAAGGTATATAGGTAAAGATATATACCGAGTAGACTCCTTGTTCATATAATTATTAAAAAATATATAAGGTTTTTATGTAGTTCGAAATAGGTATAGTATTTGAGTATACTATTATATACTTGGCTTATTATAACGAGGAAGTCTTGGTATTAAGTACCGTTCCTTATATATTGACTACAAATTGATAGTAACTCGGTTTGCTTCAGAGTTCTGAGTAAATAGAATCATTGGTTACCTGTTGTCACGGTTTATGTGTAAAACTATTTACTATGTGAAATAATTGTGTAATATAAAGTATATAAAGATGAAGAGAAAGATAGAAAAGATAAATATAGTGTTGATGGGAGTTTCTTTCGCCATTTCTTCTCCACAATAACAATTTGTTCCGAAATGGTAGTAGAGATAATTAAAAAGAGATATTTGAACAGACACAGCATTTTTATTATTGAAAGTACCCTCTTAGCGTCGTTTATATTAAAATACAAAGTATATAAATGGCCTATATATATCCTGACATGACTATTGAATCGAAATAACCAATAAGCAGTAACTTTGAGAAATAGTTATAACGTAGATTTGTAACTATTATATTTTGACAACGATATATATATATTTATTTTATTTTATAATCTATCACAGGCATATAAGCAGGCCGCTTCCAACAGGTCAATCTGGAAATTTTTGGCGAAGGCTTATGTCCAGCAGTGGACGTCCTATGGCTGATGATGATGATGATGAAAATTTATAGTTTAATTGTTAGAGCCACGCTGTAGACAGTTACGTCTATAGCACGAATGGGCTGGCTTGACCGGTTTAATATCACTGTCTCAGATAAAATCAACGTAAAATGCCAGTTTGCTACTAAGTTACGGTCGATGAGTGAGCTTTCCGGTGCCCCAAATCCCCCGCTTCCCCTCAATAAATCCAATGCTTGTGGAATCTTTCGGCGACTATGTTTCCAGGCCGTTAAACGTTAGGGACCTTCAAGAAAAAACCTATTTCTAATTTAAAGGTCGCTAACGCTTCCGTGGTTCGTATTATAGATGTTTTTGGGCGGCGGTGATCATTATGTGACCCACTTACCGGTTCGCCCCCTTTTCGACCGACTTTCACAAAAGGAGGAGGTCCTAAATTCGTCGGTTTTTTTATGTATTACGTATTACCCGATATCTCCGCCAAATGTGGACCGATTTTTAAAATTCTTTTTGTGTTCGAAAAAGCTTATTTCAAGGGTAGTCCCATATAAATATGGTCACAATCGTTAAATTGGAAGTCGATCGGTTAAGTTTTTCTATCTTTCTTTCTGCCTGACGTTATCTTGGTCTAATACCGGGGTCCGGCTTTATACTTATACCTCTGTTTACTCCGGTTTCGACGAAAAACTATACATACCTTCCTATCCATAAGTATAGAAGAAATTACAGCAAAAACTCCACCAGCCAGCATAGCGCTAAGAACCAAGATGTTCTGAGGATCTATGTCCACCTTCAACTGGAGTAGAGCCTTCTTCTGGTCTAGGAATACCACGTTACCACATAACACCATAGTGGTTTGCAGGAGCAAGGACATCTTCATACTGTCCCACCAGATTTTATTTCTGTCTGTAAAGAAGAAGTTTTGATTATGAAGAATATCCATGGCGTACATGGGCATGCTTGTATTGCAGTACGACTATCGTTGGTCCTGGGTTCGATCCCCGGGTCGGGCACAGACTTTTTCTGTTCAATATCTGGGGTCTAGAATTTGGGTTAGTGGTAGGATATTCATATCCTCCTGGCTGGGGACCACCGTACACACGGTATTGAAACCTGCCATAGCGACCCATACTTTTTGTGTGGTTAATGTTCCAGGATCAGACAGTGTAAGTATATCTGATTCTCTCGATGGGATTGCGACATGACATGATGGTTAGTTGAGGCGGGTATGGGGGTTGATACATGTGTCTACGTTGGTCATCCACCAGTCGTGTGTACGAAACCGACACCAAAAAATAGCATACACCTCTGACTTTTCTCTGTTAAGTGTATTTTCATTGTGAATTATCGTTTGCTATAACGGCGAAGGAAAACATCGTGAGGAAACCTGCATACTCGAGAATTTCTTTACAAGAATTTCTATGGTGTGTGAAGTCTACCTACCCGCATTAGGCCAGCATGGTAGACTACGCTCTAACCCCTCTCATTAGTAGAGGAGGCCCTTGCCCAGCAGTGGGACAGTAATATTACGGGGCTAATATATTATTATTATTGTACTATGTCATTTTTTAATTATGTTTATTTTATGTAAGTAAATAGTTGCCTGTCCTTTTTTGTTTTACAAATAAACTTTCTTTGTTTCTTTCTTTATTAATCTCGCTGTCTCACTGTACTATGTAAAATGGACGTTAAGTGATTTCAAAAAAGCCGCGTTAAAATAACTAAACACCGCACTTTTACATTCGGTAAACATTACCAGTTTACGACTCTAGTTAATTAACTCTTTTCTGTTTAACTGGCTGTTAACGTTAAGTTCAAAGTTAATTTGGGTGTTTTAATGTACATTTATTAGTATAGACACTTTATACTTTCAAAACTTAAGCTATCACGCCTACGTCATTGGTTTAGCAACTCTTTTATTACCCGTTGCTTATTGAAAGCCGAAACTGTTAAGTTCTATATTCAGGGGGTTACCAGCACCTCTTATAGCAGTATTATTATAATCTTACTTCGTTTTTTTTTGTACGGGAATCGGTACAAGTAAAATTATAATAATACCGCTATAAGAGGTGGTGGTAACCCCCCAGATCGTAGACTCAGCCGTTACGATATATGTTTAAGATTTGATACTTAACAAAATAGTTTGTAAGTTTCTCTTTGCGTCACATTGTTTGAAAATTAAAAGGATAAACTATTTTAAAGATAAGAACCGCGTAAATATTTTTATAAGTAAGGTGCTTATTGTCTTTCGCTACATCTACTTCCATCAATATTTCGTGCATCCTCATCGGTTTGGAGTACTTAAGGTCTAAGAGACCGTGGTACATTGACCGTCACTTATCTGATATCTAGATGAGATATATTTTTTTATTATCATCATCAGCCATAGGTCGTCCACTGCTGAACATAGGCCTCCCCCAAAGATTTCCAGATCAACCTGTTGGAAGCGGCCTGCATCCAGCAACTTCCTGTGACCTTTATCAAATATCACTTATTTACAAACACGCCTATTATGGCATGCCTATCGAAAAGTGTTCTTGGCTCTTTTTAATATATTTTTTTCATAGCTTTCTTCACTCTTTTAATAACAGAAAAAAAACTTTTAGTTGTGAGACCGAAAGTCTCTCGTAGTTTCTATTACCCACGATACAGGTTAAACCTAGTGTGGGGTCAGAACTATGTATGTGAGTGTTGAGTGTATTTAACATTTTGTATCTACAAAAGTATTTTATATTCCTTAAAGTTGTATTTTCTCTGATAAATCTGTCAGTTTAGCATTCAATTTAGGCTGTCTTTAAGCCTCTTAAAATTCCGTTCACGGCGCAATATCAATAAGGCAATTACTAACAAATGAACAGAAATAGGTCTTTTAAAGCTTTATAGCTATAGTCGATGCTAAGAAACATTGGAGAAAATGTAAACAAAATGGCGTTTTCATTTTATTTAAGGCTATTTAAGGCTAGCGACTACGGAAAATAATTAGTAAGAAAAAATGAATCCCCACGTATCCGCTACAGCCGTTCGTTTGTTATATAATTATTTACGTTATCGCTAGAAATGTCAACAACACTTATAGTTAATCGACAGGCGTTATCCAATTACTCTCCAATGCAGCAGGTCGATTTTCTAAGGTTTCGTTTGTGAAAACAACGTTGCGGCATCATTGCGGCAACGATGTTTTCATTTTTGTATTCAGCAAGGTACAAAGCGCACGCACTAGCGCTATGCGTGATGACGACGCTTTTGCGAACTAGCTCTCTCGAGCGAGGCGTTTGACATAAATGTAAAATGGTATTCTCTAAGACTCAACAACGTTGAACGCTCCGTCGATCTCAACGATCTGCGCTGCTGCGCTTAGAGAATCGACCTGCTGATTAAACTACCTACTTAAACTTGTGTTTACATTTTCATGCATAATTGGTGGAACCGACTATACCAGACGTAGGACAGTAACAAAAAGCGTACTTACAGAGACTGATTACTGACAATTTCCCACTATTCTTGGCCCGTTCGCTTTCATTTTTTAATTCTGCAAGATGGCTTCTAACATTACTGTTGTCTTCTTCTAGGCCCTTGAGTTTCGCAATTCTCTTTTGAGCTGCCTGAAATATATTTACTAGTTTATTACTTCGAATATCATTTCGTTTGAAATTAGTTTTTGGTTGTTTGGCTATTTGAGTATTTACTGGGATGAAAAGTTCTTTACTTACAACTTTTTATAGCAGATGATGCTAAACGCATAAATGGGTCACCAGAGGCGCGAGCAGGAGTAATTTTGATTATCGAATTCGTTGCGTGTAATGTGAGATTTGTATGAAATTTTAACCAAACGTCATTAGTTTGCAACGAGATCGATAAGAATTTATTTGTCAAAGTTATTCCTGCTTAGGCCACTGATGGTACTTTATCTCAAACGCCTATATATAACAAGGATATAATCATCAGCAAGGGATTTACATGCTGCCTTTATATAACATTATGCTAACCTGTGTGATAACGCATAGTTTGTTAGATGATCAACGAATTTCAAACTAACTCTAACTAGGAGAACCCAGTAAAATCGAATCGAATTGGATTGTCGATTATTCATGCTAAGTGTGTAGTTATAGCAGGATAGTTGCCATTTCACGCCGGTTTTTACCTCTATCCTGTAGCCCGACCATGAGTTTATTGACATTTCTCGCTAGCGACTTCGTAAAATAATTTGCATGAAGATTTCTTAAGTTTACGCGAATATGATACATTGAAATAAAACTATTCTTACGGATTCTATCACGATTAGGTTTTAATTATTATTCCCGACGTTTCGAAGGCTTTCTAAGACTGCAAAGCCTTCGAAACGTCGGGAATAATTATTAAAACCTAATCGTGATAGAATCCGTAAGAATAGTTTTATTTCAATTTGCATGAAATTCCGCGCGTTACCGCTAGAAGCGTTTGAGTGTTTATCATAGAAATATTTTAAGTAATTGCTAGAGTGAAATACTAAAACTCAAGCTACAAGACTTAGACAGTAGGATAGCTGCCACTTCTCGCCAGTTTTTACCACTATCGTGGTCATTTATATTGTTGACAATACTGGCTATTGCTCTATTTATCTCACAGTAAAACTAGACGGTCGACTGCCGCACAAAAACATCTAGACTGAAATATGAATAGACTTATTCATAATGAAATTCTGGTCTTATCGAACGCATAACCCTACTTCTGCCTAGGGATGATCGATATTCATCGATGTTTAATAAACATCGATATTTAGCTGGAAAATATCGATGTTTTGATTTCGATAACATCGACACATCGATGTTATGAGAATAAAATATCGAAACGTCAATATATTCTTTAGGGCCATCTAGCGTTGGATGGACTAGCTGGGTACTAGATAACTATGAGTTAAACTATTTAGCACTAGATGACACTGATCAACATCATCGAAGTAAGCCATACGAATAGTTATTTATTTGCATTGGGATTAAAAAAAAACTGTCAACTTCAATGCACAGACTAAAGTCCAGATCCAATAAATAATCTCAGATCGAATGTGCAGATAGATTACAAAAATTAGCCAATAAGAACACATACTGATTTCTTAAGTTTACGTGAATATTATACATTGAAATAAAACTATTCTTACGGATTCTATCACGATTAGGTTTTAATTATTATTCCCGACGTTTCGAAGGCTTTGCAGTCTTCGTTGTCACGGGTCAGACAGTCTGACCCGTGACAACGAAGACTGTGATAGAATCCGTAAGAATAGTTTTATTTCAATAAGAACACAGTTTAAACATGACTCCGTCAAATAACTTGATTTGATTGGTTCGTAATCGCGATCTATCTGCACTCTAAACTGAGATCGTTTATTGAAACCCGCCATAAAGGAAAAGCACCTGGAAAAGTTATTAAGTTATGGAGTGTGCCCAAAAAATACTGAGAATGTTCAAAAATATCCTGTATTGTGTTTTCAATAACAATAAACGCATAAATAAAAAAATAAGAAGTGAATAAAAAGTAAATGGAATACACAGTTTTATTTGCTACAGAAAACATCGATGTTTTGACATATCGATGTTTTGCTATCGATGTTTATCGTACATCGATACTTTTGATTCGATGTTAGCATCGATGTCAACATCGATGTTTTTCTAATATCGATCATCCCTACTTCTGCCTAGTTTAGCTAAAATATGTTTATCGAATACAATGTTGCTGGTTACAGAAAAATCTTTATTTTTATCTCTGGCAAGCTTTGAAACAAATAGGAAGTCTTGATTGGAAACAATAAATAAAAAATATATATCAATCTTAGATGGGGTTAGGATAGTTTAGGGATTATAACAAAATGAATGTCATTAAGAAAGAATATCAAAGTTGAAACAGCTCATCGGAATCGGCCATGATCTATCACTATCGAACGTTGGAATTATGAATACAATTTTTATGAAACGTACTATTGTGGTCTTATTACGCTCTACTAAGTTATTATGAACAAGGGGGTTAGGGTTTATAATTTTCGACCTACTTTCAAAAAGGAGAAGGTCCTCAATTCGTGTATATTTTGGACCGACTCCCAAAAAGGAGAAGGTCCTCAATTCGTGTATATTTTGGACCGACTCCCAAAAAGGAGAAGGTCCTCAATTCGTGTATATTTTGGACCGACTCCCAAAAAGGAGAAGGTCCTCAATTCGTGTATATTTTGGACCGACTCCCAAAAAGGAGAAGGTCCTCAATTCGTGTATATTTTGGACCGACTCCCAAAAAGGAGAAGCTCCTCAATTTGTGTGTATTTTCGACCAACTTCCAAAAAGGAGAAGGTCCTCAATTCATGTATATTTTGGACCGACTTCCAAAAAGGAGAAGCTCCTCAATTCGTGTATATTTTGGACCGACTTCCAAAAAGGAGAAGGTCCTCAATTCGTCTGTATTTTTTTATGTATGTTACGCGATATCTCCGCCACATGTGGATAAATTTTCAAAATTATTTTTGTATTCGATAGGAAAATATTGTTGATATCAGTTAAGTGTATTAATTGTTAAAAAATAAAACCTCCTTGACGCACCTTTTGCTTGGCGTTAAGCCGAGCGTCGCCGAATGTTTACGGAAATACCCGATCATCTAGTTACAACCAATTGAAAGGATCGACGGATGTCGTTTGCGTGTTTATGGTTGGATAACAACCCAATTACGATATACAACAGATGTGGCACAGTTAGAACATGGTTCAAGTAGAATTTTAGATGAAAGTTTCTTAAAATTGAAGAGAATTTCTCCCATGACATACTTAGATGAGAATATTTTTTTTATAGCACAGATTGGCAAACGTGCAGGTGGGTCATCTGATGGTAAGTGATCTCCACCGCCCATAGACACCCAAGACACAAAGAATCAAGGGTGAGTTGCCAACCTAAAAGGAGGGAATGGAAGGGGATGGAAAAGGGATTGGGCAAGGGAGGGGGGAAATGGGCCAATGGCCATGGGAACAAAGCCAGCCAACGCACCAAGCAAAACTCATCAAAAATCACCGGTTAAAAAGTTTCCACATTATACTGTCCATCTTCACTCAAGTTTGATGCATTAAACCACATCACTTAAAAACAACAAACAAAGCTCTAGGGAATAATATTAAATAATTTTAACAAGCGACGCCCTGTCAGACTTCCCGTCAAAATTCCAACACAAGACCTAAATAGCTCTATTTACTAAAATCGCTCTAAAGAACGTGTTGGTAACAAGTACTCTGCGCTCTACAATTTATGTTAGCCGAAAGATGTTTAACAGACCGTGAAGACCCATCGGAAGTTACAAGAAAGGCACCAAACTGGGTTAACTCTTGTAAAGGAAAACTTGAAAGCCCATTCACAGGCTACAACAATTAGTCATAATATTAAATCTTCTGATTTTGAAGGAAACAATGAAAAAAATAATCACAAAAGTGAACATTCCAGTAATTTGACCTAATTTATATAATTTGAGTAGAAGGGTCACGATGTAGATAGCAATTCTTAACGAATGTGTAACCGGTTCGACTGATTTGATACCATTATCTCATTGATAGCTTCCGGAACGTTCAGTGGATGAGATTTCTGGTGGTACAAATGCCACTGCTATTCCAAATTCCTATTCCCTTCCTTAAAATTGGCAACGAAACTATGATAAGCCATGTATCTTTTGGTATCGTGAGTATCTATTAGCGGTGGAAATCATTTCTGCCCGTGGTTATACCTTATTTGTGGTTGGAATGTACTGCAGCAGGGTTACCACCACCTCTTATAGCAGTATTATTATAATCGTTCTTCGTTTGTTTTGTATTGGAATCGGTACAAGTAAAATTATAATAGAACGAAAGAAAATGTTTATTGTCACTGAATGCATGCAACATCAGTTACTGTGTTAAACTTACAAATAATAAATTAATAAGCAAAGAAAAACAAGTATATAATAATACTGCTATAAGAGGTGGTGGTAACCCTCCTGATGCCGCGTATACATCAACCGAATGAACGTTCGCAAATCTTACGCCTGTTGCATTCATACAACTGAGAAAGTTTATTTGTATGAACGCAACAAGCATAAATTCGCGAACGATCATTCGGTTGGTATGTATGCATGAGACGAATGTTATAGGTACGAAATCAACCCCAAGGAAGACTTTATCGGTAAAGGAAAATATTGTAAGCTAATCGTCACAAGGATTTTGAAGTTATGTGAAGTTTACTAACTTGAATTAGACTGGCGTGATGGACGAAGACCTAAATCTTCTCATAAGTAGAGGGCCGGCCATAGCACTAACCACCGGTGGGACTAAGCCCTAACTCTTCTAATTAGTAGAAAAGACAGTAGGAGTATAAAATTATTGATTTCACCACCTCACCTCAAATTTCCCCTTCATCACCAAATAACTTGGCGACTCCACAACCAACAGCATGCACACCACTTGGCACATCACCAGTGCTGCTATCAGGTACTTCCTCTCTTCCGAATTCATCACCAATTTCATCATATACCCCGCTGACGTCATGACCATCATCAGGGTTAGGGCAAACCCTCGGGTCTTCATTGACGACGTTTCTCGAATGTAGGTTGGAAGGATGATGAATAGTGCTCCTGATGACAGTCCAGCAAAGCCATGGAGGATCAGAGAGCTGGTCTCGTTGACTAGGAATAAGGGTATTAGAGATGTCTGGGGACAAAATTTTATTTTTATTTTTAAACCACCTTCTTGGTCTTGTGAGAGCGTATAGATACCAAGAAGTGCAGAGTTCGATTCCCAGATCAAGCTACATGGATTGCCCGGGATTACCAGAGAATTTATGTCAGACAGGTGGCTCATCGTAAAATCTAAGCCGAGTTCTTTCTGCAACATGCTTAACTGAAGTTTTCCTGCGGCACGAATGAGCTAGTACGACTGATATTGCCACATACAAAAGCCACCGCGAGGTTAGTTTCAAATTATGCCAAAGCAATTGTGCTGTCACAAAAATAGCTTTTGACAATAGTTATTAAACGAAGATCCGTAATTTATATTCAAGACACGGTATCGTAAGTATTTAAGAATTTAATAATCTCGAGCATGAATAACTGTCGAATAATTATACGAATCGAATCGCTGGGCACGGCTGGTTGGTTGTTTTACAAATGTCATAAACGCGAGCTCCATTAGTTTGATTGTCGAAAGCTATCCGCGCTAAGGCCTTCGATATTTCTTATTGAATTTTGTAACAAAATTAATTATGAATTTAGTCCCTAAAGCTTTATTAACAAAGTTTATGGGTACCTCATAGGTGTAGTATCGTACTTGAGCCGAGAACCGTGTGATCATGGATTGAAATCTCAAGTTCACAAAACATGAGATTTTAAACTCACAAAATTATAACGGTTGCTGAGTTATTCAATATTTATTTATACTGAATAAAACAGCTTAAAAAGCAGCGATAGCTCAGTTGGGAATGGTACGGACTGCCGAGACAAGTGTCGGAGGTTCGAGACCAACCCCAAAATGGAGCATACACCTCTGACTCTTAATTTGTCTCGGTGCGGGGATCGAACCCGCGACCTCTCTCTTCACGGCCGAGCAGTCGCGCTATTGTATTATTTAAATACAGATATAAAAAAATACTCTCCTTCCGAGACAGTGGGGTAAAAACCCTTATAAAAGAAAGAGCTCATATGACAGCCTTCATGGCACAGCGGGCGAGTAGCCGGCTGTGAAGCGAGAGGCCGCGGATTCGATTCCCGCTCCGAGACAAATGTTTGTATGGCTTAAAGATATTTGTTTCCGGTCTGGGTGTTGTGAGCCGAAAGTCTCTCGTAGTTCCTGATACTCATGACACAAGACTCGATCTTAGTGTGGGGTCAGGACTATCTACATGACTGTTGGGTGTTATTTATTATTATGTAAAAACCCTTATAAAAGACTGCCTCGGTGGCGTGATGGCTGCCTCGGTGGCGTGATGGTATTTCGGTACGACTACGGTTCTGAGGTCTCGGGTTCGATCCCCGGGTCGGGCAAAGTGATATTGGATTTTTCCATATCAGCCCGAAGTCTGGAATTTGTGCCCGATATGGCGATAGGCTCGCCCCCTCTCACATCTGGGACGGAACTAAGCTCGGCGAAATGTGGGTGTTCTAGTTCGCTAGTGCGCCTCTGCCTACCCCTTCGGGGATACAGGCGTGAGCTTATGTTATGTTATGTTATGTTATGTTATAAAAGAAAGAGCTCATATGAATACTTACTCCTTGCACAAAACTAACTATAAACACTCCGCACTGCCTCCCAAATCTGTTGATGATGTAGCAGCAGATAGGAGCTGAGATTCCAGCCACCAGGATCAGGATCGTGGTGCTCCAAGGCACGTCATCAGAGGGGATGAAGTGGCCTGAATGGGCTGATGCTGAGAGGACCGTGGTCTCCACTCCATGAGTGAAGAACGGGAGACTGGCTGAAAAGGACCAAGGCTTGATAAATTATTTGGAACACTTTAGAGATTGATGTTTGATCTCCTTGAAAGTCGCCTCCTTGATCTAGTGACAGCATGTATGGGCTGTGGACCGGGAGGTCGTTGGTTCGATTGCCAGGTCGGGCAAAGCAAATTTTCTAATTTAAATAGCCCGGGACTGGATCTCTAATTTGGGGTTGACGTCAAGAAGGCGGTTGGTCGTAAAAACTAAGCCAAATCCTCCCTGCAACATGTTTGGAAAAGTGTGTTCCACCGACCCCACATTAAGATGGGATAAGGGCAGATAGAAAGAAAATGAAATGAACAGATGCATTAGTTAAATAAGGTCCGTTTTAGTTCTTAATACTCACGGGCGCGGCGGCTCGGGCTCCGGTGGCCCTACGCTTATGTAAGATATTTATGAGCCGCTTCCGACGGGTTAAACCAGGTCACATATCTACTGAGAACCAACGATGCTGGCATCCAGAACACTAGGATTAGGCATTTGAAATGCTCACACAATCTACCGCAGTCCATTAGAGCACAATGGACGCCGAATTCCAGAAACCTAAGCTTAGAATAAGACGCTCTGCTCTAATCGTGCCAACTATATTTTAGTGGCAGCCTTCATATAACAGGATTCCTTTGGGCTTATCTTATATGAATTGTTGAGTGGTAGAGCCACGCTGTAGACAGTTACGTCTGCAGCACGAATGGGTCGGCTCGACCGGTTTGATACCACTGTCTCAAAGAAAACCGACGTAAAGTGGCAACTTGTCGCGTTTCGTTCGGTGAGTGAGATTTCCGGTGGCCCTTTTCCCTCCCCTTCCATTCCCTCCTTTTTAGTTGGCAACGCACCCATGAATCTTATTGTGTCTCAGGTGTCTATGGGCGGTGGAGATCACTTACCATCAGGTGACACATCTGTTCGTTTACCAGTCACGGCTATAAAAAAAAGTATGTATATACTTGATTTGATCCATTTGCCCTGGTGACGTAACACAGTTATTATAAGCAAGTTGCAAAAAGGATTTGGATTTAAAAACGCCCTCTAAGGGATTCTAAACATTAAGAGATACCTACGAATTATGTTCATCAAAAGCAATATCCTCATAAATACACATAAACTCGCGCCTGTATCAACGAAGGGGTAGGCAGAGGCGCACTAGCGAACTAGTACACCCACGTTTCGCCGAGCTTAGTTCCGTCCCAGATGTGATAAAGGGCGAGCCTATCGCCATATCAGGCACAAATTCCAGACTCCGGTATGGTAAAATCCAATATCACTTTGCCTGACCCGAGATCGAACACGAGACCTCAGGATGGTTGTCGTACCGAAATACAACTACGCTACCAATCCTCTTATATTTCTCATCAATTTCCAGATCAAATAATACACTACTCGCATCTCAAAGCTGACATTACAAAAAGTTACTTTCTAGGATATTATAAAAGGAATATAAATAAATAATAAATATACCCAACAGTCACACTCCTAGTCCTGACCCCACACTAGGTATAACCTGTATTGTGGGTGTCAAAAACTATGAGCGACTTTCGGTCTCACAACACCCAGACTTGAAACAAATATCTGTGGGCCACACAAACATTTGTCTCAATGCGGGAATCGAACCCGCGGCCTCTCGCTTCACAACCGGCTACTCGCACACTGCGCCACTGAGGCTGTCTATAAATAAGAATTTCTAAATTTAACACTTAAAGTAGTAGAATAATAGTTCTTTGAAGTTAAATACTTAGAACTCCCACTTGGATTAAATTGCAAGCAGAAGGTAGGATGAGATATTTATTTTATCTTGATGTAATCAGTTAATATTCTAGTATAAAATGAGTATTAAACAATAGACATTAATACTCATATTATAATCTAAAATTGTTGTAAGCTACTAAAGCTCCCACTCATGTCTTCTAAATGAAAGAAAGAAACGTTTTTATATCAACATTAAAAAAAAACACAAGTTTAATACATAAAATTAACTTGTGATTTTGAAATTTAAATGGTGCTCTAACCGCGCGCTTTCCGTCCTCTATCCCAAAACGATTCAACGTTTAAAAAGGAATTAAAACAAAAGTTGTAGAGAATTAAATCCTCTACAATATTGGTAATAAATACAAATACCGAAAAACCCATAGGAAACGAGATGTTTGCAAAAAATGTGCAGAAATTGTGAACTTTGAGCTTAGATTTGAAATAGTCACGGGCGGCTCGGCCTCCGGTAGCCCATATGCTTATGTAACATATATATGTGCTGCCTCCAACGGGTCCGGACACCCTATCATATGTAGGTTTTGAGACAACTTGTAGGATATCAAAATACAAGTATATACGAGTTTATAGCTGGGTGTCTCAAATTCCAAGATTCTTACTTAATTATGACTGAAATACTAGAGAAGAAAGTATCTTGAGAGTTGGTCCATATTTTATACTGATTTCTTAAGTTTACGCGAATGTTGTAATGTCATTTTCAAAATGAAGGTAGATATTGTAACACTATCGCCCGAATGGTCAAACGCTGCTCAACTTTAACGGCTTCTTATATGGATTTTCGCCATACAATTTTGACAGATAAGGCGGCTTTAAACGAAATAAGGCGTCCTTAAGTGTATGAACATTCGGCGGTAACATTCTTGGACAAATGACATCTCAGTCCAACCCGTGACCACGATGACTGCAAGCCTTCGAAACGTCGGGAATAAAAATTAAAATCAAATCAATGAAAACCAAAGTGATAGAATCCGTAAAAATATTTTTATTTCACTAGTCCATATTTTCCGAAGATATCGAAAAGTTCTGTAGTCGGTTGAAAAATTAAAAAAGTATAAACACAAACATCTTAGAAAGAAAAGACTGCACGGCAGCACGACCTATGACAAATGCTAGTAGCTATACAAACTACGGGAGATAAAGATACAAACTACGGAAGATAAAGGTACAAATCCGTATGCTGAAGTAATAGTTGCTTTGAATTCCAAGATAACAAATCCTCAGACAATCCAAACACAAACAGAAGTTCAAACAGAAATATTCATAATAAAATCTTGCGCGATTGTTTCACAACTTGTTTGTACAGACTTGTGTTTTACAGCTATTTGTCACGTTGGTTTTGTCTGGTGTGTCTACTTTCTGTTAGTTTTTGTAACAGACTGGCAAACGAGCAGGCGGGTCACCAGTGGCGTGTGAGCTCAGCCAAGTGGCTTATTCGTTAGCCGAATAGAATAGTAAATGTATGGGAATTACATGTATAGCGTACTGTTATGTCATTCCTGCGGGCTTAGACAAGTGGTTTATGCGTTAGTCGAATAGAACAGTCAAATATAATTAATGTATGGGAATGACATAAGAATACGCTATATGCGGCGTACTCTTATGTCATTCCCATACATTTATTCTATTCGTTTATTCTATTCGACTTGCGCATAAGCCACTTGTCTAAGCCCGCTGTACAATTATTCTATTCGACTAGCGCATAAGCCACTTGGCTAAGCCCGCTGAGCAGGAAAAATTTTGTCAATCAAAATCACATCGAGCTTGCAGCGCACTGATGACGTTTGGTTAAAATGTTATACAAATCTCATAGACGCGCGTCGAGTTCCTTGTGAATTTGTTTGTTAAAAAAATTTCCTGCTTGGATCGCTGATGGTAAATAATGATGATTTTTGAGTGGTACAGCCACGTTGTAGACAGTAACGTCTACAGCACGAATGGCCCGGCTCGACCGGTTTGATACCACTGTTTCACAGAAAACCGACGTAAAGTGGCAGCTTGCTGTCGCGTTTTGTTCGGTGAGCGAGATTTCCGGTGGCCCATTTCTCTCCCTCCCTTTCCCAATACCTTTTCCCTCCCCTCCCATTCCCTCCTTTTAGGTTGGCAACGCACCCGTGATTCTTTTTGTGTCTTGGGTGTCTATGGGCGGTGGAGATCACTTACCATCAGGTGACCCATCTGCTCGTTTGCCAGTCTCTGCTATAAAAAAACACAGATATTTAGATTACAGAATTATAGTTTTGTAAATGACTACATGCTAAGTTATTGCTTGTCTACTGGAATTATAGTCATGGTTCATTATAAACAAAACTTACAAAACCTATGAATGTGCGGAACGTAATTGTTCTCAAATAATAAAGTAAAAAGTAATATTTGTAATTTTCATCGTTATCATTTCGCGTATCTGTTGTGATTATTTACGCAAAATTATTTACACAGACATTTCGTTGAAGGGTTGAGCTGGAATTCCTATAAAATACGCAATAAAATTCTAATTTCACAAGTTATTACTGAGTTATTGTTTCTTTGAATGATAAAAATTGAACTAGGTCAATAAATGTTTTGCAAGTAAGCAAGACTATTTTAAAGTGACATTTCGATCTGTCAGTTTACTCCGTTTAATTAGCAATCGGAATATAGTGTGTCTTTTGATTAAAAGCCAATAATATATTCAACTTTACTATTTATCAAACATTCAATAAAAGTTACGCGGAATAAATATTTATAAGATAAATGTGAGATATTTTTTTTATAATTAACATTTGAGACCAGTAGCCCGAGCACGAAAAACTAATGTAAATGTAAATGTATTCGAGTTCGTTGCGCACTGATGACGTTTGGTTAATATTTCATACAAATTTCATAGACGCGCATCGAGTTCGAATACATTTACAGTTCTCAGAAATTTTCCTGCTCAGGCCGCAGCAGTAAACAAAGGAGAACTGTGGCGCATAAAACAACATAAGTACAAAAAAAAAAAACAAAATAATAATTTGTAAGATAAGTTTGAGAGGAAAAAAAAATTAATTGTATGAGACTATTAATACGTAAACAAAGGAGCTACACGCATGAAAAACTTTGTCAAAAACAACATAAGTTAATACAAAAGAAATAACATAATAATAAAATTTAACAATAAACAAAGCTAAACCAATCTTGTGACTACTGAATTTAGCAATAACCACTCCCTCCGACCTTCTGTGCCCCAAGTTTCACCACAAAGGTCACTTACCAGGTAAAAAGGCAAAGAATAAGTGCGTTCTATAAATTTCGACGTAAGTGTCTCTATAAATCTTAACTTAAGTCTGAATTATCAATACAGTGCGTGGGCTCGACCATCGTTTAACTTCGAATGAAGTTAATATATTACCTCTATATTGTTTCCATTGTTTTTTATTTTATTTTTAACGTCGTTAACTCCCTCCTGAATATTCATGGTGTTAATCATCTGATGTTAACGATTTCCAAAAAAATGGTGAGTTAAATGAGCATTTGTTGTGTTTGCAAAGGTCGAAGAGTTCATATCGAACTTTATTACGCTATGTCACTTTCTTCTTTCTTTTCTCGTCCGTCTTGACAGAGTGATCATGGTTTGAATAGGCGATTTTATAAATACTTTTCAAACGGCATTTAAAAACAGCACGAGTAAACATTACAAACTCATCTAGTTCATTAAAAGACAACTTACCAACAAATGCAATGACTATTTCCCTCCAAACATTAACCTTATCATCCTTAACTTCACAACCACTTGTTACAGTATACACCATTATTTCTATTTTTTTATCTAAATCACAATCGTCTCGCACCTTCCACTTTTATGGTTCTCTTACGATCAACTAACATTTATATACTGCCTTATCTAATGACTAATAAGATTCTACAACTGTATTTAATATTAAACTTTGCTTATTCTTAATTAGAGTTGATTTTAATTTTGTGTTTAATTTTACGACGTTTGCTGAGGATAGTAGACTCACTGTCAATGACAGACGTGATGATGTTCGCGTCCGGATGGGCATTAATACGAGAGATGTGGAGCGTTTGTTGTATCGTTGACTGGCAAGTTGATGACTTGACATGTGCTTACTGCCCCGGTGGCGTGGTGACTATCGTCCTGAGATCTTGGGTTCGATTCCGGGTCAGGCAGTGATATTGGGTTTTCTCCCTAGTGTCAGCCCTGAATCTGGAATTTGTGTCCGATATGGTGATAGGCTCATCCCATATTACATCTAGGACCTAAATGAACTCATTTCGCCATCCCCTTCGGGGATATAGTTGGAGGCTATGTATGTAGGACTCTCATATGCAAGTATTCGTTGGTATTGGTACCACCGTAGTATCAGTTTCTACTAAAGGAGAAACATATTGCGCCGTCTCAAAGTAGAGCAAATGTATAATATAAGTGCGTAATAAATAACTATGAATATTATCGTTGTTATCATCATCATCATGGTCATCATCATCATCATCATCATCATCTTTAACCACAGGATGTCCACCGCTGAACATATGCCTCCCCAAAGTTTTAATTTTCATATGTTATTAAATGATATGTCTACTATAGAGGTACATCATGTCCATAAGAAGCGTCTATTTATGAGCTATTTAGGTTACCCAATTTATTTATTAACTGGGCATTCTCGGTCAATAACTAAGCATTTCATACTAGTTGGTAAATAATTATAGTGATCACGCTCTCCTAATAAATATGGTAATTGAAGGCTCGAAAACGATATGAAATTAACAAAATCACTGACAAGTGACAGACATTAGAAATCCCAACAACGCTACTTACTCAAATTTCATAAAATCTGTGGATACATCATAACCTACTTTATAATAAATCACATTGTAGACAATATTGCCTACAGCATAATCAGGCCGGCTCGACCGAATTATTACAACTGTCTTACAGGAAACTGACATGGAGTGGCAAATGTTGGGTTTCGTTCCGTGAGTGAGATTTTAGTACCAAGTTCATTCTCCTCTTCGCAATCAATGTTCTTTTCTATGGTTGACAACAGCTTGACATTACCTGGTAATGGTACTACTAACTATTTACCATCAGGTAAGCTGGCTTCATAAAGCAAAGAATCCGTTCATAGACGGATCCTATCAAACCTTGCCGAATCGACTGAATTAAAAAGCAAAGTGTCTGAAATATATTACTGGATTCCTGCTTTCACTTTTGTCGTTGAGAGAGGTCTAGACAGATTCCTAGAGATTTCGTGTTCCGTTTGAATTCTATATTATTTTGAGAGATTCACTGAACTGTCGGTTTTAATAAAGGTATTGCTTGCTTTTAGCTAATATTTCTTCTCCTTGATCTATTGGTTCAGTTATAGATCGGAATGTCCAGGGTTCGAATGCTGGCTCAATTTTGTAAAATTTATATTAACAAGATATTCTGGGATGGGATCGTTCAGACGTTCAGTTCGTTCAGTTCTGGGTTGACGTCAAGCAGGTAGCAGATCGTAAAATTAAGCCAACGCCTTTCTGCAATTTAATTGCGCTGACTCCTCATTAAAGTACAATAAAAGCCTATGGAAGCATTAAAATTAGAGGCTGATTAAATTTATAGGACCTTTGAGGTATTATAAATTCATATGATTTGTTTCTACTATCTTTCTTTTTTTTATGTGGGGTCGACGCAACAAACTTTTTCAAGCATGTTGCATAAAGAATTTGGCTTAGTTTTTATTAATATTACTATATATTTATATTTTATTGGTGTGTACTATACTTAGACAAAATATAATACAATGGAGTATTGTGTTAAGGACATTGTCAGTTACAATCAAAGAGATTTAATATTACTATCTATAGAGGCTAGCAAGCAAGTTTCCATACAAAAAAATGATCTCAAAGGTAACGCCATCTACCACTTATTACAATGCGAAGACGTTTATTACAATTTACACCCTAGAATCAAGAATGTTCTGTGAATGTTCAAGAATCACGTAAAAAAAATTATTGTTTAAACATTATTACGCTGGTACGTCCTTACGCGCGTATGTTTCAAATACGACTGTGTGACTTATGACCACGAGGTCACAACTTTTGGATCACAAGTTTCATGCTGTTGTCCCGTCTATGCATTGACGTACATAGCCATTCCGATTAGGGTAGACAAAAATCTTACACAAACATTTTCTTCAACTCTTGTAACACCATCCCAGTGATTATCATCTCTGTGTCGATTTAAAACATAATCCGAACGTTGCTATTTTGAAAATCTGTCAATTTTATTTTTATTTATGGAAATAGCAAATTGTTAGGGTAGACAATGTCTCTATGTCTATATGGACTGCACGCCACTGCGTCCATGTACTGTTGAATGTTTCTGAATGGTTACTGAAGTTGATACAAGTTTCGTTTAGTCAAGTCACTATCTCGTTCGATTCTTCGTTCCTAAACTTACGATATTCAAGTCGATCATTCTATTCAAGTAACTGTCCCGTTAAAACAGCTCCCCCACACAATCAGGCCAGCTATAAATCGAGTTACTTGATTCCCGACCGCTTTTTCTCGTGTACCGAACCACGCCGACATATTTTATACCGCGCTTGCTTTTGTGGCCATTCAAATATTATATTAAATATTTTGTTGCTCTTACTCTGTGATTTATATCTATAAAATACGAGTGGGATATTGTATATGAAATATGGTGATGAAAATCATAAATAACAGGTCCTTAGAATTGGGTTGTTAATTCTGATTGAGTTTGTCTAAATATTTTAATTTTTCTTTCTTTCTGCGTGGCCGTTATCTCGGCCTAGTGCTAGGGTCCGACTTCCTGCTTAAAAGCTTTCACTTCGCCCGGTCTTGATCATCCTCCATAGTAAGACCACTGTACAATCTGGGCCAGACACTTGCGGCCGACGTACTCCTATGGTTTCCTCGAAACGTAGCCACACCATCTCAAGCGACAGTCCTGCATTTTATATGCCACGTCCCGGACGCCAAGACTACCACGGATGTGCACGTTACTTATACGATCCAGTCGTGTAATATTGAACATCCACCGCACCATCTTCATTTCCTCGATGTGGATTTGCCGAACATGACGTTACGGACAGGCCACGTCTCACATCACACACTTTGTCTAGGCGGCGCCAATATGTACCATCACGTCGGCGTCGATATCACCAGATGTGCAGTACAGAGTCTAGGACCTTAAACCTGTTAGTTTTCACGGCGAGCTCGTTCCCTATCTGGATGCTATCCAGGTCTGCACTCCCGCAGCCCATGTACATGGTCTTCGCCACGTTTAGTTTCAGAGCGCCGTTCTCAAGCGTCTCCTTCCACAGGTTTACCCACTGCTCTAGGCGTTGTTCATCTAAATATTTTAATACACAGCACAAAATAAAACAAACGACACCTTTCTGTCTGGTAGTATTATAGCGTTACAGCGGTGGCGTGGTGGTATTTCGGTATGACTACCGTCCTGAGGTCTCGGGTTCGATCCCCGATTCGGGCAAAGTGATATTGGATTTTTCAATATCAGCCCGGAGTCTGGAATTTGTGCCCGATATGGCGATAGGCTCGCCCCCTATCACATCTGGGACGGAACTAAGCTCGGCGAAATGTGGGTGTTCTAGTTCGCTAGTGCACCTCTGCCTACCGCTTCGGGGATACAGGCGTGAGCTTATGTTATGTTTTATGTTAATACATACATAGTATGTAGACTCACGCCTTTTCCCCATAGGGGTAGGCATCGCCACAGATTCACAGGTCAGGTCGCTGGTTTTTTTGGACTGCACTGTGTTTCTTTCTTTCTACCTGCCCTTATCCCACCTTAATATGGGGACGCAACACACTATTTCAAGCATGTTGGAGAAAGGATTTGGCTATTTTTTACGACCTGCCTGCTTGACGTCAACTCCCTCTGAGGGATCCAGTCCCGGGCAAATTAAATTAGAAATTTCGATTCACCCGACCTGCGGATCGAACCCAGGACCTCCCGGTTCACAGCCCATATATGCTAACACTACACCAAGGAGGCAATTGCCATGCTCAGCTAAAAAAGTATAGCTTTTAAACTTAAAAAATAAACTTATTTTCGCAGTTGAATTTGAAAAAGGTGATAATTCTCTTGTTACAGTTCTTCATATTTTGGAACTCTGCCAATACTTTTATACTTTAAATTCTTATTCAGCGTCCGCACGAAGACACGAAACAACACAAACAGAAAACACGAAAAACTAATGTAAATGTAAATGTATTCGAGTTCGCTGCGCACTGATGACATTTGGTTAATATTTCATACAAATTTCATAGACGCGCATCGAGTTCGAATACATTTACGGTTGTCAGAAATTTTCCTGCTCAGCGGCCTGAGCATTTTACACACCTTTACATTTACATTAGTTTTTCGTGCTCGGGCTACTGGCCGCTGTTTATAATTCTGCATATTCTAGACTTCCAATTTCTAATATTTCGGTTTTTTTATAGCAGGGACTGGTAAACGAGCAAGTGGGTCATCTCATAATTAATCTCCACTGCTCATAGACACCTATAAGATTAACTCCCGAATACTGGATCGCTAGACAATTTTAACGGCTTCCTATACTGATTTTCGACATACAGGGCCTTACTTATAAAAGCATTTTTAGCTAAGCAAATGGTTAAGAATAACCTGTCACTTTTTTCCTTGCGTTACATTGTTTAAAAATGAAAGGGACAACCTATGGTATAAAGATAAGCGGCGCTCAAATATTTTTATAAGTAAGGGGCATAATTATGACAGTTAAGGCAGCCTTAAACTACATAAGGCGACCTTAAATGTATGAGTATTGGCGGTAAAAGAATCATGTGTGCGTTGCTAACCATAAAGGAGGGGAATAAATTGGGAGGGAAAAGATGGAAATCTCACTCGCCGAATGAAACGCAACTGCGAGCTGATATTTGACGTCGGTTTTCTGTGAGACAGTGGTATCAAACAAAAAGGAAGGAGGTTATCAATTCGCATGTATTAGGTATTGTTACTCCCATATTTTGGAAACACTACAAAACAGTAACTCAACTAAAAACCGACATCAAAATGTCAAAAACAATTTCTTACTCAATTTGAGTGGTGCCGGAGCTAATGCAAATAAAATAAAAAGGCACAAATTCTTAGAAACCATGATATTTAGAATTTGATTTTTTTTCTAGACTGTATTATTTTCATACTTTGCTACAAAGATTTAATATTACTAACTATAGATGGGCTGAAATTAAACTATTTTTACGGATTATATCACGATTTGATTTTAATTTTTATGCCCGACGTAAATCGTGATATAATCCGTAAAAATAGTTTAATTTCAATGAATAACATTCACGTAAACCTAAGAAATCATTATATAGATGGGCTATCAAGCAAGTTTCCATACAAAAAATGATCTCAAACGTCAGTAACGCCATCTACCACTTACAAGTGAGGGCGCTTATTACAATTTACAACTCATAATATTATGTGAATGTTCAAGAATCACGTAAGACGATGTTATTGTCTAAACAGTATTACGCTGACACGACCTTGCGCGCATATGTTTCAAATACGACTGAATGACTTATGACCACGAGGTCACAACTTTTGGATCACAAGTATCGCGCTGTTTTCCCGTCCATGTACTGTCTCTGGTACTGTTGAATGAACGACTGAGTGACTTATGACCACGAGGTCATAACTTTTGGATCACAAGTTTGGTGCTGTTTTCCCGTCTATGTACTGTCTCTGGTACTGTTGAATGAACGACTGAGTGACTTATGACCACGAGGTCACAACTTTTGTATCACAAGTTTCGCGCTGTTTTCCCGTCTATGTACCGTCTCTGGTACTGTTGAATGAACGACTGAGTGACTTATGACCACGAGGTCACAACTTTTGGATCCCAAGTTTGATGCTATTTTCCCGTCTATGTACTGTCTCTGGTACTGTTGAATAAACAACTGAGTGACTTATGACCACGAGGTCACAACTTTTGGATCACAATTTTCGCGCTCTTGTCCCGTCTATTTTCCATTGATTGTCTTTTGCCACAACTATACGTTGATGAAACGAGATAAAACCACATCGGCGCCGAAAGTTTTTCAATTAACTCGCGACATATGAGCCCCTGAAGTTCGCTTCAAGCTTTGTCTTTACTGACACTTACCATATTAACTTGGTTAAATGAATAACCCTCTTTGATGTGACGTAATTTGGGTTTATTGGATTTCTTGTAATGAGTTTGGGATATTGAAAGCTATACTCATACATATTATATGATATTTGTTTCGGGTCTGGGTGTCGTGAGACCGTAAGTCTCTCATAGTTTCTGACACCCACGATACAGGTTAGTGTGGGGTCAGGACTAGGTGTGTGACTGTTGGGTGTATTTATTTATATTTATTATACAGTTTGGCAAACGAGCTGGTGGGTCACGTGATGGTAAGTGATCTCCACCGCCCATAGACACCCAAGACACAAAAATAATAATGGGTGCGTTGCCAACCTAAAAGGATGAGAAATAGGCATTGGAAGAGGGAGTGGGGAATTGGTCCACCGAATATATGCGACAGCGAGCTGACACTTTACGTCGGTTTTTTATGAGACAGTGGTATCAAACCGATCAAGATGGCCCATTCATGCTCTAGACGTAACTGTCTACAATGCGCCTCTACCTCTCTAAAAATATTGAAGTCACTTAAAGACAAAAGACAAAAAAAAAAAATGGTGACAATTGATGATGAAAAAAATAAGCCCGGAGTTTCTTTCTGCCTTTCTTCTTCGGATCGTCATTCGTAGGTAGCTAGAGAAAGGCTGGTAGGTTAGCTAGGATAGGGCCTCATGCACCAATCCCAACTGCTTCCAGTATTTCCAGTCAATCCCCTATCACCATTCCTGCCATATGCCATTCCCATACAACCTTATTACCTTACACTCTATTCCTATCTCCCCTTATCACCCTATCTTAGCCATCCCATCGTTATTATGTCCATACTTGCCTGCCTGTCTTAAAATTTATAGCGAGATAATGTACATTATATAAATCTTAATTTAAAATTTACTTGTGTTGACTTGGTCATAAGTGTTTTTTTACATGCCTACGTGATCAATAAAGATTTTAATTTATTATATTTTATTTATTTACCATCAAGTGACCTATCTGCTTATTTGCTAGGTGCTATATTATATATCCGACGTAATTTCCGTGCTAAATATAAATACCCATTCCAGTTAATTTGTTTAAGGAAAACATTTAAAACTAAATAAAAATATTACCTTGGATGGCTTAGTTCTTATCAAACTAACTGAAAATCATGTGTGAACTCACGTACCGGAATCATAATAAACAATAAACACTTGTCTCTGGCAGATTAGATGAGACGTGATGTTTAAAAATAAACCGTCAATTGGGTTCTTGACTAATTTTTGTTTTTATTAATTTATACGAAATTTACGTAGTCTAAAATATAAAACAGAAAGAAATATTGAAATATTCTCAAAAATAAAAAAGTTATAAGCCCTTGAAGTTTGGTGTAACCGTCAAAATTGCGGGAAAGAGAAGTATCAGTATAATCACGTCACGCCATAACTGTACGTGCGTTGAAAAGGGATAGCAAGATATATCCAATATGCCCCCACTCCAGAATTTAAAATATGAATTACTGCCTCATTTTTCAACCAATTTCGATGCAGTTTTTACAGAAAGGTTTCTTTTTTGTTTTATTTGCTATTACATATAAATATGTGTATAAAATCAAACCTAGTCAAGTATCCAATTAATCGATATTTTTTTCTCTCTGTCCAGGGTCTGGGTGCCTTAGACGGGGTTGTCCCTTAGGCAAGCAGGCCGTCGTAAAAACTAAACCAAATCCTTTCAGCAACATGCTTGAAAAAATATGTTTCGCCGACCCCACATTAAGATGGGATAAGGGCAGGTAGAATGAATGCTCTTACTGCGAATGATACTAAGTAGATTAATGAAGAAGTGAAAGGAAGCGTTTAAGTAGAAAGGCGGACCCTAGCACTACGCCGTAATAGAAAAAAAAGGAAAGTCAATTAACGATGAAAAAAATTCCCGAAGTTTCTTTCCGTCTTTCTTCGGGTCGTCATCAGTAGGTAGCTAGAGAAAGGCTGGTAGGTTAGCTAGGATAGGGCCTTATAGTCCACGGCGTGATTTTCCTTATCCACATTTCCAGTCAAATCCTACAAGCTTCCTATTTTATTTTACCTTCAAAGCTAAGTTATCTAAGCCCCATCCTTGTTATGGTAACCATACCTGCCAGCTTGTTTTCTATATTGATAGTGTTGTAGGTAACATGATTATTATATAAATGTATCTAGACCTTGTTGTGACCTGTCCTAAGTGCATTTGAAATGCCTACGTGACCAATAAACATTTTTATTTATTTTATTTAATAACGCGAGACAGAAAGATCTTGATACTTGCAAAAAGAAAGTATCAAGATCTCACTATTTTAGAGGCCGAAATCTAGCTAGAATGGCTCAATCTCGTTCCCAGTCTTATCATCGAGATGTCTACTCGAAATTGCATTCGTTAGTGATGTATTGAAATTTTAAGGCATTATTCAACTTTAACCCCAACCATAACAAACAAAAGTTCTTAACGAAGCAGCTTCCGAGATATCTGATTAAGACGTTAAGTTAGACAGGGCCCGAGGAATAGTTCGGTAGTTCTCAACTTTGTTGTTCTATTTAACTTGTAGAAATGCTTAGAAATGAGAATATTTTGGGGTTTGCTGCATGTCTGATGCAAAACTTGAAATTTCATTATCTCAGTAGAACAAATTCAAGAGCTGTGAAAATAGCTCGCATTTTTTATTAGAAGCTCGCAAATGAACATCTGAATCACCTGCTGCTAAGTGATCTCTATCACCTATAGACGATATCAAAATAATCTTGAATACGTTACCCACTATAAGATTGGTGGGGGGTATTTTGGCGGCCTGAAAACGAAACGCACCAGCAAACTACCTTCACGTCAGCACTTTAGGCAGCAGTTTGGTTATACCCCTGATATTACAAATACCTACTCCTCCCATTTTTCTTTTTGATTAATTTCGTTGCGGGCTATAATTTTGCACTCTCAGAGGCTCGCTAAGCTTCATTCATCATCATCATCATCAGCCATAGGACGTCCACTGCTAAACATTGGCCTCCCACAAGGATTTCCAGATCGACCTGTTGGAAGCGGTCTGCATCCAGGGATTTAAGCTTCATTGCTCATGTATAAATGCCTGCCTGTTGATCCTGGCTTACAGGAGTTACATTCGGGATAGTCTCGTCTTATTACCAATAGCCATGAGCAATGGTGACAATTATTCCTTCGTAAGCCAAAGAAAATCAATCAATCAAAAGGATTGACCATTACTTATGAAAAAAAAAACAGAGGTTCTTTATGTCTTTCTTCTTCGGGTCGACATGCTTAGATAGCTAGAGAAAGGCTGGTTGCTTTGCCAGGATAGGGCCTTAGGCCGCGGACACGAACTCAGCGGGAGCGGAGCGGCGGCGGCGCAGCCAGCGGTACAGCAAGATACTCCTACGTACTCGTACGCCACTCTCCGCGTCGCTGCCTTCAAGGCTAGTTCCATTTAAATATATGCATTAAAACGCGCCGCTCCCCGCGCCGCCGCTCCATTCCCGCTGAGTTCGTGTCCACGGTGTTATAGACCAGGGGTATTTTTCCTTATTCACCCTCTGCATTACCAGTTTTCTATATTTACCGTTTTTATTTATTATAGAAAATCATACCCGTAATAGGCTCGTCTGATTCAATGCACATAGGTTATTTTTCACCTCTACCTACCCTCTAAAAACACTAGCGTAGTTTTCTGCTGTAATTTCTGTATTTGGCACAGGCGGAGATACATCGAGTAGGTACCGAATATTCCGCCCACGCGGCCACTGTCCGTTCTAGTATGTTTGCGTGGGTGTTTCTATTGCCATATCTGGTTGTGCCAGATATAGCCCACGCGAAATATGGTTCATTGAAAATTCTCGCTATCGTTCTGAAATATCGTATACTATATGGACCTTGTGGGAACTAGGACGAATTTCCGTGCATTCCGGCGTTTTTGCCATACCTATTATTGGAATCAAGTTTAACAGCTCGCATGATAGGACTCACTAAAATTATTTCCGTGGTGCTTTACATCCTCTCCAGTTGTAAATATCCCTATGTATGAGGCTGATGCCTCTTTAGTTCATTACATTGTCTCCTCCATTTTTACGGAGGGAAGTGGAAACCTTATAATTCCAACTCCTCCCTATCTTTCTGTTTGATTGTATTGCGGGATGAAGACAATTTCGCATTATCTGTGACTCGCCGAGCTTCATTGCTCGGTGTCGTAAAATGCGTGCCATTGTTGATCCTGGCTTACAGTAGTTACAGTGGCGGGTGTGTGGGCGGGACAGTAAATTATCGTTCTGTAAAAGAATCTCATTTGATCGAAGTGTCCATAGAACACGACTCCTCCAGGCTTTCCTGTATAACAAGTAACTATACTATTCTTTCTTTCTACCTGCCCTTATCTCACCTTAATGTGGAGTCGGCGCAACACACTTTTGCAAGCATGTTGCAGAGAGGATTTGGCTTAGTTTTTACTACCGACCTGCCTGACGTCAACCCCCTTTGGGGATCCAGTCCCGAGAAGATTAAATTAGAAAATTATTTTTCTCTACTTGGGAATCGAACTCAAGACCTCCCGGCCCACAGCTCATATATGCTGCGACTAGACCAAATACGCGACTATACCTCAGTTTAATTCTAAAAATTTAGAGTGCTGGAGCCACGCTGTAGACTTTACAGTGGTAGATCCACGCTGTAGACAGTAACGTCTACAGCACGAATGGGCCGGCTCGACTGGTTAGACACCACTGTCTCACAGAAAACCGACGCGACGTAAAGTGGCAGCTTACTGTCGTGTTTCGTTCAGTGAGTGAGATTTCCGGTGGCCCATTTCCCCCTCCCTTTCCCAATCCCTTTCCCCTCCCTTTCCATTCCCTTCTTTTAGGTTGGCAACGCACCCATGATTCTTTTTGTGTCTTGGGTGTCTATGGGCGGTGGAGATCACTTACCATCAGGTGACCCATCTGCTCGTTTGCGAATCTCTGCTATAAAAAAAAAAATCATGCACCTTGATTTTTACGTAACCATTGTTCCATCATAAGAAAACTGAGCAAAAAGGCTTTAAAATATTCAAGTAGAGTTGAGAGCCGAAATACGGGCCGTGACGATGCAACCTGGCGTGCGGCCAACCAGCTCTTGCCATTTAACTACCGAATATTTTCTTAGATTCCCACCCTTTTGTCTGAATTCTACCTTGCCTAGAATTCGGTACTTGACTATGTTTGATTTTATACACATATTTATATGTAATAGCAAATAAAACAAAAAAGAAACCCTCCTGTAAAAACTGCATCGAAATAAGTTGAAAAATGTGGCAGTCATTCATATTTTAAATTCTGGAGTGGGGGCATATTGGAGATATCTTGCTATCCCTTTCCAACACACGTACCGTTATGGCGTGACGTGGTTGTACTGATACTTCTCTTCCCCACAGTTTGAAGGTTACACCAAACTTCGAAGGCTTATAACTTTTTTATTTTTGAGACTCTTTTTGTATTTCTTTCTATTTTATATTCAAGACGACGTAAATTTCATACAAAATTAATTTAAAAAAACTAGTCACGTACCCACCTTGCCTAGAATTGGGTACTGGCTATGTTCGATTTTAGACACTATTTTAACATAACATAACATAAGCTCACGCCTTTATCCCCGAAGGCGTAAGCAAAGGCGCACTAGCCAACTAGCACACCCACATTTCGCCGAGCTTAGTTCCGTCCCAGATGTGATAGGGGGCGAGCCTATCGCCATTTCGGGCACAAATTCCAGACTCCGGGCTGATATGGAAAAATATCACTTTTCCCGACTCGGGGATCGAACCCGAAACCTCAGGACGGTAGACGTACCGAAATACAACAACGCCACTGAGGCAGTCACACTGTTTTATAACAGCAAATAAAACGAAAAAGAAACCCTTCTGTAAAAATTGCATTAAAATTGGTTAAAAAACGAATCAATAATTCATATTTTAAATTCTGCAATGAGCAATAGTGGGGGAGTAGTGGGGATGGGAATATGGCCAGTAAGCTGAACAAATTGATTTGAGACGGGATCGGATGCAGGTGTTGGCTGCAGATTGTGATAAATGTACTGCAGCGACAGGTGTATCATTACGTAATCCGGTATTGATTCATGTAGGGTTGCCATGTTAAAATAAAATATCCAGTAGCCCGAGCAGGAAAATTTCTGACAACCGTAAATGTATTCGTGCTCGATGCGCGTCTATGAAATTTGTTTGAAATATTAATCAAATGTCAGTGCGCAGCGAGTTTACATTTACATTAGTTTTTCGTGCTCGGGCTACAGATTGGGCGCTCGTAAACCAGACTCGGTGTATAGGCCGGAGATTTTTCGCTAAGTTATAATATTTGTGTGTCATATGTGTTATGTTATGTGTGTAATAATAATTTATAAGCCTCGTTTGCCAAAGGGCTATGGCCCTATACAATTATATATTTTTTTGGCAAACGAGCAGATGGGTCACCTGATGGTAAGTGATCCCCACCATCCATAGACACCCAAGACACAAAAAGAATTATGGGTGTGTTGCCAACCTAAAAAGAGAATAGAGGGAGAGGGAAAAGGGATTGGGAAAGGGTGGGGGGGAAATGGGCCACCGGAAATCTCACTCACCGAACGAAACGCGACAGCAGGCTGCCACTTTACGTCGGTTTTCTGTGAGACAGTGGTATCAAACCGGTCGAGCCGGCCCATTCGTGCTGTAGACGTAACTGCCTACAGCGTGGCTGTACCACTCAAAATACATATACATTATATTTCCACCGACTTCAAAATAAGGAAGTTATCTATTCGTTAGTATTATTTTATGTATGTTACCCAATCTTTGGCTAATGTGGACCGATTTTCAATATCCTTTTGTGTTTGATAGTTTGTTGCCTACTTGGTCTAGTGCCAGCATATATGGGCTGTCGACCGGGAGGTCCTAGGTCCGCTTCCAGGTCGGACAAAGCTAATTTTCTAATTTAATTTGCCCGGGAATGGATCCCCCAGAAGGTGGTTGACGAGCCGGTCGTAAAAACTAAGCCAAATCCTTTCTGCAACATGCTTGAAAAGTGTGTCGATGGAATGTCCGGCTAAAGAATGACAATTAGTGACCCTATTTATGGTACTTTGTGACTTCTGAGATAAGTGACAAAGAAGACGATCGAATTAAAAACTTATTTTTTTAAATCGGTTATAAATTAGTTCTCAGAGCATTTTTTATTTTATCATCATCATCATCATCATCATCATCATCATCATCATCAGCCATAGGACGTCCACTGCTGAACATAGGCCTCCCCCAAAGATTTCCAGATCGACCTGTTGGAAGCGGCCTGCATCCAGCGACTTCCTGCGACCTTTATCTTTTTATTTTATATTTTACGTCAAAAGTAAATACATTTATTTGTAGAAATGATAAGATTTTTAATTGAAACACACGTGAAGGTTTCTTTTAAAATATAAAACTGAATAACATTGTAAAAATTCGCACATGATAATAAAAGAAAGCTGAGTTTACGCTTTGTAACATCGCATTAGTCTGTCTTAAGGATTAAATAACTTGTCGACAATAAATCGCACGACTATTTGTCGAGTTTTTTTAAAGCGTTTTCTGTAAGACACTGTTACACCGCTTAAGCTGGCCCATCCGTACTATAGACAAACTATCTATAGCGTAGCTACGTAGTGCCAATCGAAATTATAGTTCCTTAACACTTTATTTTAAAGCTTTCCTTTAGAATCCCTATAACCATGTAAGATAATGCTGTGTCAAAATATTCTCAAATGTTAATAAAATAAACTATATAAATACATTTATAATTACAGAAATTACTAGATTTACTAAACTGTTTTTATCTGCCCACCTTAATGTAGGGTCGGAAAAACACACTTTTCAAGCATGTTACAGAAAGAAATTGGTTTAGTTTTAACGACCGGCTACCTGCCTGACGTCAACTCCATCTCAGGGATCAAGTCACGGATAAAATTAGGAAATTCGCTTTGCCCGACCTAGGAATCGAACCAATGACCACTTGGTGTAGACCAAGTACTATGGGCTATAGTGCCCATATATGCTGCCACTAGACCAAGGAGGCGACAAAATTATAATTAGTAAATAAACTATATTTATTTAGTAAAAAAATTCACCTTACTTCACGCATATTTTACAAGAGTAATGTTTAATCTAGACCATTTTGCTAAGTGTCTGATTCTTTCTCAGACCACAGGTAGCCCTACCAAGCGGTACCATAACGTGAAGAGCTTACTCGTCTAGTAATTCGATTGCGACAAAAAAAAGGTAACCAAAATAGTCTAGCGACAAAAAATCGCACTCGCACCCCAAGCCTAACCGGTAAAAAGCATGCAACATTAATTTTTATACAACACACGTAGAACTTAATTCCAGCGGTTGCATTTAATGCATTTTTATATTACGGCATGTCCAACAATGTGTGGGCAGAAATGAAACATCGCATAACTCCTTGGAATAATAACGTTACTCAGTATTCTAATATGTTTACGCTTATACCTTGGGGATAGGTAGAGTGGAAGTAGAAAGTTTTGAGTGATAGTGCCACGCTATAGACAATTACGTTTATTGCACGAGTGGGCCGCCTCGACCGGTTTGATACCACTATCACAGAAAATCGACGTAAAGAGGCAGGTCGCTGTCGCGTTTGATCGGTGAGTGAGATTTCTGGTGGCCCAATTCCCCCCTCTCTTTCCCAATTTCCCTCCCTAGGTTCACAACGCACCCATGATTCTTTTTGTGTCTTGGGTGTCTATGGGCGGTGGAAATCACTTATCATCAGGTGACCCACCTGCTCGTTTGCTAGTCTGCCATAAAAATATCTTATATTTTTACTTAAAGGCTTAGATATCTAACATCTAGTCATTTCTATTAAATACAAAGACATTCAACAGTATATAGACGGGGTAATAGCTCGAAACTTGTCATCCAAGTTGTGACCTCGTGGTCATAAGTCACTCAGTCGTATTTAAGGCTGAGATCTATAGAGCGAACTTCGACTAAGTCTTTGTCTAAGTAACGAACTCAGTGGAAATTTTGACTTAGTCCGAGTCATTTTTACAAGAATTTTTGCTTAGTCTGTCTGTCAGCCTGTTTCTCTTGTAAACAAATACTCGGACTAAGTCAAAGTTCGATTTAACAATTCCAAATCCTCTTTGAGTTCGTTACTTTGACTTAGACTTACTCGAAGTTTGCTCAGCCTAAAACATACATGAGTAATAATAATAATAATATTAGCCCTGTAATATTACTGTCCCACTGCTGGGCACGGGCCTCCTCTACTAATGAGAGGGGTTAGGCCTTAGTCTACCACGCTGGCCTAATGCGGGTTGGTAGACTTCACATACCTTCGAAATTCCTGTGAAGAAATTCTCGGGTATGCAGGTTTCCTCACGATGTTTTCCTTCACCGTTATAGCAAGCGATATTTCACAATGAAAATACACTTAACATAGAAAAGTCAGAGGTGTATGCTCCATTTTGGGGTTGGTTTTGAACCTCCGACACTTGTCTCGGCAGTCCATACCATTCCAAACTGAGCTATCGCTGCTTTATACATGAGTTTTGACAGTAAAATCTAAAGTGATTCTTTAATATTCACCGAACATTCTAGGGTGTGAATTGTAATAAACGCCGTCGCATTGTAATAAGTGGGAGATGGCGTTACTGATCTTTGAAATCATTTTTTTTATAGCAAAGACAGGCAAACGAGCATATGGGTCACCTGATGGTAAGTGATCTCCATCGCCCATAGACACCCAAGACGAGAAAATCATAGTTGCGTTGCCAACTTAAAAGGAGGGAAATAGGGATTGGGAAAGGGAAAAGGGGGGAAACGGGCCACCGGAAATTTCACTTACCGAACGAAACGCGACAGCGTGCTGCCACTTTATCTTGGTTTTCTGTGAGACAGTAGTATCAAACCGGTCGAGCCGGCCCATTCGTGCTGTAGACATATCTGTCTACAGCGTGGCTTTACCACTCAAAAGGAAATGCAGGTTTCCTCGCGATGGTTTCCTTCATCGTTATCATCATCATCATCATCATCATCAGCCATAGGACGTCCACTGCTGAACATAGGCCTCCCCCAAAGATTTCCAAATCGACCTGTTATAGCAAGCGATAATTCACAATAACACACTTAACATAGAAAAGTCAGAGATGCTCTTTTTTTGGGACTGGATTTTCAGTTTTTTGTAAGGAAACTTATTTGATAGCCCCTCTAAAATTAGTAATTTTAAATCTCTTTGATTCAATACTAGTATATAGTGATTGGCCAGCCCAATTAGCGCTGGACGAAGCGGCTTACAAGAAGCTTACATCGGCTTTAGTGCAGTTCAAATCCGTAAGTACATTTAATATTAATTAACTATTACTAACTTTGAAGTATTGGGAAACGGATTTCTAAGTATGGCTTATGCAACAACATTTGTGAACATAAATACAGCTCTGTTTTTGACATATTCTTCTTTAGATTAAAGTCTCTGTGGTGAGAAGCCGGCTGTGAGGCAAGTGGCCGCGGGTTCGATTCCCGCATTGAGACAATTTTTTTTATTATTTATTTATTTATTTATAACATTACAACTATTTTTACAGGTGTCATACCTAATACAATAGCGTAGCACTATAACACTAAACATAAAATTATCTATATTATATTATTATCTACTACTATGGTATAAGCCATTAGTGTGAATTCAGTCAGTGAACAGGAGAACAAATCAACATGATGAGACATATCATTGAGCGTACGCAACGCGCGTGTGAGCGGTGCGTGCAGTAATAAATTGGTGCGCGCTCGCGGCACCGAGAACAATGGCGGTAAGCGCCTTCGACCCATGTAACCATCAGGAACACACAGCCCAACTGCTAGCAGGACACTCGGATTATGTATTTTACCACGAATCACTTTAAATAAGTATATGGCTATAGCTACTTCCCTTCTTCTTGTGTGCACAGATATCTGTTTCGAGTCTGGGTGTTGAGACCGAAAGTCTCTCAAAGATTCTGACGATACAGGTTATACCTAGTGTGGGATCAGGACTAGGTGTGTTGGGTGTAGTGGGTGGGCCTCCTTTTGTTAAAGATCGCTCGAAAAGTGTATCGAGTGTAGTGATTTCGGATAATTGTCGGGATTTAGTACAAGATATTGAAGGGTAGTACGTTAGTTATATTTATTTCAACTACCCTCTGAGTAATTCATAATATTTGTAGAAGGTATTTCTTTATTAACTAAAGCAAAAGGTATAAAAGAGCGGGAGCTATCATTATTGAGTTAGTCTCCCTTTGGAGCTGGAAGAGTACACAACTAGTTCGAGATATACAGTAAAGTTGTGTAGCGAATATAATGCATATAAGAGGCACGTTTTAACTAAGTCTTTTACACGAACACAAAAAGAATATTGTAAATCCACATGTTCCGGACATATTGCGTAACATACTTAAAAACACCGGCGAATTTAAAACCTCCTCCGTTTGGAGTAGGTTAAAAAGGCGCTCGCAGCGTCCCCCTGGAGTGAACTCCAAACACTAAGGACACGCGAGCTTTGAAATGCTTCATGAATTTGTATAATGGACTTACGGCGAACGCCTTGTGACGCCTTGGTTTAGTGGCATAAGTTGTGGACCGAGAAGTTCTGGGTTGTAATTCGAGCAAAATATTTTTTCTGACATGATTTCGTGACTGAGTTTTTCTAGGTTGTAGTAAGGCAGGCTTAAACTGAAGCCATTCTGCAATGTACCTAAGAGTGCTTACCACAATAAAATGGGATAAAAGCTGTTAAGTCGTTTAAGAAAAACCAACCTTGTCTGTAAGAAATTGCCTAGTGCGATAAGACTGCCATTTGTACTGAATTTGTTTATGCATATTCCTTGTATTGTCCAAAGTGTACAATAAAGAATAAATAAATAAACCTGGGAATCGAACCCAGGACATCCCAGCTCACAGCCCATACAGACTGCCTTTAGACTTACAATATAAAATAAAATCATAAATCAGTGGCTTAACTATAGTGTTGGGGGGCCGTGGCAAAGCCATTGGATGGAGGAGGTCTTTTTAGCCCGAGTCCCCTTCTATGGTCACGGATTTTTCGGTCCGAGGCCTCCTCCCGATCACCGCTGAGGCCCCCTACGGTCTGGGGCCGTGGCATATTGCCGTCATGCCACCTTGTCGCTCCGCCACTATCATAAATACACGTCATCAGTCAGTCTTAAAAAAATAAATTCAAATACTAAAAACTTTTCCTCTCACTGTGACCTCAATATATCCAAGAAAATTCGTCTGAAACAAAACGTAACGAGAAAAAACTTTCCTTTTGTCTTATTCACACTCGATCTTCAACAATACGTTTAAAATTCTATCTGGAAAGCGAAACTTGTGAGAGTTAGAGCTTGCGTAGTATTTTATCTGACGTAGTCATTTGTATTGATATAAGGAAACTAGGTCTTGGAAACGACCCGTAGCTAAATCATGAGTTTTGGATCGTTTCGTTAGCAACTAATAATCACAAGTTTACAAACTTAACGGGACCGACTTCAAATCCGATCGTGACCAAATTTATATGGGACCAACCTTGAAAGAAGTTCTATTGAACACAAAAAGAATTTTGAAAATCGGTCCACATTTGGCGGAGATATCGCGTAACATACATAAAAAAATACAGATGAATTGAGGACCTCCTCCTTTTTGGGAGTCGGTCGAAAAGAAGAAGAGAAAATTTATTTATGGCAGCATCTCCCACCAATTACAAACTAGAGTCTATTCTTCTTTAGAAAAAATTGCTCCAACGCATTTTTTTCCTCGGGGAATCTAGTTACAGATACGATGCCCGAGCATGGAGGTATGTCGGATTCACCGGCCCTAAAGCCGTCCTACCGACTAATCCCCGCAGTGTTCCTCTATCTCCATGTTAAGAAGGTCATGGGGTACGCAGTTGCATGCAGCCGCAACCTCCGCAGACTTCTTCAACAGGGCCACTCGCGGTCTGAGAACTACTCAGACGGGGCGCAGTAATAAGCGCGTTCCCCGCTACCCCTACAGGCCTTATTGCAAGGTGGCTGCCTAGTCCTAGCATCCACCACCTGCAACCCAGTTCACGGAGACCGGAAGTCATCCCTTCGGCGTCTAATTCTCCAACTATCGGACTTCCACGCATTTGCGATGATTTTGCCAATGTCAAGGTAAATAGAGCAATTATCAGGTTTTCGTAATGACCATAAGACCAAGATGTGGATGATCTCAAGGACCTGCTGGATTTATGGCGGCAATTCCTTCTAATGCCACGCCCCTCAGATGACCTTCCCTCAGCGAATCGACTGAACAAAGCCAGCCAACGAACCAAGCAAAACTCATCAAAGATCACCGATTGAAGTTTCCACATTGTTCATCTTTGATGAAGTTTGGTGCATAAAACCACTTTACTTTAAAACAACAAAAACAACAAAAACAATCAGCTTAAGAGATTAATATGAAATAATTTTAACAAGCGACGTCCACCCTCTCAGATTTGCCGCTAAAACTTAAAATACAAGTTTTTTTTTAACCGAGCACGGCAAAGTGAACATAAAAAAAAACAAAATAAAAAAACTACACCTGATGGTAAGCGCAATGCAGTAAAAAAAGGAACCACTGACAAACAGTGTGTTGGCCTATTTATGTGTCTACAGAAGGAAGAATGCTTATAAAAAGTTATATAACAAAGTTCCAGCAATATTTCCCTCTAGTCTCTGTTGAGAGGATTTTCAGATTTGTCACGAGCCCCACTCTAATGTATTTGCATTTTATCAGATTCTCGCTTCCTTAGACTTATATATGCATTTGTAAGTGAGTCGTGGTTTCATTATTTGCATTTATTATATTACTTGGTTATTTATTTATTTTATTTTATTGAGTAAAGGAAACAAACAGTACTTAATTATTACATAATTAGTACATTTAAAACAGCACTTAAACCAGTGAAGTTTCCAAAAACAATTATTATATTCTAATTTGCATGTCGGTATTGGCAAATGAGTTAACAAAGGATATTAGGATTAAAGAGATGTACATACAAATACTAGGTGCGTCACAGCACACCTTACAAAAAGACTGCTGCTAGTCAGTAGGAATGATAATTTTTATGTTTATTACATGTGTTGATAAGAAGTGGAAAGATTAGTGCCAACTATAATCATTGTTGTTGTTTCCAGAGTTGACGTTTGAACCCAAAGAAAGAGAGGTGGACATAACATAACACATAACATAAGCTCACGCCTGTATCCCCGAAGGGGTAGGCAGAGGCGTACTAGCGAACTAGAACACCCACATTTCGCCGAGCTTAGTTCCGTCCCAGATGTGATAGGGGGCGAGCCTATCGCCATCTCGGGCACAAATTCCAGCCTCCGGGCTGATATGGAAAAATCCAATATCATTTTGCCCGACCCGGGGATCGAACCCGAGACCTCAGAACCGTAGTCGTACCGAAATACCACCACGTCACGGAGGCAGTCAAGAGTGGTGGAAAATATCAATATTATTAAATTTTTTGTTGTAACAGTTAGTAACTCTAACAATAAACCTATTTTTAGAGCCAACTGTGCGAGCAAATGGTACGTTAAAGGTTTCCTTACAACGAGATGACAGTCTACGGCACTGAAGAACACTTTGCTTTGCAAAGTTTTAGGAGCCATCTCTTTATGAAGCTTTACTTAACGTAGTTCGCACAAAAAATTTGGTTTGAGCTATGTTCTTCTTTAGTTTTAAAATTTTAAACTTATCATATCAATTTTACTAACATCGGTTCGGTGGTTTAATCGTCAAAACGTAAGAAACAGGCCGACAAAACTTTAGCATTTGATGATTTTTTTGGAACTCTGAAAACTGTAATATGATATGGTTCTGTGATATTGTAGCAAAGATTTCTAATACGAGTATAGAAGTCTTTGTAGGGATGGTGAAAATTTGGTATTCAGTATTATATATAGTAGCGATAGCTCAGTTGGGAATGGTACGTACTGTCGAGACAAGTGTCGGAGGTTCGAGACCAACCCCAAAATGGAGCATACACCTCTGACTTTTCTATGTTAAGTGTATTTTCATTGTGAAATATCGCTTGTTATAACGGTGAAGGAAAACATCGTGAGGAAACCTGCATACCCGAGAAGGTATGTGAAGTCTACCAACCCGCATTAGGCCAGCGTGGTAGACTAAGGCCTAACCCCTCTCATTAGTAGAGGAGGCCCGTGCCCAGCAGTGGGACAGTCATATTACAGGGCTAATATTATATTATATTATTATTATATATTATGTATTTGGGAAAATGGTTGTGTGAACTGCTGTAGTCTCAACCATGTATTCTCAAATTGCTCTTCCGCTTCCGTTTGCAGTGTGTGTAATAAACGTCATCACACGTTATTACATTTCGATAAAAATAATAATAAAAATACTTCTTTACCTTATATATCCGTTTCGACTCCTGCAAAAGCTGTGAATATAGTAACGCAGGAATCAAGCAATCAAACCACGGTTGACGTTGTTAATAGTGTTTCGCCTACTCAATCTTCTAGTGCTATTGCGGTATCACATAGTCCTTCTATGTCATATAATGCGAATGTTCATTCGGGTTCTACAATATTGCTTGCAACTGCACAAATATACGCTAAGCCTAGAGGTAATAATAAGAAGCAGATTGTTAGGTGTTTAATAGACAATGGGTCTCAAAATAATTTGATCACTGTTGAGTGTTGCAAGACTCTTAATATTCCTATAATCCCTTTAAGTAATTCTTTTGTTAAGGGGATTGGGTTGTCTTCGCAGCCGATTTATGGGTATGCGTACGTTGACATTGAGTCACGCATTCATCCTAATTATAAATATTGCATCCATGCTCTAGTGGTGCATTGTCTAACGGATGAATTGCCTTCGCATTTCATTTGCAAAGACAATATGTCGTATTTGTCGGACCTTCCGATGGCTGATCTTTCGTGGAATGTCCCAGGAAATATTGAAATGATTTTAGGTGCTCAATTATTTCCATATATATTCTTAGGGAGAAAAATTGAAGAATCAGGTTCGCGTTCTCCTCCTGCTTTATCGACTGTGTTCGGTTATATTTTAATGGGTGATATACCTAATACTGAAACAATTAATGATTCTTTTACTGGTTTCGCATTGAATGAACTGATGCAAAAATTCTGGGAGCTTGAGGAACTTCCTCAGGTAAAATATCTAAGTCCTGATGAGACTGATTGCGAAAATATTTTTATTTCTTCTGTGACGCGCGACCAAAAAGGTCGATTTTCTGTGGCCTTGCCTTTTCTGAAAAACTGTTCAGAGTTGGGTCATTCTAGGGCTGTTGCTCACCGTAGGTTCATGTCATTAGAAAGGAAGTTTAAACAAGATCCTTCTCTGAGAGAGAAATATAATCTAGTGATTAAAGATTATATCGACAATGGTTTCTTATCCGAAATTCCGGATACGGAAATTACAGAAGAGGGTTATTATATTCCTCATCATGCTGTTGTTAGGGCGGATAAGCCTATGCCACGAGTGGTGTTAGATGCTAGTGCGAAGACTCACACCGGGTTATCTTTAAATGATATTTTGCATGTAGGTCCTAATTTACAGGCCGATTTATTTTTATTATTATTGAATTTTAGATTATTTCCAGTGGCGATGTCGTCTGACATTAAGCAAATGTATTTACAAATTGGTGTTTCGGTAGAATATCGCAAATTTCTGAGAATTTTATTTCGTTTTAGTGGTAATGATACAGTTCGCACCTTCCAGTTCAACAGGGTTCCTTTTGGTTTAAAATCGAGTCCGTTTTTAGCTATGCGGACTATTCGTCAATTGGCAGAAGAAATGAGTGCAACTTACCCTGAAGCTGCTGCCGTAGTGACATCAAAAATGTATATGGATGATCTCGTTCATTCTGTACCTGATTAAATAATTGCTACAAATCTTGCTAGGCAATTAATAGATATGTTTAAAGACGGCGGCTTTGATTTAGTAAAGTGGAAAAGTAACTCTGCTATTCTTTTGGAGAATTTGCCTAATTCTCACTGTAGTAATGTTGTTTTTTCTGGTGACGTTGATAGTTCTTCAAAGGTTCTTGGTATGTATTGGGATCCAGTTGGTGACGACTTCTCTTTTATAATAAATAACGAGAAAGTTAAATGTACCAAGAGGAACATACTCTCTGTTGTTGCGAGACTGTTTGATGTCTTAGGATTAGTAGCCCCAGTGATTTTATATGCCAAATTGCTTATTAAAGAGTTGTGGTTATGTAACATAGGTTGGGACGATACTCCTCCTGAGGATGTTGTTCGTCGCTTTAGTGTTTTAATTCAAGAGTTCTCGTTGTTACGAGAACTGAAAATTCCACGTCATATAGGAGTTTTCAAAGATTGTTCAGTGAATATTGTTGCCTTTTGTGATGCAAGTATGGATGGTTATGGGTCCGTTGTTTACTTGCATATTACTGATTTAGCAGGTGACGTTGCTGTCAGATTGTTATGTGCAAAATCAAAAGTTTCGCCTACTAAAGTAACTACTTTGGCACGTTTAGAATTATGCGCTGCACTCTTGTTGTCTAAGTTAGTTAAAATTGTGTTTGATTATTATCAATCTCGTATACCTATTGCAGGTATATATGCATTTTCTGATTCCACTATTGCGCTTTCGTGGATTCACTCTTCGCCACATCGATGGTCTGTATTCGTTAGTAATCGTGTTGCTCAATGTCAATCAAATTTGGCGGCGCAGAATTTTTATCATATTGCAGGTTCTGAGAATCCAAGTGATTGCCTTTCGCGAGGAGTTTTGCCTTCGAAACTCCTTTCAAATGATCTGTGGTGGAACGGTCCATCATGGATTCGCGCCCCAGTTTCTGAGTGGCCTATAAAAAGTTTTACTGATATTGATGTCGGAATGATGCCTGAGTCAAAATCAAGCGCTTTAATTTCGAAACTTAAACATCAAAATGTTTCAGTTTTGTTAGATTTATCTCGCCGTATTTCATCCTGGGATAAACTTTTGCGTGTCATTGTTTATGTTTTGCGTTTCCTGAAGAAAATAGATACTTCTAATTTTGTAAGAAATCTAATCATCGCTGAAGAGACTTTGATTAGGGCAATTCAATTTGTTCATTTTCAAGAGGATATATTTCAAATAAAAAACAAGAAACATCCGTCAAAGCGTTTGCAAAATTTGTCAGTTTTCCTGGATGATAATGGTGTTCTTCGAGTTGGCGGTAGACTTTCAATGTCAGACTTGCCTTATGAAGCTAAATATCCAGCATTGCTTCCCAAACATGACCATATAGTGGACCTTATCATACGACACTATCACATCATGAATTGTCATACGGGTCCTGGTCTACTTATTTCGATTTTGCGTCAAAGGTTCTGGATATTAGATGCTAGAACTACCGTTAGGGCTATAGTTAGAAAATGTAATAAATGTTTTCGTTTGAGTCCTAGTCATACTACTCCAAGAATGGCTGATTTGCCTGCCTACCGAGTAATGGAGGCAAAAGCTTTTGTCCATACTGGAGTTGATTATGCGGGTCCTATTCGCATTACTCTCACACGTCGGAGAGGCCAGCACTCTCAAAAGGCTTATATTTGCTTATTTGTGTGTTTAGTTGTTAAAGCTGTGCATATTGAATTAGTCTCGGATTTAACTTCTGATTCTTTTTTAGCAGCGTTTAAGCGTTTTATTTCTAGACGCGGACCAGTGTCATTTCTATACTCTGATAATGGAACAAATTTCATAGGTGCACGGGCTCAGTTAAACGATTTATATAAGCTTCTTTTGGACGGAGAATTCCAGTCTATTATAAGGAATGAATTAATTAGTCGTCGTATTGAGTGGAAAATGATTCCACCGAGAGCTCCCCATTTTGGGGCGATGTGGGAAACAAATATAAAAAGTTTGAAAACTCATTTGTACCGAGTCATAGGCAATCAATTATTGACTTATGAAGAATTTCAGACGGTTCTAGTTCAAATAGAGTGTATCATGAATTCTCGTCCTCTGAATGTAGTTTCTTCAGATCCATACCCGGAAATAATAACTCCGGCTCATTTTCTTATGTCCACACCTTTACAATATTTGCCTGCATCGGAACTACCGGTCGAGCCAATAAATTTGTCCAACCGAAAAGCATTATTGGATAATTTAGTCCAAGCTTTTTGGCGTAAGTGGCGTATTGAGTATTTGCATACGCTTCAGGTCAGACAGAAGTGGGCTACCGATGATCATCCCGTTAAAGTTGGCACTGTTGTGTTGATCGGTGAAAATAACTCACCACCTTTGTCTTGGCCGATGGGTGTTCTAACTGAGGTTTTCCCAGGCAAGGACGGTGTTGTTCGTGTCGCTCTGGTGAAAACCAGGTTTGGTGTTTTCAAACGACCGATTATAAAATTATATCCGATACCAACACAGTAATTTAATATCATTTATTTAATCTCACTTTAGTTTTATTATAATTTTTTTTTTTTTTCTCTCATTCGATAACGCTTTTGTAATAAGCTGTTCGTGGTTTCGGGTACAGCCAACCATAAATTCTTATTTTAATTTGACGGTAATCGCTATTCGTATAATTTCTTTTTCTCTCTGTTGAAAGTTCTGGGAACTTCCAAGGCCGGGAGCATGGTGGAGCCACTTCGTGTATCCAAGGGGTGAGTCACCGACTTGGGTGAGCTCTGGGCGGATCATGCTCTCCAACTTACGCGGCGCGATCTAGGAGGTAGATCTCCTTGGTCGCGGACTCTTTGGTGTATGCCTTAATGATTATTACTGGCATGCGCCAAGTCTCATTCATATTTGAATTTAGTTACGCTTTTCTATGACATTCCATTCTAAACTTCACTTACTATATACATTTTTTCACACGACATGACAACATAATTAATTTCTTTAATAATACACTTGATTCACGTTATTCTCTGCAAATCGCTATTGACGCTTCATTGGAGCCCCTTGGCCGTGGACGTCTCAAGTTCCTGTACTCAAAACCTCATCGCTTTATGGAGCGCTAACCGGCGCATCGCCCGTGTGTCATTTCAAGGCTGTAATTGAGGAGCTTCGAGAGGATCAGGGAGGTGTATGCCTGGATCTGTGCTGCGAGGTTGGTGAGTCTTTTATTTATCCCGCCCAGACCGATACCTTCGTCGGTTCTCACCTTTGGGAGTACGGGGTGGTTTGGGTGATCGGGCCCCTTGGCCCACATTAAACACTGGTAGGGCTATTTACAAGCTCTACCAAGAGGACCTTCCTCTATTAGGAAGCCTTTTTCTTTTTCTCTCTCTCTTTATTATCTTTTTATTTAAAGCAGATACTGGCATACGCGCAGATAGGTCACCTGATGGTAAGTGATCTCCACCGCCCACAGACACCCAAGACACAATAAGAATCATGGGTGCGTTGCCAACTTAAAAAGAGGAAATGGAAGGGTAGGGAAAAAGGGATTGGGAAAGGAAGGAAGAAATGGGCCACCGGAAAGCTCACTCACCGAACGAAACGAAAGTCTATCGAAAATCCCTTATTCACTGCAAGTCTGCAACAACTCATCTTTTTCTATACAATAGTCAGTTATTTGACTGCAAATTATGTTATTTATTATCCGTTTAGGTACTTTACTGGTCATTCAAAAAATTCAATAGCCAGTACCATAATTCATCGCCACCTGGTGCCAACAGCTTCATACCTTCATCAAGAGCCCCGAACTCATAATTCTGCGTGACGTAGGGTCAGTGACATTCACAACATTGTTTAGCTTTGTGGATTGGGCCCATTTTTCATTATGAACATTTTCTGTGGTATAGGGGAAGAGCGATGTTACTTATTTTTTGTTGCAAATTGTCGACAGGTAAGTTACCATCACTTATAATCACAAGTTTAAAAGCTTAACACACCGACTTCAAATGCGATTGTGACAAAATTTAAGACCACCCTTGAAATAAGCTCTATCGAACACAAACATAATTTTTAAGATCGGGCCACATTTGGCGGAGATATCGCGTAAAATATAATAAATACAGACGAATTGAGGACCTTCTCCTTTTTGGAAGTTCGTCGATAAAACTTGGTATGCTCGTTCGTTCCAAAAAAATACATAAAATCTAATTTATCTTTATTTTTGATCAAATAATATTAATACTTAATAATGATAGAATGAATTTAAAAGTGGTAGAGCCACGCTGTAGACAGTAACGTCTATAGTACGAATGGGCCGGCTCGACCGGTTAGATACCACTGTCACAGAAAACCGACGTAAAGTGGCAGCTTGCTGTCGCGTTTCGTTCGGTGAGTGAGATTTCCGGTGGCCCATTTCCCCACTCCCTTCCCAATCCCCTTCCCTCCCCTTCCATTCCCTCCTTTTAGGTTGGTAACGCACTCATGATTCTTTTTGTGTCTTGGGTGTCTATGGGCAGTGGAGATCACTTATCATCAAATTACCCATCTGCTCGTTTGCCAATCTATATATATATATATATATATATATATATATATATATATATATATATATATATATATATATATATGTCGGATGGCCAACGCCGACGTTGTTTTTTTAAAAACGGTGACGTCAGCATGGCTGACGTCACTTTTGACAATAAGATGATTACTCATCTTATTTATCAACTGTGAACACTGAGATTCACTAATTCCCTTTATTAACGGTGCTCAAGAGCACCGTCTAGTCAGGGATGTGGACAGTCCGAGTGCCGGAGCACGACTGTGTCGAATCTGCTCTGAACACTCCTTTTATAGGGTGCAATATTTGCAACTACCTACTCGATACCGAATATTGAATGTTACAGAAATAATTATAACGATTATTTTAACTTTTTAGAATCTTTTAAGGTTTCAGCAGTTTAACAATTGTAAAATGAATTAATAACGTGAAATAACAACGGCTTTTTAAATAAGCTTGCGATTTTGCGCCGATACGGCCATTCTGATAGGCGGTGCGTGCTCTGCACCAGCCTTGTAATTTGTTGTGAATACTCATAGAACAATTTTTTTTTTTCTTTTTCTTTCTTTTCATTTGAAATAGCACATGCTCCTATTGAAAGCTTGTGGTTGTACGCCGATACGGTCATTTTGAAAGGCCTCGTTTATTATTGCTAATTTAAGATTCCGATTTTTTTTTTAAAACTACCGCCGGATCCAAACGCGGCCCTGCCTGAGAAGACCCGGCGAAACAAACTCAGCGGGCAAAATTACCTAGCTCACAAAACAATTTCCCGAATTGACCACTCAGGATTTTTCAAATTGACCACTTATGATTTTTAAAGATGATCACTAACGTTGACATTTAGACTTCAAAAATGACTGCAACAGTGTCACATACACCGTCTCGATCAATCCTGACCATAAATCAGGTAGTTTTGTTTTTGCATTGAATTCTGAGATGAAATTGCACACAAATCAAAATACGGGTATTTAGACGCACCGCGTGCCCTAGTTTATATGGTTTTTAGAGGAGGTATCCGACCAGCCTTGCTAGACCATATTATCAACATTTGTACAAATGTTCCACACAATGCACAATCAGTAGTCAGAGTGCGAATGCTCCACGCATCTATGCACTTTTCTTACGGGGATAATGGTCCACAGGGATTCTAAAGGAACGGGAAGGGTCGATGCTGTGGCGCTGAGCGGTCCTGTACGCCGTGGTCCACAGAGGCTCTGAAAAGTTTTTTTTTTTTTTTGCAAATGCTCCACGCATTTTTGCACTTTTCTTATGATAATGCTGTGGTTCTGAGCGGTCCCGTACGCCGTGGTCCACAGTTTTTTTTTTTTTTTTGTTAAGGATGATGCTGTGGTTCTGAGCGGTCCTTTACGCCGTGGTCCACAGGGGTTCTAAAGGAACTGGGAAGGACGATGCTGTGGCCTGGGCCTTTATTATTGACCGTGGTCCACAAAGGCACTGAAAAACTAGTTCGAAAGTATCAGTCGGATTGAAATATCAGTCGGATTGAAATATCAGTCGGATTGAAATATCAGTCGGATTGAAAGTATCCGTGGGATTTAAAGTATCGATTATCAGGGCGGAAAGGTTCAAGTTAAGTGAGTGGGATTGTGATCCCACTTCTGATGTCGGATGGCCAACGCCGACGTTGTTTTTTTAAAAACGGTGACGTCAGCATGGCTGACGTCACTTTTGACAATAAGATGATTACTCATCTTATTTATCAACTGTGAACACTGAGATTCACTAATTCCCTTTATTAACGGTGCTCAAGAGCACCGTCTAGTCAGGGATGTGGACAGTCCGAGTGCCGGAGCACGACTGTGTCGAATCTGCTCTGAACACTCCTTTTATAGGGTGCAATATTTGCAACTACCTACTCGATACCGAATATTGAATGTTACAGAAATAATTATAACGATTATTTTAACTTTTTAGAATCTTTTAAGGTTTCAGCAGTTTAACAATTGTAAAATGAATTAATAACGTGAAATAACAACGGCTTTTTAAATAAGCTTGCGATTTTGCGCCGATATATATATATATATATATATATATATATATAATATATAGGCCTTTTATAGGTGCGATTTTAGATACAGGGAAGGTTTGCATTGCATTCCTTTCTCGGATCAACGTATATACAAATTGAAATAAAGAACGAAACGTTACCTTTATCACTCTTCTGAAGTTAGTCGCGAGCGGAGGTGGAACTGTTATCTTAGCATCGAAGTAGGCTGTGTAGTCTATGAGTCTTGTTTATTATAGGTTGTTAAATAATTCTTATATCAAATAGGGTTTTATCACCCTCAAACTGTTTGACGTAAAAATAAAAATGATAAGTTCGTTTCGCCTCCTCGGTCTAGTGGCAGCATGTATGGGCTGTGGACCGGGGGTCTATTCCCAGGTCGGGCAAAGCAAATTTTTTAATTTAATTTGCCCGGGACTGAATCCCTCATAGGGGGTTTTCGTCAGGCAGGCGGCTGGTCGTAAAAACTAAAAACTATGCCAAAACCTCTCTGCAACATGCTTGAAAAAGTGTGTTGCGCTGACCCCACATTAAGGTGGGATAGGGGCACATAGAAAAAAGTTTCATAGTTAATTAGCATTTAAGAGCACAAATACAGCTAGCGTAAGGGGATTAAGTAAGTTCGGAGCATTTTTACAATTAATCGCTCGCTTTCTTCGCTCGTGCCAACCCCCAAAGAGAAATTATACGTCATAAAGCAGCTATTTGTTGGCAGCTTATAAAAGTTTTTAGATTTATTTTATGACGTCTAATGCCGTTTTGTTTTATATCTTTTGCAGATGACGTAAGCAATATGACGTGTTATTTGAAGAGTTCAGCATAGTACTCAGGGATCCATATTCACTTTCTACTTGCCTTTATCCCACTGCCACACACCCCACATTAGAGTGGGATAAAAAATACATGCATACAGCCTGCCGGGTTCGATTCCCACACTAAATTGTTGTGTGGCTTAATAATATTTGTTTCGGGTCTGGGTGTTGTGAGACCGTGCGTCTCTCGTAGTTCCTGATACCTACGACACAAGACTCGATCTTATTGTGGGGTCAGGATTATGTGTGTGACTATTGGGTGTATTGATATGTTGACTCACGCCTGTATCCCCGAAGGGGTAGGCAGAGGCAAACCAGTGAACTAGAGCCCACGTTTTGCTGAGCTTATTTCCATTCTTTCTCAATCTTATATACATATGTACATACATAATATCACACGTGTATCCCATAGGGGTGGCAGAGACTATGGATTTCCACTTCGCCCGATTCTGACACACTACTTTCGCTTCATCTACTTTCATCAATCTCTTCATACATTCGCGTCGGATAAGGGTACTTTTTGTCTTTTCTTTAGTTAATATATCATTTCGTTAATATAGCATTCTTATTGGGCACAAATTCCAGATTCCGAGCGGATACTCAGTAGAAAAACCCAATATTACTTTAAGCGACCCGGCGATCGAACCCGAGACCTCAGGACGGTAGTCCTACCGCGCACGCAATACAACTACGCCACCGAGGCTACAGAAATCAACTACAAAGCACTTTAAGAATCCGCTTTTTATACATATTTATTCATAGACCGTTTTTAAACATCCTTAGAGACATCAGTAAAATATTTCATAGACTAATATTTTAGTTTTACTTATATTAAAGAGATTATTATAAATAATAGTCCATTAACAATAATTATTACTAAAACACGCAATAAATATTCATTTTGTAACACTATCTACGATCTTTTATAATTTTATTATGTTACTTTATTTGGTCTCAAAAGACAGTTAAGCGATACTTAAGATAGCTTTATATTACTTATTATCATGAAAAGAGACAACAAGTGGAGATCACGTACCGGCAAGCATTAATGTGTGGCCTTACACCCTTTCAAGCATGTTGCAGAAACGATTTAGCTTAGTTTTTACTGGTCGCTTGCCTGACGTCAACCCCTTTTAAGTTGATCCAAGCCCGGGCAAATTAGAAAATTTGCTTTGCCCGACCTGGGCATCGAACCCAGGACCTCCCGGTCTACAGCCCAGCAGAACATCTATGAATATAAAAAAAACAGTGCGATTTCAATAAGAATTCTATTGTCAAAAATATTCCTGCTAGGGCCGCTGTTTTTAAGTGGAGTTCAGTCCCAAAAACCAGCGATGACCGACAAGCAATGGTATTATCAGTGGTCACTAGAATAATGCCGGCCTACTTACGTATTTGTACATACATATGTACATACATATAGACTCACGCCTTTTTCCCATAGGGGTAGGCAGAGACAACGGATTTCCACTTGCTACAATCTTTATACATCTGTTTCGCCTCATTCAGTCTCATTACATTCTTCATGCATGCACGTCGGTTTAGGGTACTTTTAACTTGACCTTTCGCATTTGTCTTACGGTTAAAACCGTCAATTCCCTGCTAGCATTCCTACTACATCCTGTTCCTTTTCCTACAAATCACAACCTCTTATCTAAGCCCCATCCTTGTTATTGTGTCTATACCTGCCTGCTTGCTTTCTAAATTGATAGTGTTATAGCATAATTATTATATAAATGTACCTAGACCTTGTTGTGACCTGTCATAAGTGCTTTTTATATGCCTACGTGACCAATAAAGGTTTTTATTTTATTTATTATTTTTAAGACAACAGAATTATGTGCATTTTATTTATTGAATAGAACAGTACCAACACCATTATATCTAAATCTAATGGACAGACATGCAATAATAAATAATGTCGATTGAAATCCGAATAAAACTATCAGTAAATCGCTTTATTTAACTCCCAATTACTGAGTAATAGTAGCGAATAAATCGAATCATTCATAATCTGATGAAGGCTATTGGGAATCTAATTTCATTGTTTGCTAAAATACGTGCTATGAGTTATGATTTATCAGCTTATACTTCGAAAGAATATATAATAATAATATTAGCTTTGTAATATTATTATTATATATTCGACTGCCTCGGTGGCGTGGTGGTATTTCGGTACGACTACGGTTCTGAGGTCTCGGGTTCGATCCCCGGGTCGGGCACAGTGATATTGGATTTTTCCATATCAGCCCGGAGTCTGGAATTTGTGCCCGATATGGCGATAGGCTCGCCCCCTATCACATCTGGGACGGAACTAAGCTCGGCGAAATGTGGGTGTTCTAGTTCGCTAGTGCGCCTCTGCCTACCCCTTCGGGGATACAGGCGTGAGCTTATGTTATGTTATGTAATATTAATATTCCACTGCTGGGCACAGGCCTCCCCTGCTAATGAGAGGGGTTAGGCCTTAGTCTACCACGCTGGCCTAATGCGGGTTGGTAGACTTCACATACCTTCGAAATTCTTGTGGTGAAATTCTCGGGTATGTAGGTTTCCTCACGATGTTTTCCTTCACCGTTATATCAAGCGATAATTCACAATGAAAACGCACTTAACATAGAAAAGTCAGGGCCCTTAAACAAATGGCTTATGTGTTAGTCGAATAGAATATTCCAAAAGAATAAATGTATGGGAATGACAAGAGTACGCTATATGCGGCGTACTCTTATGTCATTCCCATACATTTATTATATTCGACTATTCTATTCGACTAGCACATAAACCACTTGTCTAAACCCACAGAGGTGTATGCTCTTTTTTTTGGGGGTTGGTCTCAAACATCGACACTCATCTCGGCAGTCCGTACCATTCCCAACTGAGCTATCGTTGCTATATTTATTACATAATTACAATACGTATATGAATTGTGTTCCAGCCCTGGGTTAGAATCTCAGGTCAGGTAACATTGGAGGTTTTTCTCACGATTTGGCCGGCCCTCTTAGTGGGGGTTGACGTGAGGCATCCTGAGGTCTCGGGTTCGATCCCCGGGTCGGGCAAAGTGATATTGGGTTTTTCCATATCAGCCGGGAGTCTGGAATTTGTGCCCGACATGGCGATAGGCTCCCTATCACATCTGGGACGGAACTAAGCTCGGTGAAATGTGAGTGTTTTAGTTGGCTAGTGCGCCTCTGCTACTCCTTCCGGGATACAGGCGTGAGCTTAGTTACATAAGAATTTCTTTACCGATAGTACTATGAGCAACGTCTAATGAACCGTTGCTATCTTTTAGTGGTCAATAAGGCAGCAAATCGCGTTAGCCGATATGGGGGCAAACGTTGAAAATCAAATTGATAATAACTCGATTAAACAAGCTACTTGGGTTACAGTGACGAATTCAGAGTGAGCCATTGTGTGGGTTATGACCATTTAATTGACTTTTTATGGGCCTTACCATCGATATATTAATTACCTAGATGCACAGTTGACACTCGGAAAATGGGACAGCAAAGGAGTGCTTAAGCACTCGTTTTCCCTACAGTCCGACGCCGATGGAATTCTAAATTTCAAAATTCAAATTTAAGAACGCTTGCTCATTTCATTTAAAAAGCTACTTTATTACACGTGCATAGGGTTATATTTGTGTTGATTTAATTAGAACTTGTGATCTTTTTCTTTGTTTTATTCCTGAGACCACTTTTAGGAGGATATTTGCAAAGAACTGTGCATCTAGGGTATATTATATTGATGAGCCTTACTTATAAAAACATTCTAGCTTTTCTTTCCGCTAAGAATAGCCTGTCACTTTTTTCCTTGCGTTACATTGTTTAAAAATGAAAGAGACAACCTATGCTTAAAGATAAGCAGCGCTGTGGGAGAAGATATCAAGGAACATACTTAAAAAAATAACGACGAATTGACAACCTCTTTTTTTAATCGGTCGAAAAGAGTAAGAAGGTTACAGACGTAAATGATGTGCAATTCACACAATTTGTTAGATTTAAAAACGAATGCTAGCTCGAGGCTCGGGCAATTTCATTACGTGAAAACATTAGCCCGAGCACGAAAAACTAATGTAAATGTAAATGTATTCGAGCTCGCTGCGCACTAATGACGTTTGGTTAATATTTCATACAAATTTCATAGACGCGCATCGAGTTCGAATACATTTACGGTTGTCAGAAATTTTCCTGCTCAGGCCGCAGATGTGCAACACGTGGCAGAAATAATGGTTTGTTTACTAGAAGCAGTAGTATAGAAATACTAAAACCTAAAAAAGGTAGAAACCTGCCTTTATACCACCTTAATATGGTGTCGGCGCAACATACTTCTTCAAGCATGATGCAGGATTTGGCTTAGTTTTTGGGACCGGCTGCCTGTCCGACGTCAACCCCCTTGGTCTGGCAGCATATATGGGTTGTGGACCGGGAGGTCCTGGTGTCTATTCCCAGGTCGGTCAAAGCTAATTTTCTAATTTAATTTTCCCGGGGCTGGATCCCCCAGTGGAGGTTGATGTCAGGCAGGCAGCAGGTTGTAAGAACTATAAAAATCCTTTCTGCAAGATGCTTTAGAAAGTGTGTTGCGCTGACCCCATATTAAGGTGGGATAAGGACAGGTAGAAAGAAAGAGAGATAGAATAGTAACTGTTACTGTTGAAGCGATAACTTCTTATGGGAGGGTAAACTTCGTAACGTAACACGTTACGTTACGGCGTCACTCTGTCTGGCTTCTTATCATATTAATATACATAAAATTTAAGTAATCACCTAAGCTTTTCTCAAGTTAAACAATTTTAATATTATATAGGTTAACTTAAATTAATTTAAATTATCACTTCTGTCGAGCGTCAAATAAGATTTTTTTTATATGACTGCCTCGGTGGCGTGGTGGTATTTCGGTACGACTACAGATCTGAGGTCTCGGGTTCGATCCCCGGGTCGGGCAAAGTGATATTGATTTTTTTCATATCAGCCCGGAGTCTAGAATTTGTGCCCGATATGGCGATAGGCTCGCCCCCTATCACATCTGGGATGGAACTAACCTCGGCGAAATGTGGGTGTTCTAGTTTGCTAGTGCGCCTCTGCCTACCCCTTCGGAGATACAGGCGTGAGCTTATGTTATGTTATGTCTTTTATATAAAAAGTGAGGAATCGAATTACAAGGAGCCTTCGTCACTGCTTGGAAAAATGCTGGAATACAGATAAAGTAGTCCGTCGCAAGAATTTCGACAAAACAAACATAATACCCGACTGACGCCGTGAAGTAACTGGGTAACAACATAAATATTATTTTACGCTAAGCTAAGTTACTGAGACGAAAATGGAGCTTTTTCCTCATTTTTGGGACCCTAAATAATCCCCTTTAGATCATCAATCATCTCACCCTTTTCCACTAAACGTCAGAAGTTTAAAACATGGATATCGTGTTATCTATATAAAAATAATCACAAGTTGAAAAACTTAACTGACCGACTTCCAATTTACTGATTGTGACCGAATTTATATGCGACCACCCTTGAAATAAGCTCTATCGAACACAAAAAGAGTTTTGAAAATCGGTCCACATTTGGCGGAGATATCGAGTAATATACATAAAAAAAATACAGACGAATTGAGGACCTCCTCCTTTTGTGGTCGATAAAACTTGGTGCACCTTACCATCGATATATTAATTACCTAGATGCACAGTTGACGCTCGGAAAATGGGACAGCAAAGGAGTGCTTAAGCACTCGTTTCGAATTCTAAATTTCAAAATTCATATTTAAGAACGCTTGCTCATTTAGTTTAAAAAGCTACTTTATTACACGTGCATAGGGTTATATTTGTGTTGATTTAATTAAAACTTGTGATATTTTTCTTTGTTTTATTCCTGAGACCACTTTTTAGGAGGATATTTGCAAAGAACTGTGCATCTAGGGTATATTATATTGATGCCAGTTCCATTTAAATATCTGCATTGAAACACGCCGCCCCCCGCGCCGCTGCCGCTCCGCTTCCGCTCCGCTTCCGCTGAGTTCTTGTCCGTGGCATTACGTGTCGATAGAAAACTCTGTTTCACTTTCAATGTTCCTAGCACTCCATGTTTTTTACGTCCGTGGGATCATACAAACATTTGTCTTACTGTTAATCGAACCCGCGGCCTCGTTTCACAGCCACTCGCCCGCTGCACCACTAAAGCACTCTTTATAATTACCAAGGTCAAGACCATGCAGTCAAAAACAAATTGCTACGTATATTCATACATATTCGTAGCAATTTTATTCCGTTTTATTTCACGGAACATTCCCTCAGGAGAAATATAATCACGCGTGGGAAGCGGGACACGTCGTGTTACTCTATAAAAATTAAGCCAAAGCGAGCGTCTGTGTCATCTTTATAAATGAGATATTTGATTACCACTGGCTTTGGATGAGATTAGCTATGTTTTTTGTTAGCAGAGACTGGCAAATGAACATATGAGTCAGGTGACCCAAACCAACCAAAACTTGACAAAACCTGCAGGTGCAGGTCGATTCTCTAAGAAACGCCACAACGTTGCGATCGACGCCTCGCTCCCGCAGCGCACATCGTTGAGATCGACGAGCGTTCAACGTTGCTGGGTCTTAGCGAATACTATTTTTCATACATTTACGTCAAACGCCTCGCTCGAGAGAGCTAGTTCGCATAAACGCCGTTATCACACATAGCGCTAGTGCGTGCGCTTTGTACCTTGCTGAATACAAAAATTAAAACATCGTTGCCGCAACGATGACGCAACGTTGTTTTCACAAATGAAACCTTAGAGAATCGACTTGCTGATGGTTAGTGAACTCCACCGCCCATAGACACCCAAGACACAAAAAGAATCATGGGTGCGTTACCAACTTAAACCGAGAAATGGGGACTGGGAAAGTGGGGGGTAATTGAGCCACTGCAAATCTCACTCACCGAACGCGACCGCGAGCTGCCACTTTACGTCGGTTTTCTGTGAGACAGCGGTATCAAACCGGTCGAGCAGTAGCCCGAGCACGAAAAACTAATGTAAATGTAAATGTATTCGAGTTCGCTGCGCACTGATGACGTTAGGTTAATATTTCATACAAATTTCATAGACGCGCATCGAGTTCGAATACATTTACGGTTGTCAGAAAATTTCCTGCTCAGGCCGCTGGTATATTCGTGCTGTAGACGTAACTGTCTACAGTGTGGCCCTACCACTCAAAAATACATTATTATTCATCTGACATTACAGTTTTAAATACCTTTAATAATCACAAGTTTAAAAACTTAACAGGTGGACTTCAAATCCGATCGAGACCAATTTAAATAGGTCCACTCTTGAAATAAGCTCTATCGAACACAAAAAGAATTTTGAAAATCGGTTCACATTTGGCGGAGATATCGCGTAACATACATAAATACAGACGAATTGAGAACCTTCTCCTTTTTTGAAGTCGGTCAAAATATGGTGTATTTTTCACGCAGAACTAGTAAATGAATGAGACGATGCCTAGTGAATAATTAAACTGGCTTAATTCGGGTCACGTTTTCGGAAAGTTTCGAGATAATTTATTCCTGAGTTTGGAGAAAGAAATCTTTTAATATATTTCTTTGGCGAAAATGTACGGATATTAAGTAATAAAGAATCTAGATGTTCTGTCTCGCCTCCGCGGTCTAGTGGCAGCACATACATGAGCACGAGGTCCTGGGTTCGATTCCCAGGTCGGGTGGGTGTTTTTCTAACACGATGTGCCCGATACTAGATCCCTAAGAGGATTAACGCCAGGCGTGTAGCCGGTCGTAAAAACTAAATCAAATCTTTTTTGCAACAACCTTCAAAAATTGTCGCGCCGACCCTACATTGAAGTGGGATACGAGCGGATAAAAAGTAATGTAATAAACATATTTCTATATTATTATCTAGATGAAACGTTGAGGAAGGATCTAATTCCTTTATTTACTATAACATTGTGACAATATGTAAAACATATAATAGAAAAACCCATTTAGTTACATCCGGGAATCGCACCTGAGACCACAGAACAGCGGTCATACCGCAATAAAAATACCTGCTATATTTTCTTAACTTAGTTTGCCTTAGCTCTACGCTATAGTACATTATTTTCAAGCAAGTTAAAAGAAATATTTTTCTTTGTTCTCCAGCAAATGTACAATTCAACGATAAGACGAAATAAGCCATCAAACCCGACTAAGAGAATTCCGTCTCAAGTTTTTATTTACGGAAACTCAAATACAACTGCAGTCTGCACATAGCAACATTCCGCTCTAATTGAAAAATGAAAAAACAAGACTAAGGTCGCGGACACGAACTCAGCGGGAGCGGAGAGGCGGCGGCGGCGCCGGGAGCGAAATCACTTATAATCACTTACTCACTTAAGCTTTCATACACTGTCGATGTTCGTTGATGTTTATCGTATAAATTCACATCACATTTAAACAACAAGCACAACTTTAGACTAGAATATGGAATCATTAAAACAAGCCACCACCCGCACCGTCAGAATTCCCGCCAGAACTCCATTTTGCCTTAAAAGAGTAGTGGTATTGCAGTATAAAGAAAAAATGTTACCACAATATAAATAACAATTTTGTGTTGATGTTGCCAACATGGAGTGTTGAGACCAGTCTGCCCTCAGCCTTAACAAAGAAGATAAGGATCCAAATTAACAAGAAATAGTTTCCAACATCGCTTACAGTCAGCCATTGTCTCGATTGAATAGATTGTGCTAGTTTTTGCTTCTTGGATAACTAATTTTATAAATCTGTACAAACTTGAGCTTTGTCTGGAATTCAAATGTAAGTTTTATAAACCTTGGTCTAGTGGTGGACTGCAAGGTCTTGGATTCGAATCTCGAAAAGACAGTGATGATTACGTGAAATTCCTATATAATAAGGAGAAAAGATGCTATAAAGTTCAGTCGGTAATATATTTATAAATTCCATATTTATTCAGTTTTTTCTTCTTCCTGTAAAATCGTAATAATGTAGATACGCCGTCTATACCAACTCTTACGCGGTGTCGCACGCGCAACGACGATATGTATCAATGACTAAAGAAAATATAACAGGACCTGTCATAACTGCGAAAAATACGTGTTTGAAACCGGTTCCGCCATTTTAGTTTGGCGATCTATTTACATAGTTTTCATCGTGTCGTAAGAATTAAACTACGTATTACTTATTGACTTTATTATAAATACTGTGCTTTATTTACAATAATCAAAGACAATAATACTACTGATTTCTTAAGTTTACGCGAATGTTATACATTGAAATAAAACTATTTTTACGGATTCTATCACGATTTGGTTTTTTGGTTTTCACCCGTGACCACGAAGACTGCATAGCCTTCGAAACGTCGGGAATAAAAATTGAAAACCAAATCGTGATAGAATCCGTAAAAATATTTTATTTCAACAATAATAATAATTTCGGAATATGAAGATGCCTAACTGCTATATTAATGGAATATTTCATTCGCAAAGTCGCCATTTTGGTTTCGTTTCATTAGGAATGCTTCATTTGTTTGTACTTATGCCTCTATTTTCTTTTGTCTGAGTATGTATAGCCAAGCCACATCGTTCATGACCATCTCGATATCATTTCGATAATATTTCTTAGTTACATTCAGAGATAACTTTAATTAAATATTTAACATACCACTAAAGTTTGAACTAATTTCGAAGTTGTTCAACTATTTCCATATAGGAAGTTTTACTCCGGAGATTATTATACTACTATCTTTTGCCCGCGGCTTCACACGCGTATTTTGTAGGGCCAATGGGAAAAGCTTTTGATTTGTCGATCCGCCTTGTCGTTTTAATCTAAATATTCTACAACGGAGCGATCCAGATATCGACTTTGAAGTCAATCGGCCTAAAAACAAAGAAAAACAAAATGGCGGCCACTTTTGACAGTTTTTACACCGGTTCTGTCATTCGGAACCACGGGGCGACGCAGATATCGATTTTGAAGTCAAATGGCCCAAAAACAAAGAAAAACAAAATGGCGGCCACTTTTGACAGTTTTGACATCCGTACCGTCGTTTGGAAACACGGGGCGACCCCGATATCGATTTTGGAGTAAATTGGTCTAGAAATAAAGAAAAATAAAATGGCGGCCACTTTTGACAATTTTGACATCGGTTCCGTCGTTTGAAACTACGGGGCAACCCAGATATCGATTTTAAAGTCAATCGACCCAAAAACAAAGAAAAACAAAATGGTGGCCACTTTTGACAGTTTTGACGTCGGTTCCGTCGTTTGGAACCACGGGGCGACCCACGTATCGATTTTGAAGTCAATCGGCCCAAAAACAACATAACATAACACAGTGGCCTCCGTGGCGCAGCGGGCGAGTAGATTGTGAAGACAGTAGGCTGTGAAGCGAGAGGCCGCGGGTTTGATTCCCGCATTGAGACAAATGTTTGTGTGGCCCACAGATATTTGTTTCAAGTCTGGGTGTTGTGAGACCGAAAGTCTCTCGTAGTCTCTGACACCCACGATACAGGTTATACCTAGTGTGGGGTCAGGACTAGGTGTGTGACTGTTGGGTGTATTTATTTATTTATTAAAACCTGTCACAGTGACCCGTAGTGAACACTTTTCGATAGTATTCACTAAAGGCGTGTTTGTAAATAAATGATATTTAAAAAAATCTCATCTGTTTATCAGATAAGTAAAGGTTGATGTAACACGATCTCTTCGATCAAGCTTACAAAGTTTACTAAATGATAGACAAAACAACTTTATAGACATAATATTTTATTGAAAAGGGACATTATTTTGCTTGATCCATCTATGACCATGTACAGTAGCGTGTATCCAAGACATGACATCTCCTGCTGATATTAATGTGACGAAGCTTGAACCTGCTGACTCCTCGGAGCAATCAACAGGTTTCCATGACGACACGATGCCCAGGAGAACCCCATTGAGTACTACTGGCGCTCCGGTGTCTCTCTGAAATAATTTATACCAAAGTTCCATTTAAGCAGCGATAGCTCGGTTGGTACGGACTGCCGAGACTAGTGTCGGAGGTTCGAGACCAACCCCAAAATGGAGCATACACCTCTGACTTTTCTATGTTAAGTGTGTTTTCATTGTGAAATATCGCTTGCTGTAACGGTGAATGAAAACATCGTGAGGAAACCTGCACCCGAGAATTTCCCCACAAGAAATTCGAAGGTATGTGAAGTCTACCAACCCGCATTAGACCAGCGTGGTAGACTAAGGCCTAACCTCTCTCATTAGTAGATTAGGCCCGTGCCTAGCAGTGGGACAGTAATATTACAGGGCTCATATTATTAAAGTGCCAGAGCTTCCAACAGGTCGGTCTGAAAATCTTTGGGAAGGCCTATGTCCAGTGGGCGTCCTGTGGCTGATGATGATGATGGAAGTCCAAGAACAAATTCCTATCTAAATCTGTGTTTAATTAGGACTTACAAATAACTTTTCTTTCCCCTCAATATGGGGTCGGCGTACTACACTTTTAATTTCAAGCATGTTGCAAATCAAATCAAACAAAATAATTATTGAATCCATAAAATCTTCAAACATCATTTAGATTCCGTCAAATTTTAACTTTACCGCCTGTTCGGAAGGCTGTTTCACCAGAGAAGAACGGGCAAGAAACTCTGACGTTGCTCTTTTTAAAATCAATTTACAGTCAGTTACCAATACAGTATAGCACCAGATACAGAAAGACCTTAAATTAGAGCAGCTAAACCATACCAACAATAGATTTTATTAGATGTAGGACCAAATAACATACAAGATATACTGAGTGACTGCCACAGCCACGGCAAGTTGAGCTGAAATAAACACAGTCCAGGCAGACCAGTCTCCAGAAGCAGCACCAATTCACGAGTATGACGCATGTGCCAGCCATCGACCTCCTCAACCAGAATTTGTTTTTACGATTGACTGCCTGATGTGATCCTTTTTCTAGGGGATCTAGTCAGTCCAATCGTGTTAGAAAATCCTAGCTAGTTCTGGGAATCGAACCTAGGACCTCCAGCATCAGAGCCAGAACTAGGTTGTAAACTTAGGGATTATTCCTTTTTTTTCGGTTTCAACATATTAAGTAGATTTCGTTAGACCTTACCCCACAAGAGCCAGTCTTGACTGCAGGATCCAGGCACATAACCACATCAGTTCTGTTAATATCCAGTGCCATCAGCTCATCAGTGCATTCGTCAGGGTCTAATGGATGGAGATGTGTCACTGACAGAATGCGTCGGCGGATGATGGAATCCATTGATTCTATGTGGCTGGGTTTGGTATGATTCTGATTCTGAAATAAGTTTAGGATTATCACAAAAAAGGAATTTGAAGAACAAGTCTAGCTTTGAAAAATTTGCCCTAGTCATGAATATAACACAGTCTTATTTACGTTATAATGCAATATGTCATACTTCTTGGGTATCTTGACTTGCTGAAATTATTTACTAAAGTTTTATAGAGCATACCATCTCTAGGCTCACATTATATTTCAATGCTAGTATTTATTGAACTCTAGCTAATAATTCAGTGATTAGTACTATTTCTGTCTATAATTATATTATCTAGTTTTTGACCGGCTTTATAAAAGCAGAAGGTCCCCAATTGGTCTGTCATCATTATCATCATCATCAGCTGTGGCTGATGATGATGATAATGATGACGTCCTGTGGGACGTCCACTGCTGGAAACAGAATTTGAATTGGTATTTCTTAATGTATGTTCCCCGATATCTCCGCCAAATGTGAATTTCAAGATTTGCGTTCGATAAAGCTTATTTAGGTCTCATATAAATTTGATCACGATCAGATAAAATTTGAAATCGCTCCATTAAGTTTTAACCTACCAGTGCAGAAAACCATGAAGTAACAAGGTAATGTGTTGCAGCAACCATTTTGGGAGTCTTCTGCAACCGTATAGCCCTTATACTTGGAGTAAACCTCACAGATGATGGTAGCATCAACAAGGCTATGTCAAACACTGGTGTCTGGTCGTCGAAGTATGGATGAATTTGGAATAGCTTGACGGGGAGAAGTATACCTCCCTTCTTGTAGTTGATACTGCCAAGTCTCACTCTTAGCGTCTTTAATGTTTCTCTTGTTCTGGAATTGAATAATCTGTTTTGGTTGATTAGGTTTCTTTGCGATAAGAGGGTATTTAATAAGTTTCTCATTATGGGTTCTATGTCGAAAGAATAAGCAGCGATAGCATAGTTGATATTGGTACAGCATGTCAAGGAAAAAAGTCTAAGGTTCAAAAACATGAATTTCAGCTTTTTTCTAAATTAAGTTTGGTATTACTATCTATCGCTTGCTTTGACGGATAAGGAAAAACATCGTGAGGAAACCTGTATACCTGCTCCATAAGAATATAAAGGTGTGTGAAGTCTACCAGGCCAGTGTGGTAGATTAAGGCCTAAGCCCAAATCTCCTCTCATTAATGGGTAAAGATGTCGCAGCAGTAGGATGGTAATATTTTTATATTTCTGGCTGATATTATTACTTTTATAGGAAAGTGTAAAACAAATCAATGCTTAATAGATACTTACAAAAACAAGCTATCAGCTGCTGTTAACACCCAATTTTCATCAATTAGAGCTCCAGCACTTATATAAGTAGACCTTCTTAAAACAGCAGCTATGTAAGGAAACACTTCGGCATCTGTTACCATAGTATGATCACCTAGATCAGAATACTTTGATTCTTTAGCTTCTAGAGGTTTTAGTTTATCAATTTTAGCATTATTTGGTATTACTACTGTTATTAATATTATTGAAGCAAGAAACTTAGGCATTGTTAGATTGAAAATTCCAACTGGAATGGCGAAATTGTTATGGTTTATGTGTTTTGAAACAGCGTTTCCAGTTTTAGAAACAATGCGTAAAACAGTAGCAGATTTCGATTAGCTACATCAGTTATTGCATCATTTGAAAATTCAATTTACTACTCCATCTGCCTCCGTGGCGCAGCGGGCGAGTGGCCGGCTGTGAAGCGAGAGGCTACGGGTTCGATGCCCTCCTTTTCCCAAACCCTATTTCCCTCGTTTTAGGTAAGCAACGAACCTATTATCCTGTTTGTGTGGGTGCCTATGGGTGATGGAGATCACTTATCATCAGGTGATCCATGTGCTCATTTGCTAGACTCTTAAAAAAAAATTACGCTGAAATTAGACTATTTTTACGGATTCTATCACGATTTGGTTTTAATTTTTAGTCGAGTCTGCCCCGTGACCACGAAGGCTGCAAAGCTTTCGAAACGTCGGGCCTAAAAATTAAAACCAAATCGTGATAGAATCCGTAAAAATAGTTTAATTTCAATGAATAACATTCACAAACCTAAGAAATCATTAAGAAACGCTGTGGACAGCTCGACATATTTGATAGCACTGTCTCACAGAAAACCCATATAAATCGCGTTATCTTCAGTGAGTGTTTATGATGAAAGAGCATCATAATAAATAATTGTGATAGCGTCATAAAGAATAAACAGACATAAAACGAAAACATGAACATTATACATAAAGCCAAACATGCTTCCTTACATCTTCAAATTATTCACAAACCACGTCATACCATATTTTACAAACATTACACGAAGACCAAAGTGTACGCAGTCTTGTATCAACGACACTCGTGGGCATTACCACAGTCTAAATATCACACAGTATGTCAATTAGTTTGACGGAGGAACGGACATTCCCTACGTATGTATTAAGGATTAAGGGTTCGATCCCCGCACCGAGACAAATCTTTGTATAGACTACAGATATTTATTTCGGGTCTGGGTGTTGTGAGACCGTGCGTCTCTCGTAGTTCCTGATACCCGCGACACAAGACTCGATCTTAGTGTGGGGTCAGGACTATGTATGTGACTGTTCGGTGTTATTTGTTTATTTATTGTTTATTTAAGTACGTCAGCGTGCAGCCACATTGTAGACATTTTCACTAAGCATTTTCATTTATAGTTTACACCATGAAGCCGGTTCCACTAATACACTGTTACACAATAATTTTATTATTTTCATATCGATTTTGTTAGTTTTATAAGAATCTAAATTTTTAAAGCGACAAAATATAAAAATGTCTACGGCTCTGTTTCTTGGTACGCCTTCTCAGAGTAGTGGGCATTTCGGATACCCGGTAGAATTAATGACGTGTAAAAGTGCTCTTTATGGCCTAGTTCCTCAATAAAGATTTGATAAAAAAAACCTTTAAAAATGTTTTGTTTTTATAACAGAGACTGGCAAACGAGCAGATGGGTCATCTGGTAAGTGATCTCCACCGCCCATAGACACCCGAGACTCAAAAAGAATCATAGGTGCGTTGCCAACCTAAAAGGATGGAATGGAAGGGGAAAGGGATTGGGAAAGGGAGGGGGAATTGGGCTACCGGAAATCTCACTCATCGAACGAAACGCGACAATGAGCTGTTACTTTACGTCGGTTTTCTGTGAGACAGTGGTATCAAACCGGTCGAGCTGGCCCATTCGTGCTGTAGACGTAATTGTGTACAGCGTGGCTCTACAAATTAGTATTAGTATTAATTAGTTGTTTGCACTCAAACTTAACACTAATACTACTAAACTACGTAATTCAAAATTAACACTTAAAATCAATAATAACAACAATTTCTTACTCTCTTTCGAGTGGTGCTGAGGTTGATGCTCGTATTGTTTACCGCCAGGCCAGCAACTCGCTTTTCTATCATGCAGTTTCAATAAATAAAAAAAGTTCACCGTCTATATATTTTTTAGACTATGTTAACAGCTACCTCTCAAAAATATAAGCGTGGTTCTAAATACTACATAAGACCCTCGGGACATCGTTTGAGGAGATTATAATGGTTATATCCTTGCCGACACAAGCCATTTCAAGTCGTTGTTACGTAGAACATAACATAAGCTCACGCCTGTATCCCCAAAGGGGTAGGCAATGGCGCACAAGCAAACTAGAACACCCACATTTCGCCGAGCTTAAATCCGTCCAGGACGTGATAGGGGACGAGCCTATCGCTATATCGCGCACAAATTCCAGACTCCGGGCTGATATGGAAAAATCCAATGTCACTTAGCCCCACCCGGGGATCGAACCCGAGACTTCAGGATGGTAGTCGTACCGAAATACGCCACCGAGGCAGTCGTACGCCTACGTTGAAGTAGGTAGCAAAAAGAGGATTCGCAAGATTTGGGTATCCTGATACGATCTGAGAAGACAGCCTTCTTGGCGCAGTGGGGAAGTAGCCGGCTTTTGAAACGAAAGGCTGCGGGTTCGATTCCTTTGTCGAAAAAAAAATGCACTAAAGGCATTCCATATTGTTGGAGTACCTTCAAAATAAATAAATAAATCAATATTTTCTTTCTCTAATTATAAACGTATATTTAACAAGAGAAAGCAACATTCCGGATTTTGACGGGAAGTCTGACAGGGTGGGCGTCGCGTCGCTTGTTAAAATTATTTAATATTATTCTCTATTAGAGCTGTTTGTTGGTTTTAAGTGTTGTGGTTTAATGCATCAAACTTCAGTGAAGATGGACAGTATAATGTGGAAACTTTTTAACCGGTGATCTTCAATGAGTTGCTTCGATGAGATGCTTGGTGGCTGGCTTTGTTCGGTCGATTCGCCGAGTGAAGGTCATCTGAGGGACACCACACTGGAAGAAATTACCGCCATAATCCCAGCAGGGCCTTGAGATCATCCACATCTGGGTCTCATGGTTATTGTATTAGCTAAATCATCGCAAATGCGTGGAAGCCATTATTTTTAAAAGAAGAAGAACATTCACTTCCCTTTAATGGAAAGCCGGTAGGATTTTGTATGGACTCTTCGCCTCTACCAGACAGTACACTACAGTCTGAGTAGAAATACATGCTTCGTTGGTTATTACTCGTATTTTATAGCTTCCACTCGATTCTGTGTTCACATGTGAAATGTATGCGGACATTTATGGCCAAAAGTTTCGCCTTCGATTTAAAAAATTGATATTTTAGTAAGTGGCAGTTGTTTTTTCTTTTTTTTGTCTCCTTGGTCTAGGGGCAGCATATACTTATGGGCTGTGAACCTGTCCTGGGTTCGATTCCTAAGTCGGGCAACGCGATTTTTCTAATTTGATTTACCCGGGACTGGATCCCCCAGAGAGGGGTTGACGTCAGGCAGGTAGCCGGTCTTAAACCCAGCCAAAATCATACTGCAGCATGCTTAAAAAGTGTGTCGCGCGGACCCCACATTAAGGCGGGATGAGGGCAACTAGAAGAGATGTGAGACCAAACTGATTTCATATGTTTACGCAAATGTTAACCTGAAATAAAATTTTACACGGATTCTATCACGATTTGTTTGATTTGGACAGTCCGACCCGTGACCACGAAGGCTACATAGCATAAGACACGTCGGGCCTAAAAATAAATACAAATCATGATAGAATCCGTATAAAAATAGTTTTATATCTCGTAGTTTCCGATACCCACCCACCGTACTTAGAGTTACATAAATGTTACTTCGATTAGGATTGTGTGTCTGTTGGATGTAATTTGACTGCCTCGGTGGCCTGGTGGTATTTCGGTACAACTACGGTTCTGAGGTCTCGGATTCGATCCCCGGGTCGGGCAAAGTGATATTGGATTTTTCCATATCAGCTCGGAGTCTGGAATTTGTGCCCGATATCGCGATAGGCTCGCCCCCTATCACATCTGGGACGGAACTAAGCGCGGCGAAATGTGGGTGTTCTAGTTCGCTAGTGCGCCTCTGCCTACCCCTTCGGGGATACAGGCGTGAGCTTATATTATGTGGATGTAATTTATTTACCTTACTTACTTACTCTGATGGCTCAGCGATCCAAAGTGATTCTTGGCCGAAACGAGATTTCGTCACTTCTCACGATCGCCTACAGCTACTTGCAAATCATTGGCTTGAGGTCACGGAGATCTGCTTCCACTGCGTCCTACCTGGAGCGACTGACCGGGCGACGGCCCCTCGGTTGGCCCAGATGGGCTTGCTTTACCCCCGATCTTCCCTCATTCGATTTACCTCCGACGTCCGAATTGACCTTCCATCATAATTGACTCAATTATCTCAATATCACTGGGGTCAAATGCATTAACTCAATACGGATTCTATTGATCGGTAAACTGTAATTAGCTTAATTTATTCACATACGTGATGTAAAGGGATCTAAGGTAAACTTCTCATAAAACTTTGTTTTTTTTTTAAGAATATTAAGAATGTTAAAACAAAATATACAAAATAAACCGATTTTGTATAATTTTTAAAATGAAGGTAGATATTGTAACACTAACATTCTTGGACAAATGACATCTCAGTCCCGTGACCGAAGAGTGCAAAGCCTTCGAAACGTCGGGAATAAAAACGAAAACCAAATCGTGATAGAATCCGTAAAAATAGATTTATTTCAAGAATGTTCAAACAATATTCGTTATCAATAATCACAAGTTAAAAACCGGCTTCAAAATTTATCCGATCTGGACTTTTATACGAGACCACTGGTGAAAAATAGCCTGACCCTTTTATTTTCAAAAAATGTGGCGCAAGAGAAAACGTGACAGACTATTCTTAGCCATTTGCTCAGCTAAAATAAATAAAATAAAATAAAAATAAAAATCTTTATTGATCACGTAGGCATGTAAAAAAGCACTTATGACAAGTCAACACAAGTAAATTTTTAAATTAGGATTAATATAATTTACATTATATATTTGTATTAGACAACAGGCAGGCAAGTATGGACATAATAACGATGGGATGGCTGAGATAGGGTGATAAGGGGAAATAGGAATAGAGTGTAAGGGAATGGATTGTATGGGAATGGCATATGGCAGGAATGGTGGCAGGGGATTGACTGGAAATACTGGAAGCAGTTGGGATTGGTGCGTGAGGCCCTATCCTAGCTAACCTACCAGCCTTTCTCTAGCTACCTACGGATGACGACCCGAAGAAGAAAGGCAGAAAGAAACTCCGGGCTTATTTTTTTCATCATCAATTGTCACCATTTCTTTTTTATTTTCTTTTGTCTATTTTCCTTTTTTAAAAAATTTGATTTACAAATTGTCAATACAATTGATAATCATATTTATATGGATTCACGCATCCTCAATACCACTGGAGGTGTAATTACCAAAAGAATGATTAAAAGGTGAAATGGCATTGTAGGATGCAAAAACCCATACTAAAAATACCAAATATACCCATACCAAAATGTTTTTATAAGAAAGGACTAATAATATTAGCCCTGTAATATTACTGTCCCACTGCTGGGCACGGGCCTTCTCTGCTAATGAGAGGGGTTAGGCCTTAGTCTACCACGCTGGCCTAATGCGAGTTGGTAGACTTCACATACCTTCCAAATTCTTGTGGATAAATTCTCGGGTATGCAGGTTTCCTTACGATGTTTTCCGTCAAGCTCCAAGCTTTATGACACAAACAATAAACTTGAAAACTGTTCCACATTTCCCGAAGATATAGCGCTACATAACATACTCACGCTTCACGCCTGTATCCCCTAAAGGGTAGGCAGAGACGCACTAGCGATTTAGTACACCCACATTTTGCTAGGCTTAGTTCAGTTCCAGATGTGTTAGGGGGCCAGCCTATTACTTAATCAGGCAGAAATTCCAGACTCCGGGTTGATATTGGATAAATCAAATACCACTGCCCGACCCGCGGATCGAACCCGAGACCTCAGGACTGTAGTCGTACCGAAATACAACCACGCCACCGAGGCAGTTCAAAGGCTTACAACTTTTTTATTTTTGAGAAAATTTCATTATTTCTTCATTCTTTTTGTTCGTCGCTGAAGTAACACATCGCGTAACATTCATACAAAATACCGACGAATTGATAAAGATAAAGTTTGCAGTCGGTTTCAGTTAATTGAAAACAATGTAAATACGTAACTATACAAGATTAACGCCCGAATGGTCAAACGCTGCTCAACTTTAACGGCTTTGTAACGGCTATAATGCAATGTAACCACATGCATGCTTAGTTGTTAGGACGAGTAGTTCGTAGAGTACTGTGGAGTCCGGCACTGTGTTCACGCGTATTGTCTGTCTTATTAATATGTGTTCTGTACTTATACCATTTACAATAACATTATTTCTATACAAACTTTGTGGACTTATTGTGTTGTCTAACTAATGTCCCATTTGGTATATCACTCCAATAATAATAACCGAACAGTAAGTGATTCGGGACAGTCGTAAGTTATACGGGACAGCTTCTTATATTGATTTTTGCCATACAATTTTGACAGATAAGGCGGCCTTAAAAGACATAAGGCGTCCTTAACTGTATGAACATTCGGCGGTAAGGCTGTGATCTATAGAGCAAATCGTCCAAGTCTAAGTAAAAAAAACGATCTCTGAGGATTTGGAATTTTTAAACCAAACTTTGATTTAGTCCGAGTCATTTTTTTACAAGAAAGATGCTCAAGAACGGACGAAGTGGAAGCGTATAGATAGTCACGGGCAGCTCGGCCTCCGGTGGCCCATACGCTTATGAAACATATTTATGTGACGCCTCCGACGGAAGACCTTGGCATTAAACCTGAATAACGCCAGGCAGAAAGAATACGTCATATAATTTATCCTAGACGTATTTCGTCCAAATCCGTCGCTATGAAAAATGACGCGTCGAGGAAATTGTTTTTACGTCCTCATGTTACGTCCACATTACTCCGGTGAAACAATAGAGCCTTTGTTACTTAGCGCTTAGCTATAACAGTTCCACTACATAAATAATGACGCAGTGAAAATGTTACTATGAACTCTTGGTTAAGTGTATGCACAATTTTCGTATTCCGCCAAATATCTACCCACATGTAATTGTAAAATATTATTTTATTCGTAATAGTAACATACAAAAAAGGCACCTTTCTGTGAAAACTGCACCGAAATTGGATGAAAAATGAGGCCATTCATATTTAAAAATCTGCAATTATCAAGAGTGGCGTAGTGGGGATATCTTGCTATCCTTTTCCAACGCTCGCACCCTTAGCCCATTCGTACGAGAGCTTTTTCAACGCGCGTTAAAAAAGCGTTGTAATGGAACAAATTAGTACTAGTATAGTTATTCAAACGCCGGCCTAGCCCCAGAAAATGTCCATCATCCATCTATTTAAATTAATTACCTTTCCCTCTGAGCAAAAGACTAACTAAGCACAAGTAGTATAAATATACGTGACGATATTTTTTTCCTTGATTACCCCTTTACCCCAACATCTCGGCCGCAAGTGTACGTGTAAATGAGTTGCTATTATCGGGGCTGCTCGTGTGAGATGTGACATGTATCGCCGCCGTCTATTTAAATTAGCTTCCTTTCCTTCAGAGCAACAGACTATGCACAAGTGGATATTTAAGTTTTCTCCTTGATCACTCCCTTACCCCAACACCTCGGCCACAAGTGTACATGTAAATGAGTTGCTATTATCGCGGCTGCTCGTGTGAGATGTGACATGTGTCGCCGCTGCTGTTTAAATTAGCTTCCATTCCCTCAGAGCAATAGACTATGCATAAGTAGTATATATTTATGTGATGATATTTAATTTTTCTCCTTGATTATCCCTTTACCCCAACATCTCGGCCGCAACTGTACATGTAAATGAGTTGCTATTATCGCGGCAACTCATGAATTATATCTCATGTGTCGCCGCCGCTATTTAAATTAGCTTCCATTCCCTCAGAGCAACAGACTAAGCACAAGTAGTATAGATTTATGTGACGATATTTTATTTTTCTCCTTGATTATCCCTTTACCCCAACATCTCGGCCGCAACTGTACATGTAAATGAGTTGGTATTATCGCGGCTGCTCGTGTGAGATGTGACATGTGTCGCCGCCTATTTAAATTAACTTATTCATGTGCCATACGTGATGGGGTACCCCATAATTGGATTTTGATTAGCAACGAATACTTGACGTTGAAAAGAATATTCGTGGGTTATTTGAGATGCTGAGCGGGAATTTTAATTTAGTTTTTTTAGGGTTCGAAAGGCAAAATCGCACGTTATAGACAGCCTCTGTGGCGCAGCGGGATATTAGTCGGCTATGAAGCGCGAGGCCGCGGGTTCGATCCCCGTGCTGAGACGAATGTTTGTCGCCCACAGATATTTGTTTTGAGTCTGAATAAACACGACACAAGACCTTTACCAAGACACGGAACCTTGAGGTCCTGGGTTCAATTCCCAAGTCGGACGGGTGTTTTCTAACACAATATTTTGGAACTAAATCTTCAAGGTTTACGTCAGGCAAGCAACCGATCGTAAAAACACCGATTTTTTTGTATCTTTCCTTAATAATCATAAGTTTAAAAACCTAACTGACCGACTTTAAAACAGACACGAAAATATGGGACCACCCTTGGTATAAGCTCTATCGAACTCAAAAAGAATTTTGAAAATCGGTCCATATTTGGCGGAGATATCGCGTAACATACATAAAAAACACACGAATTGAGGACCTTCTCCTTTTTGGAAGTCGGTCGTAAATACAGACGAATTGAGGACCTCCTTTTTTGAGGTCTAAAAGTGTGTTGGAAAGAAAAAGCAAGGAAAGCATAGATACCCGACGGTGTAGACCGTCATCTCTTTAATTTGAAAGGTGTGCAGAGTGCATGCTCTAAGAGGATTTTTGTCTCGCAGTCTGTTTTGCTAGATAAACCCGAATGCCGTTTTGCGTGGCTGCGATGTTGTATATTGAAGAACAGTGAGGCGAATTATTTATTCATAAAATTGCAATAGACAGCCTCCGTGGCGCAGCGAACGAGTACCGGTTGTGAAGCGAGAGGTCGCGGGTTCAATCCCGCACCGAGACAAATGTTTGTGTGGTCCACAGATATTTGTTTCGGGTCTGGGTGCTGTGAGACCGAAAATCTTTCTCGTAGTTCCTATTACGATAAAGGATTCGATCTTACTGTGGGGTCAGGACTATGTGTGTGGCTGTTGGATTTTATTTATTTATTTCTTTGTTATGTCGAGGTTAGGAGCCGCCTTTTAAAAAAAGAAAAATAATAATATAATATTAGCCCTGTAATATTACTGTCCCACTGCTGGGCACGGGCCTACTAATGAGAGGGGTTAGGCCTTAGTCTACCACGCTGGCCTGATGCGGGTTGATAGACTTCACATACCTGGCTAGTAGACTTGGGTTGACTCGGGTTGGTAGACTTCACATAACATAATTGGCTTTTATCTAATTGTTTTTATAGTTTCAAGGAATACTTTGAGAATAAATAAATATGTCATAGTCTTTACCTATGAACAACTGAAATGCATGTTTTGATGTCTACAGCTTATGAAGCTTACGTAATGAGGCTTCTCACTTTTAATTTACCTATAGACCTTATATTGCACACTGGTACATGTCCGATAGAATATATTAGAACATCATAAAATTATAAATTAACCATCTGTACCTACATACATTCCGCAATAAACGTTTTTGTATTTGTATTTGTACCTTCGAAATTTTTGTGAAGAAATTCTCGGGTATGCAGGTTTCCTCACCATGTTTTCCTTCACCGTCATAGCAATATTAAAATTAATACTAGTTCACAAAACGAAGATACAAGGCGACTTACTGGAAATCTTTACATGCTTGCTTACTCTATCGAAAGAATTTGCACCAGCGCAGCGGTGTGAGCAGAGAAGCTGAAATAATGCGGGACTTGGTGCTCAGGGTTCAGAGTTCAGACCCGTAGATAATAATGTCTAGACAAAACAACTAAAATCAACGGCGTGTACATGATTTATTATGGAGAGTGGTGATTTCTGAAGTATTTTGAAAATATTTTTTTTTGGTTGCCTGCCTCGGTGGCGTGGTGGTATTTCGGTACGACTACGGTTCTGAGGTCTCGGGTTCGATCCCCGGGTCGGGCACAGTGATATTGGATTTTTCCATATCAGCCCGGAGTCTGGAATTTGTGCCCGATATGGCGATAGGCTCGCCCCCTATCACACCTGGGACGGAACTAAGCTCGGCGAAACGTGGGTGTACTAGTTCGCTAGTGCGCCTCTGCCTACTCCTTCGGGGATATAGGCGTGAGCTTATATTTTGCTTTTGGTAAATTTTGGTGGACTACCGTTTGTCGCCTCCTTGGTCTAGTGGCAGCACATATGGGCTATGGACCGGTCGTGGGTTCGATTTCCAGGTCTGGAAAATCGAATTTTCTAATTTAATTTGCTCGGGACTGGATTCTCCAGAAGGGATTGACGTCAGGCAGCCGGTCGTATAAACAAAGCTAAATCCTTTCTGCAATATGATTGATAAAGTGTGTTGCGCTGACTCCTCATTAATAAGGGCAGGTAGAAAAAAAATGATGCCGTCTTACATTTTTACGAATTTTGTTATATTTATTATTTTATTTAACTAGCTGCGCCCGCTACTTCATTCATGTGGATTTCCAAAAATAACAATGTGTCGCTTAATAAATAGGGATATTAGATAGAGAACGATGTGTTCGACCGACTTCCAAAAAGGAGGAGGTCCTCAATTCGTCTGCTTTTTTTATGTATGTTACACGATATCTCCGCGGAATGTGGACCGATCTTCAAATTTTTTTTGTGTCCGATAGAGCTCATTTCAAGGGTGGTCCCATATAAATTTGGTTACGATCGGATTTGAAGTCGGTCCGTTAAGTTTTTAAACTTGTGATTATTTGTTTTAGAAATGAAATTAAATAAGTATTCATCAGGTAGGCATTATATTTATTTATTTTTATCCAGGCACGTAAAAGTGACTACACTGCACCTGATGGTGAGCGTAGTGCAGTCCAAAAACAACTACCGACCACTGATAAACAATGGGTTTAATAGTGGTCGCCAGAATCATGCCGGCCTACTTATGCTTTTTCACTCTCCGAATCCGAAGAGGAAAGAAGCAAATCGAGCGGCTTGCGACAAGACAGGCGGATGACCGATGCAGACACAGGGATACCCCCATACCCATTTCAACCAACCATCAAGTCATGACGCAAGTCCCTCGATAGAACCGGAAGTAGTAGCTGATCTTGGAACGCGAACAACACACGGAGTGTGGGTCACTATGGCAGGTTTTTGTACCATGTGTACGGTGATCGCCATCCGGTCGGATACGAATATCCTACCACCTGCGAAATATTACTATTTTATCGACCGACTTCCAAAAAGGAGAAGGTCCTCAATTCGTCTGTTTTTTGAAGTTATACTTCTTTAGGCGCGTTATGAAAAAATGATGAGAGTGAAATTTTCAGATGCGCGCGCATCTGTGACACAAAATTAACAGTATGAAGTTGTCTACAGTATGAAGTTGTCTGCTTAACCGCTCATTAAGTCTCGAAAAAAAAGCTACCAACAAAATAGAAATTGAACCTCGATATTAGTCGCGCATGTTGGTACGCTCGTCACCTCTGATCACTGTTTTCATATTTATAATATTTATCAACATGTTTCTAGTTTATACATTCACAACACGTGTTTTAGTTTCATACAAGTGCGAATTATATATGTGCTAATAAATTATATTCAGTAGTGATTTAAATTAAATATTTTGATTGATATTACTTACTATTTGTGAATATTAGTGAAAAAAATTGTGCTTATATACTTTTTCAAGTGCTCCAATATAATTGAGGTTAACTATCCGTATGTATTATTTATTGATATAAATTAATGACAAAGAAGTATAACTTCTCACGCGCGTACGTAAGTACACGCACCCATTTTTTTATGTATGTTACACGATACCTCCGCCGAATGTGGACCGATCTTCAAAATTCTTTTTGTGTTCGATAGAGCTTCTTTCAAGGGTGGTCCCATATAAATTTGGTTACGATCCGATTTGAAGTCGGTCTGTTAAGTTTTTAAACTTGTGATTATTTATGATTGTGCCTGACTGCCTCGGTGGCGTGGTGGTATTTCGGTACGACTACGTTCTGAGGTCTCGGGTTCGATCCCCGGGTCGGGCAAAAGTGATATAAGATTTTTCCATGTCAGCCCGGAGTCTGGAAATTGTGCCAGATATGGCGATAGGCTCGCCTCGCCCCCTATCACATCTGGGACGGAACTAAGCTCGACGAAATGTGGGTGTTCTAGTTCGCTAGTGCACCTCTGCCTACCCCTTCGGGGATACAGGCGTGAGCTTATGTCATGTGTGTTATTTAAGATTGTGTTTTTCAGCCATCTACAGCATCTGTTCTGAACAACTCAGGATTACCGGACTCATATTACATTTAGTTCTAGCTATTTCGCATAGATGTCGCTATTAATCGCTGTCCACATTTACCGAGCTTATCCTTTCATTGGTTAGAGGGCGTATCTATCGCCATATCTATTAGGTAATTCTGGCATATTTTTATTTCTAATTTTCTAGAGCCTTCGTAGTGCAGTGGTCTTATAGCCGGCTGTGTAACGAGAAGCCGCAGGTTCAATTCCCGCACCAACATAAATGTTTGTGTGGTCCACAGATATTTGTTTCAATAGGGTAACTTTTGACACTCTATTCCATTGTGATTTGGTTTCATGTATTGACTAAAAATTCCACCGAAATCGAGTTAAAAATGCGCTTATGTCGCGTTGGATTTCAGAACTTGTCATTTTTACCCTGCTGTTTATGAGAAGTGTGGATTGTTTGCTAATACATAACCATCAGTGACTTGCTTTTGTATCGGCATCTGTTTATAAAGTTTAATTAATGAAACACAAAATTATGCCAAATATTTATTAAAAATACACAGTACAATAATCATCGTATCGTATATGACAATAAACTAAAGCCCCGTTTACACAAAGAAAGTTCGTCGCAAGTTTGTTAGCGCTATAACTGTATTACTTAGAGTAGTAGTCTATGGTGTATTACGGGAAAAAATAAAAAACATCAGAAAACTGTCATTCACGCTCGTATTTTTAAAAATAGAGTATAAGTAATTAGGGACTTATGAAACTGTTATTTTATATCATCGATATATTATTTACCTAGATACACAGTTGACGCTCGGAAAATGGGACAGCAAAGAAGTGCTTAAGCACTCCTTTTCCCTACAGTTGGATGCCGATAGAAGTCTAAATTTGAAAATTCGAATTTAAGAACGCTTGATAATTTCGTTTAAAAAGCTACTTTATAACACGTGCATAGGGTTATATTTGTGTTTGATTTAATTAGAACTTGTGATCTTTTTTTTGTTTTATGAAACCACTTTTTAGGACGATATTTGCAAAGAACTGTGCATCTAGGGTATATTATATTGATGTTTTATATTAAAAACACGAATAAATGTTACGGCGTTTACTCAAGTAATGGCGGTTACTTAATTACTGACTGCCTCGGTGGCGTGGTGGTATTTCGGTACGACTACGGTTCTGAGGTCTCGGGTTCGATTCCCGGGTCGGGCAAAGTGATATTGGATTTTTCCATATCAGGCCGCAGTCTGGAATTTGTGCCCGATATGGCGATAGGCTCGCCCCCTATCACATCTGGGACTGAACTAAGCTCGGCGAAATGTGGGTGTTCTAGTTCGCTAGTGCACCTCTGCCTAGCCCTTCGGGGATACAGGTGCGTGCTTATGTGTTAATTATAAATACGTCTCTTAGAGGTCACGTCACAAAAATAAATCACAAATCTTTGTATAGTAGTTATATCTGTAATATTTAATTTCAAATCATATCAAAAGTTGTATTATGTTAAATAATTTTAACAATATTATTTAACTTTCTTTCTTTCTACCTGCCCTTATCCCACCTTAATGTGGGGTCGGTGCAACACACTTTTTCAAGCATGTTGCAGCAAGGATTTGGCTACGTTTTTACGACCGACTGCCTGACGTCAACCCCCGTCTGGAGGATCCAGTCCCGAGAAAATATTGTTAGAAAAACACCACGCCCGACATGGGAATCGAACCCAGGACCTTTGGTTCACAGCCCATATATTGCCACTAGATCAAGGAGACGACTTTATTTAACATGATAATAAATTGCAACAACAGCCAAATATTCTGTAACATCCTTGAAAAAGTTTGTTGTACCGATCCCACATAGAAGTGGAATAGGGAACTTGCATGTAATTTTCTTTTTAGTTCATTGTTAAGAACTAGGTCTCGAATAAACACACCAGAAAGAAAAACATTAAAATATGCACAAATCATTTAATTATCGCAAGTCAAAATATGACTTTCAAAATCCCGCGCCAAAAAAGGACGTGACGTCACCGCATAAAAATTGCTTTTCGTTGACATCTCAGTTGACACTGACAGCTACAATGACGTTTGAACATTGCCTGCAATGACATTTGAACCGCAATAATTGCCTATCGTTTAAAATTTCCCCATACCGAACAAAAACTTTCCCCAAAAGCTATTTAATTAAATAACGAAGTAAAAATAAGTTGTACTCTTGAATCTTGAGCGGAGCGATGGGAAAGTTACACGAAGAAAAGAATTTGGAAAGAGGAGGACCTTCGAAATCTCATTCATCAATCACCATACTAAACATAACAACTGTTTTCCGCAAAATTGGGAAAATATACCCCAACCTGGAAACACTGCCTAATGCAACGACGTCACTTAGGTTTTGCAATAACGTTCCATTATACGTAATTTCTAATTTAGATATTTTGTAAAATATCAAGTATTATATCCTACAAATATCATAGCACATTTCAAGGTTTTGTTTACTGATTTATCAAGACAATTGCTCGTTATAATTTTCGTGCAAGTTCCCCATTAAGGCAGGTAACAAGTAAAAAAGGAAAAAAGGAAATAACGTCATAAAATATAACAATCTTATTGCGACAATCTCGCTTTGTCTAAAGGGGCCTTAACTCTATGACAGTAACATAGTAACAAATCTCTGATTTTCGGCTTCCTTTTTGGGCAATTTCACACCTTATCACTGCTATTTATAGTTTATATAAAACTCATAAAAAATCGACAAATAACTTCTTTGAAACCAAATTTAAGAGCTTAAATCTAATCCTATAAAAAATAATGTAATAATTTACGATAATTTATAGTTACTATCATCCTAAACTCTCAACTGCAGAATAGCTCTTTATTTACAGTGGGGTAAAATGGTTTATACTCTCATTAGTAAAGGAGGCCCGTGCCCAACAGTGGGACAGTAATATTACACAGCTAATATTTTTTATACTAAAAAAAATAATATTACTATCCCACTGCTGGGCACGGGCCTCCTCTACTCATGAGAGGGGTTAGGCCTTAGTCTACCACGCTGGCCTAATGCGGGTTGGTAGACTTCACATACCTTCGAAATTCTTGTGGAGAAATTATCGGGTATGCAGGTTTCCTCACGATGTTTTCCTTCACCGTTATAGCAAGCGATATTTCAAAATGAAAATACACTTAACATAGAAAAGTCAGAGGTGTATGCTCCATTTCGAGGTTGGTCTCGAACCTACGACACTTGTCTCGGCAATCCTTACCATTCCTAACTGAGCTATCGCTGCTATCTAATATTTTTTTAATGATTTAATAGTGAGAAGCAAAAGAAAAATTAACAAAAAAATCTATATTATTTGTAAAAACAAATTGTTTATAAAAATATTTTACTTGAAATAAAACTATTTTGCGGATTCTTTCACGATTAAGTTTTAATTTTTATTATTAGTTTATAGAATCCGTAAAAATAGTTTTATTAATGTATAACATTCGCGTAAACTTAAGAAATCAGTATGTCGGATGGCCAACGCTAACGTTGTTTTTTTAAACGATAACGTCAGCATGGCTGACGTCACTTTTGACAATAAGATGATTACTCATCTTATTTATCAACTGTGAACACTGAAATTCACTAACTCCCTTTATTAACGGTGCTCAAGAGCACCGTCTAGTCAGGGATGTGGACAGTCCGAGTGCCGGAGCACGACTGTGTCGAATCTGCTCTGAACACTCCTTTTATAGGGTGCAATATTTGCAACTACCTACTCGATACCGAATATCGAATGTTACAGAAATAATTATAACGATTTTTTAACTTTTTAGAATCTTTTAAGGTTTCAGCAGTTTAACAATTGTAAAATGAATTAATAACGTGAAATAACAACGGCTTTTTAAATAAGCTTGCGATTTTGCGCCGATAAGTATAATATTTTTTTTATCAATTATCGCCACCTTATTATAGTAAAACGTATACGGGCTGTATATAGTTCAAGAGGTCCTAGGTTCGATTCTCAGGTCCGGATCCAAGGTTTTTCTGCTCATGATTCGACCAGGATCACCGAGAAGAGGTCAGGCAGGTCATAAATACAAAGTTAAATGCTGCCTGCTATGAAGTAGTGTTGCGCCAACCCCACATTAGAGTGGGAAAAAGGGAGGTGGAAGGTTGTCTATCTAAGAATAAATGCTGCCTGCCTCGGTGGCCTTGTATTTCGGTAGTACTACCGCCCTGAGATCTCGGGTTCGATTGAAGTGATATTGGATTTTTTTCAATTCAGTATCCGTCCGGAGTATGGAATTTGTGCTCGATATGGCGATAAGCTCGCCCCCTATCACATCTGGGACGGAACTAAGCTCGGCGAAATGTGGGTGTTCTAGTTCGCTAGTGCACCTCTGCTTACCTCTTCGGGGATACAAGTGTGAGCTTATATTACGTTATGATGATGTGAATAATTTCTTTCTACCTCATCCCTTAATGGGGGGTTGGTCATACTCTTCACGCATGTTGCAGAAACGATTTGGCTTAGTGGTTTCGAACAGCCTGCCTGTCAACCATCTGAAGGATCTGTCCATCTAAGCATAATAGCCATTCTTTAATCCATTTTGTATGAATGTGGTACTGCAGATGTTCCTCTGGCTCTGTCCCTTGTCGAAGCTCTGCTCCTTTTTCTTGGAGGTGGTGACGCGTGTCAGGCTTGTGAAGTTGTCCTGGGCTGAGTTGGAACCGCAGCAGAACGCTCTGCGGAACTCTCGGCGGAATTTGCCTGGAAAATAAATAAATTACTGCCTCGGTGGTATGGTTGTATTTCGGTACGACTACCGTCCTAAGGTCTCGAGTTCGATCCCTGGGTCGGGTAAAGTGATATTGGATTCTTCCATATCGGCCAAGACTCTGGAATTTGTGCCCGATATGGCTATAGACTCGCCCCCTACTTCTCTCCACTTCTACTACTTCCCCCTACGTCACATCTCGGACAGAACTAAGCTCGGCAGAATGTGGGTATTTTAGTTCGCTAGAGCACATCTGACTACCCCTTAGGGGATATAGGCGTGAGCTTATGTATCATCATCATCATTATCATCAGCCATTGGACGTCCACTGCTGAATCTATGTTCAGCAGTGGACGTCCAATGGGTGATGAATCGATCCAGATCGACCTGTTGGAAGCGGCCTGCATCCAGCGACTTATGACTTAGACTTATAGCTTATGTATGTTAATAAATAACACCCAACATTCACGCACATAGTCCAGACCCCACACTTAGATCGAGTCTTGTGTCGTGGGTACTAGGAGCGACGAGAGACGCACGGTCTCACAACACCCAGACCCGAAACAAATATCTGTGGACCACACAAACATTTTTCTCGATGCAGGGATCGAACCCGCGGGCTCCTGCGTCACGGCGCCACGGAGGATCTCAAAAAAGTCATTTATTTTTGAATAATTTGAAAGGTTCTCCAGCATTTTTTTATAGTAGTGACTGGCAAACGAGCTGATAGGTCACCTGATGGTAAGTAATCGCCACCGCTCTTATACACAAGACACAAAAAGAAACATGGGTACGCTGCCAACCTAAGAGGGGAATAGGGAAAGGGAGGGGGAATTGGGCCACCGGAAATCTCACTCACCAAAAGAAACGCATCAGCAAAATGCCACTTTACGTCGGTTTTCTACGAGAAAGTGGTATTCTCTTCCACATATCGATTGTCGAATGACAGCCCAAGATATTTCAGTTCAAAACCGATAAGTTTTTAATATCTTACCACTCATAAAGTTGTAGATTAGAGGGTTGATAGCTGAGTTGGCGTAGCACAGCACGTGGGAGACCAGCGCCAGGAACGTGATGGCGTCGTTTTGTTCAATATCCAACGTGTATCTGGAAGAATGAATAATCACAAGTTTAAAAACTCAACAGACCGACTTCAAAAATCCTATCGTGACCAAATTTATATGGAACCACCCTTGAAAGAAGCTCTATCGAACACAAAAATAATTATGAAGATCGGTCCACATTCGGCGGAAATATCGCGTAACATTCATAAAATATAGACGAATTTAGGACCTTCTCCTTTTTGGAAGTAGGTCGATAACTCTTCATTAAACACAAACTCAAAAAGAAATTATCGTCAGATTACTGTCATCCCATTAACAATTTTCTCAGCATATAACTTACGCTTGTATCTCCGAAGGGGATGAACTAGCGAACTAGAACGACCATTTCGCAGAGGCGAATGTGATATTTCCGTCCCAAACGTGATGGGGGTCGAGCCTTATGCGTAATGCTTGAACAAGCAACCAAATAGACATAGTCCATTAGTTTAAAATATAAGTATATATATCTTCACTAATCCCTATTCATATACAAGGCCACAGCACTATAAAATGATTGACAGGTTCAAGAACCCCTAGCTGAGAAAACTAATTGAACTGAATAAACATTTTAGCTTACTAATGTTTGTACAATGTCTAGTTCAGATGTATGAACAAACACAGTTTACACTAGACTAACTGGGGCCTGCGACTTCGTTCGCGAAGGTTCACAGGAACCGTACATTTATCTGGAATAAAAGCCTATGCTTACGCAGCAAAAATGTAACTTTGACAGCCGTGGCGCAGTGGGCGAGTAGCCGAGTGGGAGGCCGCGGGTTCGATACCCGCATTGAGAAAAATGTTTGTGTGGAATGTGGCCCACAGATATTTGTTTCAAGTCTGGGTGTTGTGAGACCGAAAGTTTCTCATAGTCTCTGACACCCACGTTACAGGTTATACCTAGTATAGGGTCAGGACTATGTGTGTGACTGTTGGGTGTAATGATTTATTTTCTAGTTTCTGATTTAAAAAAAATGTTGAATAAATTCAAGACATTACTTCTTACAAACAAACTCACACAAAGCTTTACCTTTATAATATTAGTATAGATTAAATATTAATAAATAATTGTTAAAAGAAAAAACTAAAAGACACACGTTTATAACATACCGCACTAAAAAAATATTATTTTCACTATAAAAAGTTTGTTCTAGAGCGATATAAATCATTGTAAAAACGTGGGGTACTTTCATCATCATCATCATCATCAGCCACAGGACGTCCACTGTTGAACATAGGCCTCCCCCAAAGATTTCCAGGTCGACCCGTTGGAAGCGGCCTGCTTCCAGCGATTTCCTGCGACCTTTATTTGACAGCCTCCGTGGCGCAGCGGGCCAGTAGCCGGCTGTGAAACGTGAGGTCGCGGGTTTGATTCCCGCACCGAGACAAATGTCTGTGTGGCCCACAGATATTTGTTTCGGGTCTGGGTGTTGTGAGACCGAAAGTCTCTCGTAGTTCGTGATACCCACGACACAAGACTAGTATCTTAGTGTGGGGTCAGGACTATGCGTGTGACTGTTGGGTGTATTTATTTATTTATTTATTTATTTATCAGGTGCTTTCTCTTTATTAAAATTACTTTATTTTTATGAATAGCTATTAATAGAATATTTGTAACATTTTATATTTTGCACTCGACGCTTTATCAACAAATTGACAGTTAAATCATGTACACGTTTTGTTTGCGCTGTGCTAAGTTATTATAATTATGCGTAAACGGATGCTGTGTCTGCTAACATCACAGTTTGCTGTTAAAATGACAACTGTTATGAGGTCATGCGTCATTTCTTTATAATCTGTATATTTCTGCTTGTCAAAGTTATTAATAGAGGCCACCAGTAGCGATGTGTCCATACAACCCGATTCCTACACAAAAAGACTTTAAAAATCGGTCCACATTTGGCGGAGATATCAGGGAACATATACAATTTAATAATTAAGAACATTATTTTGACATAGATATAAGGATATTTTGTAAGTACGAATTTATGCATCCTACAATACCGCTGCATTATTTCTATCACACTTACAGTACCTTATACTTTTAGTGGTGTTGAGAATGCATAAATTCATATAAAATGTAAAAATGAAATGAGTTGTACTATAATCTTGTAAAATTGGGGAAAAAAAAAGGAAAGTCAATTGATGATGAAAAAAAAATCCCGGAGTTTTTTTCTGTCTTTCTTCTTCGGATCGTCAGGCGTAAGCCCGTAGGTAGCTAGAGAAAGGCTGGTAGATTAGCTAGGATAGGGCCTTATACTCCACGGTGTGATTTTCCTTATCCACATTTCCAGTCAAATCCTACAAGCTTCCTATTTTATTTTCCCGTCAATTCCCTGCTAGCATTCCTGCCATATCCCGTTCGTTCCCTTTCCTACAAATCACAACCCTTTATCTAAGCCCCATCCTTGTTATTGTGTCCATACCTGCCTGCTTGTTTTCTAAATTGATAGTGTTGTAACATGATTATTATATAAATGTATCTAGACCTTGTCATGACCTGTCATAAGTGCATTTGATATGCCTACGTGACCAATAAACATTTTTATTTATAAAAAAAAAATACAGACGAATTGAGCACCTTCTCTTTTTCTGCAGTCGGTCGAAAATATAAACAACTTACCTCAATACAGAAAGGAGGTGTACAGGGAAGTAACACACTGCGAACATAATCACCACGGCCACTAACATCTTGGCTGCCTTCCGACGAGAACGTAGCTGGGCTGAAAGTGTTATTTTAAATGTAAATAATCACATGTTTAAAAACCTGTCGCCTCCTTGGTCTAGTGGCAGCACATATGGGCTGTGGACCGGGAGGTCCTGGGTTCGTTTCCTAGGGCAAAGCAAATTTTCTAATTTAATTTGCCCGGGACTGGAACCCTCTTAGGGGGTTGACGTCAGGCAGGCGGCCGGTCGTAAAAACTAAGCCAATTCCTCTCTGCAACATGATTGAATAAGTGTGTTGCGCCGACCCCACATTAAGGTGGGATAAGGACAGGTAGAAAGAAAGAAAAGAATCACAAGTTTAAAAACCTAACGGATCGGCTTCAAATCCGATCGTGACTTTTAAATAGGACCACCTTGGAATAAGCTCTATCGAACACAAAAATAGTTTTGAAAATCGGTCCACATTTGGCGGAGATATCGGGAGATAAAAAATTTACGAATTGAGGACCTCCTCCTTTTTTTGAAATCGGTCGATAATGATTAATTATTAACCAACTCCCGAATACTGGAACACCACTCAACTACAAGAGCTACTTACATCGTTTTGCGCCATACAATTTTAACAAATAAAGCGACTTCAGATTGAATAAGCCGATCTAAAGTGTTTGAGTTCCAATTTAATATTCGGCCTAAGTTTATTTGATTTAATAGTAATAATGCGATACCAATCTTGCGAGAAATTTTACTCCAGTTTTAGGACTTAATATAAATAATGTTAAAACTATAATATTGATCTACGTTAATAATTCTGAACCAAAGAGTTTATCGGCTGTATAACGATGAAGCTTGTGCTGACTGATTTTTACATATATACATAAGCTTACGTCTGTATCCCCGAAGGGGTAGGCAGAGGCGCACTAGCGAACTAGGACACCCACATTTCGCCGAGCTTAGTTCCGTCCCAGATGTGATAGGGGGCGAGCCTATCGCCATATCGGGCACCGATTCGAGAATCAGGGCTGATATAGAAAAATCCAATATCACTTTGCCCGACCTGGGGATCGAACCCGAGACCTCAGAACCGTAGTCGTACCGAAATATCACCACGCCAGCGAGGCAGGCAGAAGTTTCCATACAAAATAAATAAAAAAATGATCTCAAACGTCAGTAACGCTTACCACTTATTACAATGCGAGGGCGCTTATTACAATTTATATCCTAGAAAGAATGTTCTATGAATGTTCAAGAATCATGTAAGATTTTATTGTCTATACATTATTTGCTGGCCTCCTTGGTCTAATGGCAGCACATATGAGCTGTGGACCGGGAGGTCGTGGGTTCCCAGGTTGGGTAAAGCGAACTTTCTATTGGATCCTTCAGAGAGGGTTGACGTCAGGCAGGCAGCCGGTCTTAAAAACTTAGCCAAATCTTTTCCGCAACATGCTTGAAAAAGTGTGTTGCGCTGACCCCACATTAAGGTAGGATAAGGGCAGGTAGAAAGAAAAATATTTATTACGCTGGCATGACTGCCTCGGTGGCGTGGTGGTATTTCGGTACGACTACGGTTCTGAGGTCTCGGGTTCGATCCCCGGGTCGGGCAAAGTGATATTTGATTTTTCCATATCAGCCCGGAGTCTGGAATTTGCGCCCGATATGGCGATAGGCTCGCCCCCTATCACATCTGGGACGGAACTAAGCTCGGCGAAATTGGGTGTTCTAGTTCGTTAGTTCACCTCTGCCTACCCCTTCGGGGTTACAGACGTGAGCTTATGTATGTATGTAAAAATCAGTCAGCACAAGCTTCATCATTATACAGCCGATAAACACACAGCGATCTCGACCGCAAATACAAAAATGTTATCCCAAAATACATCAGTTATTCAATTGATTTACAACTATAGCAATTCCAATTGATATTGTTGGAATGGCAAATTTACGACCACTTCATCGCGAGGTGTTTATGCGTTGGCTGCTGACGTCACGCCATTTATCCACTAAGGGCCATAGATAGATAAGCTCGGGAAAAAATTTGCTGCGCTTAAAATGTTTTGTATGTGAATCATCCTGAATCTAATTTTGTGGTTGGATATATTTTGAATACGTTTAGTATGACTATACAGAATATTTCAAAAAGTTGGTATCTATAATATATAATAACATTTAAAGAGAGGATGGCTAGCAATCTAATGGTAAAGTTCAAAATTTCGTAAGGCTCATAGTTTTTGAATAATGGAAACAAAATTTGTGAAGAAACAGTATTTCCTGGTTCATTTTGTTAACTGCAGTGCATTTGCAAATCTATAGGGTAAAATTAATTTTAGCATGCACAAAGTCATCCCTATGTTAATTGGGACAATTTACAACCCTCATTCCAATTTTAAAATTCCCATGACTTAATCATTGCTTTAAAAAATCAGTTCCGTTTTTATTTTTAACTTTACCATTATTTGTATGTTACGTTATGTTAATTCCGCTTTATATCATTGAAATTAAAGTATTTTTACGGATTATATCACGATTTGGTTTTAATTTTTATGCCCGACGTTTCGAAAGCTTTGCAGCCTTCGTGGTCACGGGTCAGACCGCGAAACGTCGGGCATAAACATTAAAACCAAATCGTGATATAATCCGTAAAAATAGTTTAATTTCAATGAATAACATTCACGTAAACCTAAGAAATCCGCTTTATATCGTTTTCCTTGTATATGGAATTATTATTGGTACCAACTTTATTAAACACCCGGTATATACGATTGCATCGGTACAGTGACGTGGTATTGCGTGCGCGGTACGACTATCGTCCTGAGGTCTCGGGTTCGATCGCCAGGCTGACCTGGGGATCGAACCCGAGACCTCAGGACGATAGTCGTACAAGTTATTTAGCCAATGTCTCAGGCAACAATAAGTGTGGGGAAAAAAAGAATAAAAACAAAATATGTAGTTCTAGAAAGCAGGTCTGAAGCAGCATACACCTCTGACTTTTCTATGTTATATGTATTTTCTTTGTGAATCATCGGTTGCTGTAACGGTGAAGGCAAACATCGTGAGGAAACCTGCATACCTGAGAATTTCTCCACAAGAATTTCAAGGGTATGTGAAGTCTACCAATCCGCATATATATCTTTGTCTGAACAAAGATATAGAATTCAGTATCAGCTCGAAGTGTGGAATTTGTGCTCGATGCGATAAGCTGGCCCTCTATCACGTTTGGGACGAAAATGAGATCGGCCAAATGTGGGTGTTCTAGTTCTCTATTTCTTTGCCTACCCCTTTGGGGATATAGGCATGAGTATGTATCATACAGCAGCGATATCTTAGTAGGGAATGGTACGGACTGCCGAGACGAGTGTCGGAGGTTCGAGACCAAACCCAACATGGAGCATACACCTTTGACTTTTCTATGTTAAGTTTATTTTCTTTGTGAATTATCGCTTGCTATAACGGTGAAGGAAAACATCGTGAGGAAACCTGCATACCCGAGACTTTCTTCACAGGAATTTCGAAGGTACCAACCTGCATTATGCTAGCGTGGTAGACTAAAGCCTAACCCTCTCATTAGTAGAGGAGGCCCGTGCCAAGCGGGACAGTAATATTAATATTGAGGCCAAGAGGCAGATCCCACATGAGGTCAGACCAGCTGAAACTAAATAGCTCTTCCAAATTTGTAGAGGCAGTCAGAGTGGCTACGGATCGCAACAAGTGGAAACATCAAACAAACCGCTGGATGACGAACGGTGATCGCGATCTTATTAGAGAGAGAGAGAGAATATTATTATTATTATGTATCATATCTATATCTATATAAGGTGAGGCTCTATATGCTGTGTGGCTTTCGTGGCGGCGGTGTTGTATTGTGGCGTACTTTATTTTCCCATTGCATCAGTCTAGGTAGTCATGCTCACTTAAGGGCTATGCTTGTGGCGGCGTCGTGTGCCGGGTCGATCACTTCCCTGCAACATGGTTGAGGAGGTCGATGGCTGGCACATGCGTCATACTCGTGAACGGGTGCTGCTTGTGGAGACTGGTCTGCCTGGACTGTTTTGTTTCCCTTGTGTCAATTCAACTTGCCGTGGCTACGGGGGTCGCTCAGTGTATCTTGTATGTCACTTTGTCCTTTATTATTAGATGTCCTATACTATTGTTATCATGGTTTAGCTGCTCTAATTCAAGCTCTTTCTGTATCTGGTGCTGTACTTTATTAGTAGCTGACTGTAAATTGGTGTTAAAAAGAGCAACGTCAGAGTTTCTTGCCCGTTCTTCTCTGGCGAAACAGCCTTCCGAACAGGCGGTAGAGTTAAAATTTGACGGAATCTAGATAATGTTTGAACATTTCATGGATTCAATAAATGATTTTGATTTTAATGAAATCGATAGGCTCGCCCCCTATCACATCTGGGACGGAACTAAGCTCGACGAAATGTGGGTGTTCTGTTCGGGGATACAGGCGTGAGCTTATGTTATAATGAAATCGAAGTGAGTTTTTGTGTTCATTTGAACTGCCCCTGAAATTGTGGGAGTCGAGCCGAGGGCGTTAACTGGAAATCTTACGAATAACAAAAGATTCCTCACAACACAAATATTTCACAATAGAAACAATCCGTGTTAATTGGCCGGAGGTGTGAATTTCCTTTTAATCGTTTGTTTGTTTTGGTATAATTGCGGCAAGGTGTGTTATTTCTACTTTTGTTTAGAAAATAAAATCTAATATTTTTCGACCGACTTCCAAAAAAAGGAGGAGGTCCTCAAGTCGTCAGTATTTTTTTTTATGTATGTTACGTGATATCTCCGCCAAATGTGGACCGATTTTCAAAATTCTTTTTGTATTCGATAGAGCTTATTTCAAGGGTCAAGACGAATTGAGGACCTTCTCATTTTTGGAAGTCGGTCAAAAATAGAAACATCCGTTGGTAAAACCAAAGTTTATAAACAGAACATCAAACAAACTGTGCCGACGTTTTGTTGTTCAAAAAGGGCGACATAATAAGATTGGTAAAATCTGAGTGGCGTGCAGTCTATATAGACAAAGAGACACTGACAGTTTACTATTTAGTACTATTTATATAAATAAGTAACAAAAATCATAACCAAAAACAGATTTTTCAAGGGGGTTTCCAAACACCCTTGTTTGGAAATCCCCTTGAAAAATCTGTTTTTATCCCTATATCCCTCCCTGTATCCCTGTATCTGCATCTGTCATCCGCCTGTCTTGTCGCAAGCCCCTCGATTTTCTTCTTCCCTCTTCGGATTCGGAGTGAGAAGCATAAATAGGCCGGCATGATACTGACGACCACTGACAAACACTGTTTGTGGTCGCTATTTTTTTTGGACTGCACTACCCTTACCATCAGGTGCAGTGTAGTCACTTTGCCGTGCCAGGATAAAACAAAAACAAAATATCAGCGTTTGGACTAAATCGACACTAGGATGATGATTGTAATGAGAGTGATGCAAGAGTGGAAGAAAATAATTTAGGAAATTTTGTCTACCCTAATCGAAATGCCTATGCACGTCGCTTGAAATCTCATCCCAAACATTATACTCGAAGTGTGCCGCATAACTTTTAACAACTAGACAATCTATTTTTGTTCGCGCCCAAAAAGATCTTCAAAGACAATCCGAATCGTAACAACGCGAAACTTTGTAAGAATTGGAAATCGATAAATTGTTATCAAGATTTATTAGAACTTTTATATGAAAATCAAACTAAGTTTATCTTTGTAAATAGACATAGCGAAATGAACTGAAAACTAATATCAGAAATAATCACAAGTTTAAAAACTCAACAGACCAACTTCAGATCCTCAGGACCAAAATGGGAACCCTTGAAATAAGCTCTATCGAACAAAAAAAGAATTTTGAAAATCGGTCCACATTTGGCGGAGATATTACGTAACATACATAAAAAAATAGAGATGAATTGAGGACTGCCTTGGTGGCGTGGTGGTGTTTCGGTACGACTGCGGTTCTGAGGTCTCGGGTTCGATCCCCGGGTCGGGCAAAGTGATATTGGATTTTTCCATATCAGCCCGGAGTCTGGAATTTGTGCCCGATATGGCGATAGGCTCGCCCCCTATCACATCTGGGACGGAACTAAGCTCGGCGAAATGTGGGTGTTCTAGTTCGCTAGTGCGCCTCTGCCTACCCCTTCGGGGATACAGGCGTGAGCTTATGTGAATTGAGGACCTTTTCATTTTTGGAAGTCGGTAAACTAAAACAATCTGCTGCTAAACTCAGGCAGGGACTTATATCAACTCAGGACGTACGCAAAAAACATAACCTAAGCTCACGCCTGTAACCTCAAAGGGGTAGGCATAGGCGCACTTGCGAACTAAAATACCCACATTTCTCCAAGCTTAGTACCATCTCAGATGTGATAGGGGGCGAGCCTATCGCTATATTGGGCACAAATTCCCGACTCCGGAAAAATTCAATATCACTTCGCCCAACCCGAGACCTCAGGACGGTAGTCACTAGTGATACCGAAATACAACTACGCCACCGAGGCAGTCATTTGGCGACAACTCAACTGCTGCGCCACAGAGGCTTTCAATTTTGTGTTAAAGTATCAAGAAAATATAGACCTTAAACTCGTCTATATTTTTATTTTATTTTTATTTTTTTATGAAAACAAACAGTACAATTATACATACAACAATGTATAAAGTACAATACAATACAATACAAATATTCTTTATTGTAAACCATTTAAAATAAAAATAATATTAATATACAATAGCGCTTAATCTATGGTTGACAATGGGCGGTCTTATCGCTTAAAGCGATTTCTTCCAGACAACCTTTGTATGGAAAGAATTAACAATAGAGAAGTAGACAGTGGTAAACAATAAGAAAATAAAAAAGGAGAATATAAAAAAAAAGTACAATATGGACCGACGACCTGATAAAGGTCGCAGGAAGTCGCTGGATGCAGGCCGCTTCCAACAGGTCGAGCTGGAAATCTTTGGGGGAGGCCTATGTTCAGCAGTGGACGTCCTATGGATGATGATGATGATGATGATGACAGACCAGTAAAGTTTTTACAAATATTAATGTTAGAAAAGCCTCGATGTCAAAAAGATCAAAATTGGTACAGAAGATAAAAACAAATAAAACTTAACATTAAGATTAGAGACCTACCGAGCGCTCGGTTTCGGCAGAAAAATCTAGTTTCTGCACAATTTTCGATAGGAAACCTGGCGAACCTTCGGCAGTGCCGAAGTTCTGCGTTTGTGAATTATCGAGCGTCACTCGGATGACTTCGGGAGAGTTTGTATCTCCTGCGACATGGTACTTACTCTGTTCAGCCGGGGCTAGTTTTAAAGTCTCCGCCTGCCCTGGAATCTTGTCTGAATGCCACAGCACCCGCACGATCTGATGGTACGCGACCGTCATCAGGAGTAGGGGTATCCTGAAACAAATAGTAATTAATATTTTTTAATATATCATACATGATTAAGCTCTCACCAAAAAGAAAGAAGGAAATAAACTTTATTTAGCCAATGTCTCAGGCAACAATAAGTGTGGGGAATAAAAGAACAAAAACAAAATATGTAGTTCTAGAAAGCAGGTCTGAAGCAGCATACACCTCTGACTTTTCTATGTTATATGTATTTTCTTTGTGAATTATCGGTTGCTGTAACGGTGAAGGAAAACATCGTGAGGAACCTTATGATTGCAGTGTATAAGTACTGTGGGCCGTAAGGTGTTGGGTCCCAATCCCGAATCTGGCAAAGCTATGTTTCTAACACGATTTACTCTGTACTAAATCCCTTAGACAGTTGGCGTTAGGCAATCAGCCGCCAATAAAAAACAAACCGATCATTTTCCGCAACTTGTTTGAAAAACAATACCCCTCTTTTTGCGCCAATCAGCGAAATTATTATTTCATGAATATTAGTTATTTGGATCGAGAAATATTTGGATAGAAAATAACTTAAAAATTTTAAACATTAAAAATTAACTCAAAATCCTCCAAATGTTGGCCTACCGAAAGTATTTATAGCAATTTCGCCCCAAGCCACCATATTAAGGAATCCGCGAAGAACTTTTTATCAACGAACAGGGTGCTCTGAAGTTTCGTAATAAATAACTAAAGAGACGAAACAGACGGCGTCCGTGCTTATAAAAAGGAATAGAGAGACGTTTACGAGTAATTGAATCCATATTTTGCGGAAGCTGTCCCGCTGCAAATCCTATAAGCTGGTATTGGGAAATCGCTGAGAATGGCGTGGAAGCTTTGTCACTAGAAAAGGTTATTTTAAAGAAAGAAAAGCTTATTTGTACCAAGTGACTAGGTAGGCCTTCAGTAAATTTTGAGTATAAACATTTTGTCACATAATGGTACGTCCACATGTGTAGCATTTCACCAAACAAAGCTCCGTAGCTGTAGCGAAGAAGTATAACTGCTACGATAGTGTGGACGTAGTTAGCTACGCGAACATTTTAGTTACGATGGGATCTACGCAAAACTCTCGAGGAAACTCAAACTTCAAGTTACAGGCGAATGTTACACGGCGTAGCAAGCTACAAGTGTGGACAGTGATCTTTGCTCTGTTAAAATGTGATAAGTTAAAGTATAACAAAAACTTTAAATCGCCATTTTACGACTTTCTGTGGCATTTTGTTTCGTGTAATGAGCAAAAGTACGGATCACTGGGAGCATCAAATGCTAGATTAATAGAAAGATTCTTTCTATATCCCTCGAACGCTTGTACTGAAAGGGATATTTTGAAAAGTTCGTCACGTCTTTTGCTGTGCATCATTTGGCGGTTACCCCTTCTACTCTCTTCTCTTGATTTGAATATTATTAACGTTTTAAATATTAAGCGATTTTTTTATCGAATATAGATCTGTATCTATATCACATCTGTATTTATATCTATAGTAGAGATAACCGTCCACACTTGTAGAAAGAAAGGAATAAATAAATAAAGCTGTAGCTGTAGCGCGATGTATGTCGGTTTCTTCGGGAGTTTTGGGTGGATCGCGTCGTAACTGAAATGTTCGCGTAGCATATAACGTCCACACTACCGTAGCACACGCGTCGTTGCTACAGCTACAGAGCTTTGTTCGGTGTAATGCTACAAGTCTGGACGTACCATTTAATTATTTGCATATTGAATTCAATAATATAAAAACTACGAGTACGTCAACATCCCTATTCTTCTCGGCGTTTCAATAATACCAGACCTCTCTATTCATACAGGCATCAGTTTAATGTTGCGTTGTTTATTCGAGACACTCCTTTGTTGTTAACTACTATTTACAAATGCCTAATGAACTTGTGATTAATGGATACACCAAGGTGAAGTATTTTTAAACCGCAAAACAGTCGTAAGTTACTTTTTAATCAACATTGCGTCTGTTTTTCTGCAAGCACGCCTAAATTTGCTGTGAGTAATCTCTGTGTGAGTAATAAATGATTCTTGCTTTACATACACTTTTTCTCATACGAGTAGGCAGAGGCAACGGATTTCCACTTGCTACAATCCTTACATAACTCTTTCGCCTCATTCAGTCTCATTACATTCTTAATGCATGCACGTCGGTTTAGAGTACTTTTAACTTGACGTTTCTCGAGCATATCTCTGATCTTGGTCCTTACTTTATTTGCTATAATAATATAGTGTAAGTTATATCAGTAATCAATAGCAAGTCTTAAATCACATTTTGAGTGAAAGCGTGGCCTTATCACTGTAGACAGTCACGTCTACAGCACGAATGGGCCGTCTCGACCGGTTTGATACCACTGCCTCACAGAAAACCGACGTAAAGTAGCAGCTTGCTGTCGCGTTTCGTTTGGTGTGTGAGATTTCCGGTGGCCCAATTCCGCCCTCCCCCTCCATTTCCCAATCGCTTTTCCTTTTAAGGAATGGAAGGGGAGGGAAAACCAACCTAAAGGTTGGCAACGCACCCATGATTTTTTTTGTGTCTTGAGCGTCTATGGGCGGGTCACCTGATGGTAAGTTATCTCCACCGCCCATAGACACCCAAGACACAAAAAGAATAATGGGCGCGTTGCCAACCTGAAAGGAGGCAAATAGGCATTGGGGAAGGGAGGGGCGTAATTGGACCACCGGAAACCTCACTCACAGAACGAAACGCGACAGCAAGCTGCCACTTTACGTCGAATCAATTATCAAACCGGTCGAGCCGGCCCATTCGTACTCTAGACTTAACTGTCTACAGCGTGGCTCTACCACTCAGAGAACTTACGTGTATATGAACACCACTTTTAAGATATGCCAGACGAGGTCAGCCTGTGAGGACCAGGTCGCGATGCACTGCACCAGGTACTCCAGCTCGAATCTTAGAGGCACTGGCTTGTCTGTCTTCAGCACCACCAGGTCTGGGCAATCTGAGGACAAGGATAATAAAAATTAAATTAAATTAAATCAAATCAAAATATTTATTGAATCCATGAAATGTTACTACATAATTTAGATTCCGTCAAAGTTCCTCTACCGTCAGTTCGGAAGGCCGTTTCACCAGAGAAGAACAGACAAGAAACTGGCGTTGCTCTTATAAATGCCAGTTAACAATAATTGCTTATAAAGTACCATATTATACAAAAAGATATATAAATTAGAGCAGCTAAACCACTAACGGCTAGATTCAACAAACAATCTCAGTTCGAATGTGCAGATAGATTACAAAATTTAGCCAATAAGAACACAGTTTGAACATGACTCCGTCAAATGACTTGATTTGATTGGTTCATAATCGCGATCTATCTGCACTCTAAACTGAGATCATTTATTGAAACCGGCCGTAAGACTACTATCATATGATATAAATACATACAAATACATTTTGAAATAATAGTTGTGTATTAATGGTTGTAACTTGTTTTATCACACATATAGTTCTGACCCCTGACTACCACAGAACAGAAATTTGTTTTTTAGTTCTGTATATAGGCTCACGCCTGTATCCCTGAAGGCGTAGGTAGAGGCAGGCTGTCAAACTTCCCACTCTGTGGAATGGGGGCGTTTGGAGAATTTCACCACGGTAATCCCTGCAGACCGCTTCCAACAGGTCGATCTGGAGATCTTTGGGGGAGGCCTATGGTCAGCAGTGGACGTCCTATGGCTGTTGATGATGATGAATCCCGCCTGTCGTAAGAGGTGACTAATAGGGGCCTTCCGGGGTCGCAGGCGCGCAGCGGGGGTCTGTGCGCCCCTTTTAGTACTATTGTACTTGCAACCCCGGGACGGACGGCAGTATGGACGGTAGACCTCGTGGTGACGTAGACGCCGGGGGCGTCCTTTGACGACGGGAGCTTCTGAGCCCCCCACTAGGAGACGGGCCGCAAGGCGGCACCGCGCAGGGACGGTTCCGGTAGCAATCCGAGTGTATCTCTGGATACCCTGGGGCCGCCTCGCTCAAGCACCGAAATAGGCCACCGCGGGGTTTTTAGTCGGTGTAGCCGGTGTAGGGCATTTGTTAGGGACGCGATGTCGACCATCTCTCCCGGGCGTCACGGCGCTGGGTTGTAAGGCCTGCGATCCCGACATACTCGCCGGCGTCCACCCATGACGCGGCGGCAGTGGTAAAACACTTTTCTTTTTTTTTTAACTTGTATTTTTCAAAACCAATGCAATCGCGAATTGATGCGAGCTCCTATTTTTAGAAATTACTTAAAGCCACTGGAGATCCGGAATCCCGATTTAAAGATAGAAGTGAGCTGTAGGATAACTCTAGTTTAGGTTTAACTCTAGAATAGTAATAGCGCTGCGAGTCGTCAAAAAAAATCATACAGTATAATCCAAAAGTGGAAAAAGGAAAACTGTTTTAAATACTTACATACAACTTTTGGGAGAAAAATGTATTTGTGAAACATAAGGCACGTATACAGAAGGTACTTTTTAAACTCTTTTATAAGCCATTGATAAGGCACCTTATAAGCAAATGGTGAAACCGTTTAGATTTACAAACGGGGAGATGATTACATTCGAACTGCGAGACGTGACTCGGATAAGGAAGATACGGATGCTTTCTTGATACCTAAGATGTTTTTATTTTAGTCCGCTATTGAGGAGAAGTGATAGCTTAGTTGGGTATGGTATGGACTGCCGAGACGCGTGTCGGAGGTTCGAGACCGACCTCAAAAAGCACACACCTCTGACTTTTCTATGTTAAGTGTGTTTTCTTTGTGAATTATCGCTTGTTGTGACAGTGAACGAAAACATCGTGAGGAAACCATACCCTAGAATTCTTTTCAAGAATTTCGAAGGTATGTGAAGTCTACCAACCCGCATAGGCCAGCGTGGTAGACTAAGGCCTAACCCCTCTCAATGGTAGAGGAGGCCCGTGCCCAGCAGTGGGACAGTAATATTACAAGGCCAATATTACTGTCACTATCACGCCTGTATCCCCGAAGGCGTAGACAGAGGCACAGTATGGAACTAGAACACCCACATTTGGCCGAGCTTATTTCAGTCCCAGATTTGATAGAGGGCGAGCCAGTCGCCATATCGTGTACAAATTATAAACTCCGGGCTGACACTGAATAGAAAACGTCAATATCACTTTTCCCGACTCGGGTATCGAACCCGAGACCTCAGGACGGTAGTCGCACCGAAATACAACCACGCCTCCGAGGCAGTCAAATATAGAAACGAAAACAATAATCGTTGTTGCAAACTATCAAAACTCATAGAAGGGACGTGGTTAATACTATAATCCACAAAGCCAGAGTCATAACAGCTATACAGTGACGTGCAGAGGCATTCCAAATAGGGTAGACAAGAAAACAATAAGTGAGGGGGGGAAAGGGTCCACCGGAAATCTCACTCACCGAACGAAACGCGACAGCGAGCTACCACTTTACGTCGGTTTTCTGTAAGACAGTGGTATCTGCCCGGTCGAGCCAGCCCATTCGTGCTGTAAACGTTACTATCTACAGCGTGGCTCTATCACTCTGAATTAAAATTAAATTACAAAATTAGCTTTGCCCGACCTGGGAATCGAACCCACGACCTCCTGGTCCACAACCCTTATATGCTGCCACTACACTAAGGAGGCGACAAGAAGGACGAGAAGGGTAGACAAAAAATATACAAAGTTATTTTTTCACAGCCTTTTGACAACCTCCGTGGCGCAGTAGGCGAGTAGCCGGCTGTGAAACGGGAGGCCGCGGGTTTGATTCCCACATTGAGACAAAGGTGTGTGTGGCCCACAGATATTTGTTTCAAGTCTGGGTGTTGTGAGACCGTGCGTCTCTCATAGTCTCTGACACCCACGATACAGGTTATACCTAGTGTGGGGTCAGGACTAGGTGTGTGACTACAGGTTATACCTAATGTCCCCACACTAGGACTAGGTGTGTAACTGTGGGGTGTATTATTATTTTTTCTTTATTTATATATTTTTAAGACTCTATAAGTAACTCTATCGTCATTTATTTAATATATTAACCGGGGGCTTTTATTTAGATTTATTTTTATCATGTTTTATTTAATTCTATGGTCTATTAGAAGCTGTGAGTGACAATTTTATTATCGGCGTATAAGTTGTGAACCGGCAGGTCCTGAGTTCGATTCCTAGGTCGGACGGGGCCTTTTCTACCACAGTGAGGTGCGATAAGGGGTAGAAATATCATATTTTTTATTTTTTACTCGTGTAAAAATAAATTGTCAGGGTAAATATTGTCTCTTTGTCTATATGTACTGCACGCCACTGCTACCCTATAAAATTATTATATAGAACGTTCCAGAACCGGGATTTGCCGAAATGAGCCATTCTAAAAGGGTTACCGCCACTCATGGTGCTATTGAGTCGAGCGTATGATCATGTGGAGCTTGATTACCGCTTAAGACGGGTTTAAGATGAGTTTAAAGTGGAGGGATAATGGAAAACAAAGTTGTACGTAAATGGTTACTTAAGAGTGGGGCAGGATAGTTATTTTCGAAAACAAAGTCTATGTTTTTACACGCTTTGTATTATGACTTGTATTTATGTATGTAGTTACGTATGGACTGCCTCGGTGGCGTGGTTGTATTTCGGTACGACTACCGTCCTGATGTCTAGGGTTCGATCCCCGGGTCGGGCTAAGTGATATTGGATTTTTCCATATCAGCTTAGAGTCTGGAATTTGTCCCCGATATGGCGATAAACTCGCCCCTTATCACATCTGGGACGGAGCTAAGCTCGGCGATATGTGGGAGTTCTAGTACGCTAGTTCACCTCTGCCTACCCCTTCGGGGATACAGGCGTGAGCTTATGTTTATGTATGGAATTATAATGGAATCTTTCAACGTGATTTTCGTCATCTTCCAGGCGTATGATGTACTCGATAATCACAAGTTTAAAAACTTAACGGACCGACTTCAAATCCGATCGTGATCAAAATGGTACCCCTGAAATAAGCTCTATCGAACACAAAAAGAATCTTGAAAATCGGACATTTGGCGGAGACATCGCGTAACATACATAAAAAAACAGACGAATTGAGGACCTTCTCCTTTTTGGAGATCGGTCGAAAATGGCACATATTTCAAGAACCAAAGACAATATAATAGTTTAATAATTTTGTCCCAGTATCCTGTGCAGGTTATTTTTTATTTTCTTATTTATAATTGTTTATGTACGCCAGAAACATAGAGGTACAGAGTTGAAAATAAAATAAAAAACCTGGCAAGTGCATGTTACATATCTGCGGCCTGAGCAGGAAATTTTCTGACAACCGTAAATGTATTCGAACTCGATGCGCGTCTATGAAATTTGTATGAAATATTAACCAAACGTCATCAGTGCGCAGCGAACTCGAATACATTTACATTTACATTAGTTTTTCGTGCTCGGGCTACTGATCACGCACAGTACAGGGTTCCGAAGTAAGGGTAACTGTTTTTTTTTCTACTTGCCCTTATCCCATCTTAATGTGGGGTCGGCGCAACACACTTGTTGCACAGATGATTTGGCTTACTTTTTACGACCGGCCGCCTGCCTGACGCCAACACCTCTGAGGGATCCTGTCCTGGGGAATTTAAATTAGAAAATTCGCTTTGCCCGACCTGGGAATCGAACCCAGGACCACGCGGTCCACAACCCATACATGCTGCCACTAGACCAAGCCGGCAAAATGTAATATGAAAATAAATAATAGTTAAAAAAAACTAGAAGAAACACTCTTTTATACCACACCGAACTACAAAGTTAAAAATGAATTTCAGTAAAGAATTTGTTTTAGAGCGATACAAATTAAATAAAGGCATGGGTAAATATTGGTATAAATTTATTTTATTGGTAGCTATTTTTAAAAGTAAAGTATTTTCGTTGTATTTCGGTACGACTACCATCCTGAGGTCTCGGGTTCGATCCCGGCGAGGGCAAAGTGATATTGGATTTTTCCATATCAGCCCGGAGTCTGGAATTTGTGCCCGATATGGCGATAGGCTCGCCCCCTATCACATCTGGGACGGAACTAAGCTCTGCGAAATGTGGGTGTTCTAGTTCGCTAGTGCACATCTGACTACACCTTCGGGGATATAGGCGTGAGCTTATATATATATTTATGTAGTATTTTTTATGATAGTTCATTTCTTTAAATACGCGTCAAGTGAATGATTCATACTTTATGTTTAAGTTGACAACCTCCGTGGCGCAGTGGGCGAGTAGCCGGCAGTGAAGCGAGAGGCCGCGGGTTCGATGCCCGCATTGAGACAAATATTTGTGTGGCCCATAGATATTTCTTTCAAGTCTGGGTGTTGTGAGACCGAAATTCTCTCATAGTTTCTGATACCCACGATACAGGTTATACCTAGTGTGGGGTCAGAACTAGGTGTGTGACTGTTGGGTGTATTTATTTATTTATTATTTATTTAAGTTTAAGTAAAGTTACAGCAAACTTGAAGTGCGCTCTTCAAACATTAGCCTAATATTAATACTCTAAATCACATGTTACAAAACTTATAGTTACTAAATTGGGATCAAATATTACGTACAAACTCCGACATAACTTTAAACTCAATTATCACTAAAGTTTAAACCCTTGAGGACTACAAAATTCTGAACATTTTCGACAATTACACTGTATTAATTCAATTAACACAACCTAGCAATTTAGTAAAGGATTAATTTTGAATTGGCCCTTTATTAGTACTTAGTAAGTTGAAATCCGGGATTTTAGAGGGCTTATAAAGGAAAAGCAATTATGTTTAATATAGGCGTCGCCTTGGTCTAGTGGCAGTATAGGCTGTGAAACGGTAGGTATTGGGTTCAATTCCCAGGTCGGGCGGGGTGTTTTTCTAATACTATTCTGGATGGGACTAGGTTGCCGTTAGGCAGCTAGTCGTAAAATCTATGCGTAAAGTGGCAAGTTGCGTTTGTTCGGGGAGAGAATTCCGGTGGACCCATTCCCCCTTTTCCCAATCTCTGTTCCCCTCCTTCTAGGCTAGCAACGCATCTATGATTATCTTTGTCTTGGGTGTCTATTGGCGGTGGAGATCACTTACCATCAGGTGACCAATCTGCTTGTTTACCAGTAACTGCTATAAAAAAAAAGTATTTCACTCGCTTTGTTTGCTTTTTGTTTTTCTTTGTTTTCTTTTTACGCCCCAGTCGTGATGACCATTTTAATGTATGCAGACGCTACCGGGACAATCTTTATCATACAAGCGAAGCTACGGGCAAATGCTAAAAAAAAATTGGGATATATAACGGGACTGTGGTCGTAGCGGAGCATCACTTTTTGTACTAGTAACTAGCAAGACACACGTACGAAGTAAATCGGAGTAAACTTTTATACAGTAGAGTTCATCACAAGCTACTATCGCTACAAGTCGGGCGGGGTGTTTTTCTAACACTATTTTGGACGGGACTAGATTGTCAGGCAGGCAGCCGATCGTAAAAGCTGGACGTAAAGTGGCAAGTCTGCATTTCGTTCGGTGAATGAGAATTCCGGTGGACCCATTCCTCCCTTTCCCAAACTCTGTTCCCCTCCTTTTAAGCTAGCAATGCAGTTATGATTCATTTCGTCTTGGGGATCTATTGGCGGAAGAGATCTCTTACCATCAGATGGCCCATCAGTGTGTCTAGTGGGAGTTTGTTTCACTTTTAAACGCGAGGACTTTAACGTGACGTACGATCGAATCTGTGATGCCAGGCTCCGATATTTAAAAATCCGTAGGTTTAACCAAAAAATTATAGATCAACTAAAAAAAAACCGCAAGTATACATACAGTTTTGTGTTTTAGTGAATAAATCAAAAGAAATTTGGGGCCCAGCTTTAAACTGACAACAGATGGAGGGCAAATTTGCTGATGGAAATTTATTTACCAATCGGCAGCAGAAGGCCGGCCTCGAGGCTTAAGCCGCGACCTCATTCATTGAGCCTTCGAATCCTTGAATTCAGTATTAACTTGGTAACAAAGACTTTTGGACTTAGACCATCTAGATTCATGCAAAATATGGGTTAGACAAATATTTATCTAGATAGATGACTTATTATTTAGTTATTTATTTATGGTAGGGGAGGCAGTGCTACATCGACCTTCACACATCTGATAATCAGATGAAACATATTTTCGGCTGACTTCCACAAAAGGAGGAGGTCCTCAATTCGTCGGTATTTTTTTTTAATGTATGTTACTCGATATCTCCGCCAAATGAGGACCGATTTTCAAAATTATTTTTGTGTTCGATAGAGCATATTTCAAGGGTGGTCCCATTTCGTCACTTTTTGATTCGAAGTCGGTCTGTTAAGTTTTTAAACTTGTGATTATTTAGACTGCACGACGCTTACCATCACTGTAGTATCTTTGCCATGACATGACATCATTTGCCATGTAGACAAAAAATATCTTTGATCAAAACAACAATACAAATAAAAACACTTTTGGGTACAAAAGAATCATTCAAGTTCACTCAAGAGTCAAGAGACAAATTCTGCTTCGTCGTATTTGTGTGAAGACAAAGATTAATAAATATTACTAACTATAGAGGGGCTATGACTAAGTTTCTATATTAAATAAGTAACAAGTTTAAAAATAGAACCAAATCGTGATAGAATCCGTAAAAATAGTTTTATTTCAATGTAAAACATTCGCGTAAACTTAAGAAATTAGTAAGTTTAAAAACTTAACTGACAGACTTCCAACTTGATCCGATCGTGACTAAATATATGGGACCACCTTTGAAATAAGCTCTATCAAATACAAAAAGATTTTTTGACAAGACAAGAATTCGGTTGACATTTGGCGGAGATATCGCATAATATACATTAATAAAAATAGAGACGAATTGAGGACCTTCTCCTTTTTGGAACAGAGTCGAAAATTGATTTCATACGTCACGTAACGCCATCTACCATTTATTACAACGTCAAGGTGCTTATTACAATTTACATCCTAGAATGTTCAAGAATCAGGTAAGACAATTTTATTCTCTAAACATTATTACGCTGGCACGACCTTGCGCGCGTATGTTTGAAATACGACTGAGTGAGTTATAACGTTCCCGAGAATTACCTAAGACAGAGGCCTTCTAAACAGTAAATGACACGAGTTCTTTGCGGAATTCTCGGCGCGGACTGTAACCCGAGCGCAGTCTCCATTAAGTCGCATGCATGATGCATTAAACTCCTTGATCAACATAACACCGTGTGACGTGTTTTTTGATAAATGAAGCTCTCTCAGAGCCATTCTACTTTTTTGTGAGATAAACGATGTATAAACGAGCTTCTCCTTCTGCTAACTTTAATATTGTGATATGTATTCTAATTTCATTAATGTAATTGGTGTTAAAGTACCGTTGTAATTGAAATAAATAAATAAATAAATGACCACGAGGTCATAATTTTTGGATCACAAGTTTCGCGGTTTTGTCCCGTCTATGTACTGTTAAATGTATTTGTGTGAAAACAACTCGTAATATTAGATCCACACGTTTATTACGGATATTTGTTATTCGATTTCGTGGCTTATAGACATATGATTTATGGATATAAATTGCTTCATACTTTCTGAGTAATACTTATATGTAATTTATAGTGTTTTGGTAGGAATAGCTGTACTATGTTAGTTTTTGGTTTAATATACAGGCCTATGTTCAGTGGACGTCCTATGGCAGATGATGATGATACAGTACTTAATATAAAATAAATGTGGTAGAGCCACGCTGTAGACAGTAACGTCTACAGCACGAATGGGCCGGCTCGACCGGTTAGATACCACTGTCTCACAGAAAACCGACGTAAAGTGGCAGCTTGCTGTCGCGTTTCGTTCGGTGAGTGAGATTTCCGGTGGCCCATTTCTCCGCTCCCTTTCCCTCCCCTTCCATTCCCTCCTTTTAGGTTGGCAACGCACCCATGATTCCTTGTGTGTCTTGGGTGAATGAGCCACGGAGGCTGTCATACACATGTAATGTCAGTTGGTCGTAAATACTTGAATCGAATCGATCGAAAACCGAATATTTTCCACAACATACTTAAAAATACATTATCTTCCTTCCGACGCATTGAGTTGATTCCCCCAAAAAGAGGTTAATGATAGGCAGGTAAAAACTAAGCGGAATCCTTTCTGCAACATCCTTAACACATTACCCTGCTTCCATGGCAGTTAATAAAAATGTGTTGATTCCTACATTGATTATGATAATGTTTTAATCGACCAAAAAGGAGAAGGTCCTCAATTCGTCTGTATTTTTTCGACCGACTTCCAAAAAGGAGAAGGTCCTCAATTCGTCTGTATTTTTTTATGTATATTACGCGATATCTCCGCCAAATGTGGACCGATTTTCAATTTTTTTTTGTGTTCTATAGAGCTTATTTCAAGGGTGGTCCCATATAAATTTGGTCATGATCGGATTTTGTAAAATTTTATTTTAATAACTTTGTGAAAGCATCCCTCGTTTTTACAATGATTTGTGTCACTCTAGAACAAACTCTTTAAACTTAAATGTTTTTTTCAATTTTTAATGCGGTGTGTTATAAAAGCGTGTTTGTTAGTTTTTTTTAAACTATCATTTTTTTACTATTTTTAGTCTGTGTAAACCGTTATCAGTAACTAATTACAGTCTTGCCAGAAACTTAATTATCACTTTTGAGGAAATCATATTTGTTTTATGCTGGTGAACCTGGTACATAGATACATCTATGTATATGACGTATCTGTGTATTCATCTATGTGAAGCTAATAATAGCATGTAATAATAACCTCCTCCTTTTTTGAAGTAGGTTAAATAAAACCGATGTAAAGTGATAGGATGCAGTAAGATTTTCAGCGAGTGAAATTTGTATAAGAACAATTATCTTAATAACGTGAAGACATTACGTCTATGTTCTTCTTCTTCTTTTAAAAATAATGGCTTCCACGTATATGCGATGATTTAGCAAATGTCAAGGTAAATAGAGCAATTATGATTTCACAATGACCATGAGACCCAAATGTGATTGGATGATCTCAAGGCCCTGCTGGGATTGTCGCGGTAATAACTTCCAGTGCGGGTGCCCCTCAGATGACCTTCACTCGGCGAATCGACCGAACAAAGCCAGCCAACGCACCAAACAAAACTCATCAAAGTTTACCGGTTAAAAAGTTTCCACATTATACTGTCCATCTTCACTGATGTTTCATGTATTAAACCACATCACTTAAAACCAAAAAACACAGCTCTATATGAAATAATTTTAACAAGCGACGCCCACCCTGTCAGACTTCCCGTCAAAATCCTAGCCTATATTCTAGATACCAAATGTCCCGAATGTGTTGGAGGTCATTGAAATTAAACTATTTTTACGGATTATATCACGATTTGGTTTTAATTTTTATGCCCGACGTTTCGAAAGCTTTGCAGCTTTCGTAGTCACGGGTCAGACAAACGGTAAACGTCGGGCATAAAAATTAAAACCAAATCGTGATATAATCCGTAAAAATAGTTTAATTTCAATGAATAACATTCACGTAAACCTAAGAAATCATTGTGTTGGAGGTCATTCAACAGAATTAATACTAATAATGACACTTAATAACAGTTAATAGCGCCTATGCCGTTACTGGAGTGGAGATAGCTCGGAGGATGTAATTGGGACCCCTTTGATGATAATTAATTAACGTAATACCATTTATAAGTACATAACTTGTACTGCCTCGTTGGCGTAGTGGTATTACGATATGACTACCATCCTGAGGTCTCGGGTTCGATCCCCGGGTCGGGCAAAGTGATGTTGAATTTTTCAGTATCAGCCCGGAGTCTGGAATTTGTGCCCGATATGGCGATAGGCTCGCCCCTGTCACATCTGACGTAAATTAGCGCAGCGAAATGTGGGTGATCTAGTTCTATAGTTCGCTTCTGCCTACCCCTTCGGGGATACAGGCGTGAGTCTATGTATGTAACTTGAACTGCTATTTTGTAAATAAATAATTCCATTTGATTATTTTGCAACATACAATAACATAAGCTCATGCCTGTATCCCCGAAGGGGTAGGCCAACGCGCACTAGCGAACTAGAACACCCACATTTCGCCGAGCTTAGTTGCGCCCCAGATGTGATAACGGGCGAGCCTATCGCCATATCGGGCATAAATTCCAAACTCCAGGCCGATATGGAAAAATCCAATATCACTCAGGGATTGAACCCAAGACTACAGGACGATTTAGTCCAGTTGATTATTTTGATATGCATTAGTTGACAGAGTAGACCGCTCAAGATGCTCAAAAGATGCGATGTCTATTCTTACTCCCTAGCCTTATCTGTCAATGTAGAATTGGAGCAGTATACTTTTAAAACGATTTGCACAAAGAATTTGGGTCAGGATTTGTCACCAACAATGATGTCAACACCCTTGCGATCCAGTCATAGGCAAACGTCTTAGAAAAACCACGTCACTAAGTCTGTCGGTAATTCGAAACTTCTCTCGAGCCCTCTCCATCCACAGTCTATATCGACGGTCCAAAGCATACTTGTAGTAAGTCGGAAAATACAACTTTACAGGAGAGCCAAAAGACTAGTTAATAAATTCATAGCTTTTAAACCAAAAGAGATATTAATGCCATGTTTGGAATGCGTATTCTTTGAAATAAACTTATTTTTTGGAATAGGTTAAATAGTTCTAAAATTAGTTTATCAACGACTTGATGAGATACAGCAATCGATATTTTAATCCTAAGCAGCAAAAACGTTGTATCTCTGAGGCGAGTTCCATGGGGACATCAAATCACTCTGAATTAACGTGAAACCAACGTCGTAACTATATTCAACTAGTTTACGTTGTACATCGTATGTTAGATGTCTTTAGAAAATACTGGAAGCGATTTACGCGTACCTGTAACATTTTGAAAAGTGACTAATTTTTTACTATTTACAGCGTTTTGATGTTTTTTTGTATGTGTATTTTTCAATGTCATATCAATGTTTTTTTTTTTATCATAGAAGAACAAGTGAGTTCATTAGACGCGGTATTTTTTTCTCTTTTCAATGATATATATAAGTAGGTATATATAAGTCGTATTCAACTTTTTTCGAGATACGACAAGTATGCCTTCGGGCGCCAATATACTATAACTAGACCAAAGATGTCAACTAAGATAAGTAAGTGCTCAAAACGACTCCTAACATGGGGCCCATTATAAAAACAGTTTAGCTGAGCAAATGGCTAAGAATAGCCTGTCACTTTTTTCCTTGTATCACTTTACTTGTGTGTTGTTTGAAAATAAAAGGGCCAGGCTATTTTTTAGCATTTGCTTAGTTAAACTCTTTTTATAAGTAAGCCCCATACGAGTTAAGAAATCAATAATTACACTCGACTGCCTCGGTGGCGTGGTGGTATTTCGGTACGACTACGGTTCTGAGGTCTCGGGTTCGATCCCCGGGTCGGGCAAAGTGATATTGGATTTTTCCATATCAGCCCGGAGTCTGGAGTTTGTGCCCGATATGGCGATAAGCTCGCCTCCTATAACATCTGGGACGGAACTAAGCTCGGCGAAATGTGGTGTTCTAGATCGCTACTGCGCCTCTGCCTACCCCTTCGGGGATACAGGCGTGAGCTTATGTTATGTTATGTTAATTACACTCGCAAAAACAAGACTATAAATACTTACTGAAGAGTAGACAGCAGCCATATGATGATTATGGCGGTCTTGGCGCGGCCGGTGGTGCTCTTGAACTTGAGCGGGAAGCAGATCGCGTACCACCGGTCCACTGAGATGAACGTCAGCGTCAGCACAGACACCGACTGTTAATACTTACTGAAGAGTAAAGACAGCAGCCATATGATGATTATGGCGGTCTTGGCGCGGCCGGTGGTGCTCTTGAACTTGAGCGGGAAGCAGATCGCGTACCACCGGTCCACTGAGATGAACGTCAGCGTCAGCACAGACACCGACTGTTAATACTTACTGAAGAGTAAAGACAGCAGCCATATGATGAGTATGGCGGTCTTGGCGCGGCCGGTGGTGCTCTTGAACTTGAGCGGGAAGCAGATCGCGTACCACCGGTCCACTGAGATGAACGTCAGCGTCAGCACAGACACCGACTGTTAATACTTACTGAAGAGTAAAGACAGCAGCCATATGATGATTATGGCGGTCTTGGCTCGGCCGGTGGTGCTCTTAAACTTGAGTGGGAAGCAGATCGCGTACCACCGGTCCACTGAGATGAACGTCAGCGTCAGCACAGACACCGTCACGGACACCGACTGTAACGAAAATAAATAATTAAAAATAAGCATTGTTTCTGGAGGAAAGGTACGAGTTATATCATAGCGCAACAATCGTAAACATCTGTTATACGACAGGTCGCTGTGTCCCGGGAAGGAAAATTTTTGGCAATCGTTTAAGTTCGACACTGTTGACACTTGGTTAATCATCATCATTATCATCAGACACAGGACGTTCACTGCTGGACATAGGCCTCCCTCAAAGATTTCCAGATTGACCTGTTGGAAGCGGCCTGCATCCATCAACTTGGTTAATACTCGGTACTTGGTTAAAATTTCACACAAATTTCACAAACGCGCATCGAGCTAAAATACATTTACGATTATAATAAATCTTCCTGTTCGGGCCGCTGGTTGGGTTTCATTGAATAAAACTGTCAATATATTTTGACGGAAAAATCAAAGGGCCTCCCAAAGCTAATGTCGCAATCATCATCATCATCATCAGCCATAGGACGTCCACTGCTGAACATAGGCCTTACCCAAAGATTTCCAGAGGGACCTGGCCCCAATAATATTCCAAAATTAGTTAATAAAGAATGAGGTGAGAAAAGCAATCTCATTTATAATAAACTAATTTCAAGAACTCTACTCAAGTTTGTATTAACGAACAATGAAATTACAATGCCATTTCCAATGTAAGGTTATTAGAATTTCGCCCCAAAACCTGTAAAGTAACTGGTATTATGTATCTATTTGAAGGGTCCTTTTGTGATTTAAAAAATAATAAAATACATCGTTTATTATCAGACAATTGGGTGAAAGATTTATTTATATAATACATTTTTTATCCGAGCTCGACAAAGCAATAGCAGCGATAGCTCAGTTGGGAATGGTACGGACTGCCGAGACGAGTGTCGGAGATTCGGACCAAACCCAAATGGAGCATACACCTCTGACTTTTCTATGTTAAGTGTGTTTTCATTGTGAATAATCGCTTGCTATGACGTTGAAGGAAAACATCGTGAGGAAACCTGCATTCACGAGAATTCTCCACAAGAATTTCGAAAGTATATGAAGTCTACCAACTAACCATCAAGTAATGTAAGCGCCTTGGGAGACCCGGATTTACACTGGTTTATCCTGGAATGCGATCCAGACAATACGTATGGATCACTCTGGCAGGTTTAACAAGTACGGTACGGTGGTCGTTATCCTGCCACCTACCACGACCACAATAATGAACACAATAATGATTTGCCTGGGTCTGCATCCCTCAGAGGTGGTTGACGTCAGACAGGCGGATGTTCATAAAAACTAAAGCTAAATCCTTACTTCAACCGGGAGTATACCTAAAAATGTATTTTTGCCCTGACCCTTTGGTAGGTATACGTGACTAGAGGTATGGGCGTTGGAGATCAGATAGGTGACCCACATGCTCGTCTGCCAGTTTCTGATGTAAAACATAACATTGGAGTGGAATAACGGCAGATGAAAGAGTATCTATATATACATACATACATAGACTCACGCCTTTTTCCCATAGGGGTAGGCAGAGACAACGGATTTCCACTTGCTACGATCCTTACATACCTCTTTCGCCTCATTCAGTCTCATTACATTCTTCATGCATGCACGTCGGCTTAGGGTACTTTTAACTTGACCTTTCTCGAGTAATCTCTGACTTGGTCAGAGAATGTTCGATGAATCTATATATATATCTAAAGGATACTATATATATCTACGATCAAATTTTGTACCGCCACTTAGCGAAAAAATTAACAAAACAATGTAAATATCAATCGTTTACTGCTTTATTGGATCGTTCTCGGAAAGACAAATATATTTTTCTTTGATTCTCTAATATTAGGTCCGCTCACGGACGTAAAAAAAATATGGACGGAGCGCTAGCAACATTGAAAGTGAGCAGGGTTTTCGGCCCATTCGATCTATCAACACGTAATGGCGGATGATCGAATGAAGCGAAAACCTTCACTTTCAATGTTCCTAGCGCTCAATCCATCTTCTTTTTGAGATCATTTCATCGCCACTGCAATGGACCATAGACAAAAAATGTAGACATACCATGTTTTGTGTAGCTCTTTTGTGTAATTGGCTTCCTCCGTGGCGTGGTGGTATTTCGGTACGAATACGTTTCTGAGGTCTCGGGTTCGATCCCCGGGTCGGGCAAAGTGATATTGGATTTTTCCATATCAGCCCGGAGTCTGAATTTGTGCCCGATATGGCGATAGGCTCGCCCCCTGTCACATCTGGGACGGAACTAAGCTCGGCGAAATGTGGGTGTTCTAGTTCGCTAGTGCGCCTCTGCCTACCCCTTCGGGGATACAGGCGTGAGCTTATGTTATCTTTTGTGTAATGTTTTAGTGCAGGAGACGCGGTTTAAAGTGTAAGATAAAACGCTATAACATTAAATAACGCAGTTTCGTTCTTTCATATCGGTAATGTCCAACAGCTAATAAATATTCATGAAGACCCTAATATTTTTCAAGTAGACAGGACTATAACAGTTTATCACGCCTTAAGTCTTGCCAGTATTATGATTGCATTTACTTATAAACCAAAACTAGGGATGAGATTTAACCCCTATTTCCATCGATAGCATAAGTGGCTCTGGCTTTTCTGTTTCTATTTTTATTATAAATTATCGCTTGCTATAACAGTGAAGGAAAACATCGTGAGGAAATCTGCATACCCGAGAATTTCTTCACAAGAATTTCGAAGGTATGTGAAGTTCGTCCCATATTAGGCCAGCGTGGTAGACTAAGGCTTAACCGTTCTTATTAGATAATCGTGTTTTCGGATTTAATGCTAACTCTATTACCAAGGCAGCACAGATAAAGCTATTTCCAAACACCGCTTATTATTTCAAGTATTCCACTATTGAGTTGGCATTTTAGAATCTTATTTACATAAGTATTCCTCGGAGATGAAAAGTCGTCGTGGTTTCCGAAGTATGCGTGGAAGTTAGGACAATTACGAAATAAATTTTCGTTTGTCTTTGAAATGTTTAATTTTCTCGGATTGAAATAGCAGATTCTATTTTTTAATTCACCCTGCGAATTCGTTGGCGTGGAGTTTAACTTCTAAAAATTATTGTTCTTAAATAAATCCTACTGGGACGGAACTAAGCTGGGCGAAATGTGGGTGTTCTAGTTCGCTAGTGCACCTCTGCCTACCCCTTCGGGGATACAGGCGTGAGCTTATGTTATATATCTGTTATGTAAATAAATCCTAGTGTGTTACTTCTGAGAAGGTGAGATAACGGCTAGTGAAAGTTCCGTCAAAATTTCGCAAAAAACTTTAACCACCGACTTCAAACTTATCCGATCGTGACCAAATTTATATGGGACCCCTGGAAAAAGCTCTATCGAACACAAAAATAATCTTGAAAATAGGTCCACATTTGGCGGAGATACAAAAAAAATGCAGATGACTTGAGGATTTTCTCCTTGTTTGAAGTCGAAAAAAACATCATTTTTTAATGGTGGTAGGATATTTGTATCCGACCAGATGGCGACCACCGTACACATGGTGCTAAAACCTGCCATAGTGACCCACACTCCTTGTGTGGTTCGCGTTTCAGGATCAACCAGTGTACTACCGGTTCTCTCGAGGGGCTTGCGGCATGACTTGATGGTTGGTTGAGACGGGTATGGGGGTATCCCTGTATCTGCGTCGGTCATCCGCATATTGTCGCAAGCCCCTCGATTTGCTTCTTTCCTCTTCGGATTCGAAGTGTGAAGAAGCATAAATAGGCCGGCATGACTCTGACAATCAATGATAAACACAGTGTTTGTCAGTGGTGGCTAGTTTTTTTGGACTCCACTACGCTTACGATCAGGTGCAGTGTAGTCACTTTGCCGTGCCCGGATAAAAAAGCGACTAGAAAAGCTAATAAACAACATGACGGATAGACACTCAATAACCACTGCGGCTTTAGTCAAGTGGCTTATGCGCCAATCGAATAGAATAGTCGAATAAAATAAATGTATGGGTATGACATAAGAGTACGCTATATGCAGCGTACTCTTATGTCATTCCCATACATTTATTCTATTCGACTATTCTATTTGACTAGCGCATAAGCCACTTGTCTAAGGCCGCTGTTGTGACTTCATGAGGCGGTAATCTTTCTCAGAATTCTTTGTGCGTGGGTGTCAAAGACTACAATAACTCGCCACAACAACACCCACATCATATGCCTCGAAAACTTTGTGAATAACATTATTATTCAAACATAATAACCCACGAAACTATTCAACCAAAAATCGATTCAGTTTTAGTTTATTTTTACTTTTTTAACTTAGAAGCATTATGGAATAGGTCGCTGAATAAATTTTAACATCAGATAACAAAGAATTTTGTAATATTTGCATTTATTACGAAGACGGACGGGAAGTCTAGGCTCAAATAAAGGGCAGACATAATTTAGATCTATCTTTTTTGTAGCTCCACAATGAAAGAAAGAAAAAAAGGAACTTTATAGAACTTACCATTTCATGCTAACCAAATGAAAAGATACTCTACTCATGAGAACGCCTGTGAAGCTCAAGCTCACGCCTGTATTCCCGAAGAGGCAGGCAGAGGTGCACTAGTGAACTAGAACACCCACATTTCGCCGAGCTTAGTTCCGTCCCAGATGTGATAGGGGGCGAGCCTATCGTCATATCGGGCACAAATTCCAGGCTCCGGGCTGATATGGAAAAATCCAATATCACTTTGCCCGACCCGGGGATCTAGCCCGAGACCTTAGAACCGTAGTCGTACCGAAATACCACCACGCCACCGAGGCAGTCAGTAAGGCCTTAGTCCATAAAATGGCGGAGGTCTCATACATATATAAACTCGCGCCTGTATCCCCGGATGGATAGGCAGTGGCGAACTATAGAACTAGAACGCCCGAATTTCTGTTTCGTCATCATCATCATCATCATCAGCCATAGGACGTCCACTGCTGGACATAGGCCTTCCCCAAAGATTTCCTGCGACCTTATCACCAACCAACCTTCGGAATCCAAGCCATCCTCACCTGCACGCGGTGCAACCTGCTGGCTAACGGACGAGGCTCTGGCGACCGACCAATGGCGAGATAACCATCAAATTTATTATGGCTCAGCTAAATATCACAGGCTGATGATGGGCAGCAGCATCATCAGTGCGAAAAGATGTGTCTTGCGCTCGCCAAGTCGCCGCCTGCTAAGCGTGGCGAGTAATGGCAAACACCCCCCCAAAATTTCTTTTTACATTAATCTAAATTTTCGCATTTATAACTATAGCTCACGCCTGTATCCCCGAAGGGGTAGGCAGAGGCGCACTAGCGAACTAGAACACCCACATTTCGCCGAACTTAGTTGCGTCCCAGATGTGATAGGGGGCGAGCCTATCGCCATATCGGGCACAAATTCCAGACTCCGGGCTGATATGGAAAAATCCAATATCACTTTGCCCGACCCGGGGATCGAACCCGAGATCTCAGAACCGAAACTCTCTCGTACCGAAATACCACCACGCCACCGAGGCAGTCAACATTTATAACTATAGATTTTCCGTTAATTAGGATAGACGTCATGTCATTTCATCAGCTTACCTCTTCCTCTAGTTTACATTAATTTTCCATTAAAATCCGTAGCTGGACCCGTCAACATATATTTAGATATCAAACGTATAAACTCACATCAATGCGAAGTTGTTTGATGTAATGTCGATTAATAGCTTAGGGCCATTTACAGCTTTGCAATAAATATCTCCCCCAAAGATTGCCAGATCGACCTATTGGAAGCGGCCTGCATCCAGCGACTTCCTGCGACCTTTATCAGGTCGTCGGTCCACCTTGTAGGTGGACGTCCTACGCTGCGCTTGCCGGTACGTGGTCTCCACTCGGGAACTTTTCTGCCCCATCGGCTATCAGTTCTACGAGCTCTGTGCCCTGCCCACTGCCACCTTAACCTGCTAATCCTTTATGCTATGTCAGTGACTTTCGTTCTTCTACGGATCTCCTCATTCCTGATTTGATCACATAAAGAAACACCGAGCATAGCCCTCTCCATAGCTCGCTGAGTGACTGTGAGCTTTCTAATGCGGCCCATAGTTAGAGGTCGATCTGGAAATCTTTGGGGGAGGCCTATGTTCAGCAGTGGACGTCCTATGGCTGATGATGATGATGATGATGATGATGATGATGATGATGATGATGATGATGATGAATAAATCTCTATTTATCTCAATCTTGATTTAAAGATAGTAGTGAGCTGTGGGATAAATTGAGTTTAGTACATTACTGGATTGCTGAGTTAGGAGTGATATGAACTACTAAGACGAGTATCGGATCTTCCGAACCAACCACAAGAGCGTGAAACTTCAATTTGTCTATTTTAAGTGTGTATTTATTATGAATTATCTATATAGATATGGCGAAGGGGGAGGCCTATGTTCAGCAGTGGACGTCCTATGGCTGATGATGATGATGATGATGATATAGATATACTATAATATTTGTCGCCTCCTTGGTCTAGTGGCAGCATATATGGGCTATGGACGGAGGTCGTAGGTTCGATTCCCAGGTCGGGTAAAGAGAATTTTCTAATTTAATTTGCCCGGGACTGGATCCCCAGAGGGGTTGACGTCAGGGAGGCAGCCGGTCTTAAAAACTAAGCCAAATCCTCTCTGCAACTTGCTTGAAAAAGTGTGTTGCGCCGACCCCACATTAAGGTGAGATAAAGGCAGGTAGAAAGAAAGATTTATTATGAATTATCGCTTGCTTTAACGAAAGAAAATATCGTGAAGAAACCTGCATACCTGAGAATTCTCTACAGAATTACGAAGGTATGTGAAATATACCAACCCGCATTGGGCCAGCGCGGTAGACTAACTAACCCATTTCATTAGAAAAGGAGTTCCAGATGTGGACTAGTTAAGTAGTGTTAAATTTAAAACTACTTTTCCTTTTCTTTCTTAGATAATCATCAATACATATAATAAGAATGTAAACATCGCGTGTCTGTACATTGCATAGATTTGAAAAAAAAACTAATTGGGGGGGTTTAGAAATAGTAATAGAACACATTTTTATCATTCTTAGAATTTTTGTCTGTCTGTCTGTGTGTTTGTAAACGTAACAAATCAAAACCACCAAAGTAATTTTAGGGAACTGGATAGAAAATCGTAGACCACATCTTGGGACAACATTTAGGCTTTGTTTTATTCAAATCGGTCAACTCTATCAAAAGAAACGGATATTTTTGCATTATGTGTGCGATTGTTGGGAGTTCTATGAAGCCTGAAAGTGATTTTCAAATTTATCAAAAGATGGCCTTACCATATTTTCTGAGTCACATTGAATTTTTTACGAATTATATACCATTTTTAAATTGTTTAGTGATCCGGAATCGAAATCTAAAAAGTGACCGCCATTTTGTTTTTCTTTGTTTTTGGGCTGATTTACTTCAAAATCGATATCTGAGTCGCCCCGTTGTAGAATATTTCGACTAGAAACGACAGGGTGGGTAGACAAATCAAATGTTTTTACTGTTGGTTGGCCCTACAAAATACGCGTGCGAAGCCGCGGGCAAAAGCTAGTATAGAATAAAAAAGAAAAAACACTTACTAAAATGACGCTTACGTTTTATAAATAAAGAACAGTCATAATATTTCAAAGCTCCTCGAAAAATCCCTTATTCAGCCTCAGTATTATAATGGCAAATACACAAATGATACAAAAGCGGTATATTTACCGATAATTTGAGAAGAAAAACATTTATAACGAGCTGTTTTCAGTTATATGCGTTCATTCAACTGAGTATCAAAAGAATTCTACAATGTAACAAGACGTTATCATTTTCCTCCATTGTTTAAGAAATACAAAATTTAATATGCATGCAACGCATTTGATATATACGTTTCCAAACTGGGTACTTGACTATGTTTGATTTCATGCTCAAAATATGTAATAGCAAATAAAACAAAAAAGAAATACATACATACACATAAGCTCACGCCTGTATCCCCGAGAGGTAGACAGAGGCATCCTAGCGAACTAGAACACCCACATTTTGCCGAGCTTAGTTCCGTCCCAGATGTGATAGGGGGCGAGCCTATCGCCATATCGGGCACAAATTCCAGACTCCGGGCTGATATGGAAAAATCCAATATTACTTTGCCCGACCCGGGGATCGAACCCGAGACTTCAGGATGGTAGTCGTACCGAAATACAACCACGCCACCGAGGCAGTCCTTCCAAAAAAGTAACCCTTCTGTAAAAACTGCATCGAAATAAGTTGAAAAATGGCAGGCAGTCATTCATATTTTAAATTCTGAAGTGGGGGCATATTGGGAGCATATCTTGATATCCCTTTTATACATTGAAATAAAACTATTTTTACGGATTCTATCACCATTTGTTTTAATTTGTTTTGTTATTATATTTCGGTTGGACAGTCCAACCGGTGACTACGAAGCCTGGAAAGCCTTCGAAACGTCGGGCATAATAATTTAAACTAATCGTGATAGAATCCGTAAAAATAGTTTTATTTCAACTTAACACCATTTTACGAAAGTTGCCATCCAGGCCTACGACATCTATCAGCATATTTCCAGAGCCGATTTAAAGGTGCTGCTTTCAGCAGGTCGATTCTCTAAGGTTTCATTTGTGAAAACAACGTTGCGGCATCGGCATTTTTGTGTTCAGCAAGGTACAAAGCGCACGCACTAGCGCTATACGTGATGACGGCGCTTATGCGAACTAGCTCTCTCGAGCGAGACGTTTAACATAAATGTATGGAATATTGTATTCTCTAAGAGCCAACAACATTGAACGCTCCGTCGATCTCAACGATGTGCGCTGCGGCAGCTCGTCGTCGATCGCAACGTTGTGGTGTTTCTTAGAGAATCGACCTGCATAAACCTTAAACACAGCCAGAGTCGACGAAAACCTAAATTAAATCAGTCAATAAACTAATAAATTATATAGAGCACAATAAATCTTGAGGTCGAAAAGATATTAATTAGAAGATTCAATGGCTCGACAGGCGATTGACTTTTACTATTTAATTCATTACCTTCATGTTTCAGTTGATTTGCTTTGGGAAATTAATTGGGTTATTCCAGGTTTAAGGTAAATTGCTGGTGGTGGCATATTCATGTCCCCTGGATGGCAACCATCGTAAACATGGCTCCTTACTTATAAAAATATTTAAGCGCTGCTTATCTTTAACCATAGGATGTCCCTTTCACTTTTAAACAATGTAACGCATGGAAAAAAGTGACAGGAGATTCTTAGTGAAAAGAAGAGGGAAAATGTCTTTATAAGTAAGGCCCATAGTGTTAAACCCTGCCATAGTGACCCACATTCCTTGTGGGGTTCGCGTTCTAGTATCAGCCAGTGTATATCCAGTTGTTTTGAGGGGCTTGCGACCTGACTTGTTAGCCGTCTGTCTCGTCGCAAGCCCCTCGATTTGCTACTTCCCTCTTCATAGTGTGAAGAAGCATAAATAGGCTGGTATGATTCTAGTGAGCACCGATAAACACAGCAGCCACAGTGACGTGCATTTCATGTAGACAATCTACATACATACATACATAAACGCCACGCCTTTTTCCCATAGGGGTAGGCAGAGACAACGGATTTCCACTTGCTACGATCCTTACACACCTCTTTCGCCTCATTCAGTATCATTACATTCTACATTGTCTACCGTGACAATTTGCTAAAATCACATAATGAAAGAAAAAATGGTCACAAAAATGTTTTTTCATACAGCGCTGGGTGTTATTTTAAATCAACGTGAGAATGGTCATGATGGTTAAGTAAAGCAAGAATAAATTGAAGAAAATAATTATGCAATATTTTTGTCTGCCCTTATGTAAATGCCTGTGCACGTCGCTGGCCACAGGAGTCCATTGCTGAACATAGACCTCCCCTAAATGGGCGTTATCATCATCATCAGCCACAGAACGTCCAGTGCTGGACATAGGCCTCTCCCAACAATTTCCAGATCGACCTGTTGGAAGTGGCTTGCATCCAGCGACTTCCTGCGACCTTTATCAAATAAAAAAATGGGCATAATGTGACTAAATTAATAAATATCTAAGACGAAATACCCCTATAATCAAATCGACGGTCCCTACGTACAAAGCGACATGTCAAAATCTGAGGTTTTCAGGAGATCGAAATGAAGTTTATTTATAAGTTTAAGAATTATCATACTGGATTTTATTGTTATCTGATTCGATTAGTATTTAAAGTAGAATTATTGGAATACAAATAATGAAAAAATATATCTATATACTGATTTCTTAAGTTTACGCGAATATTATACATTGAAATAAAACTATTCTTACGGATTCTATCACGATAAGGTTTTAATTATCACCTTCGTTGTCACGGGTCCGACTGACTGATCCGTGACAACGAAGACTGCAAAGCCTTCGAAACGTCGGGAATAATAATTAAAACCTAATCGTGATAGAATCCGTAAGAATAGTTTTATTTCAATATATCTATATAGTAATAAGCGTATGGACAATCTAAAGACATATATGCAATAAAAAAATATGACATTTTGTCTTGTCATTATATACGTAGGGACAGTCGAAATTCGTAACTGTCTACGCCGTCTTGGTTATAAGCGTCACGTAATTTGGTAGATATTGATGTCATATATTTACATAAATAAGAAAGATCAAGGATGGATGACTGGCCGCCGCGCCGCCTTGGCCTAGTGCCAATATGTGCTATGAACCGGTGTCCAGAAATCCAGAGTTCGCATCTCATGTTCGACAAAGCAGTTTTTCTAACTGCCCAGGGCTTACTGCCGAATGCTCATACACATAGCCTGAGATCTATAGCGCGAACTTCAACTAAGTTGAAGTCAAAGAAACGAACTCCGTGAGGATTTGAAATTAAAACACGCCTGTATCCCCGAAGGGGTAGGCAGAGGCGCACTAGCGAACTAGCATACCCACATTTCGCCGAGCTTAGTTCCGTCCCAGATGTGATAGGGGTCGAGCCTATCGCCATATCGGGCACAAATTCCAGACTCCGGGCTGATATGGAATAATCCAATATCAGTTTGCCCGACCCGGGGATCGAACCCGAGACCTCAGAACCGTAGTCGTACCGAAATACCACCACGCCACGGAGGCAGTCACTGCGGCAGGGAGCAGCAGTAGGCAGCAATTAAAACAAATATTTGTTCAAATAGGTAATTTCAAAATAATCCAATCCTTTACAATATTATGTTTATCCCCATAATTACATTTATTATACTATATTTCGCGTTATTTTAAATACAGCCGTTTGATGATTGGAAGTAACAGGAGAACATAATTAACTGAAATTGGAGACGTAGTCTTCATTGTAAATATCGATGAATCGATACAAAAACGTTTTGAAGAACCATCGACTAGAAATCATCAATACATCGAAGTATCTTTATCGATTTTTATGATCCTTATTTAAATAAGTTCAAAAACCGGTCTTCTGGTACTTTTCCTAAGAAATAGAGAGAACCTAATTAAATAATGATTAAATACACCCAACAGTCACACACCTAGTCCTGACCCCACACTAAGTATAACTTGTATCGTGGATATCAGAAACTATCCTTGTCGGCGTACCTGCCACATCCCGTTCCCTTTCCACGGTCCACAAACCTCTCCATTCCCCTTTCCCCATAGGACCCTATTATTCTAACTGTATAACCTGCCTTCCTGATTCCAAATTCATAGCATTCTATAATATAATATAATAATATTATAAGAAATACTTAAATCTAAATGACATGTCATAAGTGCTTTTATATGCCTACGTGATTAAGAAAGATTTTTATTTTTTTATTTTTTTACTATGAGAGATTTTCGGTCTCACAACACCCAAACTTGCAACAAATATTTGTGGGCCACAAACATTTGTCTCGGTGCGTGGATCGAACCCGCGGCCTCTCGCTTCACAGCCAGCTACTCGCCCGCTGCGCCACGGAGTCTATACAAATTAAATTATATTGTCCATAATGAACAAAACTTAGATTCATAAACATAGTAAGTATAATTACTGATTTCTTAAGTTTACGCGAATATTATACATTGAAATAAAACTATTTGGGAATAATAATTAAAACCTAATCGGGATAGAATCCGTAAAAATAGTTTTATTTCAATAGTATAATTAATTAATATAAAACACAAAATTTTTGTGATATCCTATGATTGGCGAAGCAATATTATTTTTGTATCCATAATAAGATAATTGAGTTAGTAAGCTGTTGGATGTCCGTATAATAATAAATAAATAAATAAATAAATATGTGTGCAATTCACACGTGGTAGAAGTGAAATCTTCAAAAATGTTAGCTTCAAGATAATGAGACGAATGTAAAAATTCGGGAAAATGTTTTAGTAATGATCGTCGTGATACTTTGATAATTATTTTACATTTCATTTGTATATACTACATAGATTTTATTATAAAAATGATGAAGAATTTTATTATAAAAATAATGAAAAGACTACAAATGTATAACACGTACACGTATACAAAACACCACGTTTGTGTAATACCTTTTCCCAAGCTTTGTACTACGCATGCGCGCCGTTTTTACTGTCACTTTTTCGTTTCATCGACTTTCAAATTACAACGATGCTAAAGAAGACTGCCTCGGTGGCGTGGTTGTATTTCGGTATAACTACCGTCCTGAGGTCTCGGGTTTGATTCCCAGGTCGGGCAAAGTTATATAGGATTTTTCCATATCAGCTCGGAGTCTGGAATTTGTGCCCGATATGGCGATAGGCTCAGCCCCTATCACATCTGGGACGGAACTAAGCTCGGCGAAATGTGGGTGTTCTAGTTCGCAAGTGCACCTCTGCCTACTCCTTCGGGGATACAGGCGAGCTTATGTTATGTTAAATTACAACACTGCTAAAGAAGTTTTTACTTCAAAAAACAACGTTGTATCGATGTAGTTTATTGTAAATAATTCGACACTAAAAATCGATAGTTCTAAAAGGTCTATGTATCGTTTACATCATGAAAAAGATATTTGAAATACCAAATATTTTCGAAAAGGTAATTTAATATTTGAAAACAAAATTGTTAAAATCGTTTCGGTCGTCGCCCTGGCTGTCTTTTAATAACGTATTAATTAACAATTCACCTGAAACCAAAAATTGAGAAAATTTGATATCCAATAATTTTGGATAGTTAATTGTTTGATGTTTATTTATTTTATCTACTTTGTAAGACCGGAAATTGAATTTTCTTCCCCCTTAAAACAATAATGTATTACATTTATAAACTGAGTACTTTTTATAGCAGAACCTTTCAAAACTTAGTAGATTATACATATATATGCTCACGCCTGTATTCCCAAAAGGGTAGACACACACTAGCGAACTAGAACACCCATGTTTCGCCGAGCAAATTTCCGTCCTAGATGTGATAGGGGGCGAACCTATCGCCATATCGGGCAGAAATTCCAGACTCCGGGCTGATACTGAAAAACCCAATAAAACTTTAACAGACGCAGGAATCGTACCCGAGACCTCAGGACGGTAGTCGTACCGAAATACAACTACGCCACCGTGGCAGTCAGTATAAGTGGATTATCTGCCCCCTTACTCGTGACCTATTCGATTGTGATTTCGATTTGGTTTCATTTATTGACTTAAAATTCCACCGAAATCTATTTATTTATTTAATTAATACATATAGATATTACATTAAATATTAAAGGTTAAAAAGGCTGATAAAGGTTGCAGGAAGTCGCTGGATGCAGGCCGCTTCCAACAGGTCGATCTGGAAATCTTTGGGGGAGGCCTATGTTCAACAGTGGACGTCCTATGGCTGATGATGATGATGATAATAATGATATCACATTGACATTACAATCGACTTTTAAAGTGCGCTAATGTTGCATATTCTTCGAGAACTTGTCATTTAGTAATTTTTAATGTGACATTATGCTGAGATCTATAGAGCGAACTTCTACTAAATCGAAGTAACGAACTCAGTGAGGTTTTTGACTTAGTCCCAGTCATTTTTTACAAGAAAATCTTTGCTTAGTCTGTCTGTCAGTCTGTTTTTCTTGTGAAAAATGACTCAGACTAAACCAAAGTTTGATTTAACAACCCCAAATCTTCATTGAGCTCGTCACTTTGACTTAGACTTAGTCAAAGTTCTCTCTATAGATCGGCCTAATGTACTTTTGAACTCGATTTAGGTGGAATTTTAAGTCAATAAATGAACCCGAATGAATTCAAGTTCGAATCAAGCGTCAGGAGTCACCCCCCTGGTTTGTTTATAGCAGTGTTTGACTAAAGCCGCGTCTTCTGCACACATTACACAGTATTGCTACAATTGTTGTCTGTGGTTCATTGTTATATGAGCAGGGGACAATGAAAAACCTTGTTTTGTGTAGATGTTTTTAAAATTAAAATCAAAATATTTATTGAATCCATAACATTAAAGTGGTAGAGCCACGCTGTAGACAGTTACGTCTATAGCACGAATGGGCCGGCTCGACCGGTTAGATACCACTGTCTCACAGAAAAACGACGTAAAGTGGCAGCTTGCTGTCGCATTTCGTTTGGTGAGTGAGATTTCCGGTGGCCCATTTCCCCACTCCCTTTCCCAATCCTCTTCCCTCCCCTTCAATTCCCTCCTTTTAGGTTGGCAACGCACCCATGATTCTTTTTGTGTTATGGATGTCTATGGGTGGTGGAGATTACTTACCATCAGGTGACCCATCTGCTCGTTTGCCAATCTCTGCTATAAAAAAAAAACATGTTCAAACATCATTTATATTCCGTCAAATTTTAACTCTACCGCCTGTTAGGAAGGCTGTTTCGCCAGAGAAGAAAGGGCAAGAAACTCTGACGTTGCTCTTTAGTGTTTTGTTTTGACATGGACAGGTGACGCGGCTTAACAAATTACCTGATGGTAGGTAATGTATCGCCCATAAACACACAAGACACAAAAATCATGGCAACGTTGCCAACTTTAGTAAATGGTTTTGGGTTATCACGAATCTCATCCACCAAACAAAATGTTACAGCAAGATGTTAACATAGACTTTTTTCTAGACATTGGTACCCTTTTTTTACATGGGGAAATCCTCTTGGATTCCCGTCGATAAGACAGGGAATACAGGATTTACCGGCTAAAACCCCATGGTTATAGCCATCTGCATTACGGAAGGGTATTGGGACCTCTTATAGGAACGCGCCAAACCCCTCCAATGGGAAGAGCTGGTCAACTCCCCCATACTCTGGGCCCCCTAGGTTGAGGAGCCGGTGCGACTTCTGCCGCCACCCCGACGTCCACGTCTCCGAGCGGGATCATTCCTCTCCCGATCCCGCTCTGCAGCCTTCTTGACCATGACAGACTCACAGAAGGAGGCTAGACCCAGAGAAGGAGGCTAAAACATTGGTATGGATACCATGGATTTCAAGGATGTCATTGACATGGATGTCAAGCTGGATTATTATGCTGTATATATAACAGTCTACAACGGGGATTTACTCAAAAATATGATTGAAAATGGTATGACTATGAAAGAAACCCAAGACCTGGCGAAGTGGAAGCGTTTGAGTAGGAAGGCAGACCCTGGCATTAAGGCAGGATAACGCCAGGCAAAAAGAAAAGTGCAGAAAAGAACATTTCTTTATGGTTATACAGATCGGTACGTATATTATCGTTAAACAATATGGCTCTGAAAACGATTCCTGCAATAAACCATTACCACGAAATTGACGGTAATCCTATAAGGCAATTTAGTAAAATGGAATCCTTTAGGATTAGCGCCCTCCATATATATATTTTCTGGATTATGTGTGTTGTTTCAATATATTTATTTTCGAGTGGTAGGGCCACGCTGTAGACAAGAAGGTCTACAGCATGAATCGGTCGTCTTAACCGGTTTATTACTACTGTCTCATAGAAAATTGACGTGGAATCTTGCCGTTGCTTTTGGTTCGGAGAGTGAAATATATCGTTTATTAACCCCCCCCCCCCTCTCCATTTCCCAATCCTTGTTCTTCTCTTTTAAGTGTGGCAACCCACCCTCTTTTGGTGTCAAATGTATCCGAGGTCGGTGGAGATCACTTGTCCACTTGTTTCCCCCTTGCTTGCCACTCGTTTAATATCTGCTATATAAAAAACTAATACTCCATTTTATGGCAAGTAGAACCGACTGGTTTTTTGAGATAAAAGTCAACCTAGAAACTTCACAATAGGGTTAAAATTTCGTCTTACAAATTTTGTCAGAAATCAGTTCATTAATTTATCTGTGAAAGCGTTAAAAACAGACATATCGACAAAGTTACTTGCATTTAAAATATTATTGCTTAAGTATTTATCAATAAAGTCTTACCTGAAAATACAGCAGTATCTTGCAGAATACATCTCCGAGAAACCATGTCTCCGTCACATCCCATAACACAGTAGCTGGCAGACAGAACAATATCACCATAAAATCAGCCACAGCTAGATTCACTATGAAGTAGTTAGTCACAGTCCTCATAGAATGATTCCTATAGACTGCTGCACAAACTAAAGCATTTCCTATGAGACCTGTCAAGAATACTAAAGAGTGGGTTGCTATTAATACCCACTCGTAGGTCTGTGGGTATATGTAATTCTGCAACATTTGTATGTAATCTTCTTTTGTCATGTTGCAGAACTCTACTGCTCCGACACATTCTTCTGTAATGTTATCTTTTAGAGTTTCTTCTGTTGCCATTGTGGTTGAAACTTCTTTCTCCGCCAAACCTCTTTTATATCTTTGGATTTTTGTGAGATCATCTTCAAGTGTGTTTTCATTCTTAATTTCTATTAATCTTTGTAGTATTTTATCTAATTCTGTTTCTGCATTAAAGTCAGTTTCTGTTGTAGTTTCTTTTACATCTACTGTTATAACATCTTTAATAGTTACAATTACAATTATGGCTAAAATACTGATGTTCTTGTTTAACATTTTGAAAGATGAGGTTGTTCTTTCTTCGGTTCAAACCATATTATCTGTAACAAAAAAAACTTTGGTTTTATTTCAAAATTTTATTTTTTTCGCAGGCGAGGAGCTTACAAAGTTGGATTTAGACCAAAGGAAAAAAGAATGAGAGCCAAACATCATCTTTATCTCTAATAATTAAAATACATCATCAGCCATAGGACGTCCACTGCTGGACATAGGCCTCCCCCAAAGATTTCCAGATTGACCTGTTGGAAGCGGCCTGCATCCAGCGACTTCCTGCGACCTTTATCAGGTCGGTCCATTTTGTAGGTGGACGTCCTATTAAAATACACAACAACTTAATTATTACAGTAAAACTAACTTAAACTAATATCTTTTACTTAACTATTACTTATAAAAGTCGACAGAAGGCAACGAAAATATTTAAGTGCCAGAAGCTTACTTTAATTTATGCTTTTGGTAGGTTTCCTCAATAATTAATTTTCAGCAAAACAAAGAAATATGGAATACCGCCATACATATGTTTCTACAAAAATAATAGACCAAGCATAGAACAAGCATTCGCTCGTAAATTGTTTGTAATGGTGAAGGTTTGTATGGAGAATTAACCGAGAGAGATCGTTAATATAGCAAGAGCAACCTTTATCACGCAAGCTTGTATCATGTACTCCCTAAACGGCGATAACTAACCTCCCCTCACCTTGATTAATTCCTGAAAGTCTGGTTAAATTACTTACGATATCATATTACATTGTTTAATGAAAGAAGAATAGATGTTGTAATAAAAACAAAAGCATTGTAGAAAATTTTACGTATGTTAGAATAATATTTTGTCGAAGATGTTACGTAGATAATATCTTTGTCAAAATAATGAGCACCGATTTTTTTAGCTGTACGTTACATCGGTTTTTATTTATTTATTTTTGTTTTTTCAACTGATTCCAAAAGTTAGAATTTTTAAACTATCGTTGGATTATTTATTATACCTACATTTTTTAATGCCTTGGTGGCGTGGTAGTATTGCATTTCGGCACGACTACCGTCCTAAGGTTTCGGGTTCGATCCATGGGTCGGGCAGAGTGTTATTGGATTGTTAGCCTCGCTCCCCATCGCATCTGGTATGGAACTAAGGTCAGCGAAATGTGGGTGTTCTAATTCGCTAGTGTGCCTCTGCCTACATACAGGCGTGAGCTTATGTTATGTTACATTTTTATGTGTGTTATACGATTACTTCGACTGATCAAGATATTTTAATTTGATGGTCTTACTGATAGAATAAAGAACTCAAGAATTAAGTGAGACTATTTTTAATAGAATATATTGTAAAACAATGACAACGGTCACGACATGACATAAGAAAATGAAAAAGAGGTTACATACAAGTACTCGCGTACAGAGGTTAATTAAACGTGTAGACGTTCACATTTCATCACTTACACTCACGCCATTACATGTCGTTAGATCCAATGGGTCGACAACCTTGCTTCACTTTCAATATTCCTAGCGCTCCGTCCATCTTTTTTTACGTCCGTGGTTAATTCCTCTGCATTTTATAACTTGGCATAATATTAAAAAGAAATAGTTATCAAACCGCTTTCTTTATATTATTAAAGCCGACAGACAATTTGGCTCCTATAAGCTTAATCCCTACTTAAAAAACAATATTGTTGAATATTAGAAGGCGCGCCAGCTGGTTTAAACAGCCGACGATGATTATGGTTATTTTTAATTACCATAACACATAACATAAGCTCACGCCTGTATCCCCGAAGGGGTAGGCAGAGGTGCACTAACGAACTAGAACACCCACATTTCGCCGAGCTTAGTTCCGTCCTAGATGTGATAGAGGGCGAGCCTATCGCCATATCGGGCATAAATTCCAGACTCCGAGCTGATATGGAAAAATCCAATATCACTTTGCCCGACCCGGGGATCGAACCCGAGACCTCAGAACCGTCATACCGAAATACCACCGAGGCAGTCCGAGGCACTTATTTTAAATTATCTAATTATTTCTTTCTACCTACCCTTATCCCACCTAAATGTGGGGTCGTCAATCATTTTGCAGAAAATTATTTGCCTTCGTTTTTATGACCGGCTGCCTGTCTGACGTCAACTCCCTCTTGGATCCAGTCCCAGGCAAATTAATTTAGGAAATTCGCTTTGCCTGACCTGGGAATCAAACCAAGGACCTTTTTTTTTATAGCAGAGATCGGCAAACAAGCAGATGGGTCACCTGATGGTAAATGATTTCCACCGCCCATAGACACCCAAGACACAAAAAAAATCATGGGTGCGTTACCAACCTAAAAGAAGGGAATGGAAGGGGATTGGGAGAGGGAATGGGGGAATGGGCTACCGGAAATCTCACTCACCGAACGAAACGCGACAGCAAGCTGCCACTTTACGTCGGTTTTCTGTGAGACAGTGGTATCTAACCGGTCGAGCCGGTACCTACTGATCCACAGCCTATATATGCTGCTGCTAGACATACAGGCGACAATAATCTCATTATTCATGAATAATTCATTATGTCATTATTTCCGGTGGCCCAACTCCTATCCTCCCTTTCCCAATACCTATTTCCCTCCTTTTGGATTGGGGACGCCGAACGCACCCATTATTTTGTGTCTAGGCTATATTTACCTACGATATACGAGTTTATTTTGACAATTGGATACTTGATTATGTTTGATTTTGTACACATTTTTATATGTACTAGCAAATAAAACAAAAAAGAAACTCTTCTGTAAAATCTGCATCGAAATTGGTTGAAAAATGAGTTAGTTATTCATATTTTACATTCCGCAATGAGCAAGAGTGGGGATGTAGTGGGGATATCTTACTATCCCTTTCCAACGCACGCACCGTTATGAACGTGACGTGATTTTACCGATACTTCTCTTACCGGCAGTTTGAAGGTTACACCAAACTACAAAGGCTTATAACTTTTTTATTTTTGAGAATATTTCAATATTTCTTTCTGTGCTACGTTTTAGATGACTTAAATTTCGTATAAAATCAATAAAAAAAAATTGTCGAGTACCGAATTCTCGATTCTCGAAATCGACGATAGTTTGCGTTTTGTCCATACATTTGACTAGCAGCGCCACTTTGCGGAAACTAGGACGAAATAAAAATGTACGGAGAAACTGTAAATCGAGATCGAATCGAGAAAAACTCGTACAGGTACAGGTGACCCGCCTACTCGTTCCCAGTATCTGCTACAAAACAACAATATTAACTTTGTTCGGCTGTTCACTGTAATATAGATAATATCTATCTATTAATAAATTTAATTAAACTTGTGTTTACTTACAGTAATATTATCTGCTATGGGGATTTGTTTATTGATAAAAGTATGATAAGGTTTTGTTCGGATTATAAACGAATTAATTTGGGTATTAAGCTATTTATTTATGCACAAATAAATAAATAATACCTAACAATGGATAGCAGATTGCCGCCTCCTAGGTCTGGTGCCAGCATCTAGGCTGTGGACCGGGAGATCCTAGGTTCGATTCCCAGATCGAGCAAAACAATTTTTCTTGGCAGCTCGCTATCGAGTTTCGTTCAGTGATTAAGATTTCCGGTGACCCAATTCCCCCTCCCTTTCTCAATCCCTTCCCCTCCCCTTCCATTCCATTCTTTTAGGTTGGCAGCGCACCCATGATACTTTTTATGTCTTGGGTGTTATCATCAGGTGACATCTGCTCGTTTGCCACTCTCTGTTATAAAAAAAATCTCCGAAAAAGTTATCTAGTATTTATGATCTCTTCTAAAACTACGTTAATTAACGGGCCTTACTTAAAACAGCATTTTTAGCTGAGCAAATGGTTACGAATAACCTGTCACTTTTTTCCTTACGTTACATTGTTTAAAAATGAAAGGGACAACCTATGGTATAAAGATAAGCAGCGCTCAAATATTTTTATAAGTAAAGAGCTATATCTGCGGCCTGAGCAGGAAAATTTCTGACAACCGTAAATGTATTTGAACTCGATGCGCGTCTATGAAATTTGTATGAAATATTAACCAAACGTCATCAGTGCGCAGCGAACTCGAATACATTTACATTAGGTTTTCGTGCTCGGTCTACAGATGACAGTTTCACATCACCTACTTTCCTGTCATCATCATCATCAGCCACAGGACGTCCACTCGCTCAGAAGAAATTATTCACTTTATTAAATTTTGTTCTTCATCCACGCAAGTTTGTTATGCGATATTTTTTCTGTAATCCCAAGAGCGATGCCTATGTATTCGTATTTCGATTGGTACATGCTGCCGAATAAATCGCCTCCTTTGGGATTGCTATATCACTAAGTATATGCTGTTACGACGAAAGGTCGAATAGGAATTTTGGATATAATAAGCTTTATACCTCAGTTATAATACATAGAATCACGCTTGTATCCCAAAAGGGTAGGCAGAGACGCGTTCTTCTTGACTCCGGGAAAAGTGATATTGAAAAAATGCAATATCATTTTGCTCGTCTTTGGGATCAAACCCGAGACCTCAAGACGGTAGTCGTACCGTAATATAACTACACCACCGAGGTAGTAGTTTTAGTAATTTATATTTCAATATGCAAATTTAAAAGCACAGCGAAGCCAAACATCAAAGTAACTATATTAAACATATTTTTAACATAAGTTTTTATCGAAGTTAACAGATTATTTATCGACCGACTTTCAAAAAGGAGGAGGTCCTCAATTCGCCAGTTTTTTTTTGTATATTACGCGATATCTCCGCCGACTGTGGACCGATTTTCAAAATTCTTTTTGTGTTCGATAGAGCTTATTTCAAGAGTGGTCCCATATAAATTTAATCACGATCGGGTATGAAGTCGGTCTGCTAAGTTTTTAAACTTGATTATTTCTAGACTCTACCTCAAAATTACCTGCACATAATATTTTCAAGCATAATTCAGAATAGATTTGACTTCGTTTTTACAACCGGCTGCCTTCCTGACGTCAAGCCACCTCTTACGGTTCCTGTTCTGAACCTGTCGGAGTCGGTATAATACAAATAACATTAAGGCTGCGGTCTGGAACTGAGCGGGCTGGGAGCAGCGGCGGCGGCGCGGCGAACGGCGCGTTCCAATGCACATATTTAAATAGAAGTTGGAACTGGACTCTAAGGCAACGTATTATTAAACCGATCGGCGCGCCGCTCACCGCACCGCTGAGTTCGTGTCCGCAGCCTTACTGCTCAGCCGCCGGTGGCCGAGCCGCTCGTCACTATATAAACTCCTTCTTCTTCTTCTACCTGCCCGTATCCCACCTTAATGTGGTGTCGGCGCAACACACTTTTTCAAGCATGTTGCAAATAGGATTTGGCTTCGATTTTACGACCGGCCGCCTGCCTGACATCAACCCCCTATGAGGGATCTAGTCCCGGGCAAATTAAATTAGAAAATTTACTTTGCCCGACCTGGGAATCGAACCCACGACCTCCCGGTCCACAGCCCATACATGCTGCCACTAGACCAAGGAGGCGACTATATAAACTGAAGTAGTAAAAAAGCTTTGCCGCTAAGCTATGTTCCCCAATTCGAATTAAGATATTAAACTTACAGCCCCTGTAATTCTTTACACTGCTGCTAGATTAAGGAAGATATTAATATAGACAACAAGGTAGTATAATGAAGACCACCCATCTATAATTTCGCGTAAACATATATCTGGGTAATGTTTATGTTGGCGGACCTAGCTGACGATTGATATACGAGGGGCTCTGTTTACTAACGAAATAATATGTTTATCTGAACTAGCGTTAATAGACATCGGACATATTACACACGCCACTTCAATCATTTGAAAAGGGCCTTCCGCCTTGGTCAATGGTCAAAGGAGCAGATGAGTCACCAGCGGCCTGAGCAGGAAAATTTCTGACAACCGTAAATGTATTCGAACTCGAAGCGCGTCTATGAAATTTGTATGAAATATTAACCAAACGTCATCAGTGCGCAGCGAACTCGAATACATTTACATTTACATTAGTTTTTCGTGCTCGGGCTACTGATGGTAAGTTATAGCAGATATTTGATGCATAATTATCAAATTACATGTCCTTGCTGGCAGAATCTGCAACAGCCTCCGTGGCTTGTGGCATCAAAAAGTATCTGAAATGCATCACCTCTATCTCATTTGTACCAGAAGGAATTGTTAGAAAATAAAATAATTTGCACCTATTATGATAGCATAACATACCTATATGTATTATGATGTAACAGTAAGATCTATATAGCGAATATTGACTTATTTTTTTTTATAGCAGAGACTGGCAAACGAGCAAATGGGTCACGTGATGGTAAGTAAGCTCTACCGCCCATAGACACCCAAAACACAAAAAGAATCATGGGTGCGTTTCCATCCTAAAAGGTGGGAATGGAAGGAGAGGGGAAAGGGTTTGGGAAAGGGAGGGGGAATGAAATGAATGAAGTAAATTCTTAATTTAATTTGCCCGAAGCCACGACCTCCCAGTCTACAGCCATAATATGCTGCCACTAGGCCAAGGAGGCCCCAAATTATAATACCATCATCTTTACATGCTAATGTGTTTGAGTGGTAGAGCCATGCTGTAGACAGTAACCATCATCTCTACATGCTAATGTGTTTGAGTGGTAGAGCCATGCTATAGACAGTAACCATCATCTCTACATGCTAATGTGTTTGAGTGGTAGAGCCATGCTGTAGACAGTAACCATCATCTCTACATGCTAATGTCTTTAAGTGGTAGAGCCATGCTGTAGACAGTAACGTCTACAGCAGGATTGGGCCGGCTCGACCGGTTTGATAATGTCTCACAGAAAACCGACGTAAAGTGGCAGCTTGCTGTCGCGTTTCGTTCGGTGAGTGACATTTCCGGTGGCCATTTCCCTCCCTTCCTTTCCCAATCCCTTTTCCCTCCCCTTCCATTTCCTCCTTTTAGGTTGCCAACGCACCCCTGATTCTTTTTGTGTCTTGGGTGTCTATGGGCGGTGGAGATCACTTACCATCAGGTGACACATCTGCTCGTTTGCCAACCTCTGCTATAAAAAAAGTTATTTTGTGTGTTGTATGCATATTTCTGGTTACTGTTTATATGTTATTCACTCTATATTTTACACAAAACTGTAAATAGTACCTAATTTAAGAACATTATAAATGTAGGCGTACTTTATTAACGAAAAACATTCGGGCGATATTTTTGTAAATACATTATGAATCATCCACGTCACAATAAAAGTAGGTGTGTTTACACTATGGTGGGCGGTCCCGAATGATAGACATAATCGAGATATATCGCGATTACTAATATTGATAATCGATTTTGAAATTATTATGGGTCTCACTTATAAAAACATTTTCGCTTATCTTTTCGCTAAGAATAGCCTGTCACTTTTTTCCTTGCGTTACTTGCGTCTTTTGATGACGTTATCAATGGATGGCCTTTTTGGTCTAATGGCAGCATAGGTAGTCTGCGAACCGGCAGGCCCTGGGTTCGAATCCCAGGTCGGGCGGGGTGTTTTTCTAACACCATTTGCCTGGCACTGGATCCCTAGAAAGGCTAAGCAGCCAGTCTTAAAAACTAAGTCAAATCCTTTCTGCAGAATGCTTAAAAATGTTTATTGCACATATTGATAGAAAGAAAGAGTTATAGATGTACTTTTAAATTACCACCACTATTTATATCTTTGGCAAAACAAAAATAAACGAAAATAAAAAGCCACATCGATCAAAATGCAATAAACAAATCGTTTTACTTCGAGCTGCATAAATAGTGACTCATGAATGCTTGAAATGTATGTTTGAGAGCCACGCTGAAGACAGTAATGTCTGCAGCAAATGCGTCGGCTCGACCGGTTTCATACCACTGAGTTTACATACCGTTCAAAGAAAATAGCCGTAAATTAGCAGCTCGCTGTTGCATATCGTTGGAGAAATGAGATTTATTTCTCCACAAGAATTTCAAATGTAAAGTCTTACGAGACTGTCCCGCCCACACACCCGCCACTGTAACTTTAGTAAGCCAGGATCAACAATGGCACGCATTTTACGACACCGAGCAATGAAGCTCGGCGAGTCTCAGATAATGTAAAATTGTCTTCATCCCGCAACGAAATTAATCAAACAGAAAGATAGGGAGGAGTTGGAATTATAAGGTTTCCACTTCCCTCCGTAAAAATGCAGGAGACAATGTAATGAACTAAAGAGGCATCAGCCTCATACATAGGGATATTTACAACTGGAGAGGCCAGATGTAAAGCACCACGGAAATAATTTTAGTGGGTCCTATCATGTGAGCTGTTAAACTTGATTCCAATAATAGGTATGGCAAAAACGCCGGATTGCACGGAAATTCGTCCTAGTTCCCACAAGGTCCAATGGAATGTAAAGTCTACCAAAGGGCAGCGCAGCGAACTTCGATTAAGTCTGAGTTAAAAAAACTAACGTACTGTCGATTTGGATTTTTTAAATCGAATTTCGACTTAGTCCGAGGCTGAGATCTATAGAACGAACTTCGACTAAGTCATTTTTTACAGGATAAAGTTAGCTTAGTCCGTCTGTCAGTCTGTTTTTCTTGTAAAAAATGACTCTAAGTCGAAGATCGATTTAAAAATTTCAAATTATCACTCTGTTCTTTTTTAACTCTGGCTTTCCCCCTAAGGCCTAACCCCTCTCATTAGTAGAGAAAACCCGTGCCCAGCAGTGGAATAATTATCATCATCATAACACTGACATCCACTGCTGGACATAGGCCACCCCCAAAGATTTCCGGAACGACCTGTTGGACAGACGACCTGACAAAGGTCGCAGGAAGTTGAGTGGTAGAGTCACGCTGTTGACAGTTACATCTACAGCACGAATGGGCCGGCTCGACCGGTTTGATACCACTGTCTCACAGAAAACCGACGTAAAATGGCAGCTTGCTGTCGCGTTTCGTTCGGTGAGTGAGATTTCCGGTGGCCCACTTCCCCCCTTCCTTTCCCAATCCGTTTTTCCCTCCCCTTCCATTTCCTCCTTTTAGGTTGGCAACGCACCCATGATTTCTTTTGTCCTGGGTGTCTATGGGCGGTGGAGATCACTTACCATCAGGTGACCCATCTGCTCGTGTGCCAGTCTCTGCTCATAAAAAAAAAGGAATTCGCTGGATGCAGACCGCTTCCAACAGGAACAATTATATTATCATCTAATTTAAGAGTTTTCTAAATCCAGAGTAGTTTATCATTCCTAAATTGTATCCTGACAGGGCATCACTCGGGAGTAGTTATTCGTACAACGTCACAAAATAGAGCTCCAATCAATCAAATCGAAGCATAATACTTTAATGTCAACATCTATTACACAAAAAGGGCGAAGTAATAACGGGGCGAAGCAATCGCTGGTAGTATCTATCACTTTTTGAGGTACGCGACAGAGATAGATGACATTCCAACAGGCTCACACCTGTATCCTAGGAGGTGCGGAAGGTTACAATATCTCAGGATTTGTCCTCAGATTTCAGGATTTTTGAACTCTTCTCAGGATTGCGGCTGGATTTAGCAAGTCTCAGGATTTTTTGAATTTTCGATAAAATACAGCTTAAATTTTAAAGATCTCTTTAATAAAAAGTAAACCAAACTAAAAATAATCTTCCTTTGGTAATAATTGCACAAGAAAAATCAATTCTTATTTATCTAGTAAAGACTTTGAAATCATCTATGCCGCCGTAGTGCCGCTGACAATAACGACTTTTTTAAATTGTTAGGTAAGTTTAAAAGAAAATTCTCAAACGCTAAAAAAATCTCAGGATTTTTCAATGGAAATCAGGCCTTTTGTCCGGACTTTTGATTTTTCCATCTGGTAACTCTAGGTAAGCAGGCTAATTAGGGAACTAACTGTACTCACATTTTGCCGAGCTCGTTTCCATTGTGGCTCTAGACAAAAACCCTTTTCTGATAATATTTGCGGAACCTTTTTTTTGTATGAAGTAGTACTGGCGTCCTAAAAGTCACGTGAATGTTGTCAATCTTGGTACATATAAACAAAACATTAGCGTTAATGCCTAGCGTTATCAAACGTGGATTGGTTATCTATGGGCGGAAGAGATCTGAGCGGTTACCACCACCTCTTATAGCAGTATTATTATAATTTTACTTGTACCGATTCCCATACAAAACAAACGAAGAACGATTATAATAATACTGCTATAAGAGCTGCAGCTACCAGCAGGTGACCCATCTGCTCGTTTGCCAGTCTCTGCTATAAAAAAGTGCCGAAACAAATAAAAATCTAATTTAAATATCAAATACATTATTATGTTTATAACATCGGTCATAACAATTGACGATAAACACATTGCAAAGGATTCCAAAACACATAAATATTTATCTGATACATGAGTGGAATTTCTTTATTGAAGCCATTTTCGTGGATCCATTCAGAGTTAAAGATGTATTAAGGGGGTATTTTTGATAGCAAAGACTGGCTAACGAGCAATCGGGTCATCTGATAGTAAGTGATCTCTATCGCCCATAGACACCAAGAGTAAAATACACCCAACAGTCACACACCTAGTCCTGACCCCGCACTAGGTATAGCCTGTATCGTGGGTGTCAGAGACTATGGGAGATGCACGGTCTCACAACACCCAGACTTGAAACAAATATCTGTGGGCCACACAAACATTTGTCTCAATGCGGGAATCGAACCCGCGGCCTCGCGCTTCACAGCCGGCTACTCGCCCACTGCGCCACGGAAGCTGTCAAAAAAGTAAAAGAATCATTGCGTTGCCAGCCTAAAAGAAGGGGAATAGGAAATGGGAAAGAAAGGGAGTTTGGGTCTACAAAAATCTCACACACCATATAAAATGCAGCAGCGACCTGCCACATTACATCTGTCAGCCTAAAATAAGGGGAAATAGGGATTGCTAAAGGGAGATGGAAATTGGGCTACCGAAAAATTGCATTCACCGAACGAAAGGCAACAAAGCTGCCATTTCCCGTCGGTTTTCTGTCAGACAATGGTATAAATCGGTAGAACCGGTCTATTATTGCTGCAGGGTTACCAGAACCTCTTATAGCAGTATTATTGTAATCGTTCTTCGTTTGTTTTGTATGTGAATCGGTACAAGTAAGATGATAATAATACTGCTATAAAAGGTGGTAGTAACCCCCCTGTAGACGTGTTGTCTACAGCGTGGCTCTACCACTTAAATTCTGATAAATAATAATCTACTATCGATTCTCAAAAGTTTGGAACTACATTTACATAAAATACATCAAAACCGCTTGAATTTCACTATCCGCCCAATTTTGCGGAAAAGTTCGTCAATTAAGCCAGGATGAGGCCGTTGAGTCGGGTTTCCTTTAATTTCAAACTATTTACTATTATGGTGTGTCTTTAATTGAAAGTTGTGGTAACGGTGTCGGATTGGCATGGGGCTGGTAGGATTCGGGGCAATGACATGATGATACAAAAATATTTTTGAATACTCGAAAATCGAAAGTAGATTGTTCGGCAGGGTTACCACGACCTCTTATAGCAGTATTATTATAATCGTTCTTCGTTTGTTTTGTATGTTTTGTATGTAAATATTTTTAAAATTATAATAATACTGCTCTAATAATAAAGCAGCGATAGCTCAGTTGGGAATGGTACGGACTGCCGAGACAAGTGTCGGAGGTTCGAGACCAACCCCAAAATGGAGCATACACCTCTGACTTTTCTATGTTAAGTGTATTTTCATTGTGAAATATCGCTTGCTATAACGGTGAAGGAAAACATCGTGAGGAAACCTGCATACTTGAGAATTTCTTCACAGGAATTTCGAAGGTATGTGAAGTCTACCAACCCGCATTAGGCTAGCGTGGTAGACTAAGGCCTAACCCCTCTCATTAGTAGAGGAGGCCCGTGCCCAGCAGTGGGAGAGTAATATTACAGGGCTAATATTATTATATTATTATTATTATTTTATAAGAGGTGGTGGTAACTCCCCTGAATCTGTAATATAACCCAATCACATAGGGGCTTAATTAGAAAACAGTTTAACTGAGCAAATGGTAAATAATAATAATAATAATCCTTTATTTCAGGTAATTCACACCCATAAATTAAACATAATTAGAGTGTATAAAGAATAGCCTGTCCTTTTTATTTCCAAACGATGTGACACAAAAAAGTGTCAACCTGTTCTTAGCCATTTGCTCAGCTAAACTGTTTTAAAAGTAAGACCCATTGTTTTCAACATATTATGTTATGTTTTGCCCCCCTAGAGGGGTTGACGTCAGGCAGGCATGATTATGCCGAATCCTTTCTGCGACATGCTTAAAATGCTGTTGCGCCGTCCCCACATCGAGGTGTAATAAGAGCAGGTAGAAAACGTTATATCAAAACAATATATTAAACTAAAATATCCTAAAACCATAATAACATTTTTGCTAGATGGATAACTCATTATAGAGGTAAGTATCATAAAAACTTAACCGCGAGTCGCTAGCTAACTAGCACAGTACAGTAAGTTAAATAATGCACGCCCGGAGATGGATAGTCATGCTCGCTTGAAGCTGCGGTCACTTCTGCTAGACCGGTTGTACGCCGCTCGCTGCGCCGCTGCCTTCGAACGGAATAGTAAATGTATGGGAATGAGATTTTTTTTTTGGTTTGGGTGAACGCAGGTGCGTTGCGAACCCATAAAGTTAGGTGACCATGCTGAGGGCAAGACCACCCGACCAAATCGTGATAGAATCCGTAAAAATAGTTTTATTTCAATGTATAACATTAAACTTAAGAAATCAGTATATATACGAAGTAAACAAACTATGGCAGCTAAAACATCTCCCCTACCAAAACAAAAGGTCAAAGTAAGGTTATTTATTAAGGTTTTGCTGCCATCTACAATGTAAGCCCAATATAGGAAAACTCAACACGCACGTAGTGAAACTTGACTTCTTCATCGTAAGAACTAAGCCAAATCGTTTTTACAACACGTTTATTTGAAGTTAGAGGTAGTGGAAGAATAAAATTGTATTAAGTATATTAAAGCAACTTACTCTACTCCTGACATAGTAATAATATTAGCCTTGTAATATTACTGTCCCACTGCTAGGCACGGGCCTCCTCTACTAATGAGAGGGGTTAGGCCTTAGTCTACCACGCTGGCCTAATGCCTGACGAAATTGTTTAAAAAAATAATTACTTTTTCGTTAAATTTATTAAATTTTCCGTCTATAAATATCTAGTCTCCGGCGCGTAAAAACTTTAAACGTTTATTACAGCTGAGTTGGCAAACGACCTATTAAACTCAAGCTGGGTCAAACGCTGAAAGGGTTATTAATTTTATTTACTAACTAACTAGTCTGTAGTTAAATAGTGTGTCTTGAGCGAGTTTGTTTCACTTTTAAGAGGGCTTTCGCGCTTTTCAGTGAATTCGACGTTTTTGCTTGACTTTTGAAAGTGTCTCGCTGAAAATTTTTGTACCAAACAAATCCTAAAATCATATGCATTTTGAAGGTCATTTCATTCCGGACGTGGTGTACATATTAATTTTTTCATTAAATAAGACAAAACCTTATGATTCCGCGTACTAGAAGAGGTGTTTTCGAAAATGTTACTTTTTAGTGACTTTTGATAAGTTTTTGAGAAACGATACATTAATATTATGACACACAATTGATGCACACACAACAAGAATATCTTCTTATCTGTGGTGGCTATTGTATTTTTTTCACGTTTTATACAAAAACCTCAAGAAAATAGCTTTTAAAACAAACACAATTTTGAAAACTGCGTCTGAAATCATAATTTATTTTGCGCAATATAAACTACACATGAAAATAAAAAATATCGCATAATAAAGTTTAATATCTTGGCTTTTATAAAAAAAAATATGAGGGCCAAATTATTTGATATAATATCCAAAATATGTTTTTGAAACCATAGCAAAAATCGATATAAACAGCGAATAAATAGCCAGCCATTTGAACAGTCAAGTCACACCGCGCTGAGCGGTCTCAGAGTGAGGACGTATCGCATTTTTTCGTCATTTTCAGTTGTTCGAATTACGAAATTTTCAATTATTTGTAGTAATTATAGCGCGACCATACTCGACTTGATATTAGACTATTTTTATTTGTATTCATGTTTTGAGATTTTCTCTAACTTCCTTTTTTTTTGAATTACATAATTGGATTTTGTTCTGATTTAAATTATTCATCTCATGATTATGATTGATTGTAATGAATTAAGCGATAGCAACTGAATAGAATTTAGAATATGATATCTTTCTTTCTGCCTGTCCTTATCTCACGGCAGCGACCACGTGGGCTCAACATAACACACTTTTTCAAGCATGTTGCAGAAAGGATTTGGCTTTGTTTTTACGACAAATTGCTTGACATTAACCCCCCTCTGGAGTATAAAATGTAACAGTATATGGGTACTCTTTTTAGGTAATATAATATTCCCAACTGTTCCAACTAGGGGTCTTAAAATGAACATGCATAAGACGATGATCATGTCGAATTTTCATGTTGTGCACACTCCAAAATTAGTATAGGAAACTCTGGATATAGAAAAATGTCTATTACATGGGGTATCTACCTAAACAGGTTCAATTTTGAAAGAGGTCAATCATCAAATTCAGTTCGACTGGATAGCATTCGGCAAATTATGTTGTTGAGGTCTTCCCGTGAAAAATACCTCAGTGCCTGAATACAAAAGTCTTTGATCATTGTGTGTTACCGTTACTAGTGACAACTTACGGCCACTGAAACGAGTTCTTTGACAATGAGGAGGCCATTTTTGTATCATGTGTGCGATTGTTGGGAGTTCTATAAAGCCTGAAAGTTATTTTTAAGTTTATCAATAGATGGCGTTACCATATTTTCTGAGTCATATGGAATATTTTACGAATTCTGAACCATTTTAAAGTCGTTAAGTGATCCGCGGTCAAAATCTAAAAAGTGACCGCCATTTTGTTTTTCTTTGTTTTTGGGCCAATTGACTTCAAAATCGATATCTGGGCCACCCCGTGGTTCTAAACGACGCAACCAATGTCAAAACTGTCAAAAGTGACCGCCATGTTGTTTTTCTTTGTTTCTGGGCTGATTGACTTCAAAATCGATATATGTGTCGCCCCGTGGTTCTAAAGGACGGAACAGATGTCAAAACTGTCAAAATTGGCGGCCATTTTGTTTTTCTTTGTTTTTTGGGCCGATTGACTTTAAAATCGATATCTGGGTCACCCCGTGGTTCCAAACGACGGAACCGATGTAAAAAGTGTCAAAATTGGCCGCCATTTTGTTTTTCTTTGTTTTTAGGCCGATTGCTTTCAAAATCGATATCTGGGTCACCCCGTGGTTCCAAACGACGTAACCGATGTAAAAACTGACAAAATTGGCCGCCATTTTGTTTTTCTTTGTTTCTGGGCCGATTGTCTTTAAAATCGATATCTGGGTCACCCCGTGGTTCCAAACGACGAAACCGATGTAAAAACTGTCAAAATTGGCCGCCATTTTGTTTTTTTTTTGTTTTGGGCCGATTAATTTCAAAATCGATATCTGAGGCGCCCCGTAGTTCCAAACATCGGAACCGGTGTCAGAATTGTCAAAAGTGACCGCCATTTTGTTTTTCTTTTGTTTCTGGGCCGATTGACTTCAAAATTCATATCTGAGTCGCCCCGTGGTTCCAAACGACGGAACCGATGTTAAAACTGTCAAAATGGGCCGTCATTTGTTTTTTTTGTTTTTGGGCCGATAGACTTCAAAATCGATATCTGGGTCACCCCGTGGTTCCAAACGACGAAACCGATGTAAAAACTGTCAAAATTGGCCGCCATTTTGTTTTTTTTTTGTTTTGGGCCGATTAATTTCAAAATCGATATCTGAGGCGCCCCGTAGTTCCAAACATCGGAACCGGTGTCAGAATTGTCAAAAGTGACCGCCATTTTGTTTTTCTTTTGTTTCTGGGCCGATTGACTTCAAAATTCATATCTGAGTCGCCCCGTGGTTCCAAACGACGGAACCGATGTTAAAACTGTCAAAATGGGCCGTCATTTGTTTTTTTTGTTTTTGGGCCGATAGACTTCAAAATCGATATCTGGTCGCCACATAGTTCCTAATGTCGGAACAGGTGTCAAAACTTACAAAAAAGGCCGTAATTTTGTTTTTCTTTGTTTTTGGGCCAATTGACTTCAAAATCGATATCTAGGTCGCCCCGTTGTAGAATATTTAGACTAAAACGACATGGCTGATCGATAAATCAAAACCTTTACCGTTGGCCCAACAAAATACGCGTGCGAAGCCGCGGGCAAAAGCTAGTCATAAAATATAACACAAAACAATTATATAAATCAACCTTATATATATTTTTAGGTTAATATAAAAATAGTCAATACTTTAGTAACAGCAATTTTTTAAAAATATATTTTGGAACTTGTGGAACACTGCCTGTGTTCCAAAACACTGCCTGTTGTCCTCTGTGCCCAGACGAAATATGAAAAACGATTACACGAAAAGAAACATAGGTTCGTTGCTAAGCTAAAAGGAGGGGAATAGGGATTGGGAAAGGGACGAGGGAATTGCGCTACCAGAGATCTCACTCAACGAACTAAACGCAATAGCAAACTGCTACTTTACGTCGGTTTTCTGTGAGTCAGGTATCAAATTTAACAAAAACAACAACTCCTACATTACTAGACGACGCTTGTGTAGAATTGAATATTGATTACCCGGTGTGTCTTAATTTAATTAAAACTTGACCCAACAAGAAGTTCGAACCAATTGTTTCCATACCGAATATTAAAGAAGGCGGCCACGTTCAACAAGGAGCAAATAGAACATTTGGGAGGTTGAAATTTTCGTAAAAAACATAAGCGTTCGGTGGCTCCGGCAATACCAACTACAAGATATTCCATTGTCTCTGAGGAGCCCGGCCCGTACCTTGCGAATTTTTCGTGTGGGGATACCTGAAAAGTTGTGTATATCTAAGAAACCGACGACAATATCCCGATTAAAATAAATATCCAAAAAAATTCACCGGCAGCATGTGTCAGAGTGTTCAAAGACTTGCAAAGATGTTTGCTAGATTCCCGACGACGAGACATCATTAAAAAAACATAGATGTTTGTTACGTCGAAGGAATTATTTGTATCATTTCTAGTTTTAATTATATTCATGTTTCAAATTTGCAAACGATTTTGGTCAACCTTTTATTTTGTCTGGCTCGGAAAAAACATTCTTATCTCTGTTGGGGATCTAATTTCCGGTAAATCTTGCTAGAACAATACACGTCGGACTTGAAAATCTATACCAGGACCTATTTACGCTATCACTAGATCAAAGAGGTGACAGACGTTTTATTATTATTTCCGAAGGGCAAGGCAAATAAATTATGCAATTTATTTATTTATTGTGCCTATAGGCATCGCTAACATAGACACGAGCATGACTACCCAGACTGAGTACAACAATCAGTTAGAAAGCACCTTTCAGCAACATGCTTGAAATAAAGCGTGTATAAATATGATGCGTCGATCCGACATTGAGGTTTATTTTTCTAACTACTAACTACTAAGGATCAAGATTTTTCAATCCAAGTATACATTGAGTTTACGTGCCGGATTGCAACTCGGGCATGTGTGCGACGCACACAGGTGCAGCGCTGTCATAAAATACCTAAACTTGAGCGGAAAGATTTTGCTAAAGCGCTCTTAAAGGCGAGGACTTTAACGAGACGTACGATCGAATCTGTGATACCAGCTCTGATATTTAAAAATCCGTCGGTTTTACAAAACAATGTAACAACTTACCCGCAAGTGTACAGTTTTGTGTTTTGTTTTGTGTTGTGTTTTACGTTTTGTGCTTTGTGTTTTTTGTGTTGTGTGTTGTGCTTTGTGATGTACGTTAACCAATTCCGCAAAATTTTGTAGATTTATGAATAAATTCGTAGGTCTAGAGGTATAGTCAGATTGCTAATTAAACGGAGTAAACTGCCAGATCGAAATGCCACTTTCCAAAATAATATTAAAAAAACATAGTGATTGATCTAGTTCAATATTTATTATTCAAAGATACAATAACTCAGCACTAGTTTGCAAAATCATATTTTTATTGCGTATTTTTAGAACATTCAGCTTAATCAGTCAATTAAAGGACCGTGTAATAATTTTACGTAAATAATCACAACAGATATGCGAAATGATAACGAAAATTACAAATATTTTTTTTATTATTTGAGAAAAATTACATTCAGGACATTCATAGCTTTTGTAAGTTTTGTTAATAATAAATCATGACTATAATTTCAGTAGACATGCCATAACTTAGCATGGAGTAATTTACTATGACTATAATTTAATAGACATGCAGTACTAATAAACCATTAGGCAGGAATTACGACTTTAAGTTGGACTTTAGAAAATGAAAGAATGAAAATGGTTCACTGAATTGAAATGTTTAAACAATCTTGATCTTTTTACCACAGCACTATTTAAATTTCATGAAAAAGTGGCAACATCTGAAATGTCAGATCACTCCGTCTAATTAGCAATCCTACTATAGCAATCATTTCTAACAAAATGACAGCTAGGTTATCGGGATCGAACTCGTAAAATTACTCGCCCAAACTCGCACTAGTGACTAGGACACGGAGCGCGGACGCCACAGATAAGCCACGCACACAAACGCGCTTGTACAAAAGTGCCCTATGCATATACTAAAGTTCCATTTAAAAATTCCAAATCCTCGCTGAGTTCGTTTATTCGACTCAGACTTAGTCGAAGTTTGCTCTATAGATCTCAGCCTAAGACCATAAAATTATAAGCTGATTTAGCAGTCATGAGACATTCAGAGCGACTTGCAGCGCTATTACTAATCTAGAGTAACACCTTATCTCGATTTATCCTACAGCTCACTCATTTAATTCTAAAGGGATAAATGGAGAATTTGAGTGAGCAAGTGGCACTAAAATAAATACCGTTTTACTACTAATAAAAATAATCACTCACTGAAAGGCAACGGGAAGCAAATAAAATGTTTAATGATTTCACAAGATAAGTGTGATGAAGAGTTTATATTTTTTATTGGTAATTTGTGAAATGAATTGGCTATTTCGTGTTTTTAATAGAATTAAACTGTCTTGTTATTGTTATTGATGATTTCTTAAACACAGGTACAGAAAGTGGAAGCCATCTTAAATATCAAATTACATTTATTTTTGATTCTGTGTTGCCCTAGTGTGTTTAGTGCAGACGCGGATGGTATCCGGATAGGTTGTGAGCTTGCCGTGAAAACGGACAAGTTCAAGTACCTGGGGTCTGTACTGCACGAGTCGGGTGATATCGACTCCGACGTCACGGCACGTATTGGCGCCGCCTGGGCTAAGTGGCGACAGGTCACGGGCGTCACTTGCGACCGAAAGATGCCGATGAGACTTAAAGGTCTCATTTACAAGACCATCATTCGGCCTGTGCTGCTGTATAGATGTGAGACGTGGCCTGCCCTTAAGCGTCATGTTAGGCAAATCCACGTCGCGGAAATGAAAATGTTGCGGTGGATGTGCAATGTTCCACGACAGGATCGTATACGTAATGTGCACATCCGTGGCAGTCTTGGCGTCCGGGACGTGGCAGATAAACTGCAGGAATGTCGCTTGAGATGGTATGGCCACGTTTTGAGGAAACCACAGGAGTACGTCGGTCGCATGTGTCTGGCCCAAATCATACCAGGGGTGCGTTCCCGTGGACGGCCTAAGAAGCGCTGGTTAGACGTTCTGGAGGAAGATATGAGAGCCAATGGCCTCACTGTGGAGGATGCTCAAGACCGGGCGAAGTGGAAGCGTTTAAGTAGGAAGGCGGACCCTGGCAGAAGGCCGGGATAACGCCAGGCAGAAAGAAGAAAAAGTTACCCAAAGACCTTCAACTTTCGCCTCCTTGGTCTAGTGGTATCACATATGGGTTGTGGACCGGGACCCATTATTCTTTTTTTGTTTTGAGTGTCTATCGGCCGTCGAAATCACTTACCATCAGGGACCCATCTGCTCGTTTGCCAGTCTCTAATGTAGATAAGGTAACAAATTGGAACGATTAATTCTACTTTGTTACTCAACGCGATAATATTTTTACTCGACTATTTCAGTATTTCTTTAGATATAATCCTTGAAAATTCTGTTTATTTTTAAACCCAAAATAAATTCTATAAATAAGCAATAAATAACGGAATCGAACAGAAAACGAGCAATACGAATAAACCATACATTAATTCGCTGTTGGGAAGAATATGTACAGTAGCCCGAGCACGAAAAATTAATGTAAATGTAAATGTATTCGAGTTCGCTGCGCACTGATGACGTTTGGTTAATATTTCATACAAATTTCATAGACGCGCATCGAATTCGAATACATTTACGGTTGTCAGAAATTTTCCTGCTCAGGCCGCAGATAATGTGATGTTAAAGTTGTATCAATATCATTCTTAAATACAAGGCAGGGCAACTTCATTTACACTCGTATTATTAATAACTGTTCAGTTGAATGACTGCCTCGGTGGCGTGGTGGTATTTCGGTACGACTACGGTTCTGAGGTCTCGGGTTCGATCCCCGGGTCGGGCAAAGTGATATTGTTTTTCCATATCAGCCCGGAGTCTGGAATTTGTGCCCGATATGGCGATAGGCTCGCCCCCTACCACATCTGGGACGGAACTAATCTCGGCGAAATGTGGGTGTTCTAGTTCGTGTACAGGCGTGAGCTTATGTTATGTTATATAAGGCAGACCAGCTTTATTTATACTCGTATCATTAATAACTGTTCAGTTGAATGAGCCTCGTCAGATTTTTAAAAATACATGCCACTTAATCTCCTACCACCTTCTACCCACTTCAATGAAGGATTGGCACAATATAAGTATTAGTTATGTTACGAATTCGGATAATTGTTGTGATTTAGTACACGATATTGAGGGGTAGTATGTTAATTATATTTATATTAACTACCCTCCAAGTAATTCATAATATTTGTGGAAGGTATTTCTTTATTAACTAAAGCAAAAGGTATAAAAGAGCGGGAGCTATCATTATTGAGTTAGTCTCCCCTTGGAGCTCGAAGTGTACACAACTAGTTTGAGATATACAGTAAAGATGTGTAGCGAATATAGTGCATATAAGAGGCGCGTTTTAACCATGTCTTTTACAGTTAATATTATCAAACTTAACAGACCGACTACAAAACTAATCTGATCGTGACCATGATTTTTGAGACCGCACTTGGAGCAAGCTAAAACTTTGAACACTTTTTTCCTTGTGTCACATTGTTTGAAAATAAAAGGGACAGAATATTCTATTTAAGCAGCGATAGCTCAGTTGGTAATGGTATGGACTGCCGAGACAAGTGTCGGAGGTTCGAGACCAACCCCAAAATGGAGCATACACCTCTGACTTTTCCATGTTAAGTGTATTTTCATTGTGAAATATCGCTTGCTATAACGGTGAAGGAAAACATCGTGAGGAAACCTGCATACCCGAGAATTTCTTCACAGGAATTTCGACGGTATGTGAAGTCTACCAACCCGCATTAGGCCAGCGTGGTAGACTAAGGCCTAACCCCTCTCATTAGTAGAGGAGGCCCGTGCCCAGCAGTGGGACAGTAATATTACAGGGCTAATATTATTATTATTCCTCATTTATTTCATTTATTTATTATTATTCTATTTGCTCAGTTTTCGGCCGACTTCCAAAAAGGAGGAGGTCCTCAATCCGTCTGTATTTTTTTTTAATGTATGTTACGCGATATCTTCGCCGAATGTGGACCGATCTTCGAAATTCTTTTTGTGTTCGATGGAGCTTCTTTCAAGGGTGGTCCCATATAAATTTGGTCACGATCAGATTTGAAGTCGGTCTGTTAAGTTTTTAAACTTGTGATTATTATAAGTAAGGCCCACTTGTTATCCAAAGACATTCAACAGTACTATAAGATTCAGTAGCCCTAACACGAAAAACTAATGTAAATTAGTAAATGTAAATGTATTCGAGTTCGCTGCGCACTGATGACGTTTGGTTAATATTTCATACAAATTTCATTGACGCGCATCGAGTTCGAATACATTTACGGTTGTCAGAAATTTTCCTGCTCAGGCCGCAGATTGTAATATTAATCTCTTTGTTGTTATCACTCACTCTTTCATTACCTTTCACTCTATCACTCTTTTACCAGACTCACGTAAACAATATTTCAGGATTAAACCACAGTAAACCTAAAAGGCTTTTACGGTTCAGCGGCTTCAACATTTCGTGAAATAGTTACGTGGGACGTTAAAGCGGTAAGGATCTTTGGGTCAGGTAGATAAAGTTTATTGTGTATTTTGTTATATTATTCCGCTTAGCTGTGTTTTGGAGTGTCTGAAGATAACGCCTCTGTTTATGTGAATAAGCCGTTTGTTTTTTTAATTTTCTAAAGGCGCGTCTCCTGCACGTGTTTTCTCGAAACAAAACACAAAAATACCTACTCAAATTGAGGCTTTTTTATTATCTTGTGTTATGTGTTATATTTTAGTGCAGGAGACGCGGTTTTATGTATAAGGGCCACTTGCAGTTCTGCGATAAATCTCTATTTATCCCAAATCCTGATTTAAAGAAAAGGGTGAGCTGTAAGATAAATAGGGATAAGGTGTAACTCAAGATTAGTAATAGCGCTGTAATGCGCCCTTAAAAAATGGTAATGATTTTTTTGTGTGTTTCACGATATCTCCGGAAATGAGAATTCTTTTCGTATTTGACATATTGCTAAAGAATAAATGGTCCCATATGAATTTGTTTAAGATTTGATGAAGAAATAGCAGCGATAGCTCATTTGGCAGATGTGCAAACTACCGAGACGTGAGTCGAGGCCTACCAAAACGAACATGTAGCTCTCACTTTTCTATCATCATCATCATCAGCCCATACATCAGCCATACTATACTACATACGTCCACTGCTGGACATAGGCCTCCCCCAAAGATATAGGGCATTATTTATAAAAACATTTTCGCTTAACTTTTTGTTTAAAATAACCTGTCACTTTTTTCCTTGCGTTACATTGCTTAAAAATGAAAGGGACAACCTATGGTTAAAGATAAGCCGCGCTTAAATATTTTTATAAGTAAGGGGCATATTATATATGTATTTTTTTTTCTATATTAAGTGTTTTTTTTTTCATTATAAACAACAATTATCGCTTGCTAACGGTGGAGGAAAACATCGTGAGGAAACCTGCATACCTAGAAATTTTTAACTCCATTTCGAGGGTATGTGAAGTCTACCAACCCGCATTAGGCCAGCGTGGTAGACTAAGGCCTGACCCCTTCCATCAGTAGAAGAGATCCGTGCCCAGCAGAGGGACAGTAATATTTGGGATTTAAATACAGACAAACTGTCCTCTTTTTTCAGTAGAAATATGACTGATGGATTATATGCTGGAAATATAATGGAATGACGCAGCCGAACAAAAGCTATATCACACAATGACAAAGCCGTTTTCATATATAAAAAACAGAAATATTTCCAACAATAAATAACAAAGAACGCAAATCGTAAATATCTCATTGAGCACAAACTCAGAAGAAAAACGGGAAACAATAAATTAAACAATGGCCGTGGGGCCGAAGTATACTGTTTACATAAACAACAATTCTCTATGATTTACATTTGAGTCATAGCAACGAGTAATAAAGCAGCGATAGTTCAGCTGGGAATGGACTGCTGAGACGAGTGTCGAAGGTTTGAGACCAACCCCAAAAAGAGCATACACTTGTGACTTTTCTATGATAAGTAAGCTCACGCCGTTATCCCCAAAAGGGTAGGCAGAGGTGCACTAGCGAACTAGAACACCCACATTTCGCCGAGCTTAGTTCCGTCCCAGATGTGATAGGGGGCGAGCCTATCGCCATATCGGGCACAAATTTAATTTTTCTATGATAAGTGTGTTTTCATTATCATTTCTTATTAGGTTGTGAAGGAAATCATCGTGAGGAAACCTGCTTGTCTGAGAAATTCTCTGCAAGAATTCCGAAAGTACGTCAACTCTATTCATAATAGGCCAGCGTGGTAGACTATCAAAATCAAGACAAAATATTAATTGAATGCATAAAATGTTCAAATATAATTTAGATTTCGTAAAATGTTTACTCTACCGCCAATTCGGAAGGCCGTTTCGTAAGAGAACGACGCAAGGAACTCTGACGTTGCTAATTTTAACACCAGTTTACAATCAGTTACTAATACAGTACCAAATACATAAAAGACCTTACATTAGAGCAGCTAAACTATAATAACAATAGGTACTAATAAAGGACAAAGTAACATATAAGATGACTAACTGAGCGACCCCAACAGACATCAAACAAACAAACAGAACAGTCCAGGCAGACCAGCCTCCACAAACAGCACCCGTTCACGACTAAGGCCTAACTCCTCTCATTAGTAGAGAAGTAGTACGTAGTCGCTAGCGTGAAATGTCCAAAGAACTCATGGTTGGCCTACTGCTCGTTTGACAGCCTTTGCTATAAAAAAAATCTGTCAAAACTCATACTACAGGAAAGCGAATCCACGAACACAATCTAGTTTTACATAATCCTTTGAGGGTCCCTACCGTATTTAAGAGCTTTTATAATATGTAAATGCTGATCCAACTTTATTTCCCGTTTCATCCCCTTTTGTTTATTGATACTGGATTGGACAGCTCGTGAAGGGCGCTTGGGCTTTTCAATCAAACGTCACTCAAGCTATGGCGATGAGAAAAATATTTTATAAAATAAAAAGCTATTTTCGTCTACCGTCCATTAGAGAAATCTCAATTTATATTACGAGAAGGAAAGAGTATTTTTCCAATATACATAAGGTCATGCCTGTATCCTCGAAGGGGTAGGCAGAGGCGCTCTAGCGAACTAGAACACCCATATTTCGCCGAGCTTAGTTCCGTCTCAGGGGGCGAGCCTATCGCTATATCGGGCACAAATTCCAGACTACGGTCTGATACTGAAAATACATATCATTTTTTCCGAACTGGGGATCGAACCCGAGACCTCAAAACGATAGTCGTAACGCGCACACAATACCACTACGCCACTGAGGAAGTCACACATACACAATATTCATCGTACGATAACGAGGAAAGCTACATACCAGAATTTTTAAAATTGGTCAACGAGTTATAGTACCGAATTGGACCCCTAAATACTTCCCCCAAGTTTTATCCCACACGAATGTGGGTCGGCGTAACCCACCTTTTTATCACAAAAAGGATTCGGCTTAGATTTTTACGACCAGCTGTCGGTCTGACGACCATCCCTTTTGGGGATCCAGTCCTGAATAAATTGTGTTAGAAAAAACATCTTGACCCATCTGGGATTTAAACGTAGGACTCCTCAGCTTAAAGCCCATATACACTGCCACTAAACCACTCACCACGACTATAATGTCACCTGACATTATGTCAGGATAATGCTAGACAAAAAAGGAATATATTCAGCTAGAAGCAATAACTTTCCATCATAATATTTTAAACGCCCAAAGTTAATAAATATTCATGAAAAATCTTAATATTTTCCAAATGTAGAGACGTTTTATCCGTTTTATGATCTTCAGTCTGACAAGTCATTTATTTACATTATTTTTGGCAGGTTTCTTGAGTGGTAGAGCCACGCTGTAGACAGTAACGTCTACAGCACGAAGGGCCGGCTTGACCGGTTTGATACCACTGTCTCACAGAAAACCGACGTAAAGTGGCAGCTTGCTGTCGCGTTTCGTTCGGTGAGTGAGATTTCCGGTGTCCCAATTTCCCCTTCCCTTTCCTAATCCCTTTTCCGTCCTCTTCCATTCCCTCCTTTTGGGTTGGCAACGCACCCATGATTCTTTTTGTGTCTTAGGTGTCTATGGGCGGTGGAGATCAGTTACCATTAGGTGAAAGGAAGGGGGAATTGGGCCACCGGAAATCTCCCTCACCGAACGAAACGCGACAGCAAGCTACCACTTTACGTCGATATTCTGTGAGACAATCTTGGCATGAGGCCGGGATAACGCCAAGCAGAAAGATTTCTTTACCAACTTTCGACTATTACGATAGTTCTGACATCAACTTCTGCCACGGGATGAAATCGAACCCAAGACCTCCCGACAGCCCATATTCACTTCCATTAGCCAAGGTTTTCATTTTACTAGGGCACAGTTTAACAGGTACAGGTAAAATGATAAATAAATAAATAAATACACCCAACAGTCACACATCTAGTCCTGACCCCACACTAGGTATAACCTGTATCGTAGGTATCAGAATCTATGAGAGACTTGCGGTCTCACAACACCCAGACTTGAAACAAATATCTGTGGGCCACACAAATATCTGTCTCAATGCGGCCAAATCGAACCCGCGGCCTCTCGCTTCACAGCCGGCTACTCGCCCACTGCGCCACGGAGGCACGTACAATGATAACATAACATAAGCTCACGCCTGTATCCCCGAAAGGGTAGGCAGAGGCGCACTAGCGAACTAGAACACCCACATTTCGCCGAGCTTAGTTCCGTCTCTGATGTGATAGGGGGCGAGCCTATCGCCATATCGGGCACAAATTCCAGACTCCGGGCTGATATGGAAAAATCCAATATCACTTTGCCCGGCCCGAGACCTCAGAACCGTAGTCGTACCGAAATACCACCACGCCACCGAGGCAGTCTCAGTCTGTCGTAAAATGATGATATGCAAATATCCTCGTAGAACCTTCTCAACCTGCCGCGTCACACCTCAAACGTGATATTAAAATTTACACGCCTCTTGAGTATGAACAGATGCTTTTTATGTCAAACCAACATAACGGTTCAGCGATTTTGTGAGGGGATTATGTCTGTCGTAATTTAAGTTCCGTCTTATTTATTACGTTTTTTATTAGTAATGCGATGTCGCCTCTACGGTCTAGTGGCAGGATGTATGGGCTACGGATCAGGAGGTTCTGGGTTTGATTCCCAGGTCGGGCAAAGCAAATTTTCTAATTTGATTTGCCCGGGACTGGATCCCTTATAGGGGGTTGACGTCAGGCAGGCGGCCGGTCGTAAAAATTAAGCCAAATCCTCTTTGCAACATGCTTGAAAAAGTGTGTTGCGCCGACCCCACATTAAGGTGGGATAGGGGCAGGTAGAAAAAAAATAAAATTAGTAATGCGATACGTAATGTCTTTGGTCTAGTGGCAGCGTATATGAGCTGTAAACTGGGAGGTCCTGCGTTCGATTTCCAGGTGGGGTGTTTTTCTAACACATCAAATCGAATGACACCGACTCCAAAGCAGGACCGTCTTAAGGCATACGAGAATTTGGGGGGCCCTTGGAGAGTAAAAAGAACGTATAAGATAGGGGTTCCCAAGCTAATAGTTGTCTCACGCCTCCTTCTACCTAAATGGCCCACGTCCCCCCTCGATGTATGCAAAGCTCAAACCTACTAGCTTGCCTGGTGAGCATTTTTAGCGAAATCAGTTCATACATTAATATTGTAAAAATATATCATTTGGGAACCCCTAGTGTAAGAGAATGAAGTATATTGAGTATGTATGTAAGTATAGTATATATTGCCCCCTCTTCTATAAAAAAAGTACTTATCATCCTTGGAGGGAGGGCTATGCTGGGGGGCCCTGGGTACGGGCCAAAGACGGTGAAGGCGGTACTGCTCCGAAGAGAAATTACTTTTGGTTTCTGAAAAGTTCGCTAATTTAAATGTGTAACGCATCCTCGTAAATCACAGTTTAACTCTCATTTAATGAGGTTTTAGTACAATTTCAGAATAATTTTGAGCGGCTTAGGAAATTCCGCATATTCAAATGAGCATTCCTTGAGTTTTGTTCCAAAACTAATTTCGGTGGATATGAGAGTCACTCACGCGGAACTGAGGAGTTTTCATGGGAATTTCACTTCCTATATACCTCTATATATATAATTATGAAGACCCGAAACAAATATCTGTAGGCCCCAAACATTTGTCTTGGTGTGGGGATCGAACTCGCGGTCTCTCGCTTCAGAGCTGGCTACGGCGAGGCTGTATATTATTAATTTAAATATCTTATGAAATTATTTCTTCCTTTCTACCAGCCCTTATCCCATCAATATGGGGTTTCAAGACAGCTTTTCAAGCATGCCGCAGAAACAATTTAGCTTAGTTTTTTACCACCGGCTGCTCCTCACCCCAAACCCCTTTCTAGGGAATTTGTAATGAAATCATTACGCTTGTAAAATACCCATTCTATTTTAAGTCTACATACAGTTTCAGATCTTATTAATTTTAATGGCAGCAATTTCGTACTTATTAAGAACAAAGTCAGATTTTCTTACCATTTTATATGGAAAGAGCTTCTTTCGTATATATGTACTTCGTTATTGAATAAAGTCTTAATGGACTGCGAAAACATACTTTTTCTTTCTAAGGGCTTCATCAGTTTAATAGCAACGAATAAACTGTGGACCAGCCCGCTTAGCATGCGCGCCACGAGATATCCCGATAATCGACAGTCGACATGTTGTCTATGTGTTGTCTACAATATTGTATGAAAACAAACGAGGAAGCATGTTAGTGTTCGTAGACAAATAGAGAAAACCGGTTATAACAGGACAAAATGCGTTGTCAAAATGTTCTCGTGGCGCGCATGCTAGGCGGGCGGGAGTTCCTGAGTTCGAATGAGTTGTAACGCGATTCCCGAAATCTAAATCAACTAGGACTGAGATTAGGCAGGTGGTCAGTCATAAATTTAAGCCGATTCCTTTCTACAACGCCACGCCGACCCCACATTGAAGTGGGGTAACGGTAGGTAAGAAAAAACGTTGTATATTTTTCTACAGACAATAAATCTATCAATACAAATAAATTAAATTCAAATAGAGGTATTTAGTGCATTCTGTACGAAACACCGCGAATAAATAAACGTTGCGCAATATTTAGAATTAAGCAATATTTCACAGTAAGACAAACAAACTTTACATTTATATCAATTTTAAATAGCACCAATTGAGCTTCATAATGTAACATTTAAAAGTCAAAAATAACAACACTTTATTTTCGCGCGGAAAACTGTTTTACCACTACCGCCACGCCTGGGGGAGATATGACGGTAATGTCGGATCGAAGTCATGTCCTTCATACATCGATATAATATTATTTACCTAGATGCACAGTTGATCGTCGGATAATGGGACAGCAAAGGAGTGCTTAAGCACTCCTTTGCTGTCCTTTTGCCTACAGTCGAACGCCGATAGAATTGTAAATACCAAATTCAAATTGAAGAACGCTTGCTCATTTCATTTAAAAAGCTATTTTATAACACATGCATAAGGTTATATTTGTGTTGATTTAATGAGAACTTGTGATCTTTTTCTTTGTTTTATTCCTGAGACCACTTTTTAGGAGGATATTTGCAAAGAACTGTGCATCTAGGGTATATTATATTGATGCCTTCATATATTTCTTTTTGAATTTAACTTGAGGTTAGAACTAACTGTAGATTAGTAATAGACTGCCTCGGTGGCATGGTTGTATTTCGGTACGATTACCGGCCTGAGGTTTCGGGTTCGATCCCCGGTTCGGGTAAAATGATATTGGATTTTTCAAAATCAGCCCGGAGTCTGGAGTTTGTGCCCGATATGGCGATAGGCTCGCCCCCTATCACTTCTGGGACGGAATTAAGCTCGGCGAAATGTGGGTGTACTATATCGCTAGTGCGCCTCTGCCTAGCTCTTCGGGGATACAGGCGTGAGCTTATGTCATGTCATGTAGAAATAGTGGTGCAAGTCGCCCTTATTTAACAAAAACTTAAACCAACTTAAAAATTTTACTCAAATAATAATGATATTTCATACATTAGAATATAACAAAAGCAAGATTCTATTATTTTCAATTATTTTGATTAAAACCTTTATACGTAGAAATTGTAAGGTATATTGATCCTTGAGACCAATTATTAAAAGGTATATTTTTCATCAATCTGCAACATCAATATTGGATTTCGTTCGCCCGTGACCCGTCTGTAGAGATAGAGTTTTCATCGATAATTAAATTCGCATTAAATTAATATTGACTTGCTCTGTTTAGATTTTATGTTTATTAAATAAAATGTCTCGTTGGTCTAGTAGCAGCGTATAGGAGCTGTCGACAGGTCCAGGGTTCGACTCCCAGGTCGGGTAAACATGATTTGCCCGGGACTAGACCTCGCCATGGTTGACATCAGACAAAAGTTTAAACTTTGATTATTGATTTTTCGAACATAAAACATAAGTTCACGACTGTATCCCCGAAGGGGTGAGCAGAGGCGAACTAGAACACCCACATTTCGCCGAACTTATTTCCGTCCCAAATGTGATGCCAGTCTATCGTCATATCATGCACAGATTCCAGACTTTGGGCTGATATTGAAAAAATACAATATCACTTTGCCCGACCCGGGGATCGAACCCGAGACCTCAAGACGGTAGTCGTACCGCAATTCAACTACGCCACCAAGGCAATCTTCAATCTTCTTGTCAGTACAAATCTAAAGGTGATGTTTTAATAAACAATACCCAACAGTCACATACATAGTCCTGACCCCACACTAAGATCGAGTCTTGTGTCGTGGGTGTCAAAAACTACGAGAGACGCACGGTCTCACAAAACCCAGACCCGAAACAAATATATGTGGGCCACAAACATTTGTCTCGGTGCGGGGATCGAACCCGCGGCCTCTCGCTTCTCAGCCAGGAGTCTGTTAAAATCCTCTGTATTCCACGTGGCCCGTGGCTCTAAACGATTCTTTATATCTGCCCTTATCCCACCTTAATGTGGGGTCGGCGCAACACACTTTTTCTAGCATGTTGCAGAAAGGATTTGGCTTAGTTCTTACGACCGGCTGCCTGCCTGACGTCAACCCCCTCTGAGGGATCCAGTCCCGAGCAAATTAAATAAAAAAATTACCTTTGCCTGACCTGGGAATCGAACCCAGGACCTCCCGGTCCACAGCCATATATGCTGCCACTAGACCAAGGAAGCGGGAGGTGGCTGTAAACAGTTATAACTTATAATTCCTCCACAGTGTTCGAGGACGTTGCATGAATAATACTGCTATCAAATTCCACACTGGAATGATAAATTATCCCGGGGTGAGTGGGTTGTAATCCACGATCATAGCTTTTTTATTTTCATGATATGAGTAAGAAAATGGTCGCCTCCTTGGTCTAGTGGCAGCATGTATGGGCTGTAGACCGGGAGGTCCAGGGATCGATTCCCAGGTCGGGCCAAGTAAATTTTCTAATTTAATTTATACGGCACTGGAACCCTCATAGGGGGTTGACGTCAGGCTGGCGGCCGGTCTTAAAAACTAAGCCAAATCTTCTTTGCAACATGCTTGGAAAGGTGTGTTGTGCCGACCCCACATTGAGGTGGGATAAGGGCAGGTAGAAAGAAAAAGATATGAGTAAGAAAATGCAATGGAAATTGATCTAAATTTAATAATTTTGTAGACAAATAAATTACATATAATGACAAGTTTAAAAACTTAACTGACGGACATCCAACTTGATTTAATCGTGATCAAATTATATATGGGACCACCCTTGAAATAAGCTCTATCGAACACTAAAAGAATTTTGAAAATCGGTCCAGATTTGGCGGAGATATCGCATAATAACATAACGTTCATAAACAAAATACGGACGAATTGAGGACCTTCTCCTTTTTGGAAGTAATTCGAAAACATATGTCTCATAAGCTAGATTGTTATTAATTATTAAAAATATTACATGGAATTCGTTCGGAACTGGATCCCCACAAAGGGGTTAACAGCAGGCAGGCAACTGATTGTAAAAACGATTGTAATCCTTTCTACAATATGCTTAAGTGTGTTGCGCAGACCCCACATTAAGGGATAAGGGCAGGTAAAAAGAAGACTCATGAATGTCGAGGGTTTTACTTTAATGTTGCTATTACGAAGAATAATAAAACGATAGCATAAAATATCACTTATATTTTGATGAGTCATGAAGTACTTATCCTGTTACTAAGAAAGCCACTTTGTTTGAAAATCGATTATATTATTGAAGTTATTTTTACGCAAGCAGACAAATCAAATCAGATTGAAACGTATTGCGTGGGCTTGGCGCTATAGAACATTTATTTATTTTGAAACAAAGAGATTTAATATTATTAACTATAGAGGGCAAGAAAGTTTTCATACAAAAGTTCCATACAAAATAACTTTGCCCGACCCGGGGATCGAATCCGAGACCTCAGGTCAGTACAGATTCTAAATATTAATAATGTTATAATGCTATCGATTTCCAGACAAGCAGACACAGTACACAATAACAAGGATGGGGCTAAGATAAGGGGTAGTGGTCTGGGGAAAAGAGAGCGGGCTATGGCAGTAATGCTAGCAGGGAAGTGACGGAAAAATAGGTTTAAATGGCCCGAGCAGCCCGCCTAGCATGCGCACCACGAGAACATTTTGTCTACGCTTTTTGTCCTGTTATAACCGGTTTTCTCTATTTGTCTACGGACACTAACATGCGTCCTCGTTTATTTTCATACAATATTGTAGACAACACGTAGACAACATCTCGACTGTCGATTATTGGGATATCTCGTGGCGCGCATGCTAGGCGGGCTGGAATCATTCTTTCTACCTGCCCTTATACTTTGGTGTGGGGTCGGTGCAAAACACTTTTTCAAGCATGTTGCGGAAAGGATTTGGCTTAGTTTTTACGACCGGCCTGCCTGGCGTAAACGCCCTCTGAGAGATTCAGTCTCGGGTAAATTAAGTTATAAAATTCGCTTTGCTCGACCTGCGAATCGAACCCAGAACATTCACAGTTCACAGCCCATATATACTGCCACTAGACCAAGAAGGCGACGATGTGTTTGACGTTTATGTATATCGTAATATTAATATACCCTAAAATTTAATTATAATCATCATCATCATCATCATCAGCCATAGGACATCCACTGCTGAACATAGGCCTCCCCAAAGATTTCCAGATCGACCGGCGACGATCAAACGAACGAAAACGTTTGCAAACTACCGACTACTACTTTCCGATGACCTGTAGCCCGAGCACGAAAAACTAATGTAAATGTAAATGTATTCGAATTCGCTGCGCACTGATGACGTTTGGTTAATATTTCATACAAATTTCATAGACGCGCATCGAGTTCGAATACATTTACGGTTGTCAGAAATTTTCCTGCTCAGGCCGCTGATAAAGGTCGCAGGAAGTCGCTGGATGCAGGCCGCTTCCAATTATAATATTAATAAATAAATTAATTATCATTCAAATAATTTAGATAGATAGAGACTCTTTATTGCAGACATACAAAAAACAGGTAATAGAACAGGTAAGCAGCAGAATAACTGTGCCGCAAGTGGCGGCCTTATCGCTAAAAGCGATCTCTTCCAGGCAACCATTGTTTAATTGCTAATCACTGTTTAATTTAAATTTAATTGACTCGTATAATTTATTATTCACCAAACTCATCGTTTCTATAAATCTTAATAGTAAAAGCACTATATATTAATTTTGAGTCAAAAGGCAGTGCTCTTTGATGCTTGATTTCTTAATATACCTTTAATACAGAAATTATACGTACATTGACCTAGAGGTACTATTTTATACCCTTGTGGAGGTCCATGACACGAATTTTTTTATAGTTCAACGAACCTTTTTTCATGGTAAAATATTCACAGCTTTTAAGGTGTTATTGGCGACCTAAATAATTGGGAATATTTTATAAACTCAATCTGTTATTAGCCTAAAAATGCTCAATACATATAAAGATAATCATATATCAATGAATATTACTTCTTTTCGTATTGGGGCCACGTAGAAAAGCATTCATAAAAAATCATGTAAATTTCTATGGTTCCCAAAAGCGTACTTAATACCATAAAAATGGGCCAAATATTACATGAAACGTGACTAGGCTGAGATCTATAGAGCGCACATCGACTAAGTCTGAGTTAAAATAAACGAACTCATTGAGGATTTGGATTTTTTAAATCGAACTTCGACTTAGTCCGAGCCCTTTTTTACAAGAAAAAGACTGAGAGACAGACTAAACAAAGATTTTCTTGTAAAAAATGACTCGGACTTAGACGAAGTTAGATTTAAAAGTTCCAAATCCTCACCGAGTTCTTTTTTTTGACTCAGACTTGGTGGAAGTTCGCTCTATAGATCTCAGACTATGTATTAATAATAATAGCTGTTGCCAGCGACTTCGTATAAATTCTAGGAGAACTGTATATTTTTCAGGATAAAAATCTTCAAAAAAGGAAAAGGTCCTCAATTTGTCTGTATTTTTATGTATGTTACGCAATATGCCTCGGTGGCGTAGTTGTATTTTGGTATGACTACCATCCTGAGGTCTCGGGTTCGATCCCCGGATCGGGCAAAGTGATACTGGATTATTCCATATCAGCCCGAAGACGGAACTAAGTTTGGCGAAATGTGGGTGTTCTAATTCGCTAGTGCACCTCTGCCTACCCCTTCGGGGATACAGGCGTGAGCTTATGTTATGTTATGTTACGCGATATCTCTTCCAAATGTGGACCGATTTTCAAAATTCTTTTTGTCTTCGATAGAGTTTATTTCAAGGGTGATCCCATATTTGGTTACGATCGGATACGTTTTGAAATCGGTCCGTTAAGTATTTAAATTTGTGATTATCATATACTCTGAATTTCTTTTTCTTTCTACCTGCCCTTATCCCACCTTAATGTGGGGTCGGTGCAACACACTTTTTCAAGCATGTTGTAGGATTTGGCTTAGTTTTAATGACCGGCTCCTGCCTGACGTCAACCCCCTATGAGGGATCCAGTTCCGGGCAAATTAAATCAGAAAATTTGCTTTGCCCGACCTGGGAATCGAACCCAGGGCCTCCCGCTCCACAGCCCATACATGCTGTCACTAGACCAAGAAGGCGACTTATACTCTGAATTTAATAGACCTTATTATGATGGGAAAATTTCAAAGCAGGCGGTGCCGAATGTAAAACCAAGTGACAAAAACATTTTATTTCTCATGAGCCTCGAACCCAAAATAAGATGAAAGTTTTCCTTTAAATCAGATTTGAATGGGTAACTTATTCACTATCACCACATTATAATAACGTAGTCGCGTTATGTTAATATAGAAAGAAAGAAAGGTTTATTTTGTTACGTCAAAATACAAAAAATTATACTTTATGCCAGTCTTTCTCATGGACGATAACGCCCTCTTGTGGGTGCTGCATGTCTAAAGGGTAAGAGACCCAGAAAAAAGGGGATCTCCGCTGATATAGCTGATAATAATTTATGTAATTATTTAAAAAAAAAATGTGGTTTTAAAGTAGGTAAAAAATAACATAACATAAGCTCACGCCTGTATCCCCGAAAGGGTAGGCAGAGGTGCATTAGCGAACTAGAACACCCACAATAAAATAATAGGTAAAAATGGGAGTCGCTAATAATTTATTTTCAGTGGGCAGTAGAAAAAATAAGTTTGAGAGCCACTGCTTTGTGCGATATCTTTTAAGTTGATATAAAGACTGCCTAGGTGACAGGTTGTATTTTGGTACGATCTGAGGTATCGGCTTTTTCCAATTAAATGTGTGTGAGATTTCCGGTAGCCCACTTCTCCTTTTCCTTTTCCAATCCTTATTTCCCTCCTTTTCGGTTGGCAGCGCACCTATGAGAAATTTGTGTCTTGGGTGTGTGAGTATGTGACCCGCTTGCTCGTTTGCAAGTCGCTGCTATAAAAAAAATACAGTGTTCTAGTTTGCTATTGCGCCTCTGCCTTCTCCTTCGGGGATACAGGCGTGAGCTTATGTATGTATATATTTCAACAACGCGATGAGGCGCGTTACACACTCGTTTTGAACTAAGGGGATAGATAATAAAGCCTCTGTTCTGAACCTGCGGCCGTGACAAGTCGTGCGTGAATTGGATTTTTGGAGACTAAAAGCACATTTATTTTGGAAACTTTTAATGTTCTGCGCACGTAAGGTATATTTACCCGACTTCAGATAAGGAGGTTTTCAATTCAATATATATTTTATCCAAAAGCTATTATTGTTATTCTTTTGTAGCTTACATTTTTGGGCCGTCCCCAGGGAAGCCCGGTCCAAGCCAATGTACTCAAAGGAGTTTCCTTAAAACGTGATCATACTATTACAAGGCTGCCTCGGTGGCGTAGTTGTATTTCGGTACAACTATAGTCGTGAGGTCTCGGGTTCGATCTCCGGGTCGGGCAAAGTGCTATTGGGTTATTCAATTCAGCATCAGCCGGGAGTCTGGAATATGTGACCGATATGGCGTTAGGCTCGCCCCCTATATCGGGGACGGAACTAAGCTCGGCGAAATGAGGGTGGTCTAGTTCGCTAGTGCACCTCTGCCTAACCCTTCGGGGATACAGGCGTGAGCTTATATTATGTTATGTTATGAAATTAAACTATTCCAAACCAAATCGTGATACAATCCGTAAAAATAGTTTAATCTCAATGAATAACATTCACGTAAACCTAAGAAATCATTATGTGAACCAGTACGGACTGAACCAAATCGTGATAGAATCCGTAAAAATAGTTTAATTCTACCTATTTCAGATAAATTCCACCCGTAATATACTTGTCGCATTTCTAAGCTCAAATTACTGCGGCAATTCAGTAATTAGAGATAAAAGGGAGATAGCGGGTTCCTATCTAATGGGATCGGATCCGTTCATTACCAATTCCCCTTATATATGCACAAAAATAAAACGTAGTATAATGTTTTATGTTTTCGTGATAGAGCCAGTGGTAGAATGGGCTGGCTCGACCGGCTTGATACTACTGTCTCACAGAAAACCGTCGTAAAGTGGCAGGTCGCTGTTGCGTTTCGTTCGGTAAGTGAGTTTTCCGGTGGCCAAATTCCCCCCTCCCTTTCCCAATCCTTATCCGCCGAATGCTCTACACTTAGGTAAGATTTGAAAATTGTATGGCGGAAATTAATGCACGAAGCCGTTAAATTTGAGTAGCGTTTAACCATTCGGACGTATATCCCTCCTTTTAGGTTGGCAACGCACCCATGATTCTCGCATCTATGGGCGGTGGAAATCACTTACCATCTGTGACCCATCTGTTCGTTTGCCAGTTTCTGCTATAAAAAAAACAAACGTATGGCTATTGGAATAAAGACTCCTATGAATGATCTCACAAAAACGAATAAAGGGTAATCCATCTACATTGCCCTTGCAAGTCTTCAGAGGATGCCGTAAAAAATTAGTTTTCTTCGTATAAATATGTTTGAATCATGTATCAAATAAATACGAATATTTAATAGATCTTTTTGGATTCCGAATCCAAATGGCAAATATGAAACCTTTAGACCGTGGACGCGAACTCAGCGGCAGCGGCGGCGGCGCGGGAAGCGGCGCGTTTCAATCCATAGAGGTAGATTGAAATGGAACTAGACTCAAAGGCAGCGGCGTGGAAAGCGGTGTACAACCGTTTCATTTGTAAAAAAAACGTTGCGGCATTGTTGCGGCAACGATGTTTTTATTTTTGTATTCAGCAAGGTACAAAGCGCACGCACTAGCGCTATACGTGACGACGGCGCTTATGCGAACTAGCTCTCTCTAGCGAGAAATAAATGTATGAAAAATGGTATTCTCTAAGACCCAACAACGTTGAACGCTCCGTCGATCTCAACGATGTGCGCTGCAGGAGCGAGGCGTCGATCGCAACGTTGAAGCGTTTCTTAGAGAATAGACCTGCAGGACGTTGCCGCGCCGCTCCCCGCACCGCCGCCGCTGCCGCTGAGTTCGTGTCTGCAGACTTAAGGTTCGATTTTGCAATTTAGCTTCAGAACCCTAAAAAATCCCTCTGTAAAAGTCTAACTCCTTAGTAGCTGTAGCAATGGTTAATTTCTTCCAACAGAGTTAGTTATTTCAATGAAAAAAGTTCTTTCAAATATCAAAAAAGTTTTTAACCGAGTGCAGAATACTAAAAGAAATAAATGAAATCAACTCTAATTAACTTTTAGTTACTGTTGCACTTTCAGAAGTTAGTTGAGATTTTGACAGCCTCGGTGGCGCAGCGGGCGAGTAGCCGGCTGTGAAACGAGAGGCCGCGGGTTCGATTGCCGCATTGAGACAACTGTTTGTGTGGCCCACGGATATTTGTTTCAAGTCTGGGTGTTGTGAGATCGAAAGTCTCTCATAGTTTCCGACACCCACGATACAGGTAATACCTATTGTGGGGTCAGGACTAAGTGTGTGACTGTTGGGTGTATTATTTATTTATTATTCGAGTCAGTCTTATTTTTCGACTGACTTCCAAAAAGGAGGAGGTCCTCAATTCGTCTGTATTTTTTATGTATGTTACGCAATATCTCCGCCAATTGTGGACTGATTTCAAAATTATTTTTGTGTTCGATAGAGCTTATTTCAAGGCTGGTCCCATATAAATTTGGTCACGATCGCATTTGAAGTCGATCCGTAAAGTTTTTAAACTTGTGATTATTTGTCCTTTCCATGTCATACGCTGATCCAAATAAAACCCCAAGTATTTTACACATGTGGTCTGGGAAAACGCAACAAGTACACGCAAGTATTGCCGAATTTATTTCCGTCCCATTATGTGATAGGGGCCACTCTATATAGGCGTCACTTCACATCGTAGGTTAAGTGTACGAAACTTTTAATACCATATCCGGTAAACTTAGAACCTCAACCAACTTTGCCCTTTCAAGTTACAACAATTGCGCAACTTTGCCTAAATATCACATAAACAACCACATTAACAAGTTACATTGTTCTGAACCGGGCAAAGTTCGTGTTATAATCATGATGAAAGTCTAAACAAGAAAATTTCTAATTCCTTTTTAACCCATTTGAAAAATAGGATGGCATATTCGTATGCATGTATGTTCTATGCAATAGCCAAACGGCATACATACATACATACATAAGCTCACGCCTGTATCTCCGAAGGGGTAGGCAGAGGCACACTAGCGAACCAGTACACCCATTCTTCGCGGAGCTTAGTTCCGTCCCAGATGTGATAGGGGGCGAGCCTATCGCCATATCGGGCACAAATTCCAGACTCCGGGCTAATATGGAAAAATACAATATCACTTTGCCCGACCTAGGGATCGAACCCGAGACCTCAGGACGGTAGTCGTACCGAAACACAACCTCGCCTCGCCTACCTAGGCTCGCCCCCTATCACATCTGGGACGGAACTAAGCTCTGAGAAATGTGGGTGTTCTAGTTCGCTAGTGCACCTCTGCCTACCCCTTCGGGTATACAGGCGTATGTTGTGTAAAACCCACAAACCAATTTTATTTCTTAAATAAAATTACGCACGTGATTTTTATACTTCCGACATGTTTAAAATAGCTGCCTGTGGATGTCCAAAAGACGTGATAAAAATATATCGTTGTCACATACCTTGACATGGGAGTTCACGTTCACAAAAACATAGATATTTAGTTTAAAAAGTTCAATCACATTTGTTTCAAAATATTGGAGCTAATTGAACGTAGAAATATTTTTTATCTTCACACTTTAACGAAACAAAAAACAACAATTAGTCGTTCAAAAAAAGAATGACGCTCGTGTCCAATTAAAAAAAAGAGGTTTTTACTCTATTATTTTAATAAAGAGTTTATATTTTAAAACGGAACTAATTTCTCGATAAATAAATTCTAAACTCCCGCCAGACAGTTTTCGTAATAGCTTACACAAGCGCGTCACGGAGAGCTTGGCGAACAACTGGCGATTCTAGCGCCCATACTCTGTATAATTGGGCGCGAATTCATGCATAATTTCGCAATTTGTTGACATTGGATGTTTTAAGCACCACAACTCAGCATATTAAATACTTCGAATTTTTGAACAACGCAATATTGGTTATATATAACGTATTTGGTTCTAATCGATGCGTCGCGTCTAGGAATCTAGAGTTCTAGACAGCACTCAATAGATGTCAAAATTCTGGCTGTGAGGTAATTTAACAAACAACTTTCACTACTTATGATAGGAGGACATTAGGTATATTTATTATATTTTTATTGTAAACAGACCGACCGATCGACCAATTTGGAAAGTGTATGCCATAAATTGTATAAAAATAATCAAATAATGACTAAAATTATGGTTTATAATATAGATATACGGATTTTTGTTAGTGTGTGAAAAGTGTGTTTTCATTGTGAACTATCACTTGCTATAAAGGTGAAGGAAAACATCGCTAGGAAACCTGCACACCCAAGAATTTCTCCACAAGAAATTCAAAGTTATGTGAAGTCTACCAACCCGCATTAGGCCAGCGCGGTAGACTAAGGCCTAACCCTTCTCATTAGTAGAGGGGGCCCGTGCCCAACAGCGGGACAATAATATTACAGGGCTCATATTATTATTATATACTTTTTAACAGATTTATTATATTGAATTATGTATTTTTATATTAATTTTCAATATAGCCTATCACCATATCGGGTACAAATTCCAGACTCCGGGCTGATATTGAAACAACCCAATATCACTTTTCCCGACCCGGGGATCGAACCCGAGACCTCAGGACGGTAGTCGTACCGCAATACAACTACGCCACCGAGGCTGCATTTTTTATGTACATATATTGTTATCGAGTAACAAACAAAAAATCCGTCAGATTAGAACCTCGTCCTTTTTAATGTCGGTTGATATAGGCATATTCTACTCTCAAAGGGGGCACAAAAGGTCCCAACTTTAACTTTTGAATTATTAAACAGGTCAATGACTAAAGTAAAAAAGGACCTGGCATAACTACGACAAATACGTGTTTACTTTACGGTTCCGCCATTTTAGTTTCCCGATCTATTAACATGTAAGTCGTCACTGTGCCAATTGTCAAAAGAGTTATTAATAACGTATTGGTTTTATTATATATACTGTATTTTATTTACAATAATACTAATATCGGTATCCAGGACTAGATCTAGACTAGATCTAGACTGGATCTAGACTAGATCCTTCAGTGGGAGTTGAAGTCAGGCAGGCAGCCGGTCGTAAAAACTTAGCCAAATCATTTCTGCAACATGCTTGTAAAAGTGTGTTGCGCCAACCGTACATTAAGGTGGGATAAAGGCAGGTAGAAAGGAAGAAAGAATATACTAATTTCGGTATACGAAGAAGATGCCTAACTGCTTTATTAATGGGATCTCGCCATTTTGGTTCCATACATTAGGATTAGGAATGCTTAATTTTTCGTAATTATGCCTCGTCCTCTTACTTTTCTTTAGTCATTGAAACAGATGCTTAATGAAAAAAACCGTGGATCCTTTTTTGTTGGACAATTTTAGGTGCGCAATTGATGGCCGACATTTTTCTGTGAAGATTACTATTGCTTTCGTGAAAAAGATTTTCGCGACATCTGACCTCGCTTTATTACAAAACTAAGAAGGCCGTATGCCAAAATCTAGATAATCCGAGACTTTTTCTAAGTTAGTATATTGTTACATAATGTGTTTTGTTTTAATCCCCCAGAGGCAGGCAGCTGGTCGTAAAAACTTAGCCAAATCATTTCTGCAACATGCTTGAAAAAGTGTGTTGTGCCGACCCCAGAATAAGGTGGAAAAAAAGAATGTGTTTTGCTTAAAATAGTTCATATATGTATCTATCACAGACTGCCTCCGTGGCGTGGTGGTATTTCGGGACGACTACGGTTCTGAGGTCTCGGGTTCGATCCCCGGGTCGGGCAAAGTTATATTGGATTTTTCCATATCAGCCCGGAGTCTGGAATTTGTGCCCGATATGGCGATAGGCTCGCCCCTTATCACGTCTGGGACGGAACTAAGCTCGGCGAAATGTGGGTGTTCTAGTTCGCTAGTGCGCCTCTGCCTACCCCTTCGGGGATACAGGCGTGAGCTTATGTATGTATGTATCTATCGCCTCCTTGGTCTAATGGCAGCATGTATGAGCTGTGAACCGGAAGATCCTGGGTTCGATTCCCAGTTCGGGCAGGTGTTTTTTTAATACGATTTTTCCGGGACCGGATCTCCGAGGGGATTGACGTTAAGCAAGCAGCCCGTCGTAGAAACTAAACCGAATCCTTTCTGCAACATGCTTGAAAAAGTATATTGAGCCGACCCCACCATGAGGTAGGATAAGGGCAGGTAGAAAAGTGTGTGTGTGCTAATTCCACACAATAATAGTCAAAATTTCATAAATGCGCGGTTATAATAGGTAGGCGTTTAAACGAAAGCTTTGCTTTTTAAAATAAGTAAATATGCACGCACGCTAAATATGATAAGAAATTAACGTTGTATGCTTATTACAACTGATTTAGAAAAGTTAACAGCTTATATGAATGTACCTCTATGAACTGAGTTTGAAAAAAGTCGCCAGGCATTCTGTTGGGCGTATTATGAATGAATGATGTGAATAATTAAGCAAGTAAACAATAACATTAGTTGCTTATTTAAATAAGCACAACTTTCAAAATAAATAAATAAATAAAAATCTTTATTAATCACGTAGGCATATAAAAGCACTTATGACATGTCAAAAAAAGCATAATTTAGATTTAAGTATTTCTTATAATATTATCTATATATATAAAAATGAAACCCGTTTTCCGTTGTCACGCCATCACGCGTGAACGGCTGGACCGATTTCGCTAATTCTTTTTTTAGAATATTCCTCGAAGTACGAGGATGGTTCTTACGGAGAGAAAAAAATTAAAAATTGTCTGAAAAAGTCTAAAAACAACACTTTTCTGTACTCCCATACAATCGATTCGTAATAATACTTAAAAGTCAATTTGAACTTTAATACCATACCATAAAGTTCAAGTATTAGTGGAGAGGTTCCGGGAAGGCAAAACAATTGAGTGTCGTTAGTATCTACTGGTTCGATTTGAAAAATTCTTTTTGTGTTGGATAGCCCAATTATCGACGGTGGCTATAGGCTATATAACATCACGCTATGACCAATAGGAGCGGAGCAGAAATGAAAAATGTTTAAAGCCGGGGAAGTTGGTATCTCAGAAACTACTGGTTCGAATTGAAAAATTATTTTTGTGTTGGATAGCCTATTTATCGAAGATGGCTATAGGCTATATAACATCACGCTTTGACCAATAGGAGCGGAGCAGAAATTAAAAATTCTGCAAAATCGGGAAAATTTATATCTCAGACAGAAACTACTGGTTCGAATTTAAAAATTATTTTTGTGTTGGTTAGCCCAATTATCGAGGGTGGCTATAGGCTATATAACATCACGCTATGACCAATAGGAGCGGAGCAGAAATGAAAAATGTTGAAAAGACTATATTTCAGAAACTACTGGTTCGAATTGAATTTTTTTTTTGTGTTGGATAGCCTATTTATCGAGGATGGCTAGAAGCTATATAACATCACGCTATGACCAATAGGAGCGGAGCAGAAATGAAAAATGTTTTAAAGCGGGGAAGTTGATATCTTGGAAACTACTGGTTCGATGTGAAAAATTATTTTAGTGTTGACCGACGGGTTGAATGATGGGGTGACTAAGGGATACCTGACGGGGTGACTGATGGGGTGACTGACGGGGTGACAGACGGGTTACAGACGGGGTGACAGACGGGTGACATGCGGGGTGACAGACGGGTGACAGCCGGGGTGACAGATGGGTGACAGGCTGGGTGACAGATGGGGTGACAGGCGGGGTGACCGACGGGGTGACAGACGGGTGACAGGCGGGGTGACAGACGGGTAACAGACGGGTTGACAGACGGGGTGACAGACGGGTGACAGAAGGGGTGACAGATGGGTGACAGGCGGGGTGACAGACGGGGTGATAGACGGGGTAACAGACAGGGTGTCAGACAGGGTGACAGGCAGGGTGACAGACAGGGTGAGTGATGGGGTGTCAGCCGATGTGACAGACGGATTACAGACGGGGTGACAGATGGGAAGACAGACGCGGTGACAGACGGGGTGACAGACGGGGTAACAGATGGGGTGACAGACGGGGTGACAGACAGGGTGACTGATGGGGTGACTGACGGGGTGACTGACGGGGTGATAGACGGGTTACAGACGGGGTGACAAACGGGGTGACAGACAGGGTGACAGACGGGGTGACAGATGTGGTGACAGGCAGGGTGACTGATGGGGTGACTGACGGGGTGACAGACGGGTTACAGACGGGGTGACAGACGGGTGACAGGCTGGGTGACAGGCGGGGTGACAGACGGGTGACAGGTTGGGTGACAGGCGGGGTGACAGACGGGTGACAGACGGGTTGACAGACGGGGTGACAGACGCGGTGATTGACGGAACCGCACCGAAGTCACGTACTATCTCTCGAAGTTTAGCAAAACATATCATTACCTTTTTAGAATTATTGTGCTATAGGTGCCTACGACTCACTCTTTCAACCCTCTCTCTCATACGCAGACGAAGTTGCGCGGGTCAGCTAGTTATATTATATTATAGAATGCTATGAATTTGGAATCAGGAAGGCAGGTTATATATATACAGTATATATACAGTTAGAAGAATAGGATCCTATGGGGTAAGGGGAATGGAGAGGTTTGTGGTCCGTGGAAAGGAAACGGGATATGGCAGGTAAGCCGACAGGTTTTAAACTTATTATCCATTTTAAGCAAATAAGGCCACCTCTAGTTACAATAATAAAATATCATTCCTGTAATATTACAGTCTCACTGTTGGACACGGGCCACCTCTACTAATGAGAGGGGTAAGGCCTTAGTCTACTACGCTGGCCTCATGCGGGTTGGTAGACTTCACATACCTTTGAAATTCTTGTGGAGAAATTCTATGGTATGCAGGTTTCCTCACGATGTTACCACCGTTATAGCAAGCGACATTTCACAATGAAAACACACTTAACATAGAAAAGTCAGAAGTGTATGCTCCTTTTTTTGGGTTGGTCTCGAACCTCCGACTCATCTCGGCTGTCCGTACCATTCCCAACTGAACTATCGCTGCTTTATTTCTGTATGTTCAGACAATAAAAAAAGCCTTAACTTGATCAAAACGATCCATCATGGCGACCTACTTTGAAGGGTCTGCGAGATTGAATACAAATGAAGTATCGGGTGTAACGGACAGCTGTTGCCACGGATATTTCGTCTGTTTTACATTTTGTAGATAAAAGCCTGTATTATCATGTTATACATCCGAAAAAGGTTAGTTATTTAGGTATTTGAGAGAGGTGGCAACTGCTAGTTGTGCCTTAGAAGGAGCCAAAAAGGAGAAGGTCCTCAATTCGTCGGTATTTTTTTTATGTATGTTACGCGATATCTCCGCCAAATGTGGACCGATTTTCAAAATTATTTTTGTGTTCGTTAAGATTCTTTCAAGGGTCCCATATACATTTGGTTACGATCGGATATGAAGTCGGTCCGTTCAGTTTTTTTAACTTTTTTTGATTATTTTTGATTATTTTGAACTTCGTTTCGTTTTAGCACGTGACGCATCCCCTGTGGAAATAAATTATTGTAACTTTTAGTTACCGTGTTAAAGAGTCAACATTGGCCCATATCGTTGATGATTAATTGCCATCGGTGACCCAAATATCTCTGCTACAGATAGGCAAAGTTAAATTGGACAAATATTGACGTTATACCGAATTCTCAATAATAATAAAGGTATTATAAGTTCCGTATATCGTACGAAAATAATTATTTCCGGCACTAATACTTTGCTTTCTACGTGCCCTTATCACACTTAAATGGGGGGGAGTCGGTACAAAACTTCTTCAAGCATGCAGCATGCTATGATGCTATGATAAGATTCGGCTTAATTTTTACGATGGATGCTCACCTGACAAGTGACGTCAACCCTCCACCGAATCCCAGGTTTACAATACCACGAAAATTTAGTTGGAATAACCGCTTTCCCCGACGTGGACATTTGAGCCCAGGACCTCTCAGTCCATAGTTTATATACGCTGACACTAGACTGGAGGTCATATCATCAGCCATAGGACAGCCACTGCTGAAAATAGGCCTCCCCCAAAGATTTCCAGATCGACCTGTTGGAAACGGCCTGCATCCAGCGAGGTCATAAAGGTAATGTAATATATACAGTATAATAATACCATTACTTGCCAAAATCAATTGCCACCGACAGTTCTAGGTAACGGACAATTAAAAATAGGTTTGAAACACAATCAGACCACTCCCACGCGTAAATTTTCAATAAATATTCGGAGATGTAGTTATACTGCGTGTGGTACTACCGTCCTGAGGTTTTGGGTTCGATCCCCGGGTCGGGAAAATTCATATTGGGTTTTTTCAATATCAGCCCGGAGTCTGTAATTTGTGCTCCATAGGGCGATGGACTCGCCCTATCACATCTGGGACGGAGCTCGGCAAAATCTGAGTGAGAACTAGAACGTTCGCTTGTTAGTTTAACCATTTTTACCATTAAACCATTTTTATTGCATAACCGGACCTAAAACAAGCTTGCCAAATCTGATTCGCTGGAGCAGATTATGACTGGGTCGCGCCGCGTTGAATTCAGTGGTAATTTTTGCCCGCTGAGTTTGTTTCGCCGGATCTTCTCAGACACGGTCGCGTTTGGATCCGGTGGTAGTTTAAAAAAAAACTTTGACGTATCGGTATCTTCCATGGTCCGTACTAGCCCTTTATACTTCCATATGATAAATAATATATAACAGAATTACAATTTAAACTAAAATATTGACTATTTATTATGTTTTCTTAAAAATATACCAAAGTCGATTTATATATTTTTTGTGTTATATTTTATTGTATTGCCTTGCCATAAGTGCTATTTATTAGCCAATGTAATTAATAAATCATTTCATTTCGTCTGTGCCTACCCTTTGGACGGTACAGGCGTGAGCTTATGTTGTATTTTCTTTAAAACGAACGTTTGTTTTTAATAGGGATCCTAAACTTATTTGAACTAACAATTTGCTCAATTTACTTGTAACGTTATACAAGCTAAGTCTACTGGGAAATTCTAGGATTATAATAGGAAATCTTATCAGATTAATTTAAAATTTAAATTTTCATACACAAGCTCATGTTTGTATCCCCGAAGGAAATCAAATATAATAGAAGAAAGGTTAATTAAATAAATAAATTCAAATTCAATTTCAAATTCAAATTCAATTTATTGCACTCCACAATTGTTGTTTACAAAGATGTTAATACGATATACATAGTTCAGAATCGTGGACCCTGTTGGGCACGGCAATATAAAAGAGAGAGAGAGAAACTATGGTATTTATTTATCAATTTTAATCTTATTTATTATTAAGAAATCATATATTTTAGTATTATACTTATTGTTATACTGTTTTATTAGACCATTATGATATAGGGTAATTATAAAAGGTATAGTTATAGTTACATACTTACAAACACACACATATTACACACATACATACATACGCGCACACACACACACACACACACACACAGACACACACACACATACACACACACTCACACGTAGATGTAGGTATATATCAAATTGTAACTATACTATTGGGCTATGATGACCTCGGCTTTATACTGAATTGGGACCTTTTTCATGACTTGACAAAACACCGTTTTTCAGCACTGTAAAAATATGTTTGTACCTTTTTTTTTTTTTGTGTTAAGTCAGAAATAAATGTTTTTTCTTTCTTTCTTTCTTTTCTTTAACTGCTATGCTATATTACATCACTATCATTTAGGTATTCAGATACAGTATAATAACATTTGTAGTGGAGGAAATTTTTTATTTTGGTACTAAATAATTTAATTTTTGGTTCTTCTTTAATACTCCTAGGTAGTTTATTGTATATCTTTATTGCCATAACATAAGGACTAGATGAATGCATATGTAATCTAGAAGCCGGTAGGTTTAGTCTGTTTTTGTGTCGAAGGTTTATTGTAGTATTTATGTCCCCTCGTGTGGAAAAGAAGGTAGGATGTTTGTGTACAAATTTTGATATTTCTAATATGTAGATAGATGCAAGAGTAAGTATTCTGTGTTTTTGAAAATGTGGTTTACAACTGTCGGTTTGGTTGATGTTAACTATTATTCTAATTATTTTTTTCTGTAGTGTAAACAAAGTGTGTGCATTAGTACTATTTCCCCACAATATCACACCGTAGCTCAGCCATGAGTATGCATACGCGTAGTAGGTTGATAAAGCGGTTTGCAAATCAGTTGTCTTTTTAATTTCATATAAGGCATATATAAACTTTGAGATTTTTGATTTTATTGTTTCGATGTGGTTTTTCCCGTTTATGTGAGTGTCTATATTTAGACCTAACAAAGTGGCATTTTTTACTATTTCTAATGTTGATCCCTTATAAATTATGTTAATGCCCAAAGGTAGTTTTTGTGATGGGTGAAAGGTAATTAATTTTGATTTAGAGTAGTTTAATTCTAAGTTATGTTGTGTCATCCAGTTTTCAGTGTGGGAGAGTATATTAGAGATATTTTCATTTATGTTTATATTATTTTTACATGAGGTGAGAAGCGAGATATCGTCTGCAAATAAGACACAGGGCCATTCTAGTGTTTTTGGTAGATCATTTATATAAATTAAAAATAGTAGACATCCCAATACACTTCCTTGAGGAATCGAGGCGTTTATTTGTTTGCTATGTGAGCTTATTTTTTGTATTTCGTTAGTGGTATGATTGAAGTATTCTATTTCTACTATTTGTGTTCTGTTTTGCAAATATGACTTAAACCAATCGTGACTCCGCCCACGAATCCCTATGCCATACAGTTTGTTTAATAATATTTGGAACTTTACTTTATCATAAGCTTTAGTCATATCCAAGAGTATTCCTACACCATAGTTTTTATTGTTAATAATATTTATAGCTTCTTGTATATATTTATAGACAGCTAGTGTTGTAGATCGATTTTTACGGAAACCATTTTGGCATTCATCAAGTATATTATATTTTTCACAAAAATTATAAACACGGTAGTACATAGCTTTTTCAAATATTTTAGAGGCGGTGGGCAGTAATGCAATAGGTCTGTAATTGCTTGGTTCGGTTTTCGTATTTTTCTTATGTATTGGTTTTATGAGGGATCTTTTTAGTAGATCAGGAAAAACACCATCTTCAAAAGATTGATTGATTAGGTTACATAACGGCAAGCTTAGTTCATCTGCACATTCTCTAAATAAGAATGGCGAAAGTTCATCTAAGCCATAGCTCTTTTTATTCTTAAGATTTTTTATTATGAATTTTATTTCTTTTTCATTTACTGGATTAAGGAACATGGTGTTTTCTCTAGGATGTAATACCGGCAATCCTTTAGGTTCATTTGTTGTTAGTTTGTTCGGTTCGCCAATTGATGCAAAATAGTTGTTAAATGAGTCTGCTATTATTTGGGGATCAGTAATAATAACATTATTTATTTTTAATTGTGTGTTTTGTTTTACAGTTCTTGTTTGTTTATTTGTACATTCATTTATTATATTCCACATTGTTTTTGTTTTGTTATTAGATTTTTTTAATTTCTTGATGTAGTTTAGTTTTTTTGCAGTTATTATTATTTTTTTTTAAACATTTTTCATACATTTTATAATAATTATTTAGGATTTTATTATTACTTTTTATTGTGAGTATTTTAAGTAGTCTTTTATTTTTACAAGAGATCTTAATGCCAGGTGTTAGCCAGTACTTTTTTGTTTTTGTTCTTAATTTTATTTTACGTTTTGGTATGCATTTGTTTAATATATTTAAAAGTGTTGAATTAAATTCTTTATAATTGTTATGTATATTTGTATCTGATTTAATTATTTCATTCCAGTTTTGTATTTGTAGTTTAGTTTTGAACTGTAATATATTTTTATGATTATACAGTCTTTTATAAGTGTACCAAGTGATTTCATTCGTTTGTTGAGGTAGTTTCATGTGTATAATGATTCCGCTATGGTCAGAGAAACCTAGCTCTTTAACAATTGTTGTTAAATATTTATCTTTAAAGTTTGTAAATATTAAATCCAAGCATGATGAGGTGGTATCTGTAACTCTTGTGGGTTCATTAATATGTTGTATTAGTTTATATTCTAACATGAGATCTAGAAATGTATTTGTTTTTGGCGTGTTTTCTAATATATTTATATTAAAATCACCTCCTATTATAATTCTAAGCTTTTGATATTTATTATTTATATGTCTTAATATTAGTTTTAGCTGACTATAGAAAGTTTCTTCCTCTCTTCCATTCCAATATATATTTACTAGTAAAATTTGTTGTTTAGGTAATTCTAATGCACATAATTCAATGTTATATTCTATGGATTTATCAGTTATATCCTTTCGGTCTATATATTCTATATTTTCTTGAAGTAAGATACACACTCCGCCACCTATTCGCTTTTTTCTGCAGTACGATGTTGCAATTTGGTATCCATACACAAACAAATACACCAAACGGTCACACACATAGTCCTGACCCCACACTAAGTACGAATCTTGTGTCGTGGGTATCAGGAACTACGAGAGACGCGCGGTCTTACAACACCCAGACCCGAAACAAAATATATTTGTGAGCTGCACAAATATTTGTCTCGGTGCGGGGATCGAACCCGCGGCCTCTCGCTTCATAACCGGCTCCTCGTCCGCTGCGCCACAGAGGCTGTCAAAATGTAATTGGTTCATAATCGATGTTGTTAAAAGCTGTGGACCGGGAAGTCGTGGGTACGATTCCCATGTCAGGCAAAGCAATTTTTGTAAGATTTGCCCTTGATTGTATGCCCAGATGGGTTGACGTCAGGCAGAGATCCTGTCTTAAAACGTAGCCAAATCCTTTTTGCAAAATGCTTGAAAAAGTGTGTTGCACCGACCCCACATAAAGGTGGGATGACAGATAGAAATTAAGAATGTATACGTAGAAAATAAAGTTTCAATGGTAAATGGTTCAATTCAATTCAATTCAATTTCAATTCAATTTTATTGCTCTCCATAATTGTTTACAATGGTGTTAAAAACTAATTACAGTACATAATTATGGACCCTGTTGGGCACGGCAAAAATAGTGAGAGAGGGAGAAACATAATGTATATATTATATTTGTTTATTATTATTTTACTTTAATATTATAATTCACGCACACGCACACACGCACACACACACACACACACATACACACACACACACACACACACACACACACACACACACATACACACACACACACACACACACACACACACACACACACACACACACACACACATACACACACACATACACGCACATACAACACACCCGCACACACGTCAAACATATACGTTCTTATATATAGTGTTTACAATGGTGTTAAAAACTAATTATAGTACATAATTATGGACCCTGTTGGGCACGGCAAAAATAGTGAGAGAGGGAGAAACATAATGTATATATTATATTTGTTTATTATTATTTTACTTTAATATTATAATTCACGCACACGCACACACGCACACACACACACACACACACACATACACACACACACACACACACACACACACATACACACACACACACACACACACACACACACACACACACACACACACATACACACACACATACACGCACATACAACACACCCGCACACACGTCAAACATATACGTTCTTATATATAGTATGCAACACACATGTGTGAAATATGTGCATGATTATTATAGATTTTGTTTTATTTTGTACTGTGAATTTAGCATAACATAATCATATTATGTGTCTAATTGTTTATATTATATTATTATCATTTAAATACTCAGTTACTGTGTAGTAGCATTTGTAGTGTAGAAAATTTTTAATTTTGGTAATAAATAAACTAGTTTTTGTTTCTTCTTTAATACTTTTGGGCAGCTTGTTATATATTTTTATTGCCATAACATAAGGACTAGAGGAATGCATGTGTAATCTAGAGGTTGGTAAATTCAATTTATTTTTGTAGCGTAGGTTTATTGAAGTGTTTAAGTCTCCTCGTGTGGAAAAGAAGGTTGGATGTTTGTGTGTGAATTTTGATATTTCCAGTATGTAGATTGATGCAAGTGTAAGGATTCTATGTTTTTGAAAATGTGATTTGCAGCTTTCGGTTTGACGGATGTTTGCTATTATTCTAATTATTTTTTTTTTGTAGTCTGAATAGAGTGTGTGTATCAGTACTGTTTCCCCATAGTATTATACCATAGCTCAGCCATGAATAAGCGTAGGCGTAATAGGTTGATAGTGCGGTTTGTAAATCTGTTGTTTTCTTAATTTCATACAAAGCATATGTGAATTTTGATATTTTTGATTTTATTTTTTGTATGTGGTGCTTCCAGTTTATATGGGTGTCGATATCTAAGCCTAATAGAGTTACAGTTTTTACTTTATCTATTGTTGTACCCTTATAGTTTAAATTTATATCTAATGGTGATTTTTGCGGTGGGTAAAAGGTTATTAGTTTTGTTTTTGAGAAATTTAATTCTAAATTATGTTGAGTCATCCAGTTTTCAGTTTTAGAGAGTATATTGCAAATATTTTCATTAATATTTGTATTATTTTTGCATGAAGTGAGAAGGGAGATATCGTCTGCAAATAAGACACACGGCCATTCTAAACTTTTTGGAAGGTCATTAATGTAAATTAAAAATAATAGACATCCTAAAACGCTTCCTTGAGGAATTGAGGCATTTATTTGTTTACTTTCTGAATAAGATTTTTGTATTTCATTTGTTGTGTGGTTAAAGGATTCTATTTCTACTATTTGTTTTCTATTATGTAAGTATGACTTAAACCAATCATAACTTCTTCCACGTATACCTATACCATATAGTTTATTTAATAGTATTTCAAATTGCACTTTGTCGTAGGCTTTTGTCATATCTAAGAGAATTCCTACACCATAGTTTTTATTATCTAAAATGTTTATTGCTTCCTGTATATATTTGTAGACAGCTAGTGTTGTTGATCGATTTTTACGGAAACCATTTTGACCCTCATCAAGTATGTTGTATTTTTCACAAAATTTGTAGATGCGATTGTACATAGCTTTTTCAAATATCTTAGAGGCTGTGGGAAGTAAAGCGATAGGTCTGTAGTTGCTTGTTTCGGTTCTATCATTTTTCTTATAAATTGGTTTTATTAGGGATATTTTCAACATGTCAGGGAAGGCACCTTGTTCAAAAGACTGGTTAATTAAATTACACAATGGCAGGCATAGTTCATCTGCACATTGTCTGAATAGATATGGCGATAGTTCGTCTAGGCCATGGCTTTTTTTATTCTTAAGATTTATAATTATGTGCTTTATTTCCTTTTGGTTGACTGGACTGAGAAATATGGTGTTTTCACTAGGATTTAGTACCGGTATTCCTTTTGGTTTTGAATTAGATGAGAGTTTGTTCGTTTCGCCTATGGATGCAAAATAATTATTAAATGTGTCAGCTATTATTTCAGGGTCAGTAGTAATATTATTATTTATTTTTAATTTTATGTTTTGTTTTTCATTTTTTTTGTTTTTATTTGTGCATTCATTTATTATGTTCCACATTGTTTTTACTTTATTATTAGATTTTTTTAATTTATTAATATAATTAAGTTTTTTTGCAGTTGCTATTGTACGTTTTAGATATTTTTCATATATTTTATAGTAATTTGTTAGTATTTTATTATTAGTTTTCGATGTAAGTATTTTTAGTAATCTTTTATTTTTGCATGAAATTTTAATACCATATGTTAACCAGTGCTTTTTAAAATTTGTACTTAGTTTTATTTTGCGTTTTGGCATGCATTGGTCTAATATATTAAGAAGTGTTGTATTAAATGCCTTATAGTTATTATGTATATCTGTATCTGGTTTAATTATTTCATTCCAGTTTTGTATTTGTAGTATAGATCTGAACTGTGATATCTTTTTCTGGTTATGTAGTCTTTTATATGTGTACCAAGTAGTCTGTTTTGTTTGTTGGGGTAGTTTTATTTGTATAATCGTACCGCTATGATCTGAAATACCCAATTCTTCGACATTTGTTGTTAAATAATTATCTTTAAAATTTGTAAATATTAAATCTATGCATGATGAGGTGGCTTCGGTAACTCTAGTGGGTTTTTTAATATGTTGTGTTAACTTATATTCGTACATGAGATCTATGAAATTGTTTGTTTTTGGCGTATTTTCTAATATATTTATATTAAAGTCACCTCCTATAATAATTTTGAGTTTTTTGGTATTTTTTGTTTATGTGTGTTAATATTAATCTTAGTTAAAGATTAAAGTAAGATAAAAATTAAAAGTTAAAGATGTAGAGACGGATTGAGACAGCCTCCGTGGCGCAGCGGGCGAGTAACCGGCTGTGAAGTGAGAGGCCACGGGTTCGATTCTTGCATTGAGACAAATGTTTGTGTAGCCCACAGATATTTGTTTCAAGTCTGGGTGTTGTGAGACCGTGCGTCTCTCATAGTTTCTGACACCCACGATACAGGTTATACCTAGTGTGCGGTCAGGACTAGGTGTGTGACTGTTGGGTATATTTTTTATTATTATTTATCATTTCTTTTTGGAGTTGGTTAAAACACAGTGTTCATTATCCCACTACCTTTACCATAGGATGATTAATAGCGTATTTGGTCGTGACGTCACCTCAGACAACCTTCGGACAATTGATATCCATTAAATAACCACAGGCATGAAAACGCCATGAAAGTCTGACCATCCCATGATATAATGGAAATGAATTTATTTATGTGACTAATGACTTGTAAATCTAACTTTTCAAAGTTACTTAACATAAGCACACGCCTGTATCCCCGAAGGGGTAGACAGAGGCGCACTAGCCAACTAGTACACCCACATTTCGCCGAGCTTAGTTCAGTCTCAGATGTGATAGGGGGCGAGCACATCGCCATATCGGGCACAAATTCCAGACTCCGGGCTAATATGGAAAAATCCAATATTACTTTGCCCGACCCGGGGATCGAACCCGAGACCTCAGAATCGTAGTCGTACCGAAATACCACCACGCCACCGAGGCAGGCACATACAAATATACTCTGCTCTTTTTTGAGTGGTAGAGACACGATGTAGATAATTACGTCTACACCACGAATGGGCAGCTCGACTGGTTTGATACCACTGTTTCCCAGAAAACTGACGTGAATTGACAGCTCGCTATCGCGTTTCGTTCGGTGAGTAAGATTTCCGGTGGCCCAATTTCCCCTCCCATTCCCAATCCGGAAAATGTTTCCTTTCTTTCAGTGTACTTCCGATTCTCTCGGGGGGCTTGCGTCGTGACATGATGGTTGGTTGTGACGGGTATGGGGGTATTCCTGCATCTGCATCGGTCATCCGCCTGTCTTGTCGCAAGCCCCTCGATTTGCTTCTTCCCTCTTCGGTTTCAGAGTGTGAAGAAGCATAAATAGGCCGGCATGATTCTGATGACCACTGATAAACTCATTGTTTGTTAATGGTCGCTTTTTTTTCGACTGCACTACGCTTACCATCAGGTGCAGTGTAGTCACTTTGCCGTGCCCGGATAAAAAAATATCCCTATTTCCCTCCCATTAGGTTGGCAACACACCCATGATTCTTTGTGTGTCTTGGGTGTCTATGGGCGGTGGAGATCCCTTACCATCAGGTGACCCATCTGCTCGTTTGCCAGTCTCTGCTATAAAAAGCTCTCTTTTTCTATTGCGAAGGGTTGGTTATACTTTACTAGACAGACTCTCAAATGTCAGAGGTCTACCACCAGTAAGATTTCTCGTATCCGTTTAGTTTGCATTCGTTATACTAAACCACATCGTAATCACATAAAATGTACCGGTGGTAAAGATATAAAACTATAAGGCAAGCTATTAATAACCCAACATAATAATAATAATAATATTAGCCCTGTAATATTACTGACCCACTGCTGGGGACGGGCCTCCTGTACTAATGAGAGGGGTTAGGCCTTAGTCTACCACGCTGGCCTAATGCGGGTTGGTAGACTTCACATACCTTCGAATTTCTTGTGGCGAAATTCTCGGGTATGCAGGTTTCCTCACGATGTTTTCCTTCACCGTTAAAGCAAGCGATATCTCACAAAGAAAATACACTTAACATAGAAAAGTCAGAGGTGTATGCTCCATGTTGGGGTTGGTCTCGAACCTCCGACACTTGTCTCGGCAGTCCGTACCATTCCCAACTGAGCTATCGCTGCTTCCAACTTCCAACCCAACATTAGAAATTAAAAAGTATTTATTCCTATAGTACTTTTTCTCACTAATCTTCTTCTTTTTTTAAAAATAATGGCTTCCAGGCATATGCAATGATTTAGCCAATGTCAAGGTAAATAGAACAATTGGGTCCTTGACTAATTTTTTTAAAATATATTTTATACTAAATTTACGTCATCTAAAACATAACACAGAAAGAAATATTAAAATACACCAAAAAATAAAAAGTTATAAGCCTTTGTAGTTTGGTGCAACCTTGAAACAGCGGGAAAGAGAAGTATCAGTAAAATCACGTCACGGCCATAACGGCGCGAGCGTAGGAAAGGGATAGCAAGATATCCCCACTACGCTCCCACTCTTGCCCATTGCAGAATTTAAAATATGAATACTGCCTCAATTTTCAACCAATTTTGATGCGGTTTTTATAGTTTTTTTTTTGTTTTGTTTGCTATTACATATAAAAAATTGTATGAAATGAAACCTAGTCAAGTACCGAATTATGTTTTCACAATGACCATGAGACCCAGATGTTGATGGTCCATGGATAGTAGAAAATCCTTAATTCGTCTATATTTCTTTTATGTACATATGTTACGCGATATCTCCACGTAAATGTGGACCGATTTTCAAAATTCTTTTTATGTTCGATAGAGCTTATTTCAAGAGGGAATAAAATCCCTCCATCCCTATGGGACCACCATATAAAGGTTACCATCGGATTTGAAGTTGGTCCCTTAAGTTTTTAAACTGGTGATTAGGTGTGGTTTGAGTTCTCTCTGCACTTATGCTATTTGTAACGCGGACAGCTAGTCATATAACAAGCTGGCATGTGAATGGGATTCTTTAACTCCATTAAATTTATACGTGCTCATAAAATATACCGCTCGGACTAATTTTTACGGCTTATTTATGACGCGCGAATGGCCGAAAATATTTTATCATAGTACTTCCATTAATATCTTGTTGCTGTTCGGAAACACGTGATATTCAAATAAATAAATACATCCAACAATCAATTAGGTATTTGACTATTTTTTTTATTAATTTTATATGAAATTTACATCTTCTAAAACATAGAACAGAAAGAAATATTGAAATATTATCAATAATTAAAAAGTTATAAGTCTTCAAGCCCTTGAATTTTGGTGTAACCCTCAAACTGCGGGAAAGGGAAGTATCACTATAATCACGTCACCGCCATAACGGTACGTGCGTTGGAAAGGGATAGCAAGATATCTCCAATGTGCCCCCACTCCAGAATTTAAAATATTACTGCCTCATTTTTAACCAATTTCGATGCAGTTTTTACAGAAGGGTTTCTTTTTTGTTTTATTTGCTACTAGCTTTTGCCCGCGGCTCCGCACGCGTTTTTTGTAGGGCCAATGGAAAAATCTTTTGATTTGTCGATCCGCCCTGTCGTTTTAGTCTAAATATGGGCGACCCAGACATCGATTTTGAAGTCAATTGGCTCAAAAACAAAGAAAAGCAAATGGCGGCCACTTTTGAGAGATTTGATAGCGGTTCTGTAGTTTGGAACCGCGGGGCGACTCAGATATCGATTTTGAAGTCAATCGGCCCGAAAACAAATAAAAACAAAATGGCGTCCACTTTTGACAGGTTTGACAGCGGTTCTGTCGTTTGGAACCGCGGGGCGACTCAGATATCGATTTTGAAGTCAATCGGCCCATAAACAAAGAAAAACAAAATGGCGGCCACTTTTGACAGGTTTGACAGCGGTTTTGTCATTCAGAACCACGGGGCGACTCAGATATCGATTTTGAAGACAATCGGCCCAAAAACAAAGAAAAACAAAATGGCGGTCACTTTTGACAGTTCTGACAGCGGTTCTGTCGTTTGGAACCACGGGGTGACTCAGATATCGATTTTGAAGTCAATCAGCCCAAAAACAAAGAAAATCAAAATGGCGGCCACTTTTGACAGTTCTGACAGCGATTCTGTCGTTTGGAACCACGGGGCGACTCAGATATCGATTTTGAAGTCCATCGGCCCAGAAACAAAGAAAAACAAAATGGCGGCCACTTTTGACAGTTCTGACAGCGGTTCTGTAGTTTGGAACCACGGGGCGACTCAGATATCGATTTTGAAGTCAATCGGCCCAAAAACAAAGAAAGAGAAAATGGCGGCTACTTTTGACAGTTCTGACAGCAGTTTTGTCGTTCGGAACCACGGGGTGACTCAGATATCGATTTTGAAGTCAATCGGCCCAAAAACAAAGAAAAACAAAATGGCGGCCACTTTTGACAGTTCTGACAGCGGTTCTGTCGTTTGGGACCACGGGGTGACTCAGATATCGATTTTGAAGTCAATCGGCCCAAAAACAAAGAAAAACAAAATGGCAGCCACTTTTGACAGTTCTGACAGTGGTTCTGTCATTTGGAACCACGGGGCGACTCAGATATCGATTTTGAAGTCAATCGGCCCAAAAACAAAGAAGAACAAAATGGCGGCAACTTTTGACAGTTCTGACAGCGGTTCTGTCGTTTGGGACCACGGGGTGACTCAGATATCGATTTTGAAGTCAATCGGCCCAAAAACAAAGAAAAACAAATTGGCAGCCACTTTTGACAGTTCTGACAGCGGTTCTGTCATTTGGAACCACGGGGCGACTCAGATATCGATTTTGAAGTCAATCGGCCCAAAAACAAAGAAAAACAAAATGGCGGCCACTTTTGACAGTTCTGACTGCGGTTCTGTCGTTCGGAACCACGGGGTGACCCAGATATCGATTTTGAAGTCAATCAGCCCTAAAACAAAAAAAACAAAATGGCGGCCACTTTTGACAGTTCTGACAGCGATTCTGTCGTTTGGAACCACGGGGTGACTCAGATATCGATTTTGAAGTCAATCGGCCCAAAAACAAAGAAACAAATTTACAACCCCTATTTCATCCCTTTGTAGGATAAAAATATATCACACCCCATTTCTGTCCTTAGCGCTACAATCTATCTAACTATCCTCATACCAACTTTCTTAAAAATCCGTTCAGCGGTTTCTGGATTCCCATAAAAACTTTCATCCCCTATTTCATCCCATTAGGGGTTGATTTTAAAAAAGTAGCCCATTTGTGTCTTTGAACTCAAAGATGTCCACTATCCCATGCCAAATTTCATAAAAATCCATTAATTAGACCTAAAATCCCCATATAAAAATTTCAACCCTTATTTCATCCCTTTAGGGGTTAATAAAAAAAAATGAAGTACCCCATTTGTGTCCTTAGGGTCAAAAGTATCCTCATACCAAATTTCATCAAAATCCATTAAGCGGTTCCAAAATTCCCATACAAACTTCCATCCCCTATTTCATCCCTTTAGGGGTTGAATTAAAAAAAATAAAGTACCCTATGTCCGTCCTTGGGGTTCAAGGTACCCACATACCAAATTTCATCAAAATCGGTTCAGTGGTTTAGACGTGAAAACGCCACAGACAGAAAGACAGACAGACAGACAGACAGAGTTACTTTCGCTTTTATTATTTAGTAAGGATTACATATAAATAAACCACGTGGACCGACGACCTGACAAAGGTCGCAGGAAGTCGCTGGATGCAGGCCGCTTCCAACAAGTCGATCTGGAAATCTTTGGGGGAGGCCTATGTTCAGCAGTGGACGTCCTATGGCTGATAATGATGATGACATATAAATATGTGTATAAAATCAAACATAATCAAGTACCCAATTGTGGGCCACCTGTCGCCTCCTTAGTGAAGCGTATATGGGCTATGGACCGGGAGGTCCTGGGTTCGATTCCCAGGTCGAGCAAAGTGTTTTTCTAACACGATTTCCCCGAGGCTGGATCCCCAGAGAAGGATTGACGCCAGGCAGGTGGTCGTAAGTTAAGCCAAATCCTTTCCGCGATTCTTAAAGCGTTGTTCCGCTGACCCCACATTAAGGTGGGATAAGGGCAATCAGTCGCCTCCTTAGCGTAGTAGCAGATAGATAGGCCATGGACCGGGAGTTCCTGGTTTCAAATCCTAGATTGGACAAAAGGGTTTACTACTAAATTTTTTAGATATCACAGAGGAAGTTGTCATCACGTAGCTGGTTATCAAAACCCTTACTTATCCTACAATATGCTTGAATAATTTTGATATCTATAGAGCGAACTTCGACTAAGTCTGGGCCAAAGAAACGAACTCAGTGAGGATTTGGAATTCTTAAATCGAACTTTGACTTAGTCTGAGATTTTTTACAAAATAATTAAAGTTTAACAAAACTGAAAACCGACTTCAAAAACGAACACTTAAAATAAAAAAATAAATTTACGACTCTTTGTAGTCGATGCTGGGGCTGAAGCAGATTAAATAGAAATACCTGAATAGTTTTGGAAAATATATAAAACACACTATGGATCCCTATAAAATTTGAGTGATGCCCTCGATTTTTCTAGGATCCCATCATCAGATCCTGACTTGGTGCCAATGGGACCATCTGGGAAGTATACCCTTTCAAACAAAAAAATAATTTCTCAAATCGGCCCAGGCGTCTTCGAGTAATCGAGGAACATACATAAAAAAAAGATTCCAACGAATTGTTAACCTCCTCCTTTTTTAAGTCGGTTAAAAACAGACTGACCGACAGACTAAGCAAAGAATTTCTTGTAAAAATGACTTTTGACTTTTGATATGTGATAGGGGCGAACCTAAAACATATCGGGCATAAATTCCAGACTTCATTAATACTGAAAAAACCAATATCACACCGGGGATCGATCCTGAGACCTCAGGATGGTAGTCGTACCGAAATACAACTACGCCACTGAGGCAGTCTGTTCTAAAACTTCTAGACTAATTATAATAGAGGCAAACGGAATTATTATCATCGGATTTTTATATTGATGGAATAGGCACTTTGCAGATTATCTTCAGTTGCCGCAAATGTCAACTTTTCAAAAGATTTCATCGGCTTTTATTTATAGCAGAGACTGGCAAACGAGCAGATGGGTCACTTGATGGTAAGTGATCTCCACCGCCCAGAGACACCTGAGACTCAAAAAGAATCATGGGTGCGTTACCAACCTAAAAGGATGATGGTAGAGGATGGAAATGGGATTGGGAAAGGAAGGGGGAATTGAGCAACCACAAATGTCACTCACCGAACGAAACGCGACAGCGAGCTGCCACTTTACGTCGGTTTTCTGTGAGAAAGTGGTATCAAACCGGTCGAGTCGGCCCATTCGTGCTGAAGACGTAATTTTGACTATAGCGTGGCTCTACCACTCAAACAACTGTTTTACTGGTGGCAGAACGCATGCGAGAGTCTCTCTGGGTGGGTACCGCTGCAACGAAGCGCAACAGCGATTTCACGCAACAGCGACTTCACGTCGGTTTTCTGTGAGACAGTGGTATCGGTCGAGTTGACATATTATTTCTGTAGACATATCTGTTTACAACATGCTCTCCCACTGATTTTATCCTGAATCATATTTAGTAACTAATTGACTGCCTCGGTGGCGTGGTGGTATTTCGGTACGACTACGGTTCTGAGGTCTCGGGTTCGATCCCCGGGTCGGGCAAAGTGATATTGGATTTTCCATATCAGCCCGGAGTCTGGAATTTGTGCCCTATATGGCGATAGGCTCGCCCCCTATCACATCTGGGACTGAACTAAGCTCGGCGAAATGTGGGTGTTCTAGTTCGCTAGTGCGCCTCTGCCTACCCCTTCGGGGATACAGGCGTGAACTTATGTAACATTGGGTTTACTATACAATGGTCGCTAATTATATCCAAAATAATAGACTTACGCTAGCAAAACTGCAAAACTCCTCCAAAAGTTTAGCTCCTAACGTTCAGCAAGAGTCGGCAAAACGTAAATAACTCTTCTTATCCCACTTCAATAGGGGTCGGCGCTATATATTTTTAGCATTTGCAAGCTTTGTCCATTGTTTATTTACAGGCTTAACTTCAAATCCGATCGTGACCAAATTTATATGGGACCCCCTTGAAATAATCTCTATCGAATACAAAAAGAATTTTGAAAATCGATCCACATTTGGCGGAAATATCGCGACAAATTGAGGACCTTCTCCTTTTCTGAAGTTGGAGATCTTAAAAATGATTATATCATTAGAGAGCGAGTGTCGGAGGTTCGAGATCAATCCCAAAATGGAGCATGCACCTCTGACTCTTTATATGTTAAGTTGTTTTCTTTGTGAATTATCGCTTGCTTCAACGGTAAGGGAAATATCGTGAGGAAACCTGCATATGCGAGAATTTCTTTACAGGAATTTCGAAGGTATGTGAAGTCTACCAACCCGCATTAGGCCAGCGTGGTGGACTACGGCCTAACTCCTCTCATTAGTAGAGGAGGCCCGTGCCCAGCAGCGGGACAGTAATATTACAGGGCTAATTTAATTAAGATAATTAGAAAAAATTTGAGAGCAGGTTTTTCAGAGATCAATTCATATAGCTTGACACTTAACGTCTATTTTGCTATGAGCGCTATATCAGGCGCGTGGAATAAGATCATAGGTATAAAATATTTATTTCTATCAATGCCTATTACTCGCTTCAATATTTGAAATATACATACATAGTTTATCCCCATAAGGGTAGACTGAGGCGAATTATTAACTAGAAGTTATGGTTGTCTGCCAAAGATCGCTATTTAACGATAAGACCGCGTATTGTTTTATTTCGACCGACTTCCAAAAAAGAGAAGGTCCTCAATTCATCTGTTTTTAAGTATGTAACGCGATATCTCCGTCACATGTGGACTGCTTTTCAAAATTCTTTTTCTGTTCGATGGAGCTTATTTCAAGGGTGGTCCCATATAAATTTGGTCAAGATCAGATTTGAAGTCCCTCCCTTAAGTTTTTAAACTTGTGATTATAATTTAAATCAATAAGCTCTAGTTTTTTTAGTATACCAATATTTACGAATAGAGTAAGTGAGTAATATGGTAGTGAGAAAAAGCAGCGATAGCTCAGTTGCGTGTGGTACGGCCTTCCGAGACGAGTTTCGGAGGTTCGAGACTAACCCCAAAAAATGGAGCATACACTTCTGACTTTTTATGTTAAGTGTGTTCATTGTGAAATATCGCTTGCTATAACGGTGAAGGAAAAGATCGTGAGGAAACCTGCATACCTGAATTTCTCTACAATAAATTCGAAGGTATGTGAATTCTACCAACCCCCATTAGGCCAGCGTGGTAGACTAAGGCCTAACGCCTCTCATTAGTAGAGGAGGTCCATGCCCAGTAGTGGGACAGTAATATTACAGGGCTCATATTATTATATTATTATTATGGCGATGGGCTCGCCTATCATATCTGCGACGGAACTAATTTCGGCAAAATGTGGGTGTTCTAGTTCGCTAGTACACCTTTACCCCTTCGGGGATATAGGCGTTAGCTTATGCGTTCAGGTATTTTCCATACAAATATTTTACCTAATCGCCTCCTTGGTCTAGTGGCAGCATATATGGGCTGAGGTCCAGAAGGTCGTGGGTTGGATTCCTAGGTCGAAAAAAGCGATCTTTCTAATTTAATTTGCCAAGAACTGGATCCTTCACAGGGCGTTGACGTCAAGCAGGTAAAAAAAAAAGTTAACATGCTGCAACATTTGAAAAAAGTTGCGCCGACACCACATTAAGGTGGGATAGGGGCAGGTAGAAAGAAAGAAACGCTAGCGAGAAATATTAAAAACCTCATGATCAATCAGGTCACAGTAGTTATTCCGCGAAAAGAAAACAGATAGTAACATTCTCATTTATAATAATAATATTGTAATTAATAGGTAATAAATAAATAAACTAGAGGGAAAACACAAATTAATATCGGACATGTCCTTTATATCTGTTTACTTAACCTAAAGTAGTATTATAATCTCATTGACGCATTTATTTTGTACGGCATCTACGACTGCATCAATCATAATATAATAACTGGTATAGTTGTGTAGAAATATATATTATATAGGCCTCCCCCAAAGATTTCCAGATCGACCTGTTGGAAGCGGCCTGCATCCAGCGACTTCCTGCGACCTATGTTCAGCAGTGAACGTCCTATGGCTGATGATGATGATGATGATGATGATATATAATATATATTTTTATAGCAGAGACTGGCAAACGAGCAGATGGGTCACATGAAAGTAAGTGATCTCCACAAAGAATCATGAGTGCGTTGCCAACCTAAAGCAGGCAATGGAAGGGTAGGGAAAAGGGAGGGGGGAACTAGGCCACTGGAAACCTCACTCACCGAACGAAACGCGACAGCAAGCTGCCACTCTGAGACGGTTTGTTACTCGTGCTGTAGACGTTACTGTTTACAGCGTGGCTCTACCACTCAATATACTTCTTTATTTATTTATTTATTTAACTCTTTATTGTACACCATATAAAAAGCAATATACTTTAAAAAACAATAAACGTAAATTTGTGTAACAATGGGCGGCCATATCTCTAATAGCGATCCCTTCCAGGCAACCTTGGGATGGAATTATGGCAAAGGAAAATAACAACAACTTTACTCTGACGTTGTTCTTTTTGACACCAATTTACAGTCAGCTACTAATACAGTACAGCACCAGATTCACAAAGACCTTGAATTAAAGCAGCTAAACCATGATAACAATAGATATCTAATAATATAGGACAAAGTAATATACAAGATACATTGAGCGACCCCCAATAGCCACGGCAAGTTGAATTGACACAAGCAAACAAAACAGTCCAGGCAGACCAGTACACACAAGCAAAACCCGTTCACGGGTATGACGCATGTGCCAGCCATCGACCTCCTCACCCATGTTGCAGGGAAGTGATCGACCCGGCACATGACGCCGCCACAAGCATAGACCTTAAGTGAGCATGACTACCTAGACTGATAGCAATGGGCAAATAAAGTACACCATAACACAACACCGCCGCCACGAAAGCCACACAGCATCACTATAAATAAAACATTTAAGTAACCTAATAAAGCTCCCTGGAACAGCAACTGGTTACACTCCTAAAATAGTTTCAACCTACTCCCAAGCCTCTTTATCATCTAGATGTTCAGAAAACTTGTACCAGGCTTTATTACACAACTTACGTTTAATCGTAATTTTGAGTTCATTTAATTCTAGCTCTTTGATATGAGTGGGAACTTTATTATAAAGACCTTTAAAATAATTGCTGATCTTATGGAGCCTGGTTTTGTGTTGAGCCAAATTATTTTTATTTATGGTATCAAAATTATGAATATCACGAATACGAATACAGCACGAATAGAGTTTGAAATGTTATCTATCCTATCATATTTGGGACAGAAATAAGCTCAGAGAAATGTGATTTTTTTTTTTTGAGTGCTCTAGTTGCGCCTCTGCCTACCCAATCTGGGATACAGGCCTGAGCTTACGTTATGTATGTGTATGTATAATCATAAATATATGTGCGTGAATAGTCTATCAATCAAAACAAGAATCCAAATTGGTCCTCAAATCTCGAAGTTAACCGTGAGCATTCATAAAACATACAGATAAATTGGGAACCTGCTTTTCTTAAATCGGTTAAGAAAGTAACTTACTTATCGTATGAAACACAGTCAGGTGCTATTCTGTTATTTTGTATACTCTTGTTTAACAATTAGCAGTAACTGTACTAGTACAGTTTATCATTGAGGTCGCTACATTTAGCGAACTTCAGTTATGTTTTGTTTTTTATATCTGAGCCCGGAAATCGGGGAATTGGGTCACCTGATAAATAATCTCCGCCGCTAGCCAAAACTATCATAAAGCGTTGTTGACCATAATAATATTTGAGAGCGGAGAAGAAGCATTTCGTCTGGATACCTCATTCATCGTACGAAACAAAACAGCAAGCTTCCACGAGAATTTTATATGAGACAGTGGTCGAGCCGACCAAGCCCACGCCTGTATCCATGGGATAGGCAGAGACGACCTAAAAACGACATCCCAGTCCGCCGAGCTCACTTCCGTCCCAATGATAGGGAGTAAGCCTATCGCCATATTCCAGACTCCGGGCTGATACCGAACAGAAAAACCCAAAATCACTTTACTCAATGATCGAAAGAATCGGAGAAATCAAAAGATCTCGGAACAGCAGTTAAACCGCGTGCTATACTACCATGCAACTGAAGCGGCCTATTCAGATAATAATAATATAATATTAACCCTGTAATATTACTGACCCACTGCTGGGACCGGGCATCCTCTACTAATGAGAGGGGTTAGGCCTTAGTCTACCACGCTGGCCTAATGCTGGTTGGAAGACTTCACATACCCTCAAAATTCTTGTGAAGAAAATCTCGGGTATGCAAGTTTCCTCACAATGTTTTCCTTCACCGTTGTAGCAAGCGATATTTTACAATGAAAACCACTTAACAAAGAAAAGTCAGAGGTGTGTGCTCTTTTTGTTGTTGCTCGAACCTCCGACACTCGTCTCGGCAGTCCGTACCGTTCCCAATTGAGCTATCGCTGCGTACATGCCTATTCATGCTATAGGTAAATTGACTATCAGCTCTACCACTTTATTTTACTACCACCAAGATTCCACCACCGGTATCAAATCGGTAGATCCGGGCCATTTGTGCTGTAGACGTTGCTGTCTACAGCGTAGCTCTGCAACTCAAATAGATTTTAATAATGATGCAAGTCGCTCCAAATAATACATAACATAAGCTCACGCCTGTATCCCCGAAGGGGTAGGCAGAGACGCACTAGCGAACTAGAACACCAACATTTTGCCGAGCTTAGTCCCATCCCAGATGTGATAGGGGACGAGCCTATCGCCATATCGGGCACAAATTCCAGACTCCGGGCTGATATGGAGAAACCCAATACATGGCTAACATTATTGGCAGTGAGTGTACATTGTAGGCTGGGTCACGACTCCGAGCACGCGCTACGCCACTCTTATCTATGTTATGTCTTTTCCTTATCAAATTACCGAGCTTACAATGGTTCCTTTGCAAATCTGTGCCTTAGTTTACTTGTAACCAAAACATGGGTATCTTGAAACACTAACCTGCTTGTTTGGGGCCGTCATGTGTTACGTAAGCAGTTTTTTGACCGACTTCCAAAAAGGAGAAGGTCCTCAATTCGTCTGTATTTTCTTTATTTTTTTATGTATTTAAAAATAATGACTTCCACGCATATGCGATGATTTAGCCAATGTAAATGGAACAATTATGTTTTCACAATGACCATGAGACCCAGATGTGGATGGTCCATGGATGGTAGGAGAACCTCAATTCGTCTGTATATTTTTATGTATGTTACGCGATATCTCCGCCAAATGTGTACCAACTTTCAAAATTCTTTGTGTTCGATAGAGCTTATTTCAAGGGTGGTCCCATATAAATTTGGTCACGATTGGATTCGAAGTCGGTCTGTTAAGTTTCAAACTTGTAATTATATACAATTATTAACCCCTCCCTCCCACTCGTCAGCAAAAGTAAGCAAAGCTCTTATCTATCTTATCCCCCTCCCATGCTTACGTAAATATTGGTACAAGAATATCAATGTGTTGTGGTTTCTTGGAAAGTAAAAAAAATACTGGATTTTGTGCCCGATATGGCGATAGGCTCGCCCCCTATCACATCTGGGACGGAACTAAGCTCGGCGAAATGTGGATGTACAGTTGGCTAGTGCGCCTCTGACTACCCCTCCGGGGATACAGGCGTGAGCTTATGTTATATATAAATATAGCAAATAAAATATTTTTAAATAATCAATTTTTATCGCCAAATTACTATGAATTTCCATTAGAATCCCGCATAGAACTTCGTGTAGACAAAGTCGTGAGTTAAAACTATTGCTTGAACGCATTTGTAAGTAATATTACTAATGTATGATTAACTTTCTTTCTACCTGCCCTTATCCCACCTTAATGTGGGGTCGGCGCAACAGACTTTTTCAAGCATGTTGCAGAGACGATTTGGCTTAGTTTTTACGACCGGCCGCCTGCCTGACGTCAACCCTCTATCAGGGATTCAGTCCCGGGAAAATTAAATTAGAAAATTTACTTTACCCGACCTGGGAATCGAACCCAGGACCTCCCGATCCACAGCTTATACATGCTGCCACTAGACCAAGAAGGCGACTAAAATTATGTGTGACTAAGAAACACGTTTTCAACATCATCATCATCATCAGCCTATACTCGTCCACTGCTGGACATAGGCCTCTCCTAATGCACACCATTGAGCTCGGTCTTTAGCTCTTTGCATAAGAAACACGTTTTAACTTAACATAATCAACCATAAAGCGAGTGTTAATCTATTCGAGTAATTCAGTCAGCGTGTTAACGGTAAAAGGAAAACCTAGGGGGAGTCCGTGTTACTATGTTCAAAGCAAATCTGTTACACGATCTTCAATGTGATTAGAGCATAACCAGGTTAGGTGTTTCTTACGTATGTTTCTTTGATAATTATCTTTGTTGACTTTTTATATGCCTACAATTAGGTACTTGACTATTTTTTTAAAAGTATTCACGGGTCTTTATTCGTTTATCCGAGACATGTAAACAAATATTTTATAATTTATTTATGTTTAGTTTAAAAATTAAAAATTATAACGTATTGAAATAAAACTATTCTTACGGATTCTATCACGATTAGGTTTTAATTATTATTATTATTTTATAACGTATTATTTGCCGCCAAAATGCTATCTTTTTTTTATGGCAATTGAAATACATTATGCCAATGTCAAGTTAGGGAAATTGTTTTCATACATCTAAGTTTTCGCAAGTGCAATGAAGTCGGATGTGTTCGATTTCAAGGCCCTGCTGGAGTTTTGGCGTCAATTCTATCAAGTTTGATGTTTTTTAGACGATTTTCTCGCAGTGGAGGAATCGAACATGGTCGACCCATCCACCCGACAAAAAGCATTCAAAATCACTTATTTCAAAGCTTCCACATACTGTCCATCTTCGTTGATGTTTATTGCTTAGATACATATCACATTTAAACCACAAACACAACTTTAGATTAAAATATGAAATCATTAAAACAAGCGAAAACTCCAAAATGCTATCTGATAACTGTAGATACAGGTGACGTCATTGTTACTGACCATAGATACAATATAGCTCATAAAAAACACATTAATGAAATAACACTGATGTTTTCAAAACTAAAATCGATGACGATAGTTCAATGATCAGTTTTTGATCGTTGATCAAATCCACATTTAAGTTGAGTCGAGTTTTAAACAAAAATATGAAAAACAATATCTACTAATAACTTGGCAGTATGGTATCGGACCTTAGGTCCTAGGTCTCCGTGGAACAAATAAGATAAAAAAAAAATTTTTGGGAATTCTGGGTGGTCGCTTGTTTTAATGTATTCATATTCTAGTCTAAAGTTGTGTTTGTGGTTTAAATGTTATGTGAATTTATGCGATAAACATCAACGAAGATGGACAGTATGTGGAAGCTTTAAAATAAGTGATTTTGGACGCTTTTTGTCGGATGGATGGGTCAACCATGTTCAATTCCTCCGCTGCGAGAAAATCGTCTAAAAAGCATCAAACTCAAACGAATTGACGCCAAAACTCCGGCAGGGCCTTGAAATCGAACACATCCGATTTCATTGCGCTTGTGGAAAATTAGATATAAGCAAATGTAGACATAAAAAGCACATAAGACGAGGCTGTATGAGCTAGATCCCTTTGCCTTCCCGAAAGGGAAAATAAAAAAATAAGAAAAAACATTGTGATGCATCGTGATTGGTGTCACGTGATTTACAGATACGAAATAAATATTTAAGTTATTAAAATTAAATTACCTATCCTTGGCATTATTTTAATGAAACACGTTGCACACGTGATTGCGATGATAAATCTAGCTTCCTACAAAAAACATTAATATTTGTCACTGTAGTAAAGTGCCCAATTAAATGAAGTATTTTTATGCGAGTTTGGCAAAGTGACTTACCTGATGGTAAGCGCAGTGCAGTCAAAACCAGCGACCACTGACAAATATTAGTTTGATCGGTGGTCTCCGGAATCATGATGACCTATTTGTGCTTCTTTACACTTCGAAGTGGGAAGAAGTAAATATAGGGGCTTGCGATAAGACAGGCGACCGATGCAGACATAGGGGTACCCCAATACCCATCCCAACCAACTATGAGTTCATGCGGCTCCTCGAGAGAACTGGGAGTACACTGGCTGATCCTGGAACGCGAACCACACACGGAGTGTGGGTCACTAAGGCAGGTTTTAGCACCATGTGTACGGTGGTCGCCATCGCCGTCGAAAAACGAATGTAAATGTAAATGTATTCGAGTTCGCTGCGCACTGATGACGTTCGGTTAATATTTCATACAAATTTCATAGACGCGCATCGAGTTCGAATACATTTACGGTTGTCAGAAATTTTCCTACTCAGGCCGCTGGTCGCATACGAATATCCTACTATCGGCATAACTAGGTTTTTTCGTTTGGTGAGTGAGATTTCCGGTGCCCCATTTCCGCCTCACTTTCCCCATCCCTATTTCCCTCTTTTTAGGTTGACAACGCACCCATGATTATTTTTGTGTGTCTTAGTTGTCTATGGACGGTGTTTGTTACTTATTATGAAGTGGCCCATTAGCTCGTTTGCCCGTTTCTGCAAAAAATTATATGGGCTGTGAACCAGGAAACCCTAGGTTTGAATACCATGAATTTATGTGATACTTTTTAAACATGTATAGAAAGAAGTATTTAGTCTAGTGGGAGCGCATATATGGGCTGAAACCGGGGAGTCCTGTATTCGATTCCCAAGTCAGGTGGGTGATTTTCTAACACTCTTTACCAGAGACTGGACCCCATACGAGGGTCAACCCCCGATTTCAACGTCAGGCAGGCAGTTGGCCGTAAAAATTAAGCCAAATGCTTTCTGCGACATGCTTGAAAAAGTGTGTTGTACCAAACCAAGTGGCGTGTAGGCAAAGAGACTCCTTTGGAGGAAGTCTGTTAAAACATCGGTGACCATTTGTAATTCCCAGTCGCCTATAAAAATATCACAATGGAAAATTCAATTTATTAGGATGTTCGTAAAGTCAATACGGATGCACATAGAATACTGATTTGGTTAATCTTCCATTTGAATAATACGTCATATGTGACAAACCGTTATATTCATGACTATGCCTATAGTTTATGTAACAAAATTTTATCACTACAGAATAATAGCCATAGACTGCCTCGGTGGCGTGGTGGTATTTCGGTACGACTACGGTTCTGAGGTCTCGAGTTCGATCCCTGGGTCGGGCAAAGTGATATAGGATTTTTCCATATCAGCCCGGAGTCTGGAATTTGTGCCCGATATGGTGATAAGCTCGTCCCCTATCACATCTGGGGCGGAACTAAGCTCGGCGAAATGTGGGTGCTCTAGTTGGCTAGTGCGCCTCTGCCTACCCCTTCGGGGATACAGGCGTAAGCTTATGTTATGTTAATAATAGCCAATAATTGGGTACTTGACTATGTTTCATTTCATACACATTGTTATATGTAATAGCAAGTAAAACAAAAAACAAATCCTTCTCTAAAAACCGCATCGAAATTGGTTGAAAAATGAGGCAGTAATTCATATTTTAAACTCTGCAATGACCAAGAGTGGGGATATCTTGCTATCCCTTTCCAACGCACCCACCGCTATGGCCGTGACGTGATTTTACTGATACTTCTCTTTCCCGTTGTTTGAAGGTTACACCAAACTACAAAGGCTTTTTTTTATTTTTGGGAGTATTTTAATATTTCTTTCTGTGTTACGTTTTAGATGACGTAAATTTCGTATAAAATACTTAATTTTTACTGTAGGATATAATAATAAAAAGTATTTTTAGACATATTTTAGTGATAATCTTACGGACTAAAAGTAAACAACGTAGCAAATATTCAGCTGATCGCAGACTGGTGGGTATGTAAAGGTATAGCGAACGCCTGTTTCTATTAGCCTAAGAGGAGAAACAGACAACCTAATGGTCGAGTTTGGGTAAGGATTTAATTAATTAGGAGCATCATTTGCATGTTTTATTCCTTTCAGATTTTTTTATGTTCTTTATTTTTCTTTATTTTATTTGGTTTGGTATAAGGAATATGTCGGCGCAACACATTTTATCAAGATCGTTGCAGAAAGAATTTGGCTTAGTTTTTACTCCCGACTGCCTGCCTGACGTCAAGCCCCTCTGGGGAATACTGTTGAGTGTTGAGTGTTATATATTTATTATTTTACCTTCATGCTGACTCTGTAGTTTGCGTCCTGCCTTATAGAAAGTAAACAACTTTTGTGATTCAAAGGCATTTACAAATGAGAATTCTTTACCTTTACTGGAGAGTATTTGTTATATAAAGTATGTAAACAAATTACTTGAACTTTTATTTTCCTTGTGGTCTCATTGGTCTGCAGATAACGTACGTCTGAGAAAGAAAGAAAGAAATAAACTTTATTTAGCCAATGTCTCAACTAAGTGGCAGAACAAAAAAATAAGACAGGACATGTAGCAAAAACTATAGTGTTGATAACATGCACCCAGGTTTTCTAAATGACTAGAACCTAATTTGTCAGTGGTAGACATAGTATACTTAGATTGAGAACCGTGAGGTATTGGGCTCGAATACCAGGAGAGAAGGGTTTTAACCTTTTACAACCGGACCTCACAAAACATGGTTCAGGCCTGCCTAAAGTGCGTTGCGGTCAATTGACTGAAATAGTGCGCACATTCTAATATACCGAACAGCCTGTCTTATATACAATATAGAACTATTATCTATACTAATATTATAAAGCTGAAGAGTTTGTTTCTTTGTTTGTTTGATTGAACGCGCTAATCTCAGGAACTACTGCTTCGATTTGAAAAATTCTTTTTGTGTTGGATAGCCCAATTATCGAGGGTGGCTATAGGCTATAAAACATCACGCTATGACCAATGGGAGCGGAGCAGAAATGAGAAATAAAAAACGTGGAATTGATATCTTAGAAACTACTGGCTCGATTTGAAAAAATATTTTTGTATTTGATAGCCCAATTATCGAGGGTGGCTATAGGCTATATAACATCACGCTATGACCAATAAGAGCGGAGCAGAAATGAAGAATGTTGAAAAACGGGGAAGTTGATATCTTAGAAACTACTGGTTCGAATTGAAAAAAATATTTTAGTGTTGACCGACGGGATGAATGGTAGGGTGACTAAGGGGTGACTGACGGGGTGATTGATGGGGTGACTGATGGGATGACTGACGTGGTGACCGACGTGAGGAATGACGGGGTGACTGACAGGCTGACTGATGGGGTGGCAGGCGGGGTGTCTGACGAGGTAACTGACGGGGTGACAGACGGGGTGACAGATGGTGTGACCGACTGGGTGGCAAACGGGGTGACAGACGGGTGTCAGAAGGGTGACATACGGGTGACCGACGTGGTGACAGACGGGGTGACAGACGGGTGACAGGCAGGGTGACCGACTAAGTGACAGACGGGGTAACCGACGGGTGACAGAATGGTGACAGACTGGGTGACAGACGGGGTGACCGATTGGGTGATCGACTGGGTGACAGACGGGTGACAGACGAGGTGACAGACAGGGTGACAGACGGGTGACCGACGTAGTGACAGACGGGGTGGCAGACGGGGTGACAGACCGGGTGACAGCCGGGTGACAGACGGGGTGACAGACGGGTGACCGACATAGTGACAGACGGGGTGGCAGACGGGGTGACAGACGGGGTGACAGACGGGGTGACAGACGGGGTGACAGATGGGGTGACAGGCGGGTGACATACGGGGTGACAGACGAGTAACCGACGTGGTGACACACGGGGTGACAGACGGGGTGACAGATGGGTGACAGACGAGGTGACAGGCGGGGTGACAAACTGGATAACAGACGGGGTGACGGACGTGGTGGCAGACGGGTAGCAGACGGGGTGACAGGCGGGTGACAGACTGGGTGACAGACGGGGTGACCGACTGGGTGACAGATGGGTGACAGGCGGGTGACAGACGAGGTGACAGACGGGGTGACAGGCGGGTGACAGGCGGGTGACAGGCGGGTGACAGACTGGGTGACAGACTGGGTGACAGATGGGTGACAGGCGGGTGACAGACGAGGTGACAGACGGGGTGACAGGCGGGGTAACAGACGGTGGGACAGACGGGGTAAGAGACGGGTTGATAGACGGCGTGACAGACGGTGTGACAGACGGTGTGACTGACGGGGTGAGAGACGAGGTGACTGACGGCCGAAGTAGATCATCCCATTACCTCCTTTAGAATGATTGGATTATAGATACCTAAGACTCACTCTTTCAACCCTCTCTCTCATACGCAGACGAAGTTGCGCGGGTCAGCTAGTTATATTATAAGACTGCCTCGGTGGCGTATTTGTATTTGGGTACGACTACCGTTCTGAGGTCTCGGGTTCGATCCCCGGGTCGGGTAAAGTGATATTGGATTTTTCCATATCAGCCCGGAGTCTGGAATTTGTGCCCGATATGGCGATAGGCTCGCCCTACCACATCTGGAACGGAAGTAAGCTCAGCGAAATGTGGGTATTCTAATTCGCTAGTTTACCTCTGCCTTCGGGGATATAGGCGTGAGCTTATGTTATGTTATGTTGTATTATATTATAACAAAATATTATTTATTTACACAGATATACAAATTCAGAGTCAATTACCTTATTATGCGATAGGGCAATCTATACGTCTTTATTATTTTGCAATTTCCTTAAGGAAAACGCGGGGCTTCCACAGTAACTTGAGGTTACGATTACGTAAACTTAAACAATGTGTTAACTGTTACTGAGTACTGACTCATCTATAAACCGGACTTACGAATTGGAAATTTTGATTTGTGTTATAATTATTAATACATACATACATTTGCGGTATTATATGCTTTAGCCTATAGCAGCGATAGCTCAGTTGGGAATGGTATGGACTGCCGAGAGAAGTGTCGGAGGTTCGAGACCAACCCCAAAATGGAGCATACACCTCTGACTTTTCTATGTTAAGTGTATTTTCATTGTGAAATATCGCTTGCTATAACGGTGAAGGAAAACATCGTGAGGAAACCTGCATACCTGAGAATTTCTTCACAGGAATTTCGGAGGTATGTGAAGTCTGTCAACCCGCATTAGGCCAGCGTGGTAGACTAAGGCCTAACCCCTCTCATTAGTAGAGGAGACCCGTGCCCAGCAGTGGGACAGTAATATTACAGGGCTAATATTATTATTTATTATTATGCTTTAGCCTCCGTGGCGCAGTAGCCAGTTGTAAAGCGAGAGGCCGCGGGTTCGATTCCCGCATTGAGACAAATGTTTGTGTGGCCCACAGATATTTGTTTCAAGTCTGGGTATTGAGACCGAAAGTCTCTCATAGTCTCTGACACCCACGATACAGGTTATACCTAGTGTGGGGTCAGGTCTAGGTGTGTGACTGTTGGGTGTGTTATTTATTTATTATCACTCAGATGGGGATGACGTCAGGCAGGCAGTCGTAAAAACTAAGCCAAATCATTTCTGCAACATGTTTTAAAAAGGGTGTTGCGCCGACCCCACTTTTAGGTGGGATAAGGGCAGGTAGAAAGACATACATTTGCGGTGCTCGGTCAAGTGGTTGCCTATATGAGCTGTGTACCGGGAGGGCCTAGGTTCAAATCCCAGGTCGGACAAAATAAAAGTCCCGAGAACATTAAATTTGAAAATTCGCTTTGCCCGACCTGGGATTCGAACCCAAAACCTCCGATTCTACAACCCATATACGCTGCCACTAGACTAAGGAGACGCCTATGGTATTTATATGATATCATATTTATTGGATAAAAATAGCCTATGGTACCCTCTTATTTTTGGAAGTCGGTTAAAATCATATGAGTGAAGTTCGTAATTTAGATCATAGTACGTAAGTATAAACACAGTACGTATGGGTTAAAACCCAACACATGCGAGCAATTATCATACCTCTATAACAAACAAACTGGTCTATTAACATTGAATTGATCTGCAATCGGTTCTCAAATTTAGCGACATTGCCCCTTACTTATAAAAATATTTAAGTGCTGCTTATCTTTAACCATAGGCTATCCCTTTCATTTTTAAACAATGTAACGCAAGTAAAAAAGTGACAGGCTATTCTTAGCGAAAAGATAATCGAAAATGTTTTTATCAGTAAAGCCCTATATTTTTTAATGTGTAACAAAATGAACATTGAGATTATATAAAACGTAAAAATTATATAATACTACTATCGTCCGGAGGTCTCGAGTTTGAGCTCCGAGTCCGGTAAAGTGATATTGGATTTTTCCATATCAGCCTGGAGTCTGGAATTTGTGCCCGAAATGGCGATAGACTCGCCTCCTATCCCATCTGGGACGGACCTAGCTCGGCGAAATGTGGGTGTTCTAGTTCGCTAGTGCACCATTGCCTTCCCCTTCGGGAATACAGGCGTGCGCTTATGATACAAACATTTGACTCGGTGCGAGAATCGAACTCCCAGCCTCTTGCCTCACAGCCAGCTACACCACGAAAGCTGTCATCCCAAATTCTTTCTATTCACTCGCGATATTCTACTCATCCCATTTTGCGGTTTTAATGTGCCTAGAAGTTAATCCATTAAAATAGTATAAAAACAAGTCAATAAACATTTTCCAAGACAAGCCAAGACATAAAACGCCCAGGATTTGGATAATTTGTTCATTTTTTATGCTCCGCGTATTTTAACGCCATCTATTGGGTGGTTGTTAAACTACGTAGAGCCCAACGTTAACTTTTCTAGAATTGGTTTGAAACCATGGTATGAAATATTTCTGTACATAGGTATTGAGATTGGGAGAGTACTTCAAATGAAATAAATTATTGTGAGCAATATCAGCGGAGATCCCCTTTTTCTGGGTTTCTTCCTTTCTCTCCCTTTAAGCATGCAGGGTCCACAAGAGGGCGTTATCACCCACTTTGGGAAAGACTGCTCTAGACAAACTCCATGGCAGGTAGATCAGGTATCGAGAGGCGCCGTTTCGATCCCAGCACCGAGACAAACGTGTGTAGTCCACAGATATTTGTTTCGGGTCTGGCTGTTGTGGGGTCGTACGTCCCTCGTAGTTCCTAGTGTGGGGTCAGAATTATGTGCTTAATTCCGTCCTAGATGTAATAAGGGGCGAGCCTATCGCCATATCGGGCACAAATTCCAGACTCCGAGCTGATATGGAAAAATCCAATATTACTTTGCCCGACCCGGGGATCGAACCCGAGACCTCAAGACGGTAGTCGTACCGAAATACAATCACGCCACCAAGGCAGTCGAGAAATAACCATAAGTCTATAAAATCTCTAGGGACCATATTTTCCAAGTTTTCGGATACATCTCAAAATTAGGTTTCTTCACTTAACGGCACTTTAGCTTGAGGACGAAGCCTTGACTTGAGCCTAGCTCTCCGTCCATATTTTTTTATGTCCGTGGGTACGACGTAAATACTTGAGAACCGCTGTCTTCACCCGTTTTATTATAAGAAGACCCAACCAATTAGCTGACATATTATGTAGGTACTACGTTTATTGATTTGTGATTTGTATTGGACTAGTTTTTATCGTTCATTCATTATGCAATTGTTTGGTTTGTGGTTTCATTATGCCAGTGTCCTGCACTAAAACATTACACAAAACACCTACACAAAACATGGTTTCACTACATATTCGACCGATTTCCAAGAAGGAGAAGGCCCTCAATTCGTCTGTATTTTTTTTCGCCCGACTTCCAAAAAGGAGAAGGTCCATATTTCGTCTGCATTTTTTAATGTATGTTACGCGATATCTCCGCCAAATGTGGACCAATTTTCAAAATTCTTTTTGTGTTCAATAAAGCTTATTTCAAGGGTGGTCCCATATAAATTTGGTCACGATCGGATTTGAAGTCGGCCCGTTAAGTTTTTATTTTATCTATGGTCCATTGTTCTATGACCAGGAGACAGCAAAATCATTGTTTTGCGTATATGTTTTTGTGTTTTGTTTCGAGAAAAACACGTGAAGGAGAGGTGCTTTTATATTATTTACGTGGGTTTTATGAGACTTGAGCAAGAACCGTTACGTCTTGGGTTCAAATCCAAGGCAGAGAAGAAAAATTTGTGTTTAAGTTTTTTAATTTAAAAAATCAGTATTCATGCAGTACATCTTGACTCTCCTACACAATTATTTGATTATAATCTTTAGAGAAAATTTTAAAACACATTATTTTTAGTATAAAAACACTGTGGAACGGGAGGTCCTGGGTTCGATTCCCAGGTTGGGAGTGGTGTTTTTCTAACACTATTTACTCGGGACTAGATCCTCCAGATGGGAGTTGACGTCATGCAGGTAGCCGATCGTAAAAACTAACCCAAATCCTTTCTGCAACATGCTTGGAAAAGTGTGTTGCGCCGACGCCACATTAAGGTGGGATAAAGGCAGGTAGGAAGAAAGATTTTTAGTAAAACAAGTAACAAAATAATTATAGCATTAAAGTAACAAAGAAAAGAATATTACACCAATGTCCGACCGTGACAGGACTCGAACCTGCAATCTTCGGATCCGAAGTCCGACGCCTTATCCATTAGGCCACACGGTCATATCGATTCATTGAGCGAGGAACGTAACGTTTCCACACTTTCCTTTATTTCTATCTGCCCTTATCCCACCTTAATGTAGGGTCGGCGCAACACACTTATTCAAGCATGTTGCAGAAAGGATTTGGCTTAGTTTTTACGACCCGCTGCCTACCTGTCGTTAACCCTCATTCGTGGGTTCCAGTCCTGGGAAATTAGTGTTAGAAAAACACCACACCCGACCCGGGAATCGAACCCAGGACCTCCCGGTTCACAGCGCACTAGACGAAACACGCGACTTTTTCACTAATTTATAAATACTTAACAAAAATAAGACTCACTCGAATAATAAGTAAATCTCAACTTTTGACTTCTAAAAGTGCAACAGTCCCTAATTTGTGGGTCCAGTCCCGGGAAATTAGTGTTAGAAAAACCACACCCGACCTGGGAATCGAACCCAGGACCTTCCGGTCCAAAGCCCATATACACTGTCAGTAGACCAGGGAGGCGACTATAACATTATCGATGAAGAACAAAGTATAAAGGGTTTGCCGCTTGGGAGATGACTTGATGGCTGCTGTTGATTCTCTAAGAAACGCCACAACGTTGCTATCGACGCCTCGCTCCCGCAGCGCACATCGTTGAGATTGACGGAGCGTTCAACGTTGTTGGGTCTTAGAGAATACCATTTATAACATAAGCTCACGCCTGTATCCCCGAAGAGTAGGCAGAGGTGCACTAGCGAACTAGAACACCCACATTTGGCAGAGTTTAGTTCCGTTCCAGATGTGATAGGGGGCGAGCCTATCGCCATACGGGCACAAATTCCAGACTCCGAGCTGATATGGAAAAATCCAATATCACTTCGCCGGACCCGGGGATCGAACCCGAGACCTCAGGACAGTAGTCATACAACGACGCCACCCAGACAGTCTCGAGAATACCGTTTCCTATACATTTTTGTCAAACGCCTCGCTCGAGAGAGCTAGTTTGCATAAGCGCCGTCATCACGCATAGCGCTAGTACGTGCGCGTTGTACCTTGCTGAATACAAACATGAAAACATTGTTGCAACGATGCCGCAACGTTGTTTTCACAAATGAAACCATAAAGAATCGACCTGCAGTATGTAATTGGTACATCGCGCGTATTGTTAGAGCCTCCGTGGCGCAGCGGGCGAGTAACTGGCTGTGAAACGTGAGGTCGCGGGTTCGATTCCCGCACAAAAGTCTGTGTAGCCCATAGATATTTGTTTCGGGTCTGGGTGTTGTGAGACCGAAAGTCTCTCGTAGTTTCTGATACCCACGATACAGGTTACACCTAGTGTAGGGTCAGGACTTTGTGTGTGACTGTGGGTGTATTTATTTATTTATTTTTAAAGGTATACAGAAAAATGATAAAAATATACAATTCCTGAGGTCCGTAAACCCTTGTTATTTCCTCTTACTATTATAAACCTGACCCAGCGCGACCCTCAATATGTGATCGGGTATTCCCTATGAAGTGATGAAAACCAACTCTTATCAGTCAACTGATAACACTGAGGTCTTCTTGCGTGGTGACTGGTAAGTGATTACCCGATAATTAACACTTAATTGCAGTGCAACTGTTATGTATGACACAATTCTTTTGAGGTTTTAACTTATGCTAAACTCGATTTTACGTCAACTTTGGGAGGCGACGGTCGTTCATCTGGACCTTGTTTCCAAACATATATACAGGAAATAAGAAGTTTATTCTTTTGTCTGGCGGAAACCATAGACTTTTATTTGCTTAATATGATAACATGTCTATAATAATTATCTAAATCATCCAAAAATCCGTGGACGTAATAAAATCTTGAATATGTAAATGTCGGTAGAGTCGCCTCTTTGGTTTAGTGGCAGCATGTATGGGCTGTGGACCGGGAGGTCCTGGGTTCGATTCCCAGGTCGGGCAAAGCAAATTTTCTAATTTAATTTTCCCGGGACTGGATCCCTCATAGGGGGTTGACGTCAGGCAGGCGGCCGGTCATAAAACTTAGCCAAATCCTCTCTGCAACATGCTTGAAAAAGTGTGTTGCGCCGACCCCAAATTAAGGTGGGATAAGGGCAGGAAGAAAGAAAGATGTAGATTTAGGGCGACTTGTAGGGCTATCACTAATCTAGTGTTACATATTATCTTGATTTATCCTCCAGCTCACTCCTATCTTTAATTCAAGATTTGGGATAAAGAGAGATTTAGGCTGGAGCTGCAAGTGGCCCTTAGAGACTCGACCGACGGACTGCATTTCATCTGCATTCCGACTGCAAATTTTCAATTTTAATGCAGTTCAAATGCAGTCTAATCAACTGCACTTAGTGCAGTCAGCGTGCAGTCGTTGGAACTGCACACCGACTGCAATCGGGCTGCTGCAGTGCAGTTGAAATGCAGTCCTTTTGTTTAGAGCCTTAGGGTGACTTGCAGCACTTAGATAAATCGAGATTAAATCTTGGTTTAAATATACGATTGAGATGTAAGTTAAATCAAGTTTAGGACTAACCCTAGATTAGTAATAGTGCTGCAAGTCGCTCTTAGAAGTATAGTACTTCCTAAGTACTACTTAGGTAATCTGTGACTGTTATAGAGCTAAAAATAGAGCGCACTTAGTCTTTGCTCCGATTTATCTTAAACTTATTTACGAATATGTCATATTACGCATAATTTTTTTACCTGATTGCTTCAAATGGAGTGTACTGGTTTCGACGTTATTCATCTATGTGCTTTCCAATCACGAAGAATCGAAATTAAGACAATGCTAGTTTCTCTATGAATGAATTCTCATTTAATATTTGACAATTCGGGAAAAGTAACCCTAAAAGACATAGGCCTCCCCCAAAGATTTCCAGTTAGACCTGATTGAAGCGGCCTGCATCCAGCGACTTCCTACAACCTCTATAAGGTCATCTGACCAATCCAATCTTTGGGGGATGTATATGTCCAGCAGTGGGCGTCCTGAGACTAATGATGAAGCCATAATCACAAGTTTAAAAACTTAACGGCCTGACTTTAAACTTTTTCCGATCATGACCAAATTTAAATGGGACTACCCTTGAAATAAGCTCTATCGAACTCAAAAATAATCTTGAAATTCGGTCCATATTTGGCGGAGATATCGAGTAACTTATATAAAAAGTGTAGAGTTTTTGAGTGGTAGAGCCACGCTGTAGACAGTAACGTCTACAGCACGAATGGGCCGGCTCGACCGGTTTGAAACCACTGTCTCACAGAAAACCGACGTAAAGTGGCAGCCTGCTGTTGCGTTTCGTTCGATGAGTGAGATTTCCGGTGGCCCATTTCCCCCCTCCCTTGCCCAATCCCTTCTATTCCCTCCTTTCAGATTGACAACGCATCCATGACTCTTTGTGTCTTGGGTGTCTATGGGCGGTGGAGATCACTTACCATCAGGTGACCCACCTGCTCGTTTGCCAATCTGTGCTATAAAAACAAACATACACAGGAATTGAGGACCTTCTTTTTATTTAAACATAACATAACATAAGCTCACGCCTGTATCCCTGAAGGGGTAGGCAGAGGCGCCCTAGTGAACTAGAACACCCACATTTCACCGAGCTTTGTTCCGTCCCAGATGTGATAGGAGGCGAGCCTATCGCCATATCGGGCACAAATTCCAGACCCCGGGCTGATATGGAAAAATCCAATATCACTGCCCGACCCGGGGATCGAACCCGAGACCTCAAGACGGTAGTGGTACTGAAATACAACTACGCCACCGAAGCAGTTTTTATTTAAGTCCGTCAAAAAGGAGTCATGTGATCCTTTCGCGTCAGATACTTAGTTTCACAAACGCTTAGCCTCGACATAATACCATCCTCTTTTTTTAATGCCGTTAAAAATGTAAATATCTGTATGTTCGTTTTGGTAAACAATGCGACAATGCCGGTCACGTCTGCCAGGCCTTCGGAGGTCGTCGCCCCATCTGGTAGGGGGTGCCCCACGGAATTACCCCAAATGTGGAACACACTTTACTGTAAGTGGGGTTTACTTAACCAAATTAATGAGATAAGTGTGATATGAAAGTAGTTCGGTTATCGCTTCTTTGGGCTAGTAAGCTGTGAACGAGAGATCCAGGGTTCGATACCGGGTCGGGCAAAGCGCTTTTCTGATTTGCTTTGCCCGTGACTGGATCCCTCAGGAGGAAAAAAAAAGGACGTCACGCAAAGATCTCGTGGTAAAACTACGCCAAATCCTTTCTGCAACATGCTTGAGGAAGTGTGTTGCGCTGCCCCCACAATTGGGATAAGGGCAGGTAGAAATAATCATCCCGAAATCTGGAATTTACCCTTAATGGCGGTAGACTCACCCACTGTCATCTTTCTTTCTGCCTGACGTTATCGAAGCTTGATGTCATGGTCTTCCTACTTCAAATCTTCCACTTCGCCAGGTCTTAAGCATCCTCCACAGTAAGACCGTTAGCTCTCAGTCTCTCACATCTTCAAAATCAATTCTTTCTACCTTTCCTTCCTCATCATCATCATCATCAGCCATAGGACGTCCACTGCTGAACATAAGCCTCCCCAAAGATTTCCAGATCGACCTGTTGGAAGCGGCTTGCATCCATCGACTTCCTGCGATCTTTCCTTATCCCACCTTAATGTGGGGTCGGCGCAACACACTTCTTCAAGCATGCTGCAGAAAGGATTTGGCTTAGTTTTTACGACCGGACGCCTGACGTCAACCCCCTCTAAGGGATACATCTTCAAAATCAATATGGGATAGAATTAAGCTTGGAGAAAACTGGATGGTTAATTGCATATCTGCCTACCCTACATAACGATGAACATGTGTGTTTACTTATGCACGTGAGAAAAGGATAAACGTCAAACCTAGTTTCACAATAATATACTAAACTAGTTATTAAACCCGGCCATGTGATCCAGCTCAGTGTGATATGAAACGAATACAGAAGTAAATAAAAAGTAGATAAATCCCGCAATAAAAGTATCCTCAACGGCTTTTTGTCAAACATTCACGTCATTGTTCAAATAAATATTATTATCTAATGAATATTAGATATAGATTATGACATATTTATTTGATTTATTTAGGAATTTGTGCCCGATATGGCGATAGGCTCGCCCCCTATCACATCTGGGACGGAACTATGCTCGGCGAAATGTGGGTGTTCTAGTTGGCTAGTGCGCCTCTGCCTACCCCTTCGGGGATACAAGCGTGAGCTTATGTTATGTTATGTTATTTAATGACACGCGCCTCGATAAGGAAACTCATAGGATTGGCTATCGTTATTTTATTAGATAACAAAAATTACGTAACGTTATTTTTTTATTACAGGGGGGTTACCACCACATCTTATAGCAGTATTATTATAATTTTACTTGTACCGATTCCCATACAAAACAAACGAAGAACGATTATAATAATACTGCTATAAGAGGTGGTGGTAACTCTGCAGAGACTGCGAAACGAGCAGATGGGTCACCTGACCCGGGGATTGAACCCGAGACCTCAGAACAGTAGTCGTACCGAAATACAAGTACGCCATCGAGGCAGTATGATCTTTGACCTAAATTAAATACGTTACTAATTAAATTAGTTTCCCCGACCTGGGAATCGAACCCGCACCCCCCGCTTCTCAGCCCATATATGCTGCCACTAGACCAAGACGGCGTCAAAAACTCAATTCGTTTTTTTAATGTAAATATCTATGTTTTCTTCATTTCAAATATCCAATGCAATTTTTACCAGCAGCCGAACACAGGTTTTAAGACAAATGACACTATAATCACAAGTTTAAAAACTTAACGGACCGACTTCAAATCCGATCGATCCAAATTTATATGGGACCACCCTTGAAATAAGCTCTATCGAACACAAAGGATTTTGAAAATCGGTCCACATTTGATGGAGATATCGCGAAACCTACATAAAAAATACAGACGAATTGAGGACCTCCTTTTTGGAAGTCAGTCGAAAATAGTGACAAAAGTCACGAACGTAAAAAAAGATGGACAAAGCGCTAGGAACAATGAAAGTGAAGCAGGGTTTTCGGCTTATTCGATCTATCGACACTTAATGGCGGCGACTACGCGACTGATCGATTTAGCCAAAAATGTTTCACTTTCAATGTTGCTAACGCTCCGTCCATTTTTTTTTACGTCCGTGACAAACGTCTTTATTAATATTATCCCAAAAATTAATTATAATTTCCCAGAACCCTGATAATTTTCCATTGAACCCACTTTAGATATTAATATGCTAATTTTATATTTTTTCCGTAACAAATTGTAATGGCATAAATGCTATTGCATATGAACAGGTACTTTTTCATACTTACACTCTTTGTTTAAACATAACATAACACATAACATAAGCTCACGCCTGTATCCCCGAAGGGGTAGGCAGAGGCGCACTAGCGAATTAGTACACCCACGTTTCGCCGAGTTTAGTTATGTCCCAAATGTGATAGGGGGCGAGCCTATCGCCATATCGGGCACAAATTCCAGACTCCGGGCTGATATGGAAAAATCCATAATCACTTTGCCCGACCCGGGGATCGAACCCGAGACCTTAGAACCGTAGTCGTACCGAAATACCACCACGCCACCGAGGCAGTCACAGGTACTTTTTCATATTTACACTCTTTGTTTAAACAAATGCATGAAAATTAATACAATGAGACGTGACGAAAAAACCTTTAGTCATAACTTGAGGAATCCCCGAAATAAACCTTCAAATGAAGATTTTTTATGCGAATACGCAAAGTGACAACCTGATGTGCAACCGGCTGCCTGCCTGACGTCAACCGCCTCTGAGGAATCCAGACCCGGACAAAAAAATTAGGAAATTCGCTTTGCCAGGGAATCGAACCCAAGATCGGTCCACAGCTCATTTATGCTGCCACTAGACCAAGGAGGCGACATAAGGATAAGAAAATCTCATTACCAAGAAAATTGTAAAATGAACTGAAATTTTAACACCATTATAAATAATTATAGAGAGCAATAAATTGAATTAAATTGTGTTAAAAAAACATTTTGCTCTTGACCTGGGATTCGAATCTAAGACCTCTCGGTGCACAAACCATTCTTCCACTAGACTGAGGCAGAGTTCATATCACCTAATTATATTTTATTACCATTTCACGGAATAAATTCATCCCCCGAGCTGATGCGCTCATATAAAAGCGCGGGAAATGTATGTACACGCAGTGTGCGGACGTCTCCTACGCGGGATCACGTTGGTGCCGTTCAGCGGCGGACGCGACGCAAACTGCGACGAAATAAAAACTCTTTATTAATAACTCCTTAGTGCCAATAATTTAAAAAAATAACGTTCCATCGTGCCAGTAATAAAAAAATAAAGACGTGCCAGTACTTACTTAAAAAATAATAATAATATTGAAAATTCTATTGTGCCAATAATTTTAAATAAAAACTCTTTTTTTAATATTGACAATATTGTGCCAGTAATTAAAATAAGAATATAAAGACTCTTTTGATATTAATATTTTGTACGTGCCAGTAATTTTAAGTATAGAAAAAAGTGTTAATTAAGGAGTGAATTAATCTGTGGCGTGAAAACTTTTTCAAAATGGTGAACAAGGCGTATAAAGTAAATTCCTCGAGGGAGGAAAAAGTAGGGAGCAAGCATCATCAAGTAATAATGTCCATAATTGGTAAGTTACCATAAATATCTTTTATATTTTAAAAAGTAAAATTATTGTTTAAGATGATAATATGTTAGCATTATTAATATCATAAAAAAGTATTATAAAGTGATTAAGGTTTTTACAGTTTTTTTTTGTTCATATTAATAATATTATTTCTAATCAAAAATTTTCATGGAAGAAAAATATTACCAGAAAAATAATGCACATCAAAAATAAAGCTTGCGTTCAAAAGCATAAAATTCATAATTGATTACGTCATATAAAGGTTGATTTATACCAAGCGAGCAAAAACTTGTACGCTCTATAGAATTATCTTTACATAAATGGAAATAGAGCGTTATTTTCACCAAGTTCTTTTGAAATATTTATTTATACGTAGGTATCGATAATGAAAAAATGCTCTTAGATCTAGCTCTGTATTCATTTCCAAAACTCTAAGATTACGCGGTATTGTATATTAGCTTTTTGCAGTACCGCGCGTGTCGGGGATTTGAATAAAAAAACTCCCTGCTGCGAGAAAATCGTCTGAAAAGCATCAAACTGGAAGAAATTAACGCCAAAACTCCAGCAGGGCCTTGAAATCGAACACATCCGATTTCATTGCACTTGTGAAAAATTAGATATAAGCAAATAAAGAAATAAAAAGCACTTAAGACGAGGCTGTATGGGCTAGATCCCTTTGCCTTCCCGAAAGGGAAAATTAAAAAATTAAAAAATAAAAAATATAAAAAAACTCCTGTCATAACGGAAAAAACCTTATTTGGACCTATTTTGTTAGGTGTTCGTAACCGATTTTCTTTGTAAATTTCACCTCATAATGTTTTTGGGAGAAAAGGTCAAACATTTTCTTCTAAGTTGAAGATTTTTCACACCAAATTTTATCAAAATCGGCGTGGTAATGAAAACATAACAGACTAATTATTTTCGCATGAATATTCTTATGGCAGATTGTATAACAGATAGCGTGTGATAAACTTCAGTTTACCGAGCCGTAGGAAGCAAAAACCTTATCTCTTAATCTCTATTAATCATCTTTAACCAAATTAGAGTTCACGGCGTTGTCACAAGATTTGTTTTTTCTTTCTTTCTAACTGCCTTATACTACCGTCATGTGTAGTCGGCGCAACACAATTTGATTTCCAAATGGTTTCTGTAACATGCTTGACAAAGTGTGCGCCGACCCCACATTAAGGTGGGATAAGGGAGGTAGAAAGAAAAAAAAACACGATTACACTATATAAATACATTAAGTATAGATATCACATCATATGACTGCCTCGGTGGCGTGGTGGTATTTCGGTACAACTACGGTTCTGAGGTCTCGGTTTCGATCCCCGGGTCGGGCAAAGTGATATTGGATTTCTCCATATCAGCCCGGAGTCTGGAATTTGTGCCCGATATGGCGATAGGCCCCCTATCACATCTGGGACGGAACTAAACTCGGCGAAATGTGGGTGTTCTAGTTCGCTAGGGCGCCTCTGCCTACCCCTTCGGGGATACAGGCGTGAGCTTATGTAATACATATCACATAGACGCGCCGTCCTATGACGTAGTTGGAAGTGACCAGTTATACATATTTTCGGCGACGTTTTCGATTCGAGTGACGTCTTTTACGATTTTATTGTATAGATATCAACCTCTAACGGCTCTCTAGATTTCGTGTCAGTTAAGAATAATATGATATTATACATACGTAGACAATATACCTATAATAAACATGGTTTAATATACAGAGTGTTTCATAAAGTTGGTATCAATAATAAGTACACTTAAATAGGGGATCTATCAATATAGGGGGCTATCAATCTAGGGGTAAAGTTTAAAATTTCGTAAGGCTTGTAGCTTTTTTTTTTTTTAATCAGTGATACCTCTATGGGGAATGGTACGGACTGTACAAGTGTCGGAGGTTCAAGACCAACCCCAAAATGGAGCACCTCTGACTTTTCTATGTTAAGTGTATTTTCAATGTGAAATATCCCTTGCTATAACGGTGAAGGAAAACATCGTGAGGAAACCTGCATACCCGAGAATTTCTCCACAAGAAATTTGAAGGTATGTGAAATCTACCAACCCGCATTACGCCAGCGTGGTAGACTAAGACCTAACCCCTCTCATTAGTAGAGGAGGTCCGTGCCCAGCAGTGGGATAGTAATATTACAGGGCTAATATTTTTTTTTGTAGTTTTTGAATCATGGAAACTTGAATTTGGGGCGAAAAAACATTTTCTGGTTCATTGGGTCAGCTGCAGTACATTTGCAAACTACCTATGGGGTAATTAATTATTTTTAGCATACACACAGCCATTCCTATGCTAATCGCAACGATTTCCAGGTCGCATTCCGATTTTAAAATCCCCATGCTAAATAATGTATAAAAAATTCAGTTTAATTTTTATTTTTTAGCTTTACAATTACGCTTTAAATCGTTCTCCCTGTATGTGGAATTGTTATTGGTACCAACTTTATGAAACACCCGGTATAACAGTAGGTATCCTACCTCTATATTAGAGGTAGATTAACACCGAAAAACTATATACCACACGAGACAAAAAATAATGTTATCGATGTTTATTACACATGCCGATATTGATTTTTGAATAATAGAGCCACGCTGTAGACAGTTTACAGCACGATAGGACCGGCTCGACCGGTTTGATACCACAGTCTCACAGAAAACCGACGTAAAGTGACAGCTCACTGTCGCGTTTCGTTTCATGAGTGAGTTTTACGGTGGCCCAATTCCCCCTTCTATTTCCCTCCTTTTAGGTTGAACACGCACCCTTGATTATTTTTATATCTTGGATGTCTATTGGCACTAGAGATCACTACCCATCAACAAACAGAAAAAACGCCCCTAAGCTCACGCCTATATTCCCGAAGGGGTAGGCTAATGCGAACCAGATATTTATTAATTTTAATTTAATGACAGAAAATATTTTGTTATTAATATTTCATATCACATTCACCAGTTTCACATAGCCCTGGCCTTACAATGATATTAGATTTTTGTTTCGTGACTAAGAACTTTCTCGACTCGGAAATCGAACCCGCGGTCGCGCTTCGTAACAGTAAAATATATTATAAAAATAGCCGAAACACGTAGAAATGTAACACAAACACAAATTACGCGTAACAAGCAATAAAAGAAAGCATCAAGAATGTTCTCACGAGCAAGTATCAAAAACATGATAGTAAAGCGTCAATTCAAGATTTAGACATCGCCATCTCCCTCCTGCCCGTTACAAATCGTATCACCGTCTCTTTCTACGGCTTCCTGAAATAGATGACCGCGACTCCGAAGTCTGAACTAATTCCGGGTGTTACGTCATGGATTTTTGACAACGTCCGTGGCGCCGTCAGCGTGTCATCGGCCGTGAAACGAGAGGTCGCGGATTCTATTTCGTCAATTCGTACAGTATTCAATATTTGTTATGCGCTTCTTATCTTTAAGAATAAATAAATAAATACACCCAACAGCCACATACATAGTCCTGACCCAACACTAGGTGTAATCTATATCGTGGGTATCAGAAACTACGAGAGACTTTCGGTCTCACAACACCCAGACCCGAAACAAATATCAGTGAAACAAATATCAGTGGGCCACACAGACATTTGTCTCGGTGCGGGAATCGAACCCGCGACCTCACGTTTCACAACCGGCTACTCACCCGCTGTGCCACGGAGGCTGTCAAAAGAATAATTTGTCCCTTTCATTTTTAAACAATGTGACGCAAGGAAAAAGATGTGTGTTTACGAGTGATAAAGCCACGCTGTAGACAGTTTCGTCTACAACACGAATGGGCCGGCTCGACCGGTTTGATACCAGTCTCACAGGAAACCGACGTGAAGTGGCAGCTTGCTGCTGCGTTTCGTTCGGTGAGTAACATACATTTGTCGGCTCCTTGGTCTAGTGGCAGCATGTAAAGGCTGTGGACTGGGAGGTCCTGGGTTCGATGCCTGCAGGCGGCCGGTCGTAAAAACTAAGCTAAATCCTACCTGTAACATTCTTGAAAAAGTGTGTTGCGCCGACCCCACATTAAGGTGAGATAAGGGCAGGTAGAAGAAGAAGATCGCGTAACATACATAACAAAATACTGCCTCGGTGGCGTAGTTGTATTTCGGTATGACTACGGTCCTGAGGTCTCGGCCTCGATCCCTGGGTCGGGCAAAATCATATTGGATTTTTCCATATCAGCCCGGAGTCTGGAATTTGTGGTCGATCTGGAAATCTTTGGGGGAGGCCTATGTGTACGTCCTATGGCTGATGATGATGATGATGGCGATAGGCTCGCCCCCTATCACATGTGGGACGAAATTAAGCTCGGCGTAATGTAGGTGTTCTAGTTCGCTAGTGCACCTCTGCCTACCCCTTCGGGAATACAGGCGTGAGCTTATGAATGAATAAAAAAAATACAGACGAATTGAGGACCTTCTCCTTTTTGGAAGTCGGTCGAAGTGAAGAGCAGCTAAACCTATTATTTGCGTCATCATCATCATCATTTACAGCCCTGTTTCATCCCACTGCTGGGTATATTATTGCGTACATACATACATACATAATATCACGCCTGTATCCCATAGGAGTAGGCAGAGACTATGGATTTCCACTTCGCCCGATTCTGACACACTACTTTCGCTTCATCTACTTTCATCAAACTCTTCATACATTCGCGTCGGTTAAGGGTACTTTTTATCTTTCCTTTAGTTAGTATATCATCAACTTGCCTTAAATATGTGCGATGCGGTCGACCTTTACCGACTTTTCCTTCCATACTCGTCTTGTGTATCTCTTTCGTCAATCTCTTATCATCCATCCTCTCAATATGTCCGAACCATCTCAACATCCCTTTCTCTATTCTTGTCACTATATTATTGCGTACTTGTTTGAAACCCCGATTGTAACGCATCATTTAATTGTTTCGTCTAAAGTCACTAAGGTCAATAGATAATTTATTAAAAGTATTGTATTGCGAATTGTAGGTACAAACACATTTGAATTGTGTGAAAATTTCGGCTTTTGATCTTTGACGTGACACCTAATTCAAAGTATTTTGATTTACTTCTTCCGGAGACCGACCTAGGCTAGAATTGGGTACCTGACTATTTAAAAAAAAAATTATATGTTTACGTCGTTTTAAATATAGAACAGAAAGAAATATTGAAATATTCTCAAAAATAAAAAAGTTATAAGAAGTTTGATGAAACCTTCAAACTGCGGGAAAGAGAAGTATCAGTATAATCACGTCACCGCCATAACGGTAAGTGCATTGGAAAGGAATAGCACGACATCTCCAATTTGCCCCTACTCCAGAATTTAAAATATGAATTACTGCCTCATTTTCCAACCAATTTCGATGCAGTTTTTACAGAAGGGTTTCTTTTTTATTTATGTGCTACATATAAATATGTGTATATAATCAAACATAGTCCCAATTGCTTGTCTTGCTTGTGGCGGCGTCATGTGCCGGGTCGATCATTTCCCTGCAACATGGTTGAGGAGGTCGATGGCTGGCACATGCGTCATACTCGTGAACGGGTTCTGCTTGTGTGGACTGGTCTGCTGCTGGTGGACTGTTTTGTTTGTTTCAGTTCAACTTGCCGTGGTTATGAGGGTCGCTCAGTGTATCTTGTTCGTTATATTATTAGATATCTATTGTTATCATGGTTTAGCTGCTCTAATTTAAGGTCTTTCTGTACCTGGTGCTGTACTGTATTAGTAACTAATTATAAATTGGTGTAAAAAAGAGCAACGTCAGAGTTTCTTGCCCGTTCTTCTCTGGCGAAACAGCCTTCCGAACAGGCGGTAGAGTTAAAATTTGACGGAATCTAAATAATGTTTAAACATTTTAAAGAGTCAATAAATCTTTTGATTTGATTTGAATACCGGGCAACGGCCCCCCCCCCATTTTTTTTTATATTTTTTTTTTATTGATTTCTTTTTCACCTGCCATTATTGATTTTATGGCAATTTTGAGTTCTGTTACTTACATATATGTTTTTTTTTATTATATCTTTTCATTAATTACAATTTATTTCTTATTTTATGATTATTGTATTTTAATTATATTATACTAACATTAATATTATTATGACTTATTTTACACTCTCATTAATCGTATATATATTTTTTTATAATTAAGCTCGTGTCTTGTGTTGTGGGTATCAGGAACTATGGTAACAGGTCTGGGAGATTATGAGAGGTTATGAGACCTAAAGTAATTCGTAGTTCCTGATACCCACTATACAAGTTATACCTAGTGTAGGCTTAGGACCAAAGCTGAGATCTTTAGAACGAACTTCGTCTAAGTAGTCTCAGATTAAGTCAAAGTTCGATTTAAAAATTTTATATCGACACTAAGTTCGTTTCTTTGACTTAGACTTAGTCGAAGTTCGCTCTATAGATCTCAGCCAAAGTGTGGAACTGTTGGGTGTAATTATTATTTTATTATAACTGCAATATTATTTGACATATTAATAATTATGCAATTAAAATAAAACTATTTTTACGGATTCTATCACGATTTGTTTTAATTTTTATTCCCGACGTTTGCAGTCTTCGTGGTCACGGGTCCAAAAAAGTTAGTGTTACAATATCTACCTTCGTTTTTAAATTACACACATAACATAAGCTCACGCCTGTATCCCCGAAGGGGTAGGCAGAGGCGCACTAGCGAACTAGAACACCCACATTATACAAAATTAAAAAGTTAATTATTTGTGTTCCGATCTACTTTAATTGTGTATAATTTAAAAATAATAAATAATAAACAAATCTTGATATTATCCGTAAAATAGTTTTATTTCAATGTATAACATTCGCGTAAACTTAAGAAATCAGTATAATATTGCAATTATTATTATTTTTACAGCATCAGCATCAGTTTCCTAAATTCGCTATCATTCTATTATCTGCTGACCCCGGATGGCATTTGTCAAGCGCGTGAACTAAGCGTGACGGGTCGCAGATTTGATTATTATTTCTTCGCGATATTAATTATTGTTTTACATCACATGACATGATAAATTATCGAGCCATATTTTAACATAACATAACATAAGCTGGCGCCTGCATCCCTGAAGGGGTAGACCTCTTTCATTTCATTTCGCCGAGCTTAGTTCCGTCCCAGACGCCAAGCCATATTTTATTTTTTAAAAGGCCTTCTTGGTTTAGTGGCAGCGTAAGTTTTGTAGACCAGAGCTCCTTAATTCGAATCCCAGGTTGGGAAGTCATATTTTTCTTCACTTGCCCGGGATTGAATCTCGCAGAGAAGGTTGATGTCAGACAGTCTTAAAAATGTCAATTTTTTCTGCAACATTCTTTCTTTCTACCTGCCCCTATCCCACCTTAATGCGGGGTCGGCGCAACACACAAACATGTTGCAGAAAGGATTTGGCTTAGTTTTTACGGTCGGCTGCCTGACATCAACCCCCTAAGAGAATCTTCTCTCGGGCATATATTAAAACACATCCCTCCTGCTCTGGGAAGCGAACCCAGGACCTTCTGATTTACAGCCTCTATACTCTGCCATTACACCAACTAGACGAACCTTTGTATCCGGTACGAAATTTGATAGTTTTTGAAAACAATTATAGTATTCGTTTTCTCCATTAATTTTACCAACAGCGCCTCTTGCGGAAACTACGAGAAACTAAAATAAATGTGTAGAGAAAACGAAAACTATCATCCTTATGAAATATGTCTAGACTGGTACTGTACACCCTGACCATTGAAATATGAGTCTTATGTCTGAACATTAGAGTTGATATTAAAACCAAAAGCTAAGGAGCATAAGCACTTAAAAGCTAGAAATCTTAAGTCTAATAGGAGAAACGCTAAGTTTAAAACCAATACTTAAGTTAACCGGTTACACAGGTGGCAGTTAAATTTAACTTGAACTGTTTTGTTTCTGATTTTTACCGATTTAAAAACCTCCTTTTTATCGATATTGTAACGCTACCATTTTTGGACAAATGACACCTCAGTCTAACGCCTGACCACGAAGACTGCAAAGCCTTCGAAACGTCGGGAATAAAAATTAAAACCAAATCGCATCGATATATTATTTACCTAGATGCACAGTTGACGCTCGGAAAATGGGACAGCAAAGGAGTGCTTAAGCACTTCTTTTCCATACATTCGGACGCCAATAGAATTCTAAATTTCAAAATTCAAATTTAAGAACGCTTGCTCATTTCGTTTAAAAATCAACTTTATAACACGTGCATAGGGTTATATTTGTGTTGATTTAATTAGACCTTGTGATCTTTTTCTTCGTGTTATTCCTGAGACCACTTTTTAGGAGGATATTTTCAAAGAACTGTGCATCTAGGGTATATTATATTGATGCCAAATCGTGATAGAATCCGTAAAATAGTTTCATTTCAATGTATAACATTCGCGTAAACTTAAGAAATCAATATATTTCCTATATTATAAATAGGTTATTGATTATTCGCTGGATGCAGGCCGCTTCCAACAGGTCGATCTGGAAATCTTTGGGGGAGGCCTATGTTCAGCAGTGGACGTCCTATGGCTGATGATGATGATGATGATGATGAAATAGGTTATAATGACGTAATGGTGTATATTTTCCACCATCAATCACGTTTGTTATCACGTCCTTCAGTTTAATTTACATCTTGAAAATACTATGGTGCGAATTTTCCATACATATAATAAAAATTTAATAGTCCGTTTGTAATCTTAAAATAACAGTTTTATATGACTAGTTGTTGGTCCCAGTAGTGGATATCCCACTGGGATCGTAAGTCCGGAATTAAGTACCGTAATAATAAAATAATAATAAATAATATTAGCCCTGTAATATTACTGTCCCACTGCTGGGCACGGGCCTCCTGTACTAATGAGAGGGGCTAGGCCTTAGTCACCACGCTGGCCTAATGCGGGTTGGTAGACTTCACATATGTACCTTTGAAATTCCTGTGAAGAAATTCTCAGGTATGCAGGTTTCCTCACGATGTTTTCCTTCACCGTTATAGCAAGCGATATTTCACAATGAAAATACACTTAACATAGAAAAGTCAGAGGTGTATGCTCCATTTTGGGGTTGGTCTCGAACCTCCGACACTTGTCTCGGCAGTCCGTACATTTCCCAACTGAGGTATCGCTGCTTACCGTACCGTACCGTAAGTTTAATAATAATAAAGCCTTTATTTACAGCCATAATTACAGTAACATAGTTTTATGTCGCATCGGTATTAATTTGGTTGTCTTGCTTAAGAGCATAGGCCTCCCCTAGAGTTCTCCACGTGTCTCGGTCTCGTGCCAGTCTTATCCATTCACTTCCCACCGTTGCTTTTATATCATCATGCCATCTCCTCATCTGCCTGCCCCTTTTCCTCTTTCCATCCCTAGGATACCATTCTATAACCTCCTTAGTCCATTTATTGTGTTGACTTCTTATAATGTGTCCTGTCCATTTCCACTTGAGGGATTTTATTCGGTATGTTACATCTGTGATTTTTGTTTTTCTAAGGATTGACTGTAAAGTTATTCTATGTTTTCTTTGAATTCCTATTATGCTTCTTTCCATATCATGTTGACAGGTTTCCAGTCTTCTGATATTCTTACTTGTTATGGCCCATGTTTGACATCCGTATGTCAAACAAGGCAATTGTTAAACCGTAAGTTACTCTCTATTAATATAATTTTTGAGATGTGGTGTGGATATCGATATTCATATTGGGATAGTCTGTACTACAGACGCGGAATTTATTTTTTAGATTTTTTTTTATAGCAGAGATTGGCAAACGAGCAGATGGGTCACCTGATGGTAAGTGATCTCCACCGCCCATAGACGCCCAAGACACAAAAAGAATCATGGGTGAATTGTCAACCTAAAAGGAGGGAATGGAAGGGGAGGGAAGGGGATTGGGAAAGGGAGTGGGGAAATGGGCCACCGGAAATCTCACTCACCGAACGAAACGCGACAGCAAGCTGCCACTTTACGTCGGTTTTCTGTGAGACAGTGGTATCTAACCGGTCGAGCCGGCCCATTCGTGCTATACTGTCTACAGCGTGGCTCTACCACTTGAAGATGTAATTAGCATTCAATTGACGCGGCAGTGCTATGTAGAATACAAATAAGATTATGAATCACTAAAATTGTGGAAATAACATAAACGTTATGCCATTTTGATTACTATTCAAAGGGCATAAGGGATTTTCTTACGATCATTCCTTTCAATTTTTAAAAAAACATGGAAAAATTTGTAGCAAAGGTCGAAAAATATCATTTTCCCCCTCCCAATCAGATCCATTTTCTCTCTTTTAAGGTTGGTTACAAGGACGTAAAAAAATATGGACGGAGCGCTAGGAACATTTTTCGACCCACTTCCAAAAAGGAGGAGGTCCTCAATTCGTCTGTTTTTTATGTATGTTACGCGATATCTCCGACAAATGTGGACCGATTTTCAAAATTATATTTGTGTTCGATAGAGCTTATTTCAAGAGTAACATAACATAACATAAGCTCACGCTTGTATCCCCGAAGGGGTAGACAGAGGCACACTAGCCAACTAGTACACCCACATTTCGCCGAGCTTAGTTCCATCCCAGATGTGATAGGGGGCGAGCCTATCGCCATATCGGGCATAAATTCCAGACTCCGGGCTGATATGGAAAAATCCAATATCACTTTGCCCGACCCGGGGATCTAACCCGAGACCTCAGGACGGTAGTCGTACCGAAATACAAACACGAAACCGAGGCAGTCCAGTATTTCAAGGGTGGTACCATATATTTTTCAGTATAATTTGGTCACGAGCGAAACAAGTTGGAAGTCGGTCAGTTAAGTTTTTAAACTTGTGATTAGGTACAGCAGTATTTGTGTGCGTGGCTTCTCTGTGGCTTCCGTTTAACTATAGGCGAAATGGTGTCCTTATTTTTCCTTACGTCTGTGGTTGATAAGGCACCTATGATTCAATTTGTTTATCCGAGTACAGCAACGTATAACATATGAAATTAAGCTAACCTTGTAATGGATTAGCTGCTCTAATCTCATCAAATTTAATTATTTTTTGTTTTTTTACTATACAGGTGAACGATTTAAAGCGAAATGGTGAAGTTAAAATGTAAAAAATTAACAAAATTTTTTAAATTAATGATTAAGCGTGAGGATTTTAAAGTTGGGATGCGATTAATCTTTGCGATTAGCATAGCAATGGCTTTGTGTATGATAAAAATAATATAATATATATTTGTGTATGATATAATTTGGGGGAGGCCTATATTCAGCAGTGGACGTCCCGTGGCTGATGATGATGATGATGATAAAAATAATTAATTACCCCATGGGTAGTTTGCAAATGTACAGCAGCTGACCCAATGATGCAAAATAATGTTGCATACTTCCAAAACATAGGGATTGGGCCAGTTTAATTTTTATCATTCAAAGAAACAATAACTCTGCACTAGCTTCCTAAATTAGAATTGCATATTTTAGATATTTCAGCTCAAACATTCGACTAAATGTGTGTGTAAATAATTTAGCACAAATAATCACAACATATACGCGAAATAATAACAATGAAAATTACAACAATAACTTTTATTATTTAATTACGTTCCGCACATTCATAGCTTTTGTTAGTTTTGTTTATAATGAACCATGACTATAATTCACCCAACACCCAACAGTCACACACCTAGTCCTGACCCCACACTAGGTATAACCTGTATCGTGGGTGTCAGAGACTATGAGAGACCTTCGGTCTCACAACACCCAGACTTGAAACAAATATCTGTGGGCCACACAAACATTTGTCTCAATGCGGGAATCGAACCCGCGGCCTCTCGCTTCCCAGCCGACTGCTCGCCCACTGCGCCACGGAGGCTGTCAAATTCCAGTAGACATGCAATAACTCAGCATGCAGTAATTTACTATGACTTTAATTCAGTAGACATGCAGAACTAATCACACAATAGGTAGGAATTACGACTTTGAGTTGGACTTTAGAATATGAAAGAATGAATTGAAATGTTTAAATAATCTTGATCTTTTTACCGCAGCACTATTTAAATGTTATGAAAAACTGGCAACATTCGAAATGTCAATTTACTCTAGTTAATTGGGTATTTGGAAATGTTTGATTTTGTGCACATTTTTATATGTACTAGCAAATAAAACAAAAAATAAACTGTTCTGTAAAATCGACATCGAAATTGGTTGAAAAATGAGTCAGTAATTCATATTTTAAATTCTGCAATGAGCAAGAGTGGGGACGTAGTGTGGATATCTTGCTACACCTTTCTAACGCACGTACTCTTTTCCACAATTTGAAGGTTACACCAAATTTCAAATGCTTATAACTTTTATATCATACTTATGGAAACAATAGGTGTCAATAACACCTACTCTGCATTCTATAATGGAATCGTCAATTTTTACCTCATCCGTTCACAGGAAAATATATCAGCGTATATCACGATTAATACAATATGTACTCTGTAACGAGGTAAAATATCTATAACTTTCCTAGAATATCAATTGCGTATTTATTGCGAGAATAAAGTAATTATGGGCTTTTATAATCATCGTCTAATATAACGCCTTACTAGAAAATTAGCATTGCCTCGCCTCACGATTCACGACCCTTTATGCAACTTCATATACTTTCGAAGATAAATATATATTTCATAAAGTTGGTACCAATAACAATCCCCCATATAGGGAGGTACATATATACAGGTCGATCTGGAAATCTTTGGGGGAGGCCTATGTTCAGCAGTGGACGTCCTATGGCTGATGATGATGATGATGATGATGATGATATAGGGAGAACGATTCGAAGCGTTATGGTAAAGTTAAAAAATAAAAATTTAATTTAATTTTTTTGATCAATTGGCCTCGGTCGGACTACCTCGGTGGCGTGGTTGTATTTCGGTACTGATAAATAACTAGCTGAGGTCCTGAGGTCTCGGGTTCGATGGCCGGGAAGTGATATTGGATTTTTCCATATCAGCCCGGAGTCTATTTGTGCCCGATATGGCGATAGGCCCGCCCCCTATCACATCTGGGATGGAAATAAGCTCGGCGAAATGTGGGTGTACTAGTTGGCTAGTGCGCCTCTGCCTACCCCTTCGGAGATACAGGCGTGGCTTATGTGTTATGTTTTTTAATAAATTTTTACGCATGGAAATTTTAAAATCGGATAGCGCCCTGTAATTCGTTGCAATTAACATAGGAATGGCTTAGAGCTAATGTCGCATTAGATTCAAGAATTTGTTATTTGGTAATTTTTAAAGCGACATTAGTGCCCTTTTTACCCGATTTCGGTGGAATTTTAAGTCAATAAATGAAACCGAATCGTAGTCGCAATGGAATCGTAAATCAAAAGTTACCATAATGTAGACCAACCATGAGGTTATTGACATTACTCCGTAGCGACTCCGTAAAATATTTGTATGACAAACACCCGAACGCCTCTAGCGGTTACGCGGGGAACTGACGTTTCCCATACAAATATTTTACGTCCTCGCTCGCGTAAATAATAAATAATAAATAATTAGGACGTCCACCTACAAGGTGGACCGACGACCTGATAAAGGTCGCAGGAAGTCGCTGGATGCAGGCCGCTTCCAACAGGTCGATCTGGAAATCTTTGGGGGAGGCCTATGTTCAGCAGTGGACGTCCTATGGCTGATGATGATGATGATGATGATGAAATACACCCAACAGTCACACACCTAATCCTGACCCCACACTAGGTATAACCTGTGTCGTGGGTGTCAGTGACTATGAGAGACTTTTGGTCTCACAACACCCAGACTTGAAACAAGTATTTGGGGCAACGCAAATATTTGTCTCGCTGCGGGGATCGAACCCGCGGCTTCTCGCTTCACAGCCGGCTGCTCTTCCGCTGCGGCACGGAGGCTGTCTAAAATTTAAGTAAAAGTCACCCTACAGGTCTGGATATTGTAGTACCGTAAGTCCCTCGACCGTCCCTCATAGGTCCTGCGGCCTGAGCAGGAAAATTTCTGACAACCGTAAATGTATTCGAACTCGATGCGCGTCTATGAAATTTGTATGAAATATTAACCTAACGTCATCAGTGCGCAGCGAACTCGAATACATTTACATTTACATTAGTTTTTGGTGCTCGGGCTACTGATTTCTAGGCCTAAACCTAGGTTATAACTGTTTCTTCATCACTACATAGTGTAAAACAAAGTCGCTTTCCGCTGTTTGTCTGTCCCTATGTATGCTTAGATGTTTAATACTACGCAACTTTTGATGCGGTTTTTTTTTAATGGGGTGATTCAAGAGGAAAGTTTATATGTATGTCGGATGGCCAACGCTAACGTTGTTTTTAAAAACGGGTGACGTCAGTATGGTTGACGTCACTTTTGACAATAAGATGATTACTCATCTTATTTATCAAGTGTGAACACTGAAATTCACTAACTCCCTTTATTAACGGTGCTCAAGAGCACCGTCTAGTCAGGGATGTGGACAGTCCGGGTGCCGGAGCACGACTGTGTCGAATTTGCTCTGAACACTCCTTTATAGGGTGCAATATTTGCAACTACCTACTCGATACCGAATATCGAATGTCAAAGAAATAATTATAACGATTATTTTAACTTTTTAGAATCTTTTAACGATTCAGCAGTTTAACAATTGTAAATGAATTAATAACGTGAAATAACAACGGCTTTTTAAATAAGCTTGCAATTTTGCGCCGATATGTATAATACATGCATAAATTCATCCCCTAAAGGAATGTAATGGGGTATGAATGTTTTTCAAGGCTCTCACGTTCGTAGCCGCGGGCAAAAGCTAGTTATTTATATGTTTATTTGTTGTGTGGGCTCCATTTCCTGCACTCAGCTCCATGTAAATTGGGCAATTGTGCGTGACGTACATGCCGTCTATATGTTAAGCCAGCCTAGCTCCGACCAGAAGCGCAGGTTCATCTTGGGGTCTCCACAGGCTTCTCGAAGCGACCTCGGTATGTCGGGGATTCTAGCCCGTTGTGTAGCAACGCCTTCGCATTCCAGGATGATGTGGGCAACTTTTCGTCGGACAGACACGCCTAGATAGGGAGCTGTCGGTCATACCTAGAAAATACAAATGTTTGTTAAGGGGGCAGTGTCCAGTTATGGTACCTCCAACTATATATACGATATTGAAATAAAACTATTTTTACGAATTCTATCACGATTAGGTTTTAATTTTATTCCCGACGTTTCGAAGGCTTTGCAGTCTTCGTTGTCACGGGTCAGACTGAACGATGACTGCAAAGCCTTCGAAACGTCGGGAATAAAATTAAAACCTAATCGTGATAGAATTCTTAAAAAATAGGTTTATTTCAATGTATAATATTCGCGTAAACTTAAGAAATCAGTATATATACGATATATTTTAGTTATTTATATATTTAACATGTTTTTTTCAGTATGCCTCCCCATCGTGGCATATGGTACAGCAATGGGATGGATATCCCCCAACAAGGCCCTGCTAATGCATCCAGAAAACACCCCCTCCACAAAGCCAGTCACAGAAGAAGACGTGTCATGGATGGCTTCCATAATGTTCATCTTCGCCCCGATAGCCGTTTTCGTGTACGGCATGGCGGCTGACAGATTTGGACGGAAGAAAGCTTTGCTGTGCTGCTCTCTACCTATTGCTGTGAGTTTAAACACACACACACACACACACACACGCGCGCGCACACACATACCATCTGCAACTGTAACTTCTGGAAGCCAAGAGCACATACGAGTATGTACAGGTTTTAAGAAAGATATTTACATGCATACAATGCAAAGAAATTGAATATAGAGGGGCGATCAAGCAAGTTTCCATACTAAAAAATTGATCTTAAACTTCAGTACGGCCCGCCATCAACCACTTATTACAATGCGAGGGCGATTATTACAATTTACACCCTAGAATGTTTTGTGAATGGTTAAGAATCACGTAAGATAAGTTTATTCTCTCAATATTATTGCGCTGGCCGACCTGGCGCGCGTATATCTATACTTCTATACTAATATTATAAAGCTGAAGAGTTTGTTTGTTTGTTTGTTTGTTTGTTTGATTGAACGCGCTAATCTCAGGAACTACTGGTTCGATTTGAAAAATTCTTTTTGTGTTGGATAGCCCAATTATCGACGGTGGCTATAGGCTATATATCATCACACTTTGACCAATAGGAGCGGAGCAGAAATGAAAAATGTTGCAAAATCGGGAAAATTTATATCTCGGACAGAAACTACTGGTTAGAATTGAAAAATTCTTTTTGTGTTGGATAGCCCAATTATCGAGGGTGGCTATAGGCTATATAACGTCACGCTATGACCAATAGGAGCGGAGCAGAAATGAAAAATGTTGAAAAGACTATATTTCAGAAACTACTGGTTCGAACTGAATTTTTTTTTTGTGTTGGATAGCCTATTTATCGAGGATGGCTATAGGCTATATAACATCACGCTTTGGCCGATAGGAGCGGAGCAGAAATGAAAAATGTTACCAAATCGGGAAAATTTATATCTCAGACAGAAACTACTGGTTCGAATTGAAAAATTCTTTTTGTGTTGGATAGCCCAATTATCGACGGTGGCTATAGGCTATATAACATCACGTTATGACCAAAAGAAGCGGAGCAGAAATGAAAAATGTTTAAAACCGGGGAAGGCATATCTCAGAAACTACTGGTTCGATTCGAAAAAATATTTTAGTGTTGACCAAGGGGATGAATGGTAGGGTGACTAAGGGGTGACTGACGGGGTGATTGATGGGGTGACTAATGGGATGACTGACGGGGTGACCGACGTGAGGAATGATGGGGTGACTGACAGGCTGACTGATGGGGTGGCGGACGGAGTGACTGACGAGGTGAATGACGGGGTGACAGATGGGGTGACAGATGGGGTGACCGACTGGGTGACAGCCGGGGTGACAGATGGGGTGACCGACTGGGTGACAGACGGGGTGACAGACGGGTGACAGAAGGGTGACCGACTGGGTGACAGACGGGTGACAGACGAGGTGACAGACGGGTGACAGAAGGGGTGACAGACGGAGTGATAGACTGAGTGACTGACGGGGTGACCGACTGGGTGACAGACGAGGTGACAGACTGGGTGACCGACTGGGTGACAGACGAGGTGACAGACGGGGTGACTGGCGGGGTTACGGACGTGGTGACAGACGGGTGATTGACTGGGTGACAGACAAGGTGTCAGACGGGGTGACAGGCGGGTGACAGACGGGTGACAGACGAGGTGACAGACGGGTGACAGAAGGGGTGACAGACGGAGTGATAGACTGAGTGACTGACGGGGTGACCGACTGGGTGACAGACGAGGTGACAGACTGTGTGACCGACTGGGTGACAGACGAGGTGACAGACGGGGTGACAGGCGGGGTGACGGACGTGGTGACAGACGGGTGACCGACTGGGTGACAGACAAGGTGTCAGACGGGGTGACAGGCGGGGTGACAGACGGTGTGACAGAGGGTGTGACTGACGGGGTGACAGACGGTTTGACAGACGGTGTGACTGACGGTGTGAGAGACGGGGTGACTGACGGCCGAAGTAGATCATCGCATTACCTCTTTTAGAATTATTGTGCTAAAGGTGCCTACGACTCACTCTTTCAACCCTCTCTCTCATACGCAGACGAAGTTGCGCGGGTCAGCTAGTTTCAAATAAACTGAGCGACTTATGACCACTAGGTCATAACTTTTGGATTACAAGTTTTGTACTGTTGTCCCATCTATATAACGTTGAATGTATTTGATACAATGTTATGTTATTTACATTTCTGACCCTACCGCCATATATTTTTGATTGGTAGAGCCACGCTGTAAACATTAACGTCTACAGCACGAATGGGCTGGCTAGACCGGTTTGATACCACTGTCTCACAGAAAACCGACGTAAAGAGGCATCTTGCTGTCGCCTTTTGTTCGGTGAATGAGATTTCATGTGGCCCATTTCCGCCCTACCTTTTCCCTCCCCTGCCATTCCCTCCTTTTAGGTTGGCAACGCACACGCACTTTTTGTGTCTTAGGCGGTGGAGATTACTTACCATCAGGTGACCCATCTGCTCGTTTGCCAGTCTCTGCTATAAAAAAAAATGGGCACAAGTTCCAGACTCCAGGATACTCAGTAAAAAACCCAATATTACTATACCAGACCCGAAGTGGAACCCAAGATGGTAGTGGGTACCACGCAATTAAATACATCTACATCTCTGCGATGCCTCGACTGCCTCGGTGGCGTGGTAGTATTTCGGTACGACTACGGTTCTGAGGTCTCGGGTTCGATCCCCGGGTCGGGCAAAGTGATCTTGGATTTTTCCATATCAGCCCGGAGTCTGGAATTTGTGCCCGATATGACGATACGCTCGCCCCCTATCACATGTGGGACGGAACTAAGCTCGGCGAAATGTGGGTGTTCTAGTTCGCTAGTGCGCCTCTGCCTACCCCTTCGGGGATACAGGCGTGAGCTTATGTTATTGTGTGTATTTCTGCGATGTGGATTTCCATAATATGTCTCTAACGGTCAGGTCACGTCCCCCATAAAGTACAGGCCGAATTATGGTTTTGTATATGAGACCTTTAAGTGTCATCAGCATCTTGCGGTCGCACGTGACGCCCGTGACCTGTCGCCATTTAGCCGAAATGGCGCCAATATGGGCCCTGACGTCGGACTTGGTCTCGAGAGCGAATGGCGTAATAAATGGGTCGCTAATTGATTCTCAATTGCCAATTTGACGACGATCTACCAAATCTACGTCTATTATAATTGGTTATTGGTGGTTGGTTTGACAATATAATATTCGTGGCCGATGTATGTGATATACAGTTTATAGCTATAGCTTTATATATTTCAAAAACGAAAGTGGTAACATGGTCGTAAGAAAAAGATGGATGGAGCGCTAGGAACATTGAAAGGGAAGCGGGATTTTCGGCCCATTCGATCCACACGTAATGGGCCGAATACCCTGCTTCACTTTCAATGTTCCTAGCGCTCCGTCCATCTATATTTTTACGTCCGTGAGTGTATATACATTTTTTTTTTTATTAGCAGAGACTGGCACACGAGCAGATGGGTCACCTGATGGTAAGTGATCTCCGCCGCCCATAGACACCCAAGACACAAAAGGAATCATGGGTGCGTTGCCAACCTAAAAGGAGGAAATGGAAGGGGAGGGAAAAAGGGATTGGGAAAGGAAAGAGGGGAAGTGGGCCAACGGAAAGCTCACTCACCGAACGAAACGCGACAGCAAGCTGCCACTTCACAGTATCAAACCGATCGAGCCGGCCCATTCGTGCTGTAGATGTTACTGTCTACAGTGACTCTACCACTCAAATACATATCTTTAATCCCTTTCTTCCATAAGTGGTTCACACACATTCGGAGAGTGAAAGACACCAAACACTGTTAAAATTAAATACTGCTTGAATAATAGACTGCCTCGGTAGCGTGGTGGTATTTCGGAACGACTATGGTTCTGAGGTCTCGGGTTCGATCCCCGGGTCGGGCAAAGTGATATTGGATTTTTCCATATCAGCCCGGAGTCTGGAATTTGTGCCCGATATGGCGATAGGCTCGCCCCCTATCACATCTGGGACGGAACTAAGCTCGGCGAAATGTGGGTGTTCTAGTTCGCTAATGCGCCTCTGCCTACCCCTTCGGGGATACAGGCGTGAGCTTATGTTGTGTACGTTATGTGTTATGCTTGAATAGTACGTGCTATTCAAGGAGTAATTTACCAAAAAATATTCTTTTAGAAAATTCAAAACTGAAATATCAAATAAAATGCCATCGCGCTCGATTACAACTTTCGCAAGCTAATTTGGATAGTTTCTCAAAACTGTTTCCTCATTTACTGATGCCAACGACTCGCACAATTTCCCCCAAAATGCATCGCAATAACATGTTATTTACTCTTTATTTTTCTTTGAATTATCTTGTTTACATTTAACGAACTGCGTCACACAAAAGTTTTCAAACTGTCGTTTACTTCAAGCTATTTGATTTTCTAATTTGTATTTTCCTCAAACATAACCTAACATAAGCTCACGCTTATATCCCCGAAGGGGTAGGCAGAGGCGCACTAGCGAACTAGAACACCCACATTTCGCCGAGCTTAGTTCCGATATGGCGATAGGCTCGCCCCCTATCCCTTCTGGGACGGAACTAAGCTCGGCGAAATGTGGGTGTTTTCCTCAAACTTGTACCATTAAGCTGTAGGCAGAGAAATAACATGGTTGGGTTAATAAAGAAGTCGCTGGATGCAGGCCGCTTTCAACAGATTGGTCTGGAAATCCTTGGGGGAGATAGAACTGTCATACATCCCGATTTAGGGCCTTGTCCCGGTGTCCTGTCAGTAAGTCAGCAGTCCCGGTTTTTAATTCCATTACATCGTTGCCCCTCCCCGCTTTAATTCAGGGACACCAGCACTCTTTTCTGAGATATTGCAAGTAGCGATTACTAGATACATATTTTTATCTTCTTTCTTTCTTATCTACCTGCCCTTATCCCACCTTAATGTTGGGTCGTCGCAACACACTTTTTCAAGCATGTTGCAGAGAATTTGGCTTCGTTTTTACGACCGGCCACCTGCCTGACGTCAACCCGCTCTGGGAGATCCAGTTCCAGACAAATTCAATTAGAAAATTGGCTTTTCCTGACCTTGGTATCAAACCCAGGATCTCCCGGTCCACAGCCCGTACATGCTGCCACTAAACGACGTTCTATATAAAATAATAATATTAGCCCTGTAACATTACTGTCCCACTGCTGAGCACGGGCCTCCTCTACTAATGAGAAGGGTTAGGCCTTAGTCTACCACGCTGGCCTAATGCGGGTTGCTAGACTTCACATACCTTCCAAATTCTTGTGAAGAAATTCTCGGGTATGCAGGTTTCCTCACGATGTTTTCCTTCACCGTTATAGCAAGCGATATTTCACAATGAAAATACACTTAACATTGAAAAGTCAGAGGTGTATGCATTTTGGGTTGAACCTCCGACACTTGTCTCGGCAGTCTGTACCATTCCCAACTGAGCTATCGCTGCTTACTACGTTCTATATATAAAACATAACATAACATAAGCTCACGCCTGTATCCCCGAAGGGGTAGGCAGAGGCGCACTAGCGAACTAGAACACCCACATTTCGCCGAGCTTAGTTCAGTCCCAGATGTGATAGGGGGCGAACCTATCGCCATATCGGGCACAAATTCCAGACTCCGGGCTGATATGGAAAAATCCAATATCACTTTGCCCGACTCGGGGATCGAACCCGAGACCTCAGAACCGTAGTCGTACCGAAATACCACCACGCCACCGAGGCAGTCTATATATGTATTAATACAAATTTCTTTTTACCTGCCCTTCACCCACCTTAATGCTGAGTCGACGCACCACACTATTCCCAACATATTGCAGAAAGGTTTTGGCTTATTTTTTAAATTGTAATAACTACACAAACTTATTATCCTTTTCTCCCCTAGCTGGGGTGGTTGGTGAAGATCATCTGGGCGCATCCGATATCGTTCATCGCGGCGCGCGGCCTCATCGGATTTGGCGCGGGCGGCGCGTTCGTGGTGTGTCCGCTCTACGTGAAGGAGATCAGCGAAGACAGCATCAGGGGCATGACAGGCACCTTCGTCATATTCTCACAGGTAAGTTATAATTCCTACTCCTCCCTATCTTGCTGTTTTTTTTTAAGTCGGCCGATAAAAAGAAAGAAACAAGAAATATGACTTAAAATCCGTTACACCTGTAAAAACCAATTTCAATAGTTATCCGATCGATACCAAGTATTTGGAAACCATCGTTGGAATAAGCTCTATAGAATACAAAAAGAATGTTGAAAATCGGTCCACATTTGACGGACATATGGCATAACATAAATAAAGAAAAAAAAAACGAATTGAGGACCTTCTCCTTTTTGGAAGTCGGTCGAAAAATTGGTCTACATTTGGGGCAAATATCGTATAACGTCATATAAAACATTTACGCGCTTATTGGGCCTTACTTATAAAAATATTTTCGCTTAACTTTTCGCTAAGAATATGCTGTCACTTTTTCCTAGCGTTACATTGTTTAAAAATAAAAGGGACAACCTATGGTTAAAGATAAGCAGCGCTTAAATATTTTTATAAGTAAGGGCCTTTATATTTAACAATAGTTTGTCACTTCTTATAAATAAACCTCTGCCAAAATAACTCTCAATACGAGAAATCTAGTAATAGTAAACATAGCTTTATTTAGAGAGTCAATGCATCCCTTTTACTATTTCACTGACATAACCTAAAAGTAGGCAAATGAGATGCCATACTAAATACTAATTAAACCTCACAAGCAAACTTAAACCACACTCCTTTACCATAAAGTTCAAAATAACAATCACAAACTCTACCTTTAATTCGAAAGACATTCATTCGACTTTCAACTTTGGAAGAGATAGTATAACCATCAAAATACCTTGCAGCATATTAACGTGGGTAGTTGAAAATTTTAATTCCTACGTGAGTGAACTTGTTAAGGTAATTGTGACAGTTATAGGCGCCAAGTCGACGTTTCTAGAACTTTAATTAATGCTTAGATAGGTACTCTACATAATGAACCTATATGGACTCTAGTAAGGTCCTATATTACTATGGGAAATCTTGCAGGCCTAACAATTGAGTGAAAGTAGAATATGACAGCTATCGTAGCGCAGTGAGCGAGAGCTCGGCTGTAAACGAGAGGTCTCGGGTTCGATTCCCGCATCGAGCAAATTTGTCCACAGACATTTGTTTCGGGTCTGGGTCATTGAAGTTGAAGTCGTTTGAAAACTGGGTTGTTGTTAGGGTTCCGTGGCCAAAATTGAAAAATACCGAAGCATTACTTGAAACAAGTAGGATTCAAATGATCACAACTTTAAAAACTTAACGGACCGACTTCAAATCCGATTGAGACCCAATTTATATGGGACCACCCTTGAAATAATCTCTATCGAACACTAAAAGAATTTTTAAAATCGGTTCACATTTGGCGGAGATATCGCGTAACATACATAAAAAAATACAGTCGAATTGAGGACCTTCTTCTTTTTGGAAGTCGGTCCAAAACCTAACACGGATTTGAACCCGAGACTTACGTGCTAATATCTAAAATATTACTCACTGTACAAGTATGCTAAGCTTCATCTCACGGTTATCTATTTTTAACTAATTTCCTGGACACTTGACAAAGTTTTTCGCATTCGTAATACTTATCGGTTCTCGAAATGTAACATTAGATACGAAATAAAAATAATCACAAGTTTAAAAACTTAACTGACCGACTTCCAATTTACCGACCGTGACCAAATTTATATGGGACCATCCTTTAAATAAGCTCTATCGAACACAAAAAGAATTTTGAAAATCGGTCCACATTTGGCGAAGATATTGAGTAACATACAAAAAAAACGGCGAATTGAGGACCTCCTCCTTTTGTGGAAGTCGGTCGAGAAACGAAAAGGCACCGACTCCGATTACTCCAAAGATAAATTTTTGACTGTTTGTCTTAATTAAAGTTAAAATAATTTCATGTTTGGCTGGTAGTAGGATATTCGTATCCGAACGGTTGGCGACCAACGTACACATGGTGCTAAAACTTGCCATAGTGACCCACACTTCGTGTGTGGATCGCGTTCCAGGATCAGCCAGTACTTCCGATCCTCTCGAGAGGCTTGCTGCATGACTTGATGGTTGGTTGGGACGGGTATGGAGGTATTCCTGTGTCTGCATCGGTCATCCGCCTGTCTTGTCGTAAGCTGACGTAAGCTGTCACGATCTGCTTCTTCCCTCTTCGGATTCGAAGTGTGAAGATGCATAAATAGGCCGGCATGATTCTGGCGAGCACTGATAAACGCATAGTTTGTCAGTGGTCGCTAGTTTTTTTGGACTGCTTTACGCTTACCATTAGGTGCACTTTGCCGTGATAAAAAAAATATTGAAAAACCCTATTCCACCGACTTCGAAAAAGAAGAAGGTCGTCAATACGTCTGTAATATTTTTATGTATGTTACGCGATATCTCCGCCAAATGTGGACCGATTTTCAAAATTATTTTTGTGTTGGATAGAGCTTATTCCAAAGGTGGTATCAAATTTGGTCTCGATTGGATAAGTTTTGAAGTCGATCTGTCAAGTTTTTAAACTTGTGAATTATACGCTTAAAAGTTACCCCTGAATGTCAATTTTTTTTACGCGAGAAAATACGTCAAAACTAAGTCACAGTTCATAGATATTACTTATCGATTGAGGAAAACGCTTTTCTTTCGCATCGTGGCTTCAATACGTACAGGTGTTCCCCGCAAATAAATATTGTGCAAGTGGTTTTCCCGATCGTGCTGTGCCAAACGATCTTCATACGAAATAGCGAAATAGTACTTGAATAGATTTCCTTATAATATGTTTAATTGTATTGGAAGTGAGGATAAAATTATGTTCTGAAAACTAGATAACAAGGTCATTCGTAACACGATATTCTGTGAAATAAAACTAGTTTTACAGATCCCAACGGCAGGTTGGGTCCGGAAGCTTTCTAAATGTCGGGACTTTTCAGGCTCGACCGGTTTGATACCACTGTCTCACAGAAAACCAACGTAAAGTGGCAGCTTGCTGTCGCGTTTCGTTCGGTGAGTGAGATTTCCGGGTGGTCCATTTCCCCCTTGCTTTCCCAATCCCCTTTTCCCTCCCCTTCCATTTCCTCCTTTCAGGTTGGCAACGCATCCATGATTATTTTTGTGTCTTAGGTGTTTATGGGCGGTGGAGATCACTTACCATCAGGTGACCCATCTGCTCGTTTGCCAGTCTCTGCTATAAAAAAAAAATATTCGCGTAAAACTAAGAAATCATTACGTTATATTTTTGACTACCGACTTCCTAAAAGGAGGAGGTCCTCAATTCGTCCATCAAATCCAACCAACCAACTTTATATGGGACCAAATTTATATGGGGCCACCCTTGAAATAAGCTCTATCGAGCGCAAATCTTGAACATCGGTCCATATGCTGAAATATCGCGTAAAATAGCATGTTGTATTTGCCTTTAATCGATTTGTTACATTGCTAAGTCTGTCACGATTATTATGTATTATATTGTAAATGCACTGATGTATACAAACCTTGGCAACTCTAATTAAATAAAAAAAAAAAATACAGGCGAATTGAGGACCTCCTCCTTTTTTGAAGACATGCGAAAACCCAATATCAATTCGCCCAACCCAGGGATCGAATCTGACCGAATCGTACCTTGTCCGCAAGACAACTACGCCACATGCAGTCGGCGCCACAAGCGAGAATTTATCTATCCATTGTTCTAGACCGCGGGTAACCTGCTCATCTTCATCCTGGGAGATACGCTGCCGTTCAACGTGGTTCTGTGGATCCTGCTGGCGATCCCGCTGGTCCACTTCTGCATCATGCTGCGGCTGCCGGAGACGCCCTCGTACCTGGTGAAATGTGGCAAGAACGAGGTAAGCTAAAAAAGTAAAGTAGTAAGAGAATTATGTAATTATAACCCTTTTTTATAACAGACACTGGCAAACGAGCTGATGGATCACTTCATGGTAAGTGATCTCCACCGTCCATAGACATCCAAGACTGAAGACACAAAAATAAAAATGGGTGCGTTGACAAGCTAAATGGTGGAAATAGGATTGGGAAAGCGAGGGCGGAATTGGGCCATCGAAAATATCACTCACCGAACAATGGAACTGAATGATTAACTTTCTTTCTATCTACCTGCCCTTCCACCTTAATGTGGGGTCGGAGCAACACACTTTTTCATCCATGTTGCAAAAAGGATTTGGCTAAATTTTACCACCGAACGATTAACGATGTCTAAAAATGTAAGTAAATTGAATTTATTAAATTATTTCTTTCTAACTGCCCGTCGCGAGTAACATGCAGATATTCATCTCAACGTAAGATCCTCCTCTTTATTAACCGACTTCAAAAAAAGGTGGAGGTTAACAATTCGTCGGTCTCTTTTGTTTTCATGTATGTTCCCTGATTACTTGAAGACGCCTAGGCCGATTCGAGAAATTATTTTCTTGTTTAAAAGGGTATACTTCCCAGGTAGTCCCATTGGCACCAAGTCAGGATCTGATGATGTGATCCTAGAAAAATCGAGAGCAGCCCTCAAATTTTATAGGGATCCATAGTGTGTTTTATATATTTCTTAAAACTATTCAGGTATTTGCGTCTGGTACTCTTTATCTCATGTTGCTGAGCTGATGATGGAAAATATAACTCCTTAACTATTAGGAGCTGGTGGATAATTCTTTCAATATTACACTAAAAATAGATAAATAAAAGATAAAGTTTAACAAAAACTGAAAACCGACTTCAAAAACGAACACATAAAAGTAATAAATAACAACAATTTCTTACTCTCTTTGGAGTCGGTGCCTTTTCATTTAATCTGCTTCGGCCTCAGCACCGACTCCAAAGAGAGTATGAAATTGTTGTTATTTTTTACTTTTAAGTGTTCGTTTTTGAAGTCGGTGTTCAGATTTAGTTGTTAACGTCGGTTGATTACTTAGATTATTCGTTGATTATAGTCCGATTGCTAATTAAACGGAGTAAACTGACAGATCGTAATGTCACTTTCCAAAATAATGTTGCTTACTTTCAAAACATAGTGATTGATCTAGTTCAATTTTTGTCATTCAAAGATACAATAACTCGGCACTAGTTTGCAAAATTAGAATTTTATTGCATATTTTTAGAAATTTCAGCTTAACCCATCGATTAAAAGACCGTGTCAATAAGTTTACGTAAATAATCACAACAGATACGCGAAATGATAACAATAAAAATTACAAATATAACTTTTATTATTTGAGAAAAATTACGCTCAGGACATTCATAGCTTTTGTAAGTTTCATTTATAATGAACCATGACTATAAATCCAGTAGACATGCCATAACTTAGCATGAAGTAATTAAATATGACTATAATTTAATACACATGCAGTACTAATAACACATTAGGCAGGAATTATGACTTTAAGTTGGACTTTAGAAAATGAAAGAATGAAATGGTTCATTGAATTGAAATGTTTAAATAATCTTGATCTTTTTACCACAGCACTATTTAAATTTCATAAAAAAGTGGGAACATCTGAAATGTCAGATTACTTCGTTTAATTAGCAATCCTACTATAATATAATTTGACATGACATGACATAGACACTTGGTCAAACGACACACCTATCTGACGAAACTTTGCACGAAGTTTCTAATTTAAAAACGCGGCTCCGCAGTAAATTTTGGCTGGTTGCCAGGGAAGATGGATGTCTATTTTTACGCTATGTTTTTTCAGAATCATGCGCGTACGTGTAATTTATATGCAAAATGATATATTTATAGATTGTAAATAACGTAACGCAACGGGAAGTTAAAATTAATACATACTTATGCTTGTATCCGAGGAGGGGTAGGCAGAGGTGCACTAGCGAACTAAAAAACCCATATTTCGCCGAGCTTATTTCTGTCCCAGATGTGATAGGGGGAAAAGGCTATCGCCATATTGGACACAATTTCCAAACTCCGGACTGATATTGATAAATCCAATATCACTTTGGCCGACCCGGGGATCGAACCCGAGACCTCAGGACGTTAGTTTCACCGCGCAAATAATACCTTTACGCCACCGAGGCAGTCTAAAATTAAAACATACATAAACATAAACTCACGCCTGTACCCCGAAGTGGTAGGTAGAGGCGCACTAGCGAACTAGAACACCCATATATCGCCGAGCTTATTTCCGTCCCAGATGTAAAATAGCAGGGCTATCGCCATATTAGACACAAATTCTAAACTCCTATCTGATACTAAAAACTCCAATATCACTTTCTCCAACGCGGGGATCGAACCCGAGACCTCAGGATGTTAGTCGTGCCGCTAACAACACTACGCCAGTCGAGGTTGAAATTAAAATTACGTAAAAATTTTCAAGAAGTCAAAAATAAAATTTAATTTGGAGTCGTTGCCAGGACTAATGCATTATGCAATACAGATAAAATTTATTTTCGGCTTCTCGTATCACTATTTTTGGCTTGGTATCTCGTGGTTTTCTGTTTGATTTGCTAAATTCCAAAAAGAAAACAGCGGCCTGAGCAGGAAAATTTCTGACAACCGTAAATGTATTCAAACTCGATGCGCGTCTATGAACTTTGTATGAAATATTAACCAAACGTCGTCAGTGCGCAGCGAACTCGAATACATTTACATTTATATTAGTTTTTCGTGCTTGGGCTAGTGTATATAATTCGAACTTCACGGGCATGGACGTAGAAAAAAGAGGACGTAGCGCTAGGAACATTGAAAGCAAAGCAGGGTTTTCTGCCGACCCGATCGACACGTAATGGCGGCGACTGAGTGTCAGGCTGAGATAGAGCGAACTTCGACTAAGTCTAAGTCAAAGAAACAAACTCAGTGAGGATTTGGAATTTTTAAATCGAACTTCGACTTAGTCCGAGCCATTTTTTACAATAGAAATAAAAAACCGGGCAAGTGCATGCTACATATCTGATCATGCACAGTACAGAAAAATATTTCAAGATTTTATTTCACGACTTTCTTAGTTTGATAGATGTATAATAATTATCATCATCATCATCATCATCATCAGCCATATGACGTCCACTGCTGAACATAGGCCTCCCCCAAAGATTTCCAGATCGACCTGTTGGAAGCGGCCTGCATCCAGCGACTTCCTGCGACCTTTATCAGGTCGTCGGTCCACCTTGTCCATAATAATTATACTCGTGCCAAATTACAGCACTCTAGTACTTATAGTCTCTGATCTAAACAGTGGTCAGACAGACACACAGACACACAGACAGACAGATAGACGGACATGGCGAAACTATAAGGGTTCCTTTTTTCAAATCAAATCCTCACTAAGTTCGTTTCTTAGACTTAGTCGAAGTTCGCTATAGATTAGCCTTAGTGTACGCAGGGCACTTTTTTAGAGGCGCGTTTGAGTGCGTGGCTTATCTTTGGCGTCCGTTTAACTATAGGCGAGACGGTGTCCCCATTTTTATACATCCGTTTTCTAGCTAACGTTGATTTTCCCTTAGCCAAAAAAAATATGTAATACACAATTAGTCCTAATTCTGTTGTAGTAGCTTGTCTATTCTGTCAGTAGTCATTTCATCACTTCTATTTATTATACTTGTACACCCACGTCGCGCCATCTCGTCTCGTCTGCATCACTCACGGGCAGAATGGTTGGAAGTGCCATTTACATGAGTATACAAAATGCGGAACGAATAATAAATATATAATAATATTAGCCCTGCAATATTACTGTCCCACTGCTGGGCACGGGCCTCGTCTACTAATGAGAGTTAGGCCTTAGTCTACCACCCTGGCCTAATGCGGGTTAGTAGACTTCACATACCTTCAAATTTCTTGTGGAGAAATTCCCGGGTTTTTTCACTATGTTTTCCTTCACCGTTATAGCAAGCGATATTTCACAATGAAACGAATAATACTGATATATTAATAAGCCACTTAACAAAAAGAGTTTACACCATTTTTAACAAATACCGATAGAATCCATATAAACTACCTCTATATATATTTCTTTCTTTATTTTATTTGTGCCCGATATGGCGATAGGCTCGCCCCCTATCACATCTGGGACGGAACTAAGCTCGGCGAAATGTGGGTGTTCTAGTTCGCTAGTGCGCCTCTGCCTACCCCATCGGGGATACAGGCGTGAGCTTATGTTATGTTATGTTTATATATTTCAATGTATAACATTCGGTGAAACCAATGACAAAAGACTGAAGTTATTATTGTAATAATCACAAGTTTAAAAACCTAACGGATTTCAAAATGTATCCGATCGTAACCTTATTTATATAGAACTTGGAATAAGCGCTATCGAACACAAAAAGTTTTTGGAAATCGGTCGAAAAGGAAAAGGTCCTCAATTGCTCTGTATTTTTTTATGTATGTTACGCTCTATCTCCGCCAAATGTAAACCGATTTTTAAAATTCTTTTTTTGGCTGGCTCATAGACAAAAAAAAATTGTGTAGGTATTTTGTGTAAAGACTTCTATGTATACTACTAGACTGGTTGTTCAGTACATAGAATGTGCGCACTAAGTCTCTGTTAATCGACCTCAACTCACTATAGATATCTGCTCTTTTCCTTAGCCGTGAAACGTCAAACACTCGCTGTCATGTGCCACAATTTTATTTCGAAACAGCTTGTCTAGTAAATACATAGAAGTCTTTTTTTTGTGTAATATTTTAGTGCAGAAGACGCGGACTATGTATGAAGGAGATAGAGATAACTTAAGTATCTACATCAGGTGATTCAGCTGGTCGTTTGCCAATTTCTGCTACAAAAACACTCATTGAGAGACAACGTCGATCTAATGACGCGTACACACCGGGCTGAACGAAGGCGAACGAATCATGCCTGTTTCATTCCCACAACAGCGAAAGTTTGTTTGTGTGTACGCAACAGGTATAGATTCGTTCGCCTTCGTTCAGTCGGTGTGTACCCGACATAAGAGCCTATGCACACGGCGTATTTTAAACGCGCCGACACGTGACGACGCGCAGACTCGCGCTAACGCACTTCAAAATTCAGACGCAGACAGAAAGCCTTTACACAGGGTAAATTTAATAAGGCCTAAATGCGCATTTTTATGGATATAACGCGATGATTCAGCGATACAAACTCGCTGCAGTCGCGTGAATATACTGTAATACAGAAAACTCAGCGTTTTCACTAAACTGTGAAGTGAGCCTGCCCCTCCTGCACCCCCCTTCCTCCGACAATTGGGTACTTGACTATGTTTCATTTCATACAAATTTTTATATGTAATAGCAAATAAAACGAAAAAGAAACCCTTCTCTTAAATCCGCATCGAAATTGGTTGAAAAATGAGGCAACGATTCATATTTTAAATTCTGCCATGAGCAAGAGTGGGGGCGTAGTGGGGATATTTTGCTATCCCTTTTCAACGCACGCGCCGGTATGGCCGTGACGTGATTTTACTGATACTTCTCTTTCCCGCTGTTTGAAGGTCACATCAAACTACAAAGGCTTATAACTTTTTTATTTTTGGGTGTATTTCAATATTTCTTTCTGTGTTACGTTTTAGATGACGTAAATTAAGTATAATATTAATCATTAAAAAAAAATTAGTCGAGTACCCAATTCAGAAACAAACGCTAGACAGACGAGGTTTGTACGCGTTCGTTTGTTTCTCTTTGTAGACACGTTTGATTCGATACAAATACTAATATAATCTGCTTTTTGGTCATATACAGCGCCGTGAGCGCGCGCTCGTAAAACGCGCGTTGTCCGCGCGTTAAGAAACGCCGTGTGTATAGGCCCTATTCCTATAAAGACTTGTTTAACGTACGTCATGCAATGTGAAACGAGAGTCGTGTGACGTAACCTCGTGAACTTCAGTTTTCTGATACACTTCCGCAAGCCGAAAAACTCTGTTTATATTTAGTCACGTGAAATGATTGATCTGTGTACTTCATTATATCAGTTCGGTTTCTGAGATCCTATAGCATCGACTTATCTTTTGAAGTATTTAAACATTCTCCTTTCGTCGGCCTCCGTGGCGCAGCGAGCGTGTAGCCGGTTGTGAGACCGCAGATTCAATGCCATCGAAACAAATATTTATGTGACCCACAAAATTTGTTTCGGGTCTGGTGTTAGACCGAAGAGTCTCTCGTAGTTCCTGATACCCAGGATACAGTTTATACCTAGTACTATGTGTGTGACTATTGACTATATTTCATTGGTAAACACCATCAGATTACCTAAGCCCTCATTCGCACGAGAGCTTTTTCAACACGTGTTAAAAAAGCGTCCCAACATGTCTGTTCATATGAGTACCTATAAATCAATCTTGTTTTGTTTCTAGTAAGGTATATTTGATATATACAATATAAGGTATACACGACCCAAAAACAAACGCCGCTTTTTTAAAGCGCTAGCGTTTAAATACGAGTAACTATACTAAAACTCATTTGTTCCATTACAACGCTTTTTCAACGCGCGTGAAGAAACAAGGCAAGTATGACATTCAAGCAATCATGAACAATGAACAGCAGGGTTACCACAACCTCTTATAGCAGTATTATTATAATCGTTCTTCGTTTTGATACTGATTTCTTAAGTTTACGCGAATATTATACATTGAAATAAAACTATTTTTACGGATTCATTCATTCATACAGACGGGTCTGACCCGTGACAACGAAGACTGCAAAGCCTTCGAAACGTCGGGAATAAGAATAAAAATTAAAACCTAATCGTGATAGAATCCGTAAAAATAGTTTTATTTCAACGTTCTTCGTTTGTTTTGTATGGGAATATTGAAAAGTAAAATTATAATAATACTGCTATAAGAGGTGATGCTAACCCCAGACATCTTGAGACGTATTTTTAACGCGCGTTGAAAAAACTCTCATGCGAATGAGGGCTTACTGTCCGTTTACCAGCCTTTGCGTTAAAAAAATAAATTGGTTTCTGCCCAAAAACCAATTTCAAATGCACATATTGTTTTGTTGAAGTATATGAGCGATGAAGACAGCAAATCAGGTGACCTACTTGCGCGATCATTACTCTTATCTAAAAATAGTTTGTTTATTTCTACACATCATTTACGAAAACACGTTTTTTATATTCACGTGCTTGTTTGTTGACGGTACGTCGGAAGTTATTTTTACTTTCAACCGACTTCAACAAAGAGAAGGTCCCCAATTTGTCTGTATTTTTTAAAAATGTATGTTACGTCATATCTCCGCCAAATTTAGACCGATTTTAAAGATTATTTTTGTGTTCAATAGAGCTTATTAATAGAAAACCTGCATACTCGAGAATTTCTCCACAATAATTTCGAAGGTTTGTGAAGTCTACCAACCCGCATTAGGCCAGCGTGGTAGACTAAGGCCTAACCCCTCTCATTAGTAGAGGAGGCCCGTGCCCAACAGTGGGACAGTAATATTACAGGGATAATATTATTATTATAGAGCATATTCCAAGGGCTGTCCCATATAAATTTGGTCAAGATCAGATAAGTTTTGAAGTAGGTCCGTTAAGTTTTTAAACGTGTGATTATTGAAGAACAAAAACCTGTAAACCTAAAATATGACATGAACAATGTGTCATCATACATAGACTTACGCCTGTATCCCTTAAGAGTAGACAGAGGTGAAGTAGCGAACTAGAACACCCACGTGTGACCCAGATGTGTTAGGCGAGCCTGTCGCCATTTCGGACTCAAACAGACCCCAGACTGTACTGAAAAATCCTATATGACTATACCCTCGCCGGGGATCGAATCCGAGTCCTCAGCCTCCTAACTTTCGACACTCTATTCGATTCCGAATATTATTAATATCGGTGGAATTTTAAATCACTAAACGATATCGAATTGTTGTCGAAATCGAACCGAGAGTGTTAAAAGTTACAGCGGCCTGATCAGGACTATTTCTGACAACCGTAAATGTATTTCAACTCGATGCGCGTTTATGAAATTTGTATGAAATATTAACCAAACGTCATCAGTGCGCAGCGAACTCGAATACATTTACATTTACATTAGTTTTTCGTGCTCGGGCTACAGGCCTCTAGTTAAAGTCACATTCATGTCAGGCAATGTCTCATAAATCCTATTATAATATCCTCATAATAACTAAGCTTAATAATCCCAACCTAAATATTCTTCATTCTAAACAGGAAATATTTCTGAGGTATATTACTCATGATGACACTAATATTAAAGTACGTTTGAAACAAAGCATCGATTGTTTTCGAAACCACAACATCGTAAATAAGGAATTTAAGGAGGACAAATCATTATAGGTAAAACTAGGTAAAATACACACGAATTTTGAAGACGTCTCACAAAAGAATATCTCAACCGATTGCCAAAAAGTTGCCCAACAAAGTGCTTGTATAATAAATAAATAATAAATAAATAAGGTCAGAAAACGAGCGAGGAGGCCGCATGATGTGAATTCAAAGTATTCAAATATTCATACAGTATTTAGGACAATATCTAACATAACATAACATAAGCTCACGCCTGTATCCCCGGAGGGGTAGGCAGAGGCGCACTAGCGAACTAGAACACCCACATTTCGCCGAGCTTAGTTCCGTCCCAGATGTGATAGGGGGCGGGCCTATCGCCATATCGGGCACAAATTCCAGACTCCGGGCTAATATGGAAAAATCCAATATCACTTTGCCCGACCCGGCGATCGAACCCGACAATATCTAAAGGGTAATATCTAAACCAGCGGTAGCTCAGTTGAGAGTGATACGAACTTCCGCGATGAGTGGAGGAGGCTCGAGACCAACACTAAAAAGACCACCACCTCCCACTTTTCTATTTTGTCTGTTTCATTATGAATTTCATTAGGAATTTGTGCCCGAAATGGCGATAGGCTCGCCCCCTATCACATATGGGACAGAACTAAGCTCGGCGAAATGTGAGTGTACTAGTTGGCTAGTGCGCCTCTGCCTACCCCTCCGGGGATACATGCGTGCTTATGTATGTCATTATGAATTATCGCTTGCTATAACGGAGAAGGAAAACGTGAGGAAACCTGTATTTCTGAAAATTTCTCCACAAGAATTTCAAAACTACATAACACAACATAACATAAGCTCACGCCTGTATCCCCGAAGAGGTAGGCAGAGGCGTACTAGCGAACTAGAACACCCACATTTCGCCGAGCTTAGTTCAGTCCCAGATGTGATAGGGGGCGAGCCTATCGCCATATCGGGCACAAATTCCAGACTCCGGGCTGATATGGAAAAATGGATTTTTCCATATCACTTTGCCCGACCCGGGGATCGAACCCAAGACCTCAGAACCGTAGTCGTACCGAAATACCACCACGCCACCGAGGCAGTCAAATTTCGAAACTTGAAGTCTATATTATTGCTTGAAAGGAAAACATGAGTAAACCAGACCTGAGAATTTCTCCGCAAGAATTTCGAAGGTATATGAAGTCTACCAACCCGCATTAGGCCAGCGCGGTAGACTAAGGCCTAACCCTTCTCATTAGTAGAGGAGGCCCGTGTCCAACAGTAAGAGAGTAGATGTAGTATTAAAGGCTAGTATTATTATTATTATTGACTGCCTCGGTGGCGTGGTTGTATTTCGGTACGACTACCGTCCTGAGGTTTCGGGTTCGATCCCCGAGTCGGGCAAAGTGATATTGGATTTTTCCATATCAGCCCGGAGTCTGGAAATTGTGCCCGATATGGCGATAGGCTCGCCCCCTACATCTGGGACGGAACTAAGCTCGGCGAAACGTGGGTAGACTAGTTGGCTAGTGCGCCTCTGCCTACCCCTTCGGGGATACAGACGTGAGCTTATGTTTCATGTTGTTTTATTATTATTAAATATATAGTAGGTTACGCATAGCAACATAGTGTACCATCCTACATTTGTTTACTCATGCGCACTGATATGATTCCAAGAAACCATTGCTTATTCATCCCGAAAATGTTATTCGATCCGTAACATCCGCGTTTTGACATCATCCGTTCAGCAAAACATGGGAGGCGACAGATGGTCGAGTAACTAAGAGAAATAATAGTACTATTTTATTATAAACCCTGTAATATTATTATTATTTGTGCCCGATATGGCGATAGGCTCGCCCCCTATCACATCTGGGACGGAACTAAGCTCGGCGAAATGTGGGTGTACTAGTTCGCTAGTGCGCCTCTGACCACCCCTTCGGGGATACAGGCGTGAGCTTATGTTATGTTTTAATATTACTGTCCCACTGCTGGGCACGGGCCTCCTCTACTAATGAGAGGGGTTAGGCCTTAGTCTACCACGCTGGCCTAATGATTGATTCCTGCCTATATAAAAAAACAAATTTGCGACATGACTTGATGGTTGGTTAATGCTGTGTATTCATAGTGATCCACCTGTCTTATCGCAAGCCATCGATTTGCTTCTACTCTCTTCGGAGCATGAATAAGCCGGCTCGATTGTGGTGACTACCGCTTTTGGGACTACACCGAACTTTGTCATAGACCATTCAGCCTTCGATTGGGTCTAAGCCGTGGTTCACTGGTTCCTCGATATCAAGATCTCATATTGTAACAGCCTTTCGACTTCGATCAGGGCATATTCCATTAAACAGTTTTGCATTTCTTATAGGGAAAACTAGAACGCCAAATTGTTTAGAGTGTGATGTACGGGAGGATGTGTATCATGTGATGGTGGAGTGTGTTCGGATTGAGGCTGAGAGGACAATGTTAGGATTGGCTGGTATAAACTTACGAGAACTTGGTAGATGTAATAATATTCTGGCTAATCCTCTGTCAGAGGAAGCCAGTAAGTTATATAAAATTGTAGAATTAGCTATTAAGCGAAGATAACTTAAAGTACTTTTTAGTTTTTTTTTTTGGATTGGGCCAATCGGGATGGCATGATCATGTCTGATCAAACTCCCTTTATTTTAAAATAAACAGAAAAAACTTTGTCATGGTCAGAAAAAAAAGGCTGTCAAAGACAAATGCTTTCATAAATTCCAGTATAAGAAATATTTCATTTGTTTCAGGAAGTGGCGAAGGTGGTGGGATGGCTGCGGTCTCTCCCTCACGACCACAAGGTCATCAGCGAGGAGGTCGACAGGATCATCATAGAACAGACCACCAGCGAGCCCAAATTCTCACCGAAACTTCTCTGTAAGTAACTGCCCTTAAAAATGACTATGGCGGTTGGCTGTGCTAATTGCACGAAGACTTGCTTTCTTTCTACTTGCCTTTTTTTTCTACCTGCCCATATCCCACCTTAATGTGGGGTCGGCGCAACACACTTTTTCAAGCACGTTGCAATGAAGATTTGGCTACGTTTTTACGACCGGCCGCCTGCCTGACGTCAACCCTCTCTGAGGGATCCAGTCCCGGACAAATTAAATTAGAAAATTTGCTTTGCCCGACCTGCAAATCGAACCCAGGACCTCCCGATCACAGCCCATACATGCTACTACTAAACCAGGGAGGCGACATTCTTTCTACTTGCCTTTAACCCTCCTTAATGTGGGGTTGGCGCAGCACGCTTTTTAAGAATATTACAGAAAGAATTTGGCTTAGTTCTTACGACTGGCTGCCTATCTCACATCAACCCCCATATGGGGAATCCAATCCCGGGAAAAGTGTTAAAAAACACCCATATCGATCTGGAATTCGAACCCAGGACCTCTCGATCGACAGCTTATATACACTGCCATTAGACCAATAAGGAAACATTATTAAAATGACACTAGCCAAAAATGAAACAAAAACAATATTAAGATGATTCCGCTAATTCAATACTAATAATCGAAGCATGACAAACAAACAGGACAATGTTCATGTGTTTGCAAACATGTGTGTTGTGCCAATTGTTGTTCGTTTCACAGGAATTATTCCTAACTACCCGTGGCCTTGATATTTGACCGATACGCAGGGCTGGCACGTGCTGGCTTCGTGACATCATTGTGTTTGTTTAGGGACCATTCATTAATTACGTTAGTCTATTTAGAGGGGAGAGGGTCAACCATGGCTTATTTTTTCTTACAAGGGGGCGGAAGATAGATAGGTAGATTGGCTGCTCCAATTTAACGTAAATTAATGATTTTGTTGGTTTCTCATATCAGACTGTAAACTGCATGTTATTCTCAAAAAGAGCAACGTCAGAGTTTCTTGCGCGTTCTTCTCTGGCGAACCAGCTATCTGAACCGGCGGTAGAGTAAACATTTTTGACGGAATTTAAACAATTGTGACATTTTATGGATTCAATAAACGATTTGATTTGATTTGAAGGGAGTCTTGAATCTTGATAGTTCTAACGTAAGATAATATAAATACGCAAAGTTAATAGCGCGTACAAAAATGTGAGTTTAGTGCCCTGGTGCGCTCGGATTATGAACGTTTTTCCTTTATTCTTTCGTAATAAATATTAAACAAGGCGGAGGGGGTTGGCGTATTCTTATTTTTCCTTAGGGGGAACTGGCAAAAATAGACTTACTAATAAATTAATACGATTTAGCCACGTCTCCTGCACATTTTTTTTCGAAACAAACTACTAAAACACCTACACAAAACAAGGTTTTTCATTGACTCCTACCCGTATATTGAGTGGTAGAGCCACGCTGTAGACAGTAACGTCTACAGCACGAATGGGTCGGCTCGACCGGTTTGATACCACTGCCTCACAGAAAACCGACGTAAAGTGGCAGCTCGCTGTCGCGTTTCGTTCGGTGAGTGAGATTTCTGGTGGCCTTTTTCGCCCCTTCCTTTCCCAATCCCTTCTTTTTCAAATTCCTCCCCTTCCATTTCCTCCCTTTAGGTTGGCAACGCACCCATGATTATTTTTGTGGTGTCTATGGGCGGTGGAGATCACTTACCATCAGGTGACCCATCTGCTTGTTTGCCAGTCTCTAATTAAAAAAAAACAATGGAAATGAAAAAAAATATTTTGAAATTCCATGTTTCGTGTAGGTATTCAGTGCAGGAGACGCGCCAGACAGTCACGGGCGGCTCGGCCTCCGGTGGCCCATACGCTTATGTAACATATATATGTGCCGCCTCCGACAGGCTAAAGAAATCATCATTGGCCTACTGGTAATGTACTTTGGTCGAAGATCTTGAGATCTTGCGTTCAAACCCTGGGTCAGATGGACACCATTTGTAGTAGTTTTCAATATATCCACAGAGGGATAGGCAGAAACGCAACACTAGTCGCAACAACTGTGGGGGCTAGTGCACACACTTTTCAACTGATTTCAAAAAAGGTCCTCAATTCTGTATTTTTCAATGTTTGTTACGCGATAATCCGTAAGTGTTCGATAGAGCTTATTTCAAGGATGGTCCCATATAATGTGGTCACGATCGGCAGGTCGATTCTCTAAGGTTTCATTTGTGAAAACAACGTTGCGGCATCGTTGCGGCAACGATGTTGTCATTTTTGTATTCAGCAAGGTACAAAGCGCACGCAATAGCGCTATGCGTGATGACGGCGCTTATGCGAACTAGCTCTCTCGAGCGAGGCGTTTTACATAAATGTATGGAAAATGGTATTCTCTAAGACCTAACAACGTTGAACGCTCTGTCGATCTCAACGATGTGCACTGCGCGAGCTCGTCGTCGTTCGCAACGTTGTGGAGTTTCTTAGAGAACCGACCTGCGGATTTGAAATCGGTCCGTTAAATTTTAATCGCCAAGACCGTTGCCAGCCCTGTCTGTGACTATCAATTCCCTCCGTATATAATTCGGTTGTGTCCGCGTATCGTGTTCGGCCAGTATCAAGTACCGCAAGTCAATTGGCACATGGATGCTTTATTCATAGGTTAATTATCTATTTAACGGTGACCTCGTGTTTATTCGCCGTTCCTGTTGCTATTTAATTTTTCGTTTTTGGACTCTTCCTGGCACTTTTAAAAGTTTTGTATAAGTAGTCTAAATTTTAATTAAAATTTAATTTAATTTAATTTTTTGAACAAAACGATCATTTTATTTTGACATTAATACAGCCTCCGTGGCGCAACGAGCTAGTGTGGCTGTGAATCGAGAGGCCGCGGGTTCAATTCCCGCATTGAGATAAATGTTCGTGTGGCCCACAGATATTTGTTTAAAGTCTGGGTGTTGTGAGACCGAAAGTCTCTCATAGTCTCTGATACCTACAATACAAGTTATACCTAGTGTGGGGTCAGGACTAGGTGTGTGACTGTTGGGTGTATTTATTATTAAAAAAAATAAGCTGTTGACATCATTATCGAAACATTTCGGGTCATTAACTATTTCAGGTTTAAAGTAATAATATTAGCCTTCTAATATTACTGTCCCACTGCTGGGCATGGGCCCCCTCCACTAATGAGAGGGGTTAGACCTTAGTCTACAACGCTGGCCTAATGCGGGTTGGTAGACTTCAAATACCTTCAAAATTCTTAGGTATACAGGTTTCCTCACGATGTTTTCCTTCATGGTTATAGCAAGCGATAATTCACAAAGAAAACACACTTGACATAGAATAGTCAGAGGTGTGTGCTCCATTTCGGGGTTGGTCTCGAACCTCCGACACTCGTCTTAGCAGTCCGTACCATTCCCAACAGAGCTATCGCTGCTCTATTCTATGAAAAGCGAGTCAATAATAATGATTCATCGGTTATGCGAAAACTTCCTTGAAAATTTCGTGCATGAGTATTTTGCCCTCTGAAAACATTGCCTCTTTCAACAAACGTGTTAAAATTAGATTGAATCATCTAATTGTGTAATAGTGTAGTTATAAGGTGTGAAATACAATAATGTAGGAGGAAACATCTTTATCCAGAGGGTCTAGCACGAATAATAATCGACTTAGTATTCGAATCGAGTTCACGATACTTGAGGCGGAGCCCTATCCTTATCCTATTTGCCTAGTGGCAGCCTTAATGATTTTTGAATTATACTTCTTTTGTCACGTTTAGTTGAGAATAAAATTAAAAACTGGGAGGTGATCACCACCTTTTATAGCAATATTATTATAATCTTACTTTTACTATTTCCCGTACAAAAAAAAAACAAAATGGCAATGTGACAGTATGAAGATAGCCGTCAATGGTGTGCGCCATTACCTTATTTTCGACCGACTTCCAAAAAGGAGCTTTTTCTCCTCAATTCGTCTGTATTTTTTATGTATGTTACTCGATATCTCCGCCAAATGAAGACCGATTTTAAAAATTGATTTTGTGTTCGATAAAGCTTATTTCAAATATAGTCCCATATAAATTTGGTGACGATCGGATTTGAAGTCGGTCCATTAAGTATTTAAACTTGTGATTATACTATTTCCCGTAAAAAAAACAAATGGTAATCTTACAGTATGAAGTTAGCCATCAATGGTACGCGCTATTACATTATTTTCTCAGCCACTAAGAAGTATATCTTCTTACGCTCGTACATAAGAACCAAATTGTTTTTCACAATCATATTTCTTTTCCAGTCTCAGAACGCATCACAATAAAGGCGTTCTCAGTAGCCCTGCTCGTGAACCTCGCCCGTGAGTTCTGCGGCTGCATCGCCCTGCTGGTCTACGCCAGCCACATCTTCTCCGAGGCCGGGAAGGACCCCAACACCAGCATCGCCCTGACGCCCAACAAACAGTCCATCGCGCTCGCCTGTGTACAGATTTTGGGCTCGTTCGTCGCGTGCCAGCTTGTCGACAGGGCGGGGAGAAAGGTTGGTATACATACAAATCATGTTAGCAACATAAATATATATCTATCATGATTCTTATTATGTCTTGGATGTCTATGGGCGGTGGAGATCACTTACCATCAGGTGACCCATCTGTTCTTATGCCAATCTCTGCTATAAAATTTATATATATATATGCAAATCAAAAAAATAATCATGTACATTCTACCTGCCCTTATCCCACCTTAATGTGGGGTTGGCGCAACACACTTTTTCAAGCATGTTACAAAGAAGATTTGGCTTGGTTTTCACGACCGTTTGCCTGCCTGACGTTAACCCCTCTGAGGGATCCAGTCTCGGGAAAATTATATTAGAAAGTTTGCTTTGCCCGACCTAGGCATCGAACCGAAGACCTCCTGGTTCACAGCCCATACATGCTGCCACTAGACCAAGGAGGCAAATACAAATCATATAATATAAAAAAAATTAATCAATCATTGTACCTAACAATACAAATCATGATTTCATTTTAACGATATAGGGTTTTCCAAAATTAGTGTCAAGCCGAGATCCAGCGATAAGGTTGGCGAGTACGGTCCACTTTAACCCATTTTTATAACCTAGCCTGCCGAGTCTGATGCGCTGGAGCAGATTATGGCTGGGTCGTGCCGCATCGAATCCAATGGTAATTTTGCCCGCTGAGTTTGTTTCGCCGGGTCTTCTCAGGGAGTCTTCATCCGGTGTTAGTTTAAAAAAAAAAACGTGTCGTATCGGAATTTTCCGTACTAGCCCCTTATACTTCAGTCTTTAGTCTATGGGCGGTCACTTCCCATCAGGTGACCCATCTGTTCGTTGGCCAGTCTCTGCTATAATAAAAAGAAGTAATTTAAATGAAATACCAATAAAACCCTACTTCTACTAGAAATATTTCATCAAGGCCAGCCTTGCGAGATAAACTACCGAAATATTCCTACGCGTAAATTATGTGAAGTCATACAAGTTAATTTCCGAAGTGTTTACGAGCGTCCGTGACGTCACTTGTATTTCGTATAAGGGTAGTCATATCACGGTATGCAGGAAAATAATATGTATTGTAGGCAACGGAATAATCATGGGACGATAAGGAATACGTTTGAATATCAATAGTTTGTTTGTAGATTATTATTAAAATCCCTGTAATATTACTGTCCCACTGCTGGGCACGGGCCTCCTCTACTAAAGAGAGGGGTTAGGCCTTAGTCTATCACGTTGGCCTAATGCAGGTTGGTAGACTTCACATACCTTTGAAATCCCTGTAAAGAAATTCTCGAGTATGCAGGTTTCCTCACTATGTTTTCCTTCATCGTTATACCAAGCGATATTTCACAATGAAAATACACTTAACATAGAAAAGTCAGAGGTGTATGCTCCATTTTGGGGTTGGTCTCGAACCTCCGACACTTGTCTCGGCAGTCCGTGCCATTCCCAACTGAGCTATCGCTGCTTTATTATGCTGAGATTATTATACATCATGATATTTCATTTAATAAATAATTATTAACATAAATTAACCCCACACTAAAGTACGAGTCTTGTGTCGTAGGAATCAATAACTACGACTTTAGGTCTAACACCCAGACCCCAAAGACATTCAACAATTCATAGACGGAACAACGCGACGGCGCGAGACTTGTGACTTTGTGGTCATAAGTCACTTGGTCGTATTTGAGGCTGAGATCTATAGAGCGAACTTCGACTAAGTCTAAGTCAAAGTAACAAAGTCAGTGAGGATTTGGAATTGTTAAATCGAACTTTGACTTAGTATGAGTCATTTTTATAAGAAAAACAGACTGACAGACAGACTAAGCAAATATTTTCTTGTAAAAAATTACTCGGACTAAGTCAAAATCCTCACTAAGTTTGTTCCTTTGACTAAGACTTAGTCGAAGTTCGACCTACAGATCTCAGCCTATAGGTCGTGTCAGCGTAATAACGTTTAGACAACAAAATTGTCTTACGTGATTATAACCAGTTTAAAACTCAAAAGCAGACTTCAAAATTTATTCGATCTTGATCAAATTCATACGGAGCCCTTGGAAGTGGAACAAGCTTATCAGACACAAATAGAATCTCGAAAATCGGTCCTCATTTGCCGGATATCGAAGTAACATACTAAATATTGATGAGATTGAGAAATTTTCTTTTTGAAATCGTGATAAGAAATACTAATAATATGGATAACGATGTCAATGTTAAAAGTTCAATAATCAATGAAAAAAATAATTTGCTATCGCATATCGAGGTCAGTGACCTTTTAATCGTAAAGTTTATAAAAAAATACCGCGAAACAGATAAACGCAAACGCGTTGGCAATTGGCAATCTATTTTAAAGCTCACGCCGGTATCCCCGAAAGGGTAGACAGAGACGAACTAGTGAACTAAAACACCAAATTTTGGCAATCCTATCGCCATATCGGGTTCAAATTCCGAGTGGTAACTGAAATCCCAATATCACTTTCCCCGACCCACGAATCGAATCCAAAACCTAAGAACGGGTATCGAGCCGCGTACGCAAAGCAACTACGCCATTGAGGCATAACATAACATAAGCTCACGCCTGTATCCCCGAAGGGGTAGGCAGAGGCGCACTAACGAACTAGAACACCCACATTTCGCCGAGCTTAGTTCCGTCCCAGATGTAATACGGGGCGAGCCTATCGCCATATCGGGCACAAATACCAGACTCCGGGCTGATATGGAAAAATCCAATATCACTTTGCCCGACCCGGGGATCGAACCCAAGACCTCAGAACCGTACTCGTACCGAAATACCACCACGCCACCGAGGCAGTCAAAAGAAAAACATCTTTCATCGTATTATATTAAAATGGTTTCATATAGAAACTCAGGAAATCTTTTGTCGTCAAATTACTAGTAATTACTACTAATACTACAGTCTGTGGTTATGTCAGAGGCTGGTACATGCTGTAACTGATCATTTATATACTCGGTCTGCCATATACATGGACGCGGACTTCACAGTGACGTTATTTCATTTTCATATGTCTGTAATTAATGCGCAATCAAAGAGATTGTTCTATACTGTTTAATATCTTTGTGCGCAGTTTATAATTGCTTTAAGCGCCAATTTACAACTCATCAAACGTATCTGTGCATGCAGTAATATTCATAACATAAGCTCACGACTGTATCCCCAAAGGGGGAGGCAGAGGCGCACTAGCCAACTATACCTACATTTCGCCGAGCTTAGTTCCGTCCCATATGTGATAGGCGAGCCTATCACCTTATTGGCCGCAAATTCCAGACTCCGGGCTGATACTGAGTAAAAACTCAATATCAACAACACCCGCCCAACCCGGGTATCGAACCCGAGACCTCAGGACGGTAGATCCGTAATACAACTACGCCACTGCCCTGTCTAATTATAATAATATAATATGATTTATCCTAAAGTTCTATAGCTGATAATGATGATAATAATAGCAGCAGAATAGAACGTCCCAGTTGTCAAGGGGGAACTGTCAAAAAGGAAGCCGATATTGCTACATTTTGTTTTTATGTTGTTGTTAGCCGATAATATAGTACATAGGACCCGGAGTTTGTGCCCGATATGGCGACAGGCACGCCCCCTATCACATCTGGGTCGGAACTAAGCTCGGCAAAATGTGGGTGTTCTAGTTCGCTAGTGCGCCTCTGCTTACCCCTTCGGGGATACAGGCGGAGTTTATGTCATGTTATGTGGAATTGAGTTGCATGGACCCTTCGCCACTGGGATGTCCTCTGCTAAACATAGGCCCCCAGTTATATCAATAACGTGTAGGTACTTACCCCCTTATTCATAATGAAATCCTGATCTTATCCAAAGCATAACCTACTTTTGCCTACTTTAGCTAAAAGAGAACTAAAATATGTTTATCGAATACAATGTTGCTGGATTACAGAAAATCATGTTTATCTCTGGCAAGCTTTGAAACTAATAGGAAGTCTTGGCTGGAAACAACCAATAAAAAATATTTATCAATCTTAGATGGGGTTCTAGACTATAACAAAATTGACATTATTAAAGAACAGCAAATTTGAAACAGCTGATCGGAATCGGCCATGTTTTCACTATCGAACGTTGGAACGTTTTAACGCTATTGAACGATTATGAATACATTTTTTTATAAAACGTACTATTGCGGACTTATTACGCTCTACTAAGTTATTATGAATAAGGAGGTTAGGTTATTAATTTAATATCTTTCTTCCAGCCTCTCCTAGCTGTGACGAGCGCCGTGGCCGGGTTTAGCATGGCCCTTCTAGGCGTGTGGTTCTACCTGCAAAGCATCCACGTGTACATGCCAGGATGGGTGCCTATCGTGGCTCTCTGCACCACGATCTTCGCGGACGCGTCTGGTCTCCAGCCCCTGCCGTTCGTCATCATGACTGAGATGTTTAGCTTCCAGGTAGGTTTTGACAACGAAAAAATGGCCTATTCATATGACTTTATTAAGGAAAACTGAACGAACCGACTTCAAAATGTATACGATTGTGACCATTTCTATGACCCTTGGAATAAGCTCTATTGAACACAAGAATAATATTGAAAATCGGTCCACATTTAGCGGAGATATCGGGGAACATATATTCAAAAAAATACAGACGAATTGAGGACCTTCTCCTTTTTGAACATAACATAACATAAGCTCACGCCTGTATCCCCGAAGGGGTAGCCAGAGGCGCACTAGCGAACTAGAACACCGACATTTCGTCGAGCTCATTTCCGTCCCAGATATAGAATATATGATAGGGGGCGAACCAATCGAACACAAATTATAAACACCTAGCTGATATTGAATACAAAAACCCAACATCAGTTTACCGAACCCGAGACCTCAGGACGGTAGTGGTACCGCAATAGATCTAAACCCTCAAAGGCAGTCAGATTGTTGGGGCTTGTATTAAAATGATTTTATTCTCCACCAGCTCCGAGGAACCGTGGCAACGCTCATCATGGCCATTTCCCTGGCTACAGACTTCGCTCTTCTGAGGGTGTTCGAGCCTCTCAACAGCTGGATAGGATACCACTCCTCGTTCTGGATCTTCAGCGCCATCTGCCTCTCCAACGTGTTCTACTTAATATTCTGCGTGCCGGAAACCAAGAAGAGAAGTTTGGAGGACATTTACGCGGACCTAGAAGGGAAGAAGAGAAGAAAGGAGACTAAAGAAGTTGTTGAAATTAATCATGTTTGATTGTGATTAATGGTAGGTAAATTTGCGTGAACATGGATTTTTGAATGTGGATATTTTGGTGTAAAAATATGTGGACCATTTATTATCCCGACGACTTGCACCACTATTACTAACCTACAGTTAGTCCTAACCTCAAGTTAAATTGAAAAAGAAATATATGAAGGACATGTTATTCATTACATGTAATTAATGAAATGACATCATATATTAATGATTTAGGTACATGTACTTCATATGATTTTTTTTCAATTTAACTCGAGGTTAGGACTAACTGTAGGTTAGTAATAGTGCAAGTCGCAGTTCGTCGTAGGCAAACAGTTTTTGGCTGTGTGCCTTATAGGGGAATGCTCCCGAAAACAAAGAACGGTGGTAGTTCTTATGATTAATAATAGTATTTCTTTCTGCCCTTGTCCCACCTTAATGTGGGGTCGGCGCAACACACTTTTTCAAGCATGTTGCAGAAAGGGTTTGGCTTAGTTTTTACGACCGGCCTCCTGCCTGACGTCAACTAATTTAAAGTGATCCAGTCCTGGGCAAATTAAATTGAAAAATTTGCTGTGCTCCAAATCGAACCCAGGACCTCCCCGGTCATACATACTGCCACTAGACCAAGGAGGCGAAATCAGTTCTTAAAATCTGACTAAACATTAATTAGCAGTTTGACAGGTCTGTAATTTTAGTTGGTTACTACAGTTGTGTTGAATTTTGACCAAAAATAAACTTAATTTAAGTATTCGGTCTAGGTTAGGGCGACTTGCAGCTCTATTACTAATCTAATCCTAAACTCAACTTAACTTGTCATTCGTATATTTAAATCGAGATTTGAGATAAAACTAGATTTATCTAGTGCCGCAAGTCGTCCTCAATGAATGGAGGTGCACGCATGTCGTATGATAAGGATAACTTTTGATACAACTACATCCATTTCATAAAACCGCGTCTCCAGCACTAAAACAACACAAAACACCTACACAAATTGTATTGTATTTCTACAATGTTTTGTGTATGGTCATCGTTATATGAGCAAGAGTAAAGAAAAACCTTGTTACGAGTAGGTGTCTGTAATGTTTTGTTTCAAAAAAAATGTGCAGTAGCCAGTAGACGCGGCGTAAGAGTGACAAAAGTCACGGTGACAAGTCTCGGTGAAAAATCACGGTGACAAGTCTCGGTGACAAGTCACGGTGACAAGTCACGGGGACAAGTCACGAGGACAAGTCACGGGGACAAATCACGAGGACAAGTCACGGGGACAAGTCACGGGGACAAGTCACGGGAACAAGTCACGGTGACAAATCACGGTGACAAGTGAGGCCACGAATCAAAATGCCATTCGACATTAGTGATATTTTGTTGTGTGTGTGTGCGTGTGTTTGTTAGTTTTACTAAGTAAAACTATCCAGTATTACTGGGATAACTATAGATTAATTGCTTTTAGATTTAGTTTAGAGCGGGAACGAATAGCGACGCTAGAATTTACTTTATTAAGCTATACTGAAATGGTACTCAACTTTAAACGCTACTTACATAGTTTTTTTTTATAGCACAGATTGGCAAACGAGCAGGTGGGTCACCTGATGGTAGGTGATCTCCCCCAAGACACAAAGAATCATGGGTGCGTTGCCAGTCTGAAAGGAGGGAATGGGAGGGATTGGGCAAGGGAGGGGGGAAATGGGCCACCAGAAATCTAATAACCGGAAAGTTTAATATCAATATCAATTTTGACAGACTTAAATTAACTGACTGCCTGAAAGACTGCCTCGGTGGCCTAGTTGTATTTCGGCTACCATCCTGAGGTCTCAGGTTCGATCTACAGTTACTTATCTAGAATGAATCCTAGAGTCGATTTAACTAACAGCACGAGTTACTGATCAAGTGTTAGTCCTAAACTCGATTTAACTTACAGCACATTCTTATATTTAAATGGAAATTTAGGATAAATCAAATGCTGCTTCGCTATTCGTGCCCACGTTTGTAGTTCGTATAACATTCCATGTTGCCATATTCAATATTTTCAACATTGTCTTTGCCTAGTCAATAATAAATAATTCGGGAACAAGAAAATATGGACAAATAAATAGTTATATACCTGCCTATATTCCACGCTATTGTGGAGTCGGCACAACACAGTTTTCTAGCATGTTGCACGAAAGATTCAGCTTTCGTTTTTACGATCGACTGCCTAACGTCAATCAGCTCTATAAGAATTAAGAATACATAAAATCGATCGAGGTCAAGTGTCAGTGGCGAAGGGTGACTATTTCCAAAAAGAAAGCTAACACTAGTTTCTGTAAGGCACGTCTCCTGCCCTAAAACATTACACAAAACCACCTACACGAAACGTGGTTTCGCTACACATTTTTGTCTATGGTCCATTTTTCCATGAGCAGGAGACATTTTGGGTTCTGTTTTTAGACAAACATGAGCAGGAGACGCGCCCTTACTGTTACTGTGTAGTTCCTAATCATTATTCGAAAATATTATAAAGCTGGTAGGAATCGAGTTATATGGACCCTTCGCTACTGTCAAGAGTTCCTACTGAAAATTAATAAAAGACAATGTTGACAAATATTGTAAAATAAAATTGATGATTGTAATCATCAATATATCATACCTTAGATGCACAGTTCTTTGCAAATATCGTCCTAAAAAGTGGTCTCAGGAATAAAACAAAGAAAAAGGTCACAAGTTCTAATTAAATAAAACACAAATATAACCCTATGCACGTGTTATAAAGTAGGTTTTTAAACGAAATGATGAAGCGTTCTTAAATTTGAATTTTCAAATTTAGAATTCTATCGGCGTCCAACTGTAGGGAAAAGGAGTGCTTAAGCACTTCTTTGCTGTCCCATTTTCCGAGCGTCAACTGTGCATCTAGGTAAATAATATATCGATGATTGTAATAGATATTATATCCATTTCATGAAGACTTGCAGATTTTGGGCCACATCCCTTGGCACATGTATACATAATATTGTAGTACAAGCCAACAGCAAGCAAGTTTGAAATAAAACTTTCCTATACGGATTCTATCGCAATTTGTTTTTAATTTTAGGCCCGACGTTTCGTAGACTAACGTCTTCAAATCGTGATAGAATCCGTATAAAATAGTTTTATTTCAATATATAATATTCGCGTAATCTTAAGAAATCGGTAAGCAAACTGCGCGTCTTCGTAAAATGCACAAACTATAAATAACTACCTACGAGAAATATATTGTTATTGCTTGCCAAAATATGACATACCGGCAGACAAAGTTTCAAATACGCAAAGAAATTGCGTTGTGTAGCATTTGGGCATGAGATCATAGATTGAAAAACAATGTACTTAATGCCTTTTATAAAAATATTCACGCGCTTCCATCTAAGAATAGCTTGTCCCTGTCATTTTCAAACAATGTGACGCAAGGAAAGAAGTGACAAACTAAAAAAAAGAACCGCGTAAATGTGTGTAAGGGGCAATGTAATTTGCAATAGGGAACTTGCATGTAATTTTCTTTTTAGTTCATTGTTAAGAACTAGGTCTCGAATAAACACACCAGAAAGAAAAACATTAAAATATGCACAAATCATTTAATTATCGCAAGTCAAAATATGACCTTCAAAACCCCGCGCCAAAAAAGGACGTGACGTCACCGCTTAAAAATTGCTTTTTATTGACATCTCAGTTGACACTGACGGCTACAATGACGTTTGAACATTGCCTGAATGACGTTTAAACCGCTATAATTGCCTATCGTTTAAAATTTCCCCAAACCAACAAAAATTTCCCCAAAAGCTATTTCATTAAATAACGAAGTAAAAATTAATTGCACTCTTGAATCTTGAGCGGAGCGATGGGAAAGTTAAACAAAGTAAAGAATTTGGAAAGAGGAGGACCTTCGAAATCTCATTCATCAATCACCATACTAAACATAATAACTGTTTTCCGCAAAATTGGGAAAAATACCCCAACCTGGAAACACTGCCTAATGCAACGACGTCACTGGGGTTTTGCAATAACGTTCCATTATACGTAATTTATAATTAAGATATTTTGTAAAATATCAAGTATTTTATCCTACAAATTTCATCATAGCACATTTCAAGGTTTTGTTTATTGATTTAACAACACAATTGCTCGTTATAATTTTCGTGCAAGTTCCCCATTAATTGAGGTGTAGATACATTAACGACAAGGTGTTAAAAAAATGTGCCTAGAACTTAGACCAAAATTGCTAAGATCTTCAAATAAATGTACATTTGAAGCTAAGTCTGATGCAGGTGTTACGATTTACGGTACAATTCAAATTTCGAATACTTCTTTTTTTAGACTGAGGAAACTGAAACGTTATACAAAGAGGATCATAGATAATTTAAACCCGAATACAATATCAATCCAAAAAAGATTTGTCTTAGAAATGCATGACTACGATGATCCCGAATTATTAGATACGTACGTAGCTAGTGATTTTACTCTGAAGAAAAATATAATTCATAATTAAACTACCATTAATACTGATGTTAGTAGCCGGAGCAGATATCACCAATATAGGTACATCCAGTTCTAATTGTGTCGTTTAGAAATTAGATGGATCCCGTTATAATAAATCAATATTGAGGTCGTTATGAAAATAGGACACATATTGTTGTACGTCAATGATAAAAGAAAAATAAGGACTTGGCATAACTACGAAATATACGTGTTTACTTTGAAGCCGTTTCCGCCATTTTAGTTGTCATAACTCATAAGACTTAAATACTTATTGATTTTATTATAAATACGGTATTGCCTTTATAATTATATTAATTTCGAAATGTGAAGAAGACGCCTAACTGTTATATTATTGTGATCTTTATTTTCGCCAAGTCGGCAATTTGGTTTATCCTCATACAATAGGCATGCTTACCGTCGAATGTTCATACACTTAAGGTCGCCTTATATCGATTAAGGCCGCCTTATTTGTCAAAATTGTATGGCGAAAGTTAATGTAAGAAGCCGTTAAAGTTGAGTAGTGTTTGACCATTTGGCCGTTAATTTTATAGTAACCACGCAAAGTTCTTATTCTTCTCTTGTCATTGAATTTGATTGATCTAGTTTATATCAATATTGAGGTCATTGTAAAAATAGGACACTTTGTATTGTACTTACGTACCATAATAGTCTTATAAAAGATCACGTTGCTCCTTTAATCTGTTAGTTAGATAGACGGCTAGTAAAATAAAAAATATATATATAATTATACATTTTTTGTAAGAACCTACATATATTTAAAAATATCTTTTTCTAAATGATTAGTAACATAAAAAATATTTTAGTTTTGTACATTGTTTAAAACAGGCGTTTTTTCGATAGAACACACCTCGTATTCAGAATCATTAATTAGGCAAACTACATTATCCATTTATTCAAGAAAAAAAAATACCAAATTATTATTTTAAAAAAAAATTTTTTACTCTGTTCGACACATTTTGTAAATATGTTAAATATGATACTTAGAATTTTGTAACTAGACTTAATATTTAGAAAATACTTAAGAAATAATGTTACCTTACTCATTTTTTCCCGTTTGTAAATTAGGAATATAATAGTATATTGAAATAAATAAGACATATTTATATGTATATTATTTAATATGGTCAGGTTGTAAATCATACCATTTTATATTAATTTTTCAGTTTGTTATCCTCAAAACAATAGATAATGTATAAATGATTGTTTTACATAGTTTTTGAATGAATGACGTGCCTACTTTCATAATGTAGGCAAGCAGCTGTAATAGTGAATTTTATAAAAAAAAAAGTTTTATAAGCACTCGTGTATTTTTATTTCGTAACTTTCTTTTTCCATATTTTCCTATAATTAAGAACGGTAATTGGACACATAACTAAAATATAATAATTTTATGAATATTTACGTTATATAAAATATAGCAGAGGAAGAAATATTGAAAAATTATGAAAAATAAATAAACCTTTGGAATCTTGGAGGAACTGTCAAATAACAGAAGAGAGGCATCAGTATATTCACGTCACAGCCGTAACTGTACGTGCGTTGGAAAGGGATAGCAAGATATCCCCACAACGCCCCCACTCTTGCTTATTGCAGAATTTAAAATATCAATTATACTGCCTCATTTTTCAAGCAACATAAAAGCGGTTTTTACAGAAGGGTTTCTTTTATTTGCTATTACATTATAAATAATGTGTATAAAATCAAACATAGTCAAGTACCTACCCAATTATAAATCAGTGTTAAAAATGTGGGTAATGAGTTGATAGGAGGTTATAATATAATATTAGCTCTGTAATATTACTGTTCCACTGCTGGGCCGGGCCTCCTCGACTAATGACGGGTTAGGCCTTAGTATACCACGCTGGCCTAATGCGGGTTGGTAGACTTCACATACCTTCGAAATTCCTGTGAAGAAATTCTCGTGTATGCAAGTTACCCCACGATGTTTTCCTTCACCGTTGTAGCAAGGGATATTTCACAATGAAAATACACAACAAAAAAAGTCAGAGGTATATGCTCCATTTTGGGTTGGTCTCGAACCTCCGACACTTGTCTCGGCAGTCCGTACCATTACCAACTGAGCTATCGCTGCTTCTGATAAGAGGTTGTATCTAAATAAACTTAACCTAACAAAACCCAACCGCTTGATGTATTCTCTAGCTTCAGCTGAGCGACGTACCAGGAGCTGAAGTTCTTATGGCGGTTGTTAGGTTCACACATTTCTTGCTATAATGGTTGTGCTACCTGTAAATAGTGTTAATTCATCACGATCGTTGATTGTATTTTTGACAGTGTGGCGCAGCGGGTGAGTAACCGACTGTCAAACGAGAGGCCTCGGGTTCAATTTACACTCAAATGTTTGTATAATCTATAGATATTTATTTCGGGGTGTTGTGACTGTAAGCCTCTCGTAGTTCCCGATACCCAGTCACAGATAAAGTGGCAGCTCGCTGTTGCGTTTCGTTCGGTGAAAGAGATTTCCAGTACCCCAATTCCATTTCCCCACTCTCCATTCCCCTCCTTTTCGGCTGGCAACACTCCCATGATACATTTGTGTCTTGGGTGTCTATGGGCGGTGATCACTTATCATCAGGTGATCACTTACTTGCTCGTTGGCCAATCACTGCTATAAAAAATACCCAAAATACAGGTACCTGCTCAACCATGGGTTTGTTGTATTTACGCGAGCGAGGACGTAAAATATTTGTATGGAAAACGTCAGTTCTACGCTAACCGCTAGAAGCATTCGGGTGTTTGTCATACAAATATTTTACAGTCGCTAGCAGTGACAAACAGTCCATAGAACCCGATTCCTGCCGGCTTCCCTTTGCCATTAAGGCTAATAAATAAGTATTTTGTAACATAACATAAGCTAACGCCTGTATCCCCGAAGGGGTAGGCAGAGGCGCACTAGCGAACTAGAACACCCATATTTCGCCGAGCTTAGTTCTGTCCCAGATGAGATAGGGGGCGAGCCTATCGCCACATCGGGCACAAATTCCAGACTCCGGGCTGATATGGAAAAATCCAATATCACTTTGCCCGACCCGGGATCGAACCCCGAGACCTCAGAACCGTAGTCGTACCGAAATACCGCCACGCCACCGAGGCAGTCAGGTATTTTGTACAAGTATTTTCTAGGTATTATCTACGAGAGAAAGTAACATTGGCTTCCATTTTGAAAATTGTCGCCCCTCGCCACTGGTCGTTAGCGAGTAATGTCAAAAAAACTCATGGTTGGCCTACAAGTGTGGGGTCAGGACAGTTAGATTTTTAAAAAAAGTTAGCCGAAATAAAACACAAAATGCTTTGTGAAGATTTACTAACCATAATAAATAACCAGCAGTTTACAAAAAGCATACATTTTTATACAAATCTTTTACCTCGACGCTAAACTCAAATACATGTTGCTTTTCGATATAAGAACATACTGTAACACACGGACGTAACGAAAAGATGGACGGAGCGCTAGCAATATTGAAAATGAAGCAGTTTTCGGCTCACTCGATCAGTCGCCATTACGTGTTGATAGATCGAATGGGCCGAAAACCCTGCTTCACTTTGATCCGTCCATCTTTTTTTAAGTCCGCGGTGTAATTTTTTTTAAAACTATCCCACAAGTGAGACTTCCATACTTAAACAACAGACTAGTATAACAACATTAGTTATTAAATTATATCCAATGTAGCGGATACTTGCGAGAATCGTTGTTTTAGCGAAATGTCCAGAATTAATTTGAATTTTTTTTTTGTTTAAATTTTTTTTACAAAAAATCACTTAAGTATAATTTGTAGTTAATTAATTTTATTGATATAGATTTATTCGTAATTATTCTAAATCTATTAAAACTAGAGCCTCTATATTTAGTTTTCTAAGGTATGATTGAGCCGATGCATAGATACAAATAAAATTGCCCGCATCATTTCTTGTTTTTAGTCGTATAGAAAATATATGTTGATTTCTTATTAAATACTTATTGCAGATGTTAAAATACAATATTGCTTTACTATTGATAATACAAGTGATTTCTTAAGTTTACGCGAATGCTATTCATTGAAATAAAATTATTTTTACGGATTTGTGTCGTTACAGTCCAACCCGTGACCACGAAGACTGCAAAGCCTTCGAAACGTCGGGAATAAAAAATTAAAACCAAATCGTGATAAAATCCGTAAAAATATTATTATTTCAATACAACAAGTGGTTTCACGTAGTCCTATCCTATAACAACTAATTTGTATTTTAGTAAAAAGCGATTTTCGCAAATACCCGCGACACATTTTATTTAAACTGGAAGATGTAAAATGGAACCTAGCGCTAGCGGGACATAAAATCTCACATACACGTACTATATAGTTTAAAACAAGAGATTTCACGATAATATGAATATCTAACCGAGTCGCGAGACACTTATTTCACTGCTGGATTACCGAATTGTTATAGAAAATGACTTAACACGTGGCTTGACTATCTTTGTATTGCATTGAGAATTAAATTTATGCTATCGTCATCTCTGTCATATGATGTAATTATAATGATAACACGAATTCATTTTAAAACAACAATATGAGAGACTGATGCACGTGTGTACAAGTGAAGTTAGAACTAATTTTCTTTCAATGGAATATTTTATGCAGGAAATTAATTGTTAAAATCTAATGATAGCAATACCACGGTCTACGAACATTAAATCATAATAAATCTTATTTCAACCCCAGCAGCATCCAGCAACAAAACAAGTATCGAGCAAATCGTACTTATAATAAACAGACAACATCACTTTTACGTATAAAATTTAATAACACGTATTCTTAGCAACCACAATAATTTTAAGTAGGAACACAACTTGCATCTGTATGTATAAAAAATCCTTAAAACACTTGCTCCCGTCAACTAGGATCATAAAATCCCATAATAAAGTATAATTTGGCGCGAAATGAGAATAGTTATGTGCATAATTTTACCAAAAAAAATATAAAAAACGAATTTATTAATTAAAATGTAAAAAGGGTCAAACGGAATATTTCTCTTGAATACTAAAACGCTACTTAACTTTAAAGGGTAGTTATATTGTTATGCGCCATATAATTTTGAGAGATAATGTGGCCCCAAATGACAAGACTATCTGAAATGTTGAATATTGTTTCAGTATTAGTAATCATGCCTCGGTGGCGTAGTTGTATTTCGGTACGACTACCGTCCTGATGTCTCGGGTTCGATCCCCGAGTCGGGCAAAGTGATATTGGATTTTTCCATATCAGCCCGGAATCTGAAACTTGTGCCCGATATGGCGATAGGCTCGCCCCTTATCACATCTGGGACGGAACTAAACTCGGCGAGATGTGGGTGTACACTAGCGAACTTAGTGTGCCTACCACTTCGGGGATACAGGCGTGAGCTTATATTATGTTTTTAGTAATCATATCAAACAACTAAGAGACGAATATAGGACGACCTATCTTAGTTCTACAGGAGACGATTAGAGGTACAAAAAATTATTGCTAAAAGAATCTCCAGCTCCACTCAACCCTCAACGCCGCGGAAGATGTGAAGAATTTAAACAATCAAATACTTAAAAATAGCTTTGTTCGATTATTTATAACTACCTTGTTCAAGATATATATCCGCGCCAATTCTACACAACTCTCTTATAAAACAAGACTTTAGACGACATTTTCCCTTAAACCCAACATTTTCTATAATGTTGAATTGACTTGTTCATGATAATCATATTCGAGTGTTACCGACGCTACGCATAGAGAACACATAAGTTAATATTTTAGCTCGTGGCGCCAAAATACATAATTGAATAAGTACATACCCTGTACTTATATCACTAAAATATCTCAAACAAAACTCAAATTTGGAAAAGTTTATTTAAACATTTATAGATATCAATTAGTATTGAAATCAGTTGTATTTTTCTAACAAAGAAAAATAATGATATAAATAATAGACAATAATTTGGTGCAGCTTTAAAAAAATGAATTGAGGCATAATAATCACGAAAAAACTACTTTATACTCAGAAGTATTGACTACCGCAGTCCTTTGACCTACCGAGATAGAACGTATCAGACAATTAAAAAAAAAAGTCCAAACTATTACATAACACAGAAAAATCTCGTCATTATTATTGCCTATCAAACTTACCAGTAGTTTCAAACTTTTCAGTCACTATTAATCCTCTGCAATGTGGCGGATTTTGAATTCCTGCTGCACTGTTCAAACGAGTCATTTTTGTTATATGACATTTTTGAATATAATATGTGGACTTGCCTTTTCTCAAGAATTCAATTTTGTATGTAATAAGACTCAAAATTAAATGGCAGCACGTCTCATCCGCATTTCTACGTTCTGTTCTTAATAAAACTTTTTTTGCATCTATTATAGGGACTCAAATAGGTTTGAATCAAAAATATTATTTTTTTATGTAAATTAAAGCATTTATTTTTCCCATAAAGATAATCGATTATACAATATATTTTTTAACAAAAATTCAATTAGTAAACTGGATCTATTGATCGTACTATAACATTAAAACTGAGATCTTTACATAAAATAGAAAAAAAAGTGAAAAACATTGGGCGAAATCTCGGCACAGTTGCTGTCACTTGGGATGGTAATCGGTATTAACTAACGACAAAAATAAGTCGGTGAAACGTACTGAACTCGTTCCAATTATTACAAATAACTTGACTTAGGATGTAGTTAAAGTTCAAAATGAGTCCAAGTACAGAATGGCCAGATATTAACATTAAAAAAGTCCAAATACCCTCAGCCACTTACAGCTTTAAAATCTTCAACTCTGAAAATAAATGTGCAAAATCAACTTAGTGGTTCTTCTTCTAGTTATTTTTGCAATATTATTTATTCATTTTTTTACCTCAACAAAATGTTTGCCAAAAAACAAGTAGTTTTTACAGAAATTAAATATTTTTTTATTAAATACCAACATCACGTACTACATAATTTCGAAAAAAGCTTGACAATATATTACATATTTTCCCACTAGGGTAAAATTTGGGAATTAAAATACATTTTTTTAGGTAAGTTCTACTACATCCCACCACAACTGGGACAAGACACGACTAAAGCGTATAGACATACGTTACATTATATTTTAAGTAATATCTAAGTGCGTCACTAAATTATGGTATAGTACGTTTTTTATATAATAATATGGACCTATTATTAGACACCAAAATAATACCACGATTTAGTAACGCTGATAAACTTTAAGATATGCTGATGGGTTGTAAAAATAATTTCATTATATCCAATTATATTATTATAGATTTGCTCTAATAAAACATAATGCCGTAATTTGAATTGGCTCACTGAAGTCAAACTTCTATTTCCCGCAAGGTTAGTCACTTATAGGCCGGCACCATGCGGTTGTTTTTTCCAATTATATAACGTGGCCTAAAATATATTTTCGCGCTATAAACTCTCCGAATGATTGATGATGCTGTAATTTACAAAGTACTATAAAAAAAAATAAATGTAGACTAAAAAGATAACACTTAATGGATGTACTACGAAAATTGAAAATGGTCAACGATTGTATATTTTTACAACCCACACAGTGCCTAACACAGCCAAATAGTTATTAGATTTATTTTTACATGGTGTAGAGGAAACTTTAAAACCAGGCGGTTTAGAAAATATCTGAAAAGTTTTTTAGACTGTATTTGTCATTTCTGTGAATAAAAATAGTGTCATTATTGGTGTCGTCGATTCTTGATTTATAGCTAGTAATTATAATATGAATGACATGATTTTATTAGACCTCTCGAAAAAGCTTATAAGGTGTGTTTACAAAAATATACCATTTTTCAACGAACGATTTAGACTATTTTCAAAACAACCGATTCTACAGTTTGCCTGCGACATATTTTTGAATAATTTCGATTAAAACGGTCATGGTGGTTTTTTGTGAAGGCATTCCGCATACTTTGGTACCCATTTGTATTCAAAAAATATTACGACTTATATTCGATTCCTGAGGTTTTTGACAATGGTTTATCTATTTTATATAGTGTTTTTTTTTACTGGGGCAGTATTGGAAAAAAGGAAACTAATATAGATAAAACTTCTTGAGAACTATTTGCTCTTTTTTGTTATACTAATTTTGGCATACTATTTTTTTTTGGTCTAGGATGTGTTGTTTACAAAAATCAATGAAAATTTCTGAATTTTTTAAATTTTTTCTGGTCTACTCACTTTCATACCAGAATAATTTCATTGTATCGGAGGAAATAATCGAGACCACCGAATTCGGTCTTTAATAAAATTATTTACATATATAAATACGAACACAATATCACATACCGATAAGCGAAGCGAAAAACCATAAATGCTTTCTAACATACAAAAACGAGATAAACAAAAATGGAAAAAAATTCACACACAAAAACGTCAATGTGCGGATCTGAACACACGCAGTGAAGGGTTCTGATGTAGGAATCATCATCATCATCAGCCATAGGACGTCCACTGCTGGACATAGGCCTCCCCCAAATATTTCCAGATCGACCTGTTGGAAGCGGCCTGCATCCAGCGACTTCCTGCGACCTTTATCAGGTTGTAGGTGGATAAAGTAAAGATGGTGGATGGTGGTGATGTAGGAATAAATATCACTAAAATCCCAATTTCTTAGTAATAGACAACAATCTCGCCAATTTGGTACTTGACTATTTTTAAATAATTTTATTTGAAATTTACGTCATCTAAAATATAAACGAAATATTGAAATAAATAATTATGTGTTAATACGTAATATACATACGTACGTGTTTGACTGCCTCGGTGGCGTGGTTGTATTCGGTACGACTACCGTCCTGAGGTCTCGGGTTCGATCCCCGGCGAGGGCAGTGATATTGGATTTTTCCATATCAGCCCGGAGTCTGGAATTTGTGCCCGATATGGCGATAGTCTCGCCCCCTATCACATCTGGGACGGAACTAAGCTCGGCGAATTGTGGGTGTTCTAGTTCGCTAGTGCGCCTCAACCTACCCCTTCGGGGATACAGGCGTGAGCTTATGTTATGTTACGTACGTATTTATTTCTAACATACATATTTATTTCTTTCTTACTTATTTTCTTTCGTAATTTTCAAATTCTCAAAGCAATTTTAAATACCACGGAACCCTCGAAAAACAATCATGACCGTCCAAAAACATCTAAAACAGTTACCTTTTACTATAATATTTCGATTTATAACACTCATACAACTTTATTCTTACCAGTCAGGCCTCCGTTATACATTCCGGCTGCGTCACATCCGCCTCTTTCTGTTTCTTGTCGTCTTCCGTCTTTTCGTCCTTTTCCGACTTTTCGTTATCCGCCTTATCCTTTTCCGCCTTTTCGGACGGTTTCGAGTCGGTTGATATGGAGCTTGAGGTAAGACTGTTGGGCTGGGAAGAGTCTTTGCTTTGAGGTTCTTGCGAGTTGCGATTTTCTGATGGTTTTTCTTTATCTGTAATTTGTTTTTGGTTTTAAATATTTTGTTTAATGAGGGCCTATTTTTGAATAGCCAGAAATTTTTATCTGAATAATTTTGTCGCTTTTTCAGATGTGTCATTACCGCCGAAACGCCAAACTTTTATCTGGTTATTCAAAAATTTGGCCTAGATATTAGAAATAAACTACGCCTAAGAATAATTTGCTAAATAATTATGGTTTTACACAGATAATATTACATCAATTTAATTTTAGTAAAATAAAATAATGAATAATGGATGATTTTAATGAATTATTAATAAATAAAAAAATGCTCAAATGATTTTATATAGATAATTATTGGTGGTTTGTTACTTTTAATCGAATACAATAATACTGGATTATTTTTTTCTTCGAAATCAATTCACTTCCTGACTTTCTTTCTACCTGCCCATATCCCACTATAATTTATAGGCTTCGTGGTGAAGCCGACCCGGCTGTAAAACTTTAGAAACGTCGAGACTAAAAATAAAAGAAATACCAAACAAACCGCGATAAAATCCGTAAAAACTAATTATTTCAATCTATAATATTGATATTGACTGCCTCGGTAGCGTGGTGGTATTTCGGTACGACTACGGTTCTGAGGGCTCGGGTTCGATCCCTGGGTCGGGCAAAGTGATATTGGATTTTTCCATATCAGCCCGGAGTCTGGAATTTGTGCCCGATATGGCGATAGGCTCGCCCCCTATCACATCTGGGACTGAACTAAGCTCGACGAAATGTGGGTGTTCTAGTTCGCTCGTGCACCTCTGCCTACCCCTGCGGGGATACAGGCGTGAGCTTATGTATGTATGTATAATATTGATATAACTAAATACTTTAAACTACACTGAATCAAACTACAGTTACAAAATAACGTTACGGTTAACAAACACAATGGGGGGGATACTTCCAAATCCCATAAACTGAACATTCTTCTTCGACAATCTTGGTTAATGGTTAGTGCATGTTGGCGCGAAGCCACGCGCGCAGGCGCAAGCGGGCCCAATACAAATCTTAAGGAAAAGAACAATATTTGATACTGATATTTGATACTGACATGTAAAAGTGATATGAGATATCCTATTTGCAGAATAAATGATTTGAATTTGAAAGGCATTTAGTTAGCCGAAAATGTGGGGAATGTGTTTTGTAAGCATACTATTTTATAAAGTTAGATTAAATTAAATCATGAGAGGATAAGGATCCCACCTTAATGTGGGGTCAGCGCAACACACTTTTTCAAGCATGTTGCAGAAAGGATTTGACTTAATTTTTACAAGCGGCTGTCTGCATGAAGTCATTAGAGTAAATAAAGTTAGAAAAACACCACTACCCGACGTAAAAATCGAACCCGGGACCTCTCGGTTCACAGGCCATATACATAGTGGCGCCAACCTAACGACATTAAATTTGATAATGAGTAACAAAGATATTTTCAAATTTCGCTGTACCAATAAAAAACTTACATATTGAAAAAATATTTTCTTCAAACAAAAGAAATATTAAAAGTTCCGTTGCTAAATGTCACGCCATTTATACTGTATAAAGCCGGTATTATGCGCGGACAAACCTACATGTAGGTAAACTTCAGTAGGTACGCGGCACTGTCCTCGCTTTCGATTCGTTAACGTTTGTTATCTACAAAAGTCTTTGACCCCTAATATCAGCTGTTTTAGGTCGCACCAAACATACATCATGTACAAAAATTGAGAAAACTAAAAATCAGTCCTGTGGCTAAACTATTACACCTATTGGGCTGGTTTTTGGTACAATGCCTTGCAACGTGATAAGGTATAACTGGTATGATTTAATGTCGTTATGCTGGCCACTCTGTATGCTGCCACTAGACCAAGGTGGTGAGAAACATTAGTATAGACCAGTCTTTCCCAAAGTGGGCGCTACATGTCTAAAGAGGGGCGGTAAGCGACCCAGAAAGGAATCATTAGTATAGACCAGTCTTTCCCAAAGTGGGCGATAACGCTCCCTTGTATACCTAAAGAAGCCCCCCTTAAAAAGAGAAAGAGTAAGAGACCCAGAAAAAAGGGGGTATCCTATATATACCTCTCAATAATTTATTTAATTGGAAGTTATAGTGGTTTTTAAGTAGATAAATTATTAGGGCGCTAATAAATTAATTATTTTCAAAGTAGGCAGTAGAAAAATAAGTTTGGGAACCTCTGGTATAGACCATAGACAATAACTCACCGGTCCCATGAGTCGCGGGCCAGGGTTTCCTCACGAACATGTTCTCGACTATTCTATCTATGTTGTCCTTTTCTGTTGAGTTTGCTGCTCTGTTGAAAAATTCGGAATAATTACGTATCTAAATGACAAGATATATTAAATATCAGTTTCTGTCTCGGTGGCGTGGTTGTATTTCGGTACGGCTACCGTCTTTAAGTCTCGGGTTCGATCCCCGGGTTGGGCAGTGACATTGGATTTTGCAATATCAGCCCAGAGTCTGGGATTTGTGCCCGATATGGCAATGGGCTCACACCCTAATGACATCTGGGACGGAACCAAGCTCGGCGAAATGTGGGTGTTCTAGTTCGCTAGTGCACCTCTGTCTACTCCTTCGAGGATACAGGCGTGAGCTTATGTTATGTTTAGTTTCTGAATCGAACACAGCGGGGTGTGACGGTAGATTACGACAACCGCGCTGACAGGAACTAAATGTAATAACTACTGTTCCTGCTACCGTTAGTTAGTTAAGTAGCTGTGTGCCAGTGGTCCTGCTGCTCGTGCTGCTACTGCTACTGCTGCTGCTGCTGCTGCTGGTGGTGCTGCTGCTGCTGCTGCTGCTGCTGGTGGTGCTGCTGGTGCTGGTGGTGCTGCTACAGTAGTGCTGGCGGTACCTGTCTGGTGGTTGCGGCCTGACGATGGGTATGGCGGCGGTGGGGCGGCGCTGCGCTCGCGGCTGCTGCTCCTGCTGCTCGCAGCTGTAGTACGTCACACCACCAGCTTGTTGAGGCACCTGCGATACACCTCAAGCGTTAATACACACCTATTCAACAGGATATAGGGTGTAAAACGGAAAATTCCAAGGAAAAACTCAATAATTACAAGTTTAAAAACGACTGTAAATCCCTTTCATCATCATCAACCACAGGACGTCCACTGCTGAACATAGTCCTCCCCCAAAGATTTCCAGATCGACCTGTTGGAAGCGGCCTGCATCCAGCGACTTCCTGCGACCTTTATCAGGGGGTTACCAGCACCTCTTATAGCAATATTACTAAAATCTTACTTATACTGATTCCCGTACAAAAAACGAAGTAAGACTATAATAATACTGCTATAAGAGGTGGTGGTAACGCCCCAGTTCGTCGGTCCACCTTGTAGATGGACGTCCTGCGCTTGCCGGATCATGGACTCCACTCGAGAACTTTCCTGCCCCATCGGCTATCGGTTCTACGAGCTATGTGCATTTCATCACTTTACTATGTATTACCTATGCATCCCTTTATAGGTCATAGGACCTAATAAATAGATAAAATTAAATTAATATCTTTATTAATCACGTAGGCATATAAAAGCACTTATGACATGTCAAAAAAAGCATAATTTAGATTTAAGTATTTCTTATAATATTATAGAATGCTATGAATTTGGAATCAGGGAGGCAGGTTATACAGTTAGAAGAATAGGGTCATATGGGGAAAGGGGAATGGAGAGGTTTGTGGACCGTGGAAAGGGAACGGGATATGGCAGGTACGCCGACAGGGAAGCGACGGGAATTAATAGAAGTTGGTAGGATTGGATGAAAATACTACAAAGCCCTATCCTAGCTAACCTACCAACCTTTCTCTAGCTACCTACGGATGACGACCTATAATATTATATGGCAACCACCCTTGGAATAAGCTTTATTATCAAAAGTCTTGAAAAATCAGTCCACATTTGCCGGATAACGAATAACATCTAGTTTTGAAAATGTTCTACAGTATTTATTTATTTATTTATTTATTTATTTTAGGGAACCTTACAGTGATACAAGTTAGAAGTAGAAAAAATAATAAAACTATTCACTAATTACATGTTTCCACAGATAAAAAGAAAAGAAAGTTATAACAAAAGAGCCTTACTTTAATAATATTAAATAACAATAGTGAGATAATATTCCTAAATAATTTGTAAAGCACACACACATACATAAAAATAAAACAATCGATAAAACACATTATACACATTACTGCCTAACAGCTAGAGAACCAAGACCTTGTTAATGTCTTCTTAAATAGAAGTGGTTTAGAATTAAACAAATCAAGACCCGAGGATTCGACTGTAGCGTTTAGCTCTTTTACGGCTCTGATGAAAAAAGCATTCTGTCTATAATTGGATGCGCTTTGAGGAATAGATAGGCACATAGGTCGTCTGACGGTTCTATTCGGGACTTTCAAGTGAATTTTTTGGAGTAGATGCGGGGAATCTAATGTTTCATAAAGTTGGTATCAATAACTACACTTAAAAAGAGGGGATGGTTAGTAATATAGGGGCTTACTTATAAAAACAGTTAAGCAAATGGCTAAGAATAGTTTGTCACTTCTTTCCTTGTGTCACATCGTTTGAAAATAATAGAGGCAGGCTAGGTTTTTCAAGATGTCTGACTAGCTATTTTTTTGAGTAATGGATTTATTAAACACTGTCGTTGGCAAAATCATCAACCTTTGATGGAGGCCACATTTTTAAAATAAAGAAAGAAAGAAAGAGGCAGGCTATTCTTTACTATTTGCTCGGTTTAAGGCTTTAACTAATGCTAAACTTGATTTTACGTCAACTTTGGGAGGCGACGGTCGTTCATCTGGACCTTGTTTGCAAACATATATACAGGAAATAAGAAGTTTATTCTTTTGTCTGGCAGTAATCATAGACTTTTATTTGCTTAATATGATAACGTCGCTATAATAATTAACTAAATCATCTAATAATCCGCCAAAATCAATTTATTTCCTCAAATGCCATGAGACATCGGCATAATAATGTTCCTTGTTTTTTACAATGGGTTAATAAGATTTGTATTTTCTATACACCAACAAACATATGTTTGTGAATAACGTCTTATATAAAAAGATAATGGCACTTTTACCGAAAACGCCTAAATAAATTCACAGAATGATTTTGCTCGTTAGGAATTTCTAGGCGTTTTCATGTGTTTTTTTGGTAACGTCATAGAAATCCGTGTTGATTCGAATAAAATAAAATAAACTCAAATGTATTATCAGAATAAATTCAATGAATTAAAAGGGTAATTTATAATTTTGAACTTAATCAAATATATTTGTTATGGATTTACTGAATTTCATATTTTAAATTTTTGAACGATATTTTGAACACAATACCTAATTTTGACAAATAAAATGACGCTCGGAGACAGTATTGCCATATATACAGATTTATCTGAATTTATACAGATTTTAGGCTACCAATAAAAATTACAAATTTTACTCCACTTCTTACAGGTTTTTGCACTTTTACTTTTGCTGTGTATATTGGTTGGTAACAGAATATAGAATAGAATTTTTCGACCATCATTTATATTTTTAACATAATATTATGTATGTCATGGTTGACGTTACTACAAAATTACAATAAACAAAGTTAATGTAAATATGTGTTGGAATGATTTTACTCAGGTTGATAGAGTCGGATTATAGATTTTTGGTATCAGCTATAGCAACACTGTTTGCAAATCAGAATTCGAGTAGGTATTTTGGTGTTTGTGTTTTGTGTCGTTTGGTGTATTCGGTTTTTATAATATTCAACATATTACACATACAACATATACATTTCCTTGTTGACCTTGGCTTTTCGCTGATTTGGAACTCGATTTTTTATCATCGGACAGTGTTATACTGGACGCTGAATTGGCGAAACATTGGATTACCTCAAGCATTGGTAATAAACAAAAACCTTTTACCGGTTCAAAGAGAAAACATAAACAAATTGGCAGGTAGGTACTTAATTATATTTATTTTCCTGGATAGGATATTTAGTATCCAGTGTAAAAAACCTGTCGTGATGATCCACACATATTGTGTGTTGTACATATTGTCTTGTACTTATTCAAATAGTGACCGTTTAATACAAAAAAAAACAATAAAGATGTTATTGTGAATTTACTATTTAAGTGTGGCATATTTAGCTTCTGGTTGATCCCTTTTCATCATCCAGCAATAATTGGCCAACATCCTTGTCAGTATACAGGGTCCCCTATATTTGATTGTTTTTATGTGTGAGTTTTTCTGTGTACATCATCAACATTATCAGTCACAGGACGTCCACACAACACACACACGTCCAACAGGTCCATATAATAAAATAACATACATAAGCTCACGCCTGTCTCCCCGAAGGGGTAGGCAGAAGCGCACTACCCAACTAGTACACCCACATTTCGCCGAGCTTAGTTCCGTCCCAGATTTTGTTTTTTTACATAGCAGTGACTGGCAAACGAACAGATGGGTCACCTGATGGTAAGTGATCTCCACCGCCCATAGACACTCAAGATACAATAAGAATCATGGGTGCGTTGCCAACCTAAACAGAGGAAATGGAAGGTGAGGAAAAAGGGATTGGGAAGGAGAGGGGGGGAAATGGGCCACCGGAAATCCCACTCACCGAACGAAACGCGAGCAAGCTGCACTTTACGTCAGTTTTCTGTGAGACAGTGGTATCTAACCGGTCGAGCCCACCCATTCGTACTGTAGACTTAACTGTCTACAGCGTGGCTCTACCACTCCAATGATATCCTAGATGTGATAGGAGGCGAGCCTATTGCTATATCGGACACATTCCAGACAAATTCCAGACTCCGGGCTGATATGGAAAAATCCAATATCACTTTGCCCGACCTGGGGATCGAACCCGAGACCTCAGGACAATAGTCGTACCAAAATACAGTCACGCCACCGAGGCAGTCACAGTTACTTATAAACATGTATAAAAACAGTCATGAAGTCAGAAACCACCCCTTGTTCTGTTAAACGACAGAGGACTATTGCCAGGGGACTGTTTAATTTTATTTAATTGAGTGGTTGCACAAAGTTTTTGCTGTAGGTACACAGAGGATATTTATCTGTTATCTATTAAAATAGAAGTCTACGCTAACAGCGGTCTAATTAACAATGATATAATATTATTTAAGCAATCAAACTATTTGATTGATTCATACAGTTATTGTTTTCATTAATTTGATCACTGAATACTTTAAAACTTTTTTGATATAGTAATGTTTATTTTACTGTACATTATACGCTGAACAGTTAGATTGATTTTAAAAGAAACAATGAAATATACAACAGTCAACAATCTATACTTTTTTGTGTAATATTGGCTTTTGATAACTTTCCCAGTTTACAAAAATATATAAAAATAAATTAACCTCCTAGAAGGGGGTGAAAATAAGGTGGATTTAGTGCCAAAACTAAAAAAATATGGCCGTCAATTTTATTTTCATTTTATTGGGGTAGTTGACTTTTAAAATTGATATTTAGGTTGACATTAAAATTGAAAAGTTCGATCCCGGATCGGGCAAAGTGATATTGTATTTTTCAGTATTCAGTATCCAGGAGTCTGGAATTTATGCCCGATATAGCGATAGACTCGCCCCATATCACATCTGAGTCGGAACTAAGCTAGTGAAATGTGAGTGTTATACTTCACTATTGCTCCTCTGCATACCCCTTTGGGGATACAGGCGTAAGCTTATGAATATACACCACATAACAACTTACTCAATTATTAGTGGGCGGGGAGCAGCGGGCAAGTTATATCAATAATTGTTATTTGATAATAATTTGGAGATGGAAGCCGAGCATTTTTACAAATTATTAAATAAAAACCCTTTACAGTTGTATGAATACAGAAACTAATGCATTTAGGGAGATACAAAATAATATTGGTGAAATAGTGGATAAGGTTAATTCATAAATATACTATTCTTAAGACTTCATCTGTAATTTAATTTGTATATTTGACCAGTGCATCTACTGTTGGAGAGATAAGTTATTAGTTAACTTTGTCAGAACAATTTCACTCTTAACCTCAACATTTACATCTTTCCGAACCTTTCACTAGGTACTTCCTAGCACTGTCAGACTATTGAAAGTCCCGCATGATGATCCCTTGAGACGACTATGTCAGAACCATAATGGCTGACTATGCCCTTTCAGCTTTTTCGTAGTTATTAAGTATTTCGTTAGTTAATGTATACTACGTTATTTTAAATAATCTTATTGTTTATGACTGTAATTAACAACTTTGTTATTTTTCACAGAATCTTGAAAGTGAAAAAGAAGATATACCACTAGTAATTGAAATTGAAAATAATAAATATATGTTAAGAAACGTAAGGGCCGCCGAATCATCGACGTTAATAATTTTTTCGAAAAAATATAAGAAATTGCTAACCACGGCTTAGGTTGCGACATAAATTGTCTGAATCTTATTTCTGAAAAACGAAGAGGATTTAAATTCAACTTTCCTATTGCATGCAAAATGTGGAATATCAATTTTTTTTTGAAAATTATTACGGTATTGGAGTCAGCAATACTATCAAATAAAAATATACCAAGTCCTGTCGAAATTATATAAATTGTAGTTTTGGTTAATAAACCTTATGTTCCTCAACTGTTACCCATGAAAATGTATAAAAACAGTCACTCCCCCTGAAGTCCGAAACCACCCCGTGTCCAGTTAAGCGACAGGGGTCTGGTGCCAGGGGACTGTTTAGTTTTATTTCATTGAATGATTGGACACAATTTTATAGTCCTGATATTTTGCTGTCAACAGGAGATATTTATCTATTATAACAATACATCATTTGTAAGATATAAATAAACTATAATAATCCTTGCCAGAGGACTGATGGCTGCCACGTTACAACGCGGGTTCCACAAAGGAATGGTCGTGCAGCATTCATTACCTTTTCCATGTAATATCGGCCTCTGACCATTTGTTGCCCACTGCCCAGTTTACAGAGAAACACCCATGTATGTTGTCACTGTGTCGTATCTCGTAATACCTAAATAACGTATAAATACATATTAATTTTAATATAAAAAATACGGTGTTTTATTTATAATAATATCAATTTCGGATGATATAAGATGCCGAACTGCTAGGTATATTCGATCTTTCTGCCGCCATTTTGTTTTCTCTCCATACATTCGGCATATGTACACGTATTTTTTCGTAGTTATGCCAAGTCTTTATTTTTCTTTCGTCATTGATAGCATCTCAAATCTGTTATTAAATCTGTTATTTGTATTTTTTTTCTAAAGTAAATAATTATTATGTGAACAAAATTGTAAATAAAGTATTTTCATAATCGATATTTGGGTCGCCCCATGGTACTGAAGAGTGAATCCGGTGCAAAACCTGAAAATCACTGGCAGACTTGACATGACTTGACATGACTTGACATGACTTGACATGACTTGACATGACTTGACATGACTTGACATGACTTGACATGACTTGACATGACTTGACATGACTTGACATGACTTGACATGACTTGACATGACTTGACATGACTTGACATGACTTGACATGACTTGACATGACTTGACATGACTTGACATGACTTGACATGACTTGACATGACTTGACATGACTTGACATGACTTGACATGACTTGACATGACTTGACATGACTTGACATGACTTGACATGACTTGACATGACTTGACATGACTTGACATGACTTGACATGACTTGACATGGCTTGACATGGCTTGACATGACTTGACATGACTTGACATGACTTGACATGACTTGACATGACTTGACATGACTTGACATGACTTGACATGACTTGACATGACTTGACATGACTTGACATGACTTGACATGACTTGACATGACTTGACATGACTTGACATGACTTGACATGACTTGACATGACTTGACATGACTTGACATGACTTGACATGACTTGACATGACTTGACATGACTTGACATGACTTGACATGACTTGACATGACTTGACATGACTTGACATGACTTGACATGACTTGACATGACTTGACATGACTTGACATGACTTGACATGACTTGACATGACTTGACATGACTTGACATGACTTGACATGACTTGACATGACTTGACATGACTTGACATGACTTGACATGACTTGACATGACTTGACATGACTTGACATGACTTGACATGACTTGACATGACTTGACATGACTTGACATGACTTGACATGACTTGACATGACTTGACATGACTTGACATGACTTGACATGACTTGACATGACTTGACATGACTTGACATGACTTGACATGACTTGACATGACTTGACATGACTTGACATGACTTGACATGACTTGACATGACTTGACATGACTTGACATGACTTGACATGACTTGACATGACTTGACATGACTTGACATGACTTGACATGACTTGACATGACTTGACATGACTTGACATGACTTGACATGACTTGACATGACTTGACATGACTTGACATGACTTGACATGACTTGGCATGACATGAGATGAAATAAGAGCAGATCGAAAGAATGTTTAGAATTTAGATACCTAATTATCCACCAGTTGCGCGGAATAAACAGCCATTTTTGTAACGAATATCAGTAGAATAATAAAGATAAGAATAATACAAGAAATTAAGAGTACTGAATATTATAATAACATAACATAGCATAAGCTCACGCCTGTATCCCCGAAGGGGTAGGCAGAGGCGCACTAGCCAACTAGTACACCCACATTTCGCCGAGCTTAGTTCCGTCCCAGATGTGATAGGGGGCGAGCCTATCGCCATATCGGGCACAAATTCCAGACTCCGGGCTGATATGGAAAATTCCAATATCACTTTGCCCGACCCGGGGATCGAACCCGAGACCTCAGGACAGTAGTCGTACCGAAATACATCCACGCCACCGAGGCAGTCTACTATGAATATTATAATAAATTAGGTAATGTGAAATGGAGTATAAAATTGTATTTATAATATGCTGTGTTGATATTACTTATAATTATAATACATTCAAGAATAACCACAATAGAATTGTGTTACAGTCCATTTTACGAAATCGTCGTTGATTTTATGTGTCAACTCAACTGTCAGAAGCTTTGCTCGCGAAGTCGCGTTATATAGATATGTACAAACCTAAGGTACAAACATTGAAATGACTTCGTTTCTAAACGCAATATTGACAATCCATTGAAAATATTAGGTACGCTGTCGCCCTCTGGCTGCCTTCATACGCAACTTTCGTACTCGAGCGGCAATGTCATTGGCATTACTTCCATTCTTAACTGATTTTATAAGTAAACCCCCTAGTGGTAACGTTTAAAATTTCGTAGGGCTCATAGTTTTTTAATAATGGAAACTTGAATTTGTATCGATTTTTTCAACCGACTTCCATAAAAGGAGGTCCTCAATTCATCTGTTTTTTATTTATGTTACTCGATATCTCCGCCAAATGTGGACCGATTTTCAAAATTTGTGTTCGATAGAGCTTATTTCAAGGGTGGTCCCATATACATTTGGTCACGATCGGTAAATTGGAAGTCGGTCCTTTAAGGGTGACTTGCAGCTTTGCGATAAACGACGTTTAATCGTAAAATAAACTCCATTTTGGCATCATTTCAGTTCAACGTCTTGCACGTCGTGGTTTTACCCTTCATCTCGATTTAAATAAACGTTTAACTTAAATGGGCATGGCCGCCGGTTTAAAGTCGCTAATCTTGATTTTATTGACAAACAACATAACCTTTTCACATTATTTGTTGTTGTTTAATGAAAATCTATGATAAAAATGGCTTTGTTTTTTACACTGAACACGATTTGGTATCAAACAAGAATGATGAATTCGTAAAATATATAAAAACTCAAGTTTTTTTACGAAGAGTACTTTATTGTCAATAACCCATACATAAGCCATACATATACCTTACAAACTAACATTGTATGTACATAATCTCTTGAAAAACCACATAATTACAGCACTTCACTATTATGCACGATATTTGTGTATGCACGTGTGACACGAGTCCTTGGAAGCGGTGGTATACCACCCACGCCCGACCCGGCACGACAGTCAAAAGTTTTCCTCGATGTCTCGTCGCACCTCGGTGCAGGATAGGTTTCGGCACACGCATCACAAACTGGCGCAACTCCACATTTAGTTCATCATCATCAGCGAATACCTTGTTTTCTTGTGCACACTCGCACTCCGCAATGTTCTTCTATTACAACGTACATTAATTATTCTATTTTCTAGGAGAGCGTTGTTTTCCAGATGATAAATTTAACTTAAGTTAACGAATTGCAAAGTTACTTCTTGATAAAATTTTATTATACCTCTATTATAGAAATTACCATTGTTGACAATAGACTTGTACAGTTCGCGAACGAACTAATGCGGAGGACAGCTCCCACAGAAGAAATGAACGAACTAGTTCCCAGATCTCTCGTTCTTTAATTCGTTCGATAAGTTAGATAGATTCTAAGTCTTGAGTATCGTCCAAAGTAAGACCATTGGTTCTCATATCATTCTCTAAAAAGTCCAGCCAGCGCTTTTGGGGTTGTCTGGATTTCCTTAAAATAACGCTGACAGACCACGTATCGTAAATATACACAGAAGTACTGGCCAAATGATGGTCTTGTTTTTGTAACGTAGTCAATAATCACTAGGAAAATATCGTGCTTTTTCAAGCTATATTCAAATATGGTGCGCAGCACTTTTTAGTCTCACAGATAGCACATCATAATATTTTCTTTTACTTTCTGCGATAAAAAATATTTGAAAACATTTATAAAATACTACGTGTACGCAACTCATGTACTTGATCTTTAGCACATTTCCTTTCAGTCGGCCATTTTCAAGCGGCCCCTAGACGCTGTTTGTCTTAGACATCAGCGTACATGAACACCCACAGTGGTTGCTGAACCTCCATAGTGAACGGGAAGGGTTTGGTGACGCCAAAAGCAGTCCGAATCAAAGACTTTGATCGGAAGAACATGTTTTCGATAACGTCAACATAAGCTTCTGGCACCCCTTTGAACCTGAGGGCCCACCAGACCACCCGTCGGGACACAAAGTTAAAAGCCTTCTGCAGATCCAGGAAAGCGATATGCAGAAGCTTCTTTTTCAACATGCATGCCTCGCAAAACGATCTATAAGCAAACATTTGGTCCATGGTCTGTCCCCCATACCCTGCAAGGCAAGAACCCAGGTTTCGCCAGCACCTAGTCCGTTACTCAGAAAAGTGTACCACATGCAGATAAGGTTGGCTTAAACCTAAAGGTGTTGGTGGCCTACTGTGTAAGTAAGCCACCGTAATCTTTGGGTTCGTTTGCTAAGGGTTGTCCCTTAGACGACGTCACTACTTCCCAAGTATGTACAAGTAAAAAAAAAATTGCAGCATATTAAGAAAGAATAAAAAAAATCTAATCGGCCCAGACGTCTTCGAGTAATCCGGGAACATACATAAAAAAAGATTCCGAAGAATTGTTAACCTCCTCTTTTTTATGTCGGTTAATTCACTTCCTCCTTTTTTGAAGTCGGTTAAAATTCGTGCAAATAATATTTTTTAGCCTTTCTTTGGTTCGAGACGAGAACTAAAAGAACGAACTAATTCGTTGAGGAGCCGCGAACTAAAGTGACCATTCCTTATCGCGAAATATTATACGTATGTCTAGTTGACATTTCGTAATCCAGACAACTGACACTGATTTATTTTTTTCAATTTTGCCTTTCATCAGTTAGGCAAAGGAAGCAAGCACATACAGCCTCGTCGTATGTGTGTTTATATTACATGTATTAAAACTGAATTAAAACTAAATATTTGACAACCATTGACACAAGAGAATCTATTGAAATATCATATAAAATAAAATACAATTCTTTCTACGCGAAATTGTGATGAAAGACGTTGCGAGACGGCACTATAGATAATAATATGAAATTTACGGAACGTAAATAATAAGTAATTGTTGGGATTTATTTTATTTTAAAATGCTAAAAATATTTTTTATGCGGAATTGTGATTGTGGTTATATATTTTTTGTGAAACGGAACTTATGAACTTGGAGTAGTGGAGACTTGCAGGCATCTTGCCCGCGTTGCAAAAGTTCCCGATTTATCGGGATATCTACTGATTTTGGTCATTGTCTCACGATGTCCCGATGTAGCAGTCCTATCTGCAGAGTTTTTGAATTTTCAACTAATGTAAAATAATATTCTTATAAAAAAGGGAAAATAATATTATTAATACGGCAAAACTAAAAGAAACCTGTAATACGATAACAATACAATACGGCCTACATACAATACGGCCTATACGACAATACTACATACAATAAAATACGGCCATTCAACTTCGCGGTATATTAAAGCAAATTGTACTGAAATGCCTTATAATAGAGTTTATTATTGTCTGGTGAGTATACAAGGGAAAATAAATAAATAACACCCAACTGTCACATACATAGTCCTAACCCCACACTAAGATTGAGACTTGTGTCGTGGGTATCAGGAACTACTAGATACTTTCGGTCTCACAACACCCAGACCCGGAACAAATATCTGTGAGTCACACAAATATTTGTCTCGGTGCGGGGATCGAACCCGTGGCCTCTCGCTTCACAGCCGGCTGCTCGCCCTCTGCGCTGCGGAGGCTGTCAAATGTCTCTGAAGATAACTTCGTTCGGGTTGTTTCCCAAATTGGATAACTTATACTTGCTTTAGTCGTTCATTATAGTCCATTCATGGAATCGCATGCACATGTCATAGAAATATAACACATAGAACGACAGTACACGGCCGCGGCGTGAAGGCTTTCCAAGTGAGCCATTATTGTCTCACGTTGCACGGCGTCAGTATCCAAGGTCAAAACTTAATTACGAAGAGCTCGCACAAAAATAACGGAATAAACTTTCCACTAAGTCAATGGTAGATCTTCTACACACAAGAAGATGTATGTAGAAGACAACAATCAATGTTGTTACATTTTCAATAAAGATGAGAAAATGTTCACGAAAATAGGTGGTAAGAAGACGAAAATGATTAATCAATGTACAATATATCAAACTATAAATGATTATATGTAACTTACTGATTATAATTAAACAAATTAACGCATTATTGACATAAAATACTTGTGTTTCATTCCGAATAAAAATCTCCCGATTTTCAGATGCCAAATCTAACGATTTTTAATTTTACACTTTTGCAACACTGCATCTTACTCTATTCGCCGTTTTATTAATACACGAGTCAGTCCTAAACGTCATTTAAATCAAATGTCCCATTAGTTGTCTTGCACATACACATTTCTGGTTCGATTTAAGAAATCCGAGTGTAGATTATTGATCCGCGATTTCATTACTACTACTCATTCTTTACGTTCCGTTAGATTCGTATCTAAAGTTCCGTCTCAAAACATCTATCATAACGATTTCGCATAAAACGAATTCTAGTTTGTTTTATATGATTTTTCAATAAATTCTCTTAAGTCAATAGTCGTCAAATGTTTACATGTAATACGAACACACATATGATGAGGCTATTTATTTATTTTTATTATTTTTATTAAGGAGTAACCAGGAGTAACTTTGCACTTTGTTAGCTCAAGCGGAATTTATCATCTCGTACACAACTGCAGGGTTAACATCACCTCTTATAGCAGTGTTATTATAATCGTTCTTCGTTTGTTTTGTATGGGAATCGGTACAAGTAAAATTATAATAATACTGCTATAAGAGGTGGTGGTAACCCCCCTGTCTCCTAAAAATAGGAGAACATCGAGGAGTACATGCGTGAATCAGAAAACGAGGTACCTACTTGTTGAAACTGGTGAGCTGGGTGTCATGGTAGAAAACATAATATAAGCTCACGCCTGTATCCCCGAAGGGGTAGGCAGAGGCGCACTAGCGAACTAGAACACCCACATTTCGCCGAGCTTAGTTCCGTCCCAGATGTGATAAGGGGCGAGCCTATCGCCATATCGGACACAAATTCCAGACTCCGGGCTGATATGGAAAAATCCAGCATCACTGCCCGACCCGGGGATCGAACCCGAGACCTTAGAACCGTAGTCTTGACTATTGACTATAGACTTGCACCAATTTTGAGGCGTTTGTGTGCGTGTGCCGAATTCTGATCGCCGCGCAGGACAAGTGGCTTATGTGGTAGTCGAATAGAATAAATGTATGGAAATGAGTCAAATGACATAAGGTTACGCCGCATATAGCGTACTCCTCCGTGCCGTGGCGACGCGACGACCACACAGCCGATAGCCTCCGTGGCGCAGCGGGCGAGTAGCCGGCTGTGAAGCGAGAGGCCGCGGGTTCGATCCCGCACCCAGACAAATGTTTGTATGACCTACAGATATTTGTTTCGAGTCTGGGTGTTGTGAGACCGAAAGTATCTCGTAGTTCCTGATACCCACGACACAAGTGTGGGGTCAGGACTATGTTTGTGACTGTTGAGTGTTATTATTATTATTATTTTCATAAAACAACAAGAAATAATATGAAAATGTTATGTTGTTTGACATTCAATAATCGCGATTAGCCATTTAAACCGGCGGCCCCGATGATTTAACTTTGTCGTTTATTTTAATCCAGATAAGGGGTAAATCGACGACGTGCAAGACGTAAAACTGAAATGATTCCAAAATGGGGTTTATTACAAGATTCATCGTGGTTTACTGCGGAGCTGCGAGTGAATTCGGAACAACTAATATGACATTTGATTTTAATCAAGTTTAGGACAAAGCCGGGGACTAATAAAATGGCGATTATAGTGAAATCCCTGCAAGTCGCCCTTAGTTTTTAAACTTGAGGTTGATCCATCGTTTTCGGGACACCCTGTACTGTGGGTATACTCACGTAGTTGTGATGCGGCGTGTAGATCTGATGCTGATGCTGGTAGGGGGCGGGGGGAGGCTGCGCGTACAGCGGCCCGCCGCCGAACACCGCGCCGCTACCGCTCTGTACGATATCATTATCATCATCATCATCATCGTCAACATCATCATCAGCCACAAGTATATTAAAATTTCTCTACAAACTACTTAACAACCAAATCAATAGTCCTGACCTGCTTAGTAAGATACATATTAACGTTCCCCGCAAAATTCCCCGATATCCCTGTCCACTACTTAAAGCTCCGCGCTTCAGAACTAACTTAGGAAAGCACTCACCGATCGGTAGACTAATATTAAAGTATAATGACCTAGCCACCACGACTAAGGACATGGATATCTTTTGCAATAGTATGGCCAAATTCAATCGCCTACTGCTGACCTGCTTCAAAGACAAAAAAGTTAACAGTGATATCTAATCAGGTATAAGACAAAAAGATATACAATACAATACAATACAATATAATACAATATAATTCAATTCAATTCAATTCAATGTAATTTCAATTTTAAGATTGACGTAAGAAATCAAATATAATAAAAAAGAAATAAATTATAATGACATTAATAGCACATAATACATATAACTAACATTGGAAGAAAAACAAAACAAATAAATAACAATAATATTAAAAATAACAAAATTAATATTAAAAATAACAAAATTTATAAATAACTGTTCAATAATCTAATAATCTATTTGAATTCACAAAAATAAATCGATATAAATAACGCATGTTGTAGTTTACAGTAATTAGAGTAACACTATTGTAAACATTATTATAAATTGTAAACTGCGAATGAATAGTGTATACTCTGTTGTAAATTCTAAATAAATAAATAAATAAATAAACAAGTCGTCCACTACTGGACATATGCCTCCCCCAAAGAGTTCCAGATCGACCTGTTGGATCCAGCATCCAGCGACTTTCTGCGACCTTTATCAGGTTGTCTGTCCACTTTTTTTTTATAGCACTCTCAAACGAGCAGATGGGTCACCTGATGGTAAGTGATCTCCACCACCCATAGACACCGTACACCGGCAATACCGACTAAAAACAACGCGGTGGCCCTCTTTTTTTTTCTCCTGTGTTTTTCATGATGGTGGCGATTTGTGTCGCTATAGAGTGTAGTGTGTGTTCTGTGGGGTGTGGCCGGCAAAGGAGAGGACCCTTGCTATTTGATACATAGGTTCCCCTATGCCGTTTTGTGTGCGTGTAGGGGGATTTTCCGGAGAGGCAGGACTTTCGCACAGCAATGCTTCTGTCCGCCTCTCATCGACCCCCCTGTATAGTGGTATCGGGAATCTGTGTATGTAGTGTGTGTGTCGCGTGCGGCGTCATTTAGGCGCGGTGGCCCTCTTCGGCGTTTTAGGCAGAGGGCCACCCATAGACAACCAACACAAAAAGAAACATGGGTGCTTTGCCAACCTAAAAGGAGGAAATGGTAGGGGAGGGGAAACGGAATGGGAGAGGAGGAAATGGGCCACCGGGAATTTCACCAAACGACACGCAAAAACAAGCTACTACTTTACGTAGGTTTTCTGTGAGACAGTGGTATCAAACCGGTCGAGCCGGGAAACACACTTTTTCAAACATGATGCGGAAAGGATTCCGCTCAATTTCAACGACTGCCTGAATAGCAGCATCACCCTATGTGATTTTTTTTATAAATTACCTGCATGTATTGAGCTGGCATCATGGCGGGCGGTGCGTATCCTTGTGACGGCTGGAGTTGACCTAAAACAACATTCACCGCCTTAGGGAGTGACCGCGTTGAACGATTCAGAATTGGATACTTGACTATGCTTGATTTTACACACATATTTATATATAGTAGCAAAAAAAAAAACATCTGCCTCGGTGGCGTGGTGGTATTTCGGTACGACTACGGTTCTGAGGTCTCGGGTTCGATCCCCGGGTCGGGCAAAGTGATATTGGATTTTTCCATATCAGCCCGGAGTCTGGAATTTGTGCCCGATATGGCGATAGGCTCGCCCCCTATCACATCTGGGACGGAACTAAGCTCGGTGAAATGTGGGTGTTCTAGTTCGCTAGTGTGCCTCTGCCTACCCCTTCGGGGATACAAGCGTGAGCTTATGTATGTATGTATGTAAAAAAACAAAAAGAAACTATAAAAATTGAATCGAAATTGATTGAAAAATGAGGTAGTAATTCATATTTTAAATTCTGGGGACATATCGGGGATATCTTGCTATCCTTTTCCAATGCACGTATCGTTATGGCGATGGCATGATTATAATGATACTTCTCTTTCTCGCAGATGGAAGGTTACACAAACTTCAAAGGCTTATAACTTTTTTATTTTTGAGAATATTTCAATATTTTTTTCTATTCAATATTTTAGATGACGTAAATTAAGTAAAAAAAAAGTTTTCAAGTACCCAATTTACATAAGCCAATCAATTAAGATTTATCAACATATCAGAGTCTGCTTGCTCACGAAATAACTTCATATCGACACTTCGGTAAATGTCCAAAGGTTTGTATCAATGTGTTTACAGAAAAAATATTTTAATGCATAATGAGTCTTTTTCCTTAATCCCACACAGATGTCTGAACTTCACTGCTCGTGAATAAATGAGTGTCATTATAGATCCTGGCTTACAGCTACAGGTGTTACAGTGGCTTCTTCCCTCTTCGGAGTGTGAAGAAGGACAAATGGTGACCAGTGACTACCGATAAATTATTTGTCTGTGGTCACTGGTTATTATGAACTGCACTGCGTTTATCATCAAGTGTAATCAGTCACTGCCGTGCTCGGATAAAAGAAAAAGTCTCGTAATCTTAATACTTGGTTAAAGAAAACTGTTGTACGTACCGATGGCGTGCGGTTGCGGTATGTTATGTATCGAGTGGTGCGGATGTTGCACTAACTGCTGTTGATCCAACATGCCGAGGCGCACTTGCTGTACAAAACAAACACATCACAACAGAAGCGATACTACTCCACCTGACTGAAGTTAGCAACGAATACAGTTGCCTATGACAGTATAAATTTCCCAGTAACCCAAATCACCCCTCCCCTTTTTTCGTTCCACCTGCCCGAATCCCACCTCAACTCGGGATGGGCGCAATATCCCTTTCAAAATATGTTGTATAAATGATTCGGCTAACTTTTTATGATCAGTTGCCCACTTTATTTCTTTCTACCTGCCCTTATCCCACCTTAATGTGGGGTCGGCGCAACACACTTTGTCAAGCATGTTGCAGAAAGGATTTGGCTTAGATTTTACGACCGGCTGCCTGCCTGACGTGAACCCCCTCTGAAGGATCCAGTCCCGGGCAAATTGAATTCGAAAATTCGCTTTACCCGAACTGGGGATCGAACCCAGGACCTCCCGATCCACAGCCCATATATGCTGCCACTAGACCAAGGAGGCGACAAAAACGAATTTAGAAAATCCGTCCACATTAACCGTAGATATTTATTTATTTAATAAACATACCAATTACATTGCAAATAATAGAGAAATACTAAGCTAGTACTGCCTCGATAGCGTGGTTGTATTTCGGTACGACTACCGTCCTGAGGTCTCGGGTTCAATCCCCAGGTCGGGCAAACTGATATTGGATTTTTCTATATCAGCCTTGAGTCTGGAATTTGTGCATCATATGGCGATAGGCTCGCCCCCTATCACATCTGGGACGGAACTAAGCTCGGCGAAATGTGGATGTTCTAGTTCGCTAGTGCCTTTGCTTACCCCTTCGAGGATACAGGCGTAAGTTTATGTATAAGCTAGTAACATACGTACAAAATATCAACAAACTGAGAACCCCGTCTTTCTAACGTCGGTTAAAAAAATAATTCAAATAACCTGTGGCTGTGTATGTGGCGGTTGGTTGATTGGTTGGGCGTGCTGTTGCGGAAGCTGTTGGGCGTGCTGTTGCGGCAGTGGTTGCGGTAGTGGTTGCGGTAGCTGTTGCTGTTGCGGTAGCGGCGCGTGCGGCGGTGAGGGGGCGTGAGTCGTCGCCGGGACTGAACCGCCGCGGTGCACCTGTATGAACAGTACTTTTTCACCTGCCATCTTGAGATATAAACTAAGCTGTTGCTCCGTCCCCACATAGAATCAATCCGGAGCAACATCTTAGTTTTTACAATCGCCTGCCTGCCTGGCGTCAACCCTGGAGGGGTTTGAATCACAACACATAAGCTCACGCCTGTATCCCCGAAGGGGTAGGCAGAGGCGCACTAGCGAACTGGACACCCACATTTCGCCGAGCTTAGTTCGGTCCTAGATGTGATAGGGGGCGAGCCTATCGCCATATCGGGCACAAATTCCAGACTCCGGGCTGATATGGAAAAATCCAATATCACTTTGCCCTCGCCGGGGATCGAACCCGAGACCTCAGAACCGTAGTCGTACCGAAATACCACCACGCCACCGAGGCAGTCATGAAATCATTAATTAATACTATTTTAATTCACAAGTAAATTTATGAAAAAAAAAAACTTTGTCGATTAAGATTTTAAAATCCACACTCCTGACTCCTTATAATTTTGAATCAATAGTAAGGACTATTTGTAAGGACAAAAATATGAACCATAGCTGTGGACATCCTGTGGTTTAGTAGATCTAAAACGAGATTTTTATCATCACCATATTTTCATATAGACCATAGCTAAAAATGCTTCCATAAAAACTCTTACATAATAATAAGTTATTTATTATTTATTGCTGGTGGACTGCCTCGGTGGCGTAGTTGTATTTCGGTACGACTACAGTCCTGAGGTCTCGGGTTCGCTCCCCGGGTCGGACAAAGTGATATTGGATTTTTCCATATCAGTTCGGAGTCTGGAATTTGTGCTCGATATGGCGATAGACTCGCCCCCTATCACATCTGGGACGGAACTAAGCTCGGCGAAATGTGGGTGTACTAGTTCACTAGTGCGCCTCTGCCTACCCCTTCGGGGATACAGGCGTGAGCTTATGTGTGTTATGTTATGTGCTATTATTTATTTTATTTATTATTAAGTATTACGCAAATCAATATCAAAATTTATTTATTTCTGAAATCCATTAATCATATATGCTACATAACACTTATACAACACTATTCGTGTCTCTGAAGCGTGTAGAGTAAATTGATTAGCTTTATGCACGAAATAATTTGTCACGACAGCATGCAAACGCATTTTTATGGTGCAAACGTGCCGAATAATTATTTTTTACAATACATTACCCAATTCCCCCTCCCCCTTTCTTCCTTCCCTCCCTTTACATTCTCCCCTTTTAGGTTGACAATGCACCCATGATTATTTTGGGTCGTAGGTGTCTACGGGCGGTGGAGATCACTTACCATACCAGGTGACCCATCTCCCAAGACACTAAAAGAATCACGGGTGCGTTGCCAACCTTAAAGGAGGGAATGGAAGGGGAAGAGGAGGGGGAGGAAATGGGCCACCGGAAATCTCACTCACCGAACGAAACGCGACAGCAAGCTGCCACTTTACGTCGGTTTTCTGTGAGACAGTGGTATCTAACCGATCGAGCCGGGCCATTTGTGCTATAGACGTTACTGTCTACAGTGTGGCTCTACCACTCAATGTTATCTACTATATAAAAATAAGTCGGGTTTTCCTTCCTGACGCTATAACTCCAGAACGCACGAACCGATTTCCACAGTTTTGCATTCGTTGGAAAGGTCTCAGCGCCATCTCTGATGTACATAGCATGTACTACAAACCAATATTTTAAGTAGATAGATAAATATAGATAGATAGATACATAAAACGAAGCCATCTGGTGGCGAAACGGAGTTCGCCGGGTTTGCTAGTATATTATATTTATAACTAAAATCCTGACCTGGTGCAAGAGATGTGGCGCATGCGTGGTAGCAGCGGGCTGGTGTTGTGAACTCGTACCACCATATTCACCGGAACCTGGTCACATACATGTCATATACCTCACTTGATACATACTAAAAACTGCCATAGTGATCTACGCCCACAGATATTTGGGTATTTCACTATGTTTGACATCGATATATTATTTACCTAGATGCACAGTTGACGCTTGGAAAATGGGACAGCAAAGTGCTTAAGCACTTCTTTTGCATACATTCGGACGCCGATAGAATTCTAAATTTGAAAATTTAAATTTAAGAACGCTTGATCATTTCGTTTAAAAAGCTACTTTATAACACATGCATATGGTTATATTTGTGTTGATTTAATTAGAACTTGTGATCTTTTTCTTTGTTTTATTCCTGAGACCACTTTTCAGGACGATATTTGCAAAGAACTGTGCATCTAGGGTATATTATATTGATGATGTTTGATATATGTATGTGTGTGTAGAAAATAAATGGTTTAAATGGTTTATATCAATTATCATACACATTTTTATATGTAGTTTTTAAACTTGTAAGTATATATTTATTACTGTCAAATATTCCATTTTAAATTATTATTTATTTTTGGCAAATATTCCATCAGAAGATGCGATAGCTCAGTTGGGAATGGTACGGACTGCCGAGACGAGTGCCGGTGGTTCGAAACCAACCCCAAAATAGAGCACTGACTTTTCTATGTTAAGCGTATTTTCATTGTGAATGCTTGCTTGCTTTAACGGTGATGGGAAACATCGTCAGTGAACCTGCATACCTGAGAAAATTCGTCACAAGGATTTCGAAGGTATGTGAAGTGTACCAACCCGCATTAGGCCAGCGTGGTAGACTATGGCCTAACCCCTCTCATTAATAGAGGAGGCCCGTGCCCAACAGTGGGACAGTTATATTACAGGGCTGATAAAAAAAATTATCAATAAAATTGATATAAATAAAAAAGTCATACACATACCAGCATATCTGGGCTGCTGCTGTTGTGCTTGTGATGGTTGCTGTTGCTGTTGTGGCGGTTTTTGCTGTTGTTGCTGTGGTGTCGGTTTTTGCTGTTGCTGTTGCGGTGTGTACGAGTCGCCGAGCGGACGCTGTCGTAGACTGCTGTACCGTTTGCTACCACCGCGAGATTCAGCCACTAAAATAAATTAATAATATTGTAACATTGACACAAAAAACTTAAGAGACACTTCAAAGCCGATCGTGACCAAATTTATATAGGACCGCCCTTGAAATAAGCTCTATCGAATACAAAAAGTACTTTGAAAATCGGTCCACATTTGGCGGAGATATCGCGTAACATACATAAAAAAATACAGACAAATTGAGGACCTCCTCCTTTTTGGAATCCGGTAGAATACCTAACACGGATTTGAACCCGAAACTCGCTAGCTAATATCTAACATATTACTCACTGTACAAGTATGCTAAGATTATGCTAAGATGCTAAGATAGTATGCTAAGATTCGGATTTGAAGTCGGTCTGTTAAGTTTTTCAATTCAATATCATCCCGGAGTCTGGAATTTGTGCTCGATAGGCTCGTCCCCTATCACATCTGAGACGAAACTAAGCTCAAAATGTATTTTAGTTCTCTAGTTCGCCTCTGCCTACCCCATCGGGGATATAGGCGTGAGCTTATGTTACATGAATTGGGCCACAGGAAATCTCTCGCCAAACGAAACGCAGCAGCGATCTGCCAGTTTACGTCGCTTTATATAACACAGTGGTATCAAACCGGTCAAACCTGCCCTTTCGTGCTGTAGACTGCCTCGGTGGCGTGGTTGTATTTCGGTACGACTACTGTCCTGAGGTCTCGGGTTCGATCCCCGGGTCGGGCAGTTGATATTGGATTTTTCCATATCAGCCCGGAGTGTGGAATTTGTGCCCGATATGGCGATAGGCTCGCCCCCTATCACATCCGGGACGGAACTAAGCTCGGCGAAATGTGGGTGTACTAGTTGACTAGTGCGCCTCTGCTTACCCCTTCGGGGATACAGGCGTGAACTTCTGTTATGTTATATTACTGTCTACAGCGTAGCTCTACCACTCACCAGCGTTCTGTTGTGGCTGTTGCTGTTGCTGTTGGTTGTGCGACGTCTTCTGTTGTGCATTCTGCTGTTGCGGTGGAGATTTATTCGGCGCAGGTGTCGATTGCTGGTGCGGCTGTTTGAAAAACAATAGTTTATTATTTGTGCCTCAGTGGTGGAGTGGTATTACATGCGCGGTACGACTGTCGTCCTGAGGTCTCGGGTTCGATCCTCGGCAAGGGCAGTGATATTGAATTTTTCAGTATCAGCTCGGGGTCTGGAATTTGTTCCCGAGATGGCCGCTATTTTTGGGGGATGCCGGTATCCGCAGTGGACGTCCAGTGGCTGATGATGATGACGCTCTCGCTCTCTATCATAACTGGGGTCGAAATGAGCTCGGCGATGTGTGGGTGTTCAAGTTCACTAGTTTGCCTCTGTCTACCCCTTCAGGGATACAGGCATGAGTTTATGCATGTTATTAAATGTATTTGTTGGGAAGTCCTGGATTCGATTCCTAGGTCGGGCAAAGCGAATTTTCTAATTTAATTTTCCCGGGACTGGATCCCTCAGAGGGCGTTAACGTCAGGCAGGCAGCCGGTCGTAAAATCTAAGTCAAATCTTATCTGCAGCTTGCTTAAAAAGTGTGTTGCGTCGACCCCACATTAAGGTGGAACTTTGAAAATTACACCATTTGGGGCAAGGGCACACAAGGGCACCCGCCCTTATCCACTTACCACGCTCTTATCTTAAAACCATAAAGAAAGATTAACGGCTGTTTTTAATAAACAATCTCAGTTTAGAGTGCAAATAGACCGCGGTTATGAACGAATCAAATCAAGTCATTTGACGGAGTCATGTTCAAACTGTGTTCTTATTGGCTAATTAATTATTTTGTAATCTATCTGCACATTCGAACTGAGATTGTTTACTGGAACCGGCCCTTAATGTATTTGTTGTTATCGGTAGTGAGTGTTACGTGTCCGGTCGAGTCGGTCGAGCCGGTCGGTCCGGTGGAGCCGGCTCGTTACCTGTTGCGGTTTCCTGCGGTTGAGGTCTGTGGGCACGGGCCGCTGCTGCGCGAGCGCCACGCTCACCTTCCGCGGGGCCTGACCTTGACTGGAAAATATATCACTCACACATACACCGAAACTTAACACTTGCATTTTTTATAACAGAAACAGAGAGAGGAGCGACAGAGAGAGAGAGAGAGAGAAAGAGAAAAAGAGAGTGACAAAGAGAGTGAGAAAGAGAAAGAGAGTGAGAAAGAGAGAGTGAGGGAGAGAGAGAGAGGTGGTGGTAGTGTCGATGTTGGTGGTGGTTAGTTGGTGATAGAAGTGGTTAGTTGGTGGTGGTAATGGTAGGGTAGTGGTGGTATTAAAAACGGGTTGAAGAAATGTGGGCGTTATTTAAATATAATCATACTACATTCTTATTAGTTATGTTATATTATTTCCTAATAATCATCCTTTCATATATTTTCCTAGACAAACAATTTCGATGATTATTAGATTTGTCCGACACCCACGGTGAAATAAAAAAAAAATTTACTCATACAAAAGTTTTACAACAAATCCATTTAAACCTATAGTAGGATTGCTAATTAAACGGAGTAAACTGACATTTCGAATGTTGCCACTTTTTCATGGAATTTAAATAGTGCTGCGGTAAAAAGATCAAGATTATTTAAACATTTCAATTCAGTGAACCATTTCATTCTTTCATTTTCTAAAGTCCAACTCACAGTCGTAGTTCCTGCTTAATATGTGATTAGTACCGCATGTCTAATGAATTATAGTCATAGTAAATTACTGCATGCTAAGTTATGGCATGTCTACTGGAATTATAGTCATGGTTCATTACAAACAAAACTTACAAAAGCTATGAATGTGCCTTATTATTCTCAAATAATAAAAGTAAAATTTGTAATTTTCATTTTTAGCATTTCGCGTATCTGTTGTTATTATTTACGTAAAATTATTTACACAGATAATTATTCTGAGGGTTAAGCTAAAATTTCTAAAAATACGGATTAAAATTTTACTTTTGCAAGCTAATGCTGAGTTATTGTTTCTTTGAGTGATAAAAATTGAACTGGATCAATCCCTATGTTTTACGAAAGTAAGCAACATTATTTTGGAAAGTGACATTTCGATCTGTCAGTTTACTCCGTTTAATTAGCAATCGGACTATAGTCAACCGTCCACCTCACCTATTATTAACATTCGCGCTGATGGTGAGGTTCTCTACAGCGGGCATGTTGTCCCTGTTGTCCCTGTTGTCTCTGTTGTCTCTGTTGTCCCTGTTGTCTCTGTTGTCCCTGTTGTCTCTGTTGTTATTGTTCTGCGCATGTTTGTTCCTGGCGGTGCGGGCGCGCGTTTTGATGGATGCGTTTCGGCGGAGCGATGAACCCGCGTCCGAAGATTCGTTAGACGCGGGCTGCGACTTCGAACGAGGACGGACTGGACGAGGCTTCCTGTTACTGTACATCATAATCAATTATTTAAAAACTTCAAATTCGTAAAATGTATGAGAACACCTTTGGGAGTTACATCGAACACAAAAAGAATCATGAAAAACTTAACGGACCGACTTCAAAACTTATCTGATTGTGACCAAATTATATATGGAACAATAATATATGGAACCACCCTTGAAAGAAGCTCTATCGAACACAAAAATAATTTTGACGATCGGTCCACATTCGGCGGAGATATCGCGTAACATACACACGACGACAAATACGACAAATACAGACGAATTGAGGACCTCTCCTTTTGTGGAACTCGGTCGAAAAAAGGGGTAATTTTTTTATTTTTTCAAGTTACGCATCGTCCTCTTATATTTCTTTAGTCATTGTACTCACCCTTGTTTGTTATTAGCCGCGTCGAGTTCCGGGAAGTCCTCAGGATTGGGCGGCTTCCTGGGCTGGGTGGCGTTCTGTCGCCTGTAAGCCTCCTCATCCTCCCACGTGCGAGTGTACTTGTTGGGGCCGCGACTACACCACAAATACATACATAAGCTCACGCCTGTATCCCCGAAGGGGTAGGCAGAGGTGTACTACAAAACTAGAACACCCACATTTCGCCGAGCTTAGTTTCGTCCCAGATGTGATAGGGGCGAGCCTATCGCCATATCGGGCACAAATTCACGAAATAAGTTGACATTTTAAATAGTAATTTTATATATCACGCATTGTCTGGACTTTAAAAGAGGCGATAACCCTTGAGTTTGTTTCGGCATTTCTTCTCAACAGCCACGAAATGCCGACGCCATTATTACTTTATCAATATCTTAAAATCAATATATACTCGTAATTGACATGTGAAAGTGGTATAAAATATCCTATTTGCAGAATAAATTATTTGAATTTTGAATTTGACAAATTCATACATAAGCTCAAGCCTGAATCTCCGAGGCAGTAGGCAGAAGGGAACTAGAGAATTAAAACACCCACATTTCGTCGAGCTAGGCCGCCCGAAATATGTAATTTAGTGCAAAATAGATAATAAATTTTGTTCCATCCCAGATGTGATAGGGGGCGAGCCTATCGCCATATCGAGCACAAATTCCAGACTCCGGGCTGATATGAAAAAATTCAATATCAGTTTGCCCGACCCGGGGATCGAACCCGAGACCTCAGGAGGGTAGTCGTACCGAAATACAACCAAGCCACGTTCACGCCTGAATCCCCGAAGAGGTAGGTAGAGGTGTACTACCGAACTAGAACACCCACATTTCGTCGAGCTAGGCTACCCGAAAAATGCAATTTATTGCAAAATAGATAATAAATTTTAGGCATGCAAAATGGTTCTTGACATTACTTCTTTTAAAATAAAAAGATAAATATTTAATTTTATTATAGCTGATATTATTTCTAACAAAAAATTATATGCATGCAAAATTATTTTTGTCATCACTAACCGCCAATTTCGGTGCCTCCATTTAGATTAGCGAATGAAGAGAATATGATTAAAATATAATATTGGTATATACGTTTTTATATATGTACTTTTTTCTTTCTACCTGCCCTTATCCCACCTTAATATGGGGTCGGCGCAACACACTTATTCAAGCATGTTGCAGAAAGGATTTGGCTTAGTTTTCACGACCGGCTGCCTGCCTGACATCAACCCCTCTTTGGGGGATACAGTCCCGGGCAAATCAAATTAGAAAATCGTTTTGTCTGGGAATTGAACCCAGGGCTTCCCGCCAAACCACACCGCCGAGCTCATTTCCGTCCCAGATGTGATAGGGGGCGAGACTATCGCCATCGGGCAATTCCAAACTCCGGGCTGAAACTGATAAATCCAATCAAATCCGAGAGATGGAAAAAGAAAGAAAGTCGTATCATATTATCATGTCATAATACTGACCCATATCTCCTGTTGCGGCGAGCATGGGGTGGCGCGTCCTCATTCCTGATGTCATACCCATAGATAGCCACCAACTCATCACGACTTTTCGGCACCTGCACAAAAAACATCGCACGTCACAAACGAACAGACATAAGCTCTTGCGTGGTAGAGCCACGCTGTAGATATTTGGGCACTTGACTATGTTTGATTTTGTAGACATTTTTATATATACTGCCTCCGTGGCGTGGTCGTATTTCGGTACGACTACGGTTCAGAGGTCTCGGGTTCGATCCCCGGGTCAGGCAAAGTGATACCGGATATTTCCACATCAGCCCGGAGTCTGGAATTTGTGCCCGATATGGCGATAGGCTCGCCCCCTATCACATCTGGGACGGAACTAAGCCCGGCGAAATGTGGGTGTTCTAGTTCGCTAGTGCGCCTCTGCCTACCCCTTCGGGGATACAGGCGTGAACTTATGTTATGTTTACTAGCAAATAATACAAAAAGAAACTCTTCAGTAAAATCTGCACCGAAATTGGTTGAAAAATGAGTCAGTAATTCATATTTTAAATTCTGCAATGAGCAAGAGTTGGGACGTAGTGGGGATATCTTGTTATCCCTTTCTAACGCACGAACCGTTATGACCCTGACGTGATTTTACTGATACTTCTCTTTTCCGCATTTTGAATGTTACACCAAATTTCAAACACTTATAACTTTTTGTTTTTGAGAATATTTCAATAATTATTTCAGTACTATATTCTAGATGGCGTAAATTTCATATAAAAAAAATAGTCAAGTACCAGTTACATCTACATCACGAATGGCCTGGCTCGACCGGTTTGATGCCATTGTGTCACAGAAAACCGACCTAAAGTGACAGCTCGCTGTCGCGTTTCCTTCGGTGAGTGAGATTTCTGGTGGCTCGATTTCCCCCTCCCTTTCCGGGCTGATATGGAAAAATCCAATATCACTTTGCCCTCGCCGGGGATCGAACCCGAGACCTCAGGACGGCAGTCGTACCAAAATACAACCACGCCACCGAGGCAGTTTACCAACTTAAAAACCACTATAACTTATATAAATGATTGTGAGTTATATCAGCGGAAATCCCCTTTTTTCTGGGTCTTTTACCGCCCCCCTTTGGGCATGCAGGGCCCACATAACATAAGCTCACGCCTGTATCCCTGAAGGGGTAGGCAGATGCGCACTAGCGAACTAGAACACCCACATTTCGCCGAGCTTAGTTCTGTCCCAGATGTGATAGGGGGCGAGCCTATCGCAAAAGCCTAGCGCCCACAATGGGGCGTTATCGCCCACTTTGAGAAAGACAGGTCTACATGACTCTACCACTCACAAACCCACTCTAGTTTTTGTAGTATTTTATTCCTAAATACTTCCCCCCCCCCCCTCTCCCAACTGCCCAATACCTGTTCGTTCTCGATGTACTTGTCGTGCGACCACTTGTTGACGGTCTCGGACTTGCGTGGCGGGCGGCGTCTCTCTGAAGGTGTTTCGGCGCCATCTTTCTTCTCGCACGCAGCTTCCGACGTTGTATTGTTCGATTCTTCGCCGCTGACAATCAAAATTATTACATAACATACGATACTCTCACGCCGAAGGGGTAGGCAGAGGCGCACTGTTGAACTAGAACACCCACATTTCGCCGAGCTTAGTTCCGTCCCAGATGTGATAGGGGGCGAGCCTATCGCAGTATCGCCGTATCGGGCACAAATTTCAGACTCCGGGCTGATATTGAAAAATACAATATCACTTTGCCCGACCCGGAGATCGAACCCTAGACCTCAGGACGGAAGTCATACTGAAATACAACTACGCCACCGAAGCAGCATGCATGCATTAGACAATTTTTTTTTATACTATCTAATGCATGCATGCTGCTTCGGTGGCATTTTAAGTTAAACCTAACCACTTCTATATAATCGTCAGATATAAAAACTCTACTCTTTTTATGGTAGATAGTATACAATACAGCCTCCGTGGCGCAGCGGGCGAGTAGCCGGTTGTGAAGCGAGAGGCCGTGGGTTCAATCCCCGCATCGAGACAAATGTTTGTATCGCCTACAGATATTTGTTTCGGGTCTGGGTGTTGTGAGACCAAAAGTCTCTCGTAGTTCCTGATACCCACGACACAAGACTCGATCTTAGTGTGGGGTCAGGACTATGTATGTGACTGTTGGGTGTTATTTATTTATTTATTTAATACATGATTGTGCCCCTGTCCAGCTAATATGGACACCACGAGAAAATATTGTCTACGCTTTTTGTCATTATAACCGGTGTTCCCTATATGTCTATGGACACTAACTTGTAATTATTTTGATACAATATTATAGAAAATATGCAGACATCTCTCCTCCTAGTTGCCTACTTAGTCTAGTGGTAGCATATATGGGCTGTGGACCGGGAGGTCGTAAGTTCGATTGCCTTGTCGGACAAAGCGAATTAATTTAATTTGCCCGCGACTGGATCCCCCAAACAAGATTAACGTCAGGCAGGCAGCCAGCCGTAAAAACTTATCCAAATCCATTCTGCAACATTCTTGAAAAAGTGTGTTACACCGACCCCACATTAAGGTGGGATAAGGGCAGGTAGAAGGAAAGATTGTAGACAACATCTCTCCAGTCGGTTATATCGTGACACGCACGATGTGCCATGGAGCATGATAACGAGTCACCATCAAAGGGATGGTCATTTGATGGTAAACGAAAAAAATAGTCTAATCAATCGTAATCATTCGGGGCTCAGTGGTAACTGAAACGGTAATGACCAATATGATCAGCGGCGCGTCGATAAACGCTTAGAAAGCTGCCCGCGTAATACATCGCGTGACCGCTTGGGTATTTGTGATGTATGCACCTCTATTGTACAATGTTTTAGCCTAAATCTTGCCCTGAACTGCAGCCGAAATCAAATAGTCCGATTGTTAATGAAACGGAGTAAAATGACATTTCGAATGCCACTTTTTCATCATTTTTTTTTAACATTTCAATTCAGTGAATCATTTCATTCTTTCATTTTCTAATGTCTAACTCAAAGATTTTATTTTAGTAATTTAAATACTTAATTTTTTATCTGGAGTCACGTGACTGTAAACACCAATCACGAGACATGATGTCACATTACACATTTTTCTTGCATATTATTTTGTTTCACAAGGGCCTGAGACCTAAGAAGCGGATGTGATCGATATCTGATCATCGAAATATCCGACCCATTTTTTTAGTTTCAAATCATAAATGTTATTTCTTAAATTTTTTTTTATGAGTGATTTTGTATCTATGGTAAGGAACCCGTATCTACAGTTAACAGATAGCGTTTTGGCGGCAAACCATTATAATAATAATTATTGCATTTTTAAACTAAACATAATTAAACTACGAAATATTTTTTTACATGTTTAGGATAAATTAATAAATAGCCCTGTACCCTTTTTAGAAAATAACAAGTACCCAGTTCATATAAATCCTATAATGAAGAATCGACGTATTTACCTGGCGGCGGTTCGATCGTCGTGTTCGTAGAACGTCCCACGTTTGGGAATGTACTGCGGGTTGCTCCTGTCCTCGTCATCGTCTACACGACGCTCCGACGTATCCTGGAAACATATATTCATAATGAAATATATCCAATTACTCTCAAAAATCGGCGATAGCTCAGTAGAGTAGGACTGCCAAGAGGAGAGTAAGAGGTAGTGACATGAACAATGTGATGTAGAGTATGATTTCGAGTGGTAGAGCCACGCTGTAAACAGTAATCTATAGCACGAATGGGCCGGCTCGACCGGTTAGATACCACTGTCTCACAGAAAACCGACGTAAAGTGCCAGCTTGCTGTCGCGTTTCGTTCGGTGAGTGAGATTTCCGGTGGCCCATTTCCCCATTCCCTTTCCCAATCCCTTTTCCCTCCCCTTCCATTCCCTCCTTTTAGATTGGCAACGCACCCATGATTCTTTTTATGTCTTGGGTGTCTATGGGCGGTGGAGATCACTTACCATCAGGTGACCCATCTGCTTGTTTGCCAATCTTTGCTATAAAAAAAAATGAACAGGAGGGTGACTCCTGACGCTCGATTCGCATTTAAATTCGATTCGGTTTCATTTATTGACTTAAAATTCCACCGAAATCGTGTTAAAAAGTGCATTATTACTTCGACTAAGTCTGAGTCAAAGAAACAAACTCAGTGAGAATTTGGCATTTTTCAATCAAACTTCGACTTAGTCCAATCCATTTTTTTACAAGAACAACAGAGTGAGACAGATTAAGCAAAGAATTTCTTGTAAAAACGACTCGTACAAAGTTCAATTTAAAAAATCCAAATCCTCACTAAGTTTGTTTCTTTGACTTAAGACTTAGTCGAAGTTCGCTCTATTGATCTCAGCCTAAATCTGTAATTCTGTCCATCTAAACTTTCGCATTTTTAACATTTGTATAGATTTAGATTCCGTTATTAAAACTCAAGCAGCGATAGCTCAGTTGGGAATTATACGGACTGCCAAGACAACCGTCAGAGGTTCGAGACCAAATCCAAAAACAGCATACACCTCTGACATTTTAATGTTAAATGTATTTTCATTGTGAATTATCGATTGCTATAACAGTGAAGGAAAACATTGTGAGGAAACCTGCATACCTGAGAATTTCTCCACAAGAATTTGAAAGGTATTTGAAGTCTACCAACCCGCATCAGGCCAGCGTGGTAGACTAAAGCCTAACTCCTCTCATTAGTAGAGGAGACCCGTGCCCAGCAGTGGGACAGTAATAATACCGGGATAATATTATTATTATTTATTAAAACATCATTCAATTCTGCACTTCATCATGTTTATTTATAAAGCTATAACTCATTAAACTGGTAATATAACTTCAATGTCATGGTCAATGTTTGAAAAGATGTATTCAGATGTTTTTTATCATCATTTCAAATACAGATAGGGGACAGAATGTAAGGGACTGCCCTTCAACATGATTAAACAAAAAGTACATCTGTGCTCCTAATACGAGTTATTTTAAACAGACAGACATTATGTATTTCATAAACATATACATAAGTTGATCTGTAATTAAAATCCTTTATGTTCTGTAATTAAAAAATGAATACATATAGTATATAATATAGTAAAATATATAAATATAAATATAGTACATAACCGACGCGAATGTATGAAGAGATTGATGAAAGTAGATGAAGCGAAAGTAGTGTGTCAGAATCGGGCGAAGTGGAAATCCATAGTCTCTGCCTATCCCTATGGGATACAGGCGTGATATTATGTATGTATGTATGTACATATAGTATAGCAAAATACATCTTATGTACATGATTGAAGGTATATTTTCAAATGTATGTATGCACTATTTATTATTAGTATTGCATTATATGATTTCGTCGCCTCCTTGGTTTAGTGGCAGCATGTATGGGCTGTGGACCGGGAGGTCCTGGGTTCGATTCCCAGGTCGGGCAAAGCAAATTTTCTAATTTGCCTGGGACTGGATCCCTCATAGGGCGTTGACGTCAAGCAGGCGGCTGGTCATAAAAACTAAGCCAAATCCTCTCTACAACATGCTTGAAAAAGTATTGTGCTGACCCCACATTAAGGTGGCATAAGGGAAGGTAGAAAGGAAATTGCATTATATGATTTGACATTCATTTGTGTATTTGATGATAACAGTTCTTATATGAAATATGAATGTTACCACTTCCACTGACCCCTGTTTTGGGGAATAACATGTTGATTTTTCAACATAATCATTCCTTTATCTCTGTTGATCAGATCTTAATCATGAATACCACAATTTTGCATTATGTAGTTGATTTTATCTAATATTTATACAACCTTAATGATTAACAAAGTTTATTAAACCCATTGTCTTTGTGAGCTCTTTCAGGTATATATAATAGCATGTTATATATATATATAGATAGATAAAAAGTTTATTTTGGCTACAATTTAAATGTAATCATGGATTGAATCACAGTAAGAAAGAAAGAAAGAAATAAACTTTATTCAGCCAATGTCTCAGGCAACAATAAGTGGGAGAACCATCAATATATTATACCCTAGATGCACAGTTCTTTGCAAATATCGTCCTAAAAAGTGGTCTCAGGAATAAAACAAAGAAAAAGATCACAAGTTCTAATTAAATCAAACACAAATATAACCCTATGCACGCGTTATAAAGTAGCTTTTTAAACGAAATGATCAAGCATTCTTAAATTTGAATTTTCAAATTTAGAATTTTATCGGCGTCCGACTGTAGGGAAAAGGAGTGACTCAGCACTTCTTTGCTGTCCCATTTTCCGAGCGTCAACTCTGTATCTAGGTGAATAATATATCGATGGGGAGAACACAAAAAAAGACAAAATATGTAACACTAAGAGGTAACAAATTTCTTAGTTAAACATGGTAAACATCAATATAATATACCCTAGATGCACAGTTCCTTACAAATATCCTCATAAAATGTGGTAAAGTAAATATAACAATATTCACAGGAAAAACAAGATTGTGTAAATATATATAAATACACTGTAGCCATAATCAGCTCAGCTATATGCTTTGTTGCTTAAGGAACAAAGTGCTGGTAATTCTGCTGGTACCTGGTTTAGAATGATAATGATCTAACTGATTTTTTGACAGCCTCCGTGGCGCAGCGGGCGAGTAGCCGGCTGCGAAGTGAGAGGCCGCGGGTTCGATTCCCGTATTGAGACAAATGTTTGTGTAGCCCACAAATATTTGTTTCAAGTCTGGGTGTTGTGAGACCGAAAGTCTCTCATAGTCTCTGACACCCACGATACAGGTTATACCTAGTGTGGGGTCAGGACTAGGTGTGTGACTGTTGGGTGTATTTATTATTATTATTTATTTATTATTTATTATTAATGAGTACCAGACAAAGAGATTTAACCCGTCGGAGGCGGTACATATATATGTTACATAAGCGTATGGGCCACCGGAGGCCGAGCCGCCCGTGACTATTTAATATTACCAACTATAGAGTAGCTATCAAGCGAGTTTCTATTAAAAAAAATTGATCTCAAACTTCAGTACTGCCATCAACCACTTATTATAATGGCGATTATTACAATTTACACCCTAGAATATTTTGTGAATGGTATATGACATAAGATAAGTTTAGTCTCTGAATATTATTTCGCTGGCCGACCTGGCGTACCTGGCGACCTGACATATTGTTCAAATGAAATGACCACTCGGTCATAACTTTTGGATCATAAGTTTTGTGTTGTTGTCCAGTCTATATACTGTTGAATGTTTTTTCTACCAGATGACGCTACTTTATATAATATAGGTATATATATATGTTTTAAATTTCACTTGATAGGTCTATTTCGCTGTTATATCGTACAATGTAAAATGGGTATTTTTTCAATCCAATCATTATGACAGCTTGCCTGTCGCATATAAATATTTTTACGTGGAGAATGCAGAACTTTGTGTTGGGCCAACTTACAAGACCCAACTTATTCAATATTTTTAACAAATGATATATGAAAACTCACCTGGCTGTCAGGGTCTCGATCAGAGGTCTCCGACTCACTTCCCGCAGAGTCATAATCGGACTCAGGCTGCCCATCCTGCAAGGAATCCAGCACTTTCAACAACTGCATGCTACAAGTCAAACGATCTTGTTTACAATCAACGTGGCGTTCTAAAATTATAGTCTAAACACAACGGCTGCGTTTCAGTGAGTGGTGGACACTCGTGACCTCAATATAACGAAAAGAAATGTGAATTCCGTCACGCGAGAACGCGGGAGAAAGTGTCGTCGTAATACTTGCACATTCAAAACGAAAGTACCGGCCACCGTGGCCGCCTGGCCAAAACTCACATTCAAAGAGTTATTTTGCTCGATATCTTGCGATGCGTCCGAGTATTCGCCAGAATCGTCTTGTTCCCGTCTCCGCGCTTCGGACGTCATATTGCCGTCCTCCCTCGTCACTTGTAAAACTTCCAGATTGATGGTTTAATTTCACAATTGAAAAACAAACGGCGGCGTCGTCAGCGCACGGTTTTCGGTGGCTTACAAGAAAATCCCCCTCTCGTTTTACGAAAAAATGAAATGAAAGATCAAAGAACGTCAAAACAAGGGAATCCGGCGGCCATAAAAAAACTTTACGTTCCGTTTATCATTGACACGAAGTAGATATATTAAAAAATAATCTTGTCTCCTGAAAACATTTCATAAACTCTAGATTCATATCAGATAATAACACTTTCAAGAACAATGAATTAAAATTAATTTATGTTGTATGGTTACTAACGCATTACTTGTTTTAGTTTACAATGAATGTTCTATTGACCACAGCCTCATTCGTGTTTTTTCGGTATGTCAATAAATTAAGCATGGGTTTTATTTACTGTAGCCAGAATTATATATTAGCACAACATCCGATAGTGTTTTTTATGCATCTATGCTAGTATTATTAAGATTTTTGAATGTATAAGTGGCTCGCCTTTCTGTTGAGAACTTAGTTGATGTATAACAGAGAACTTCAGGAAAGTAATAGTAATAAACTTATTTATCTAGAATGCTCTCTCCCTCTTTAATCTAAACTAGAATGTCATCCCTGGAATTAGGTTTTTTAATCTATCTTGGTATCATCTGACATCTGACTGCGATGTTGACAGACGTCAAAAATAGTCAAAATACCGTTTGTTGACATGGTTTATGTAAAACTTTGGATTGCATTTTATTCACAAAAGAGTAAATAAGCTCAGATTTGGTGCAGCGATTATAAATCGATAGAACACCGATAAAAAACTAAGACTACAATGGAAAGGTAACAATAAAAAACTATATTGACGCATTACACTGGCTTGGTTGCAGATTGTGAATGCATGATGTCGATTTTTATGAAATTCTGAACGATAATTCCTTTTTAGTACAAACTCAGCGAGTGAAGAGGACTCAAAGACAGTAAAGTTGTTATCTAAAGGTTTGCTGGAGTTGTATGAACCGCCTCTCGCCACAATCAACACACATCTAAAGGAATTGACGTGAGTATGAACACATCAAACTACTACATAAAAATTGCATTTTGGGTACGATGGTATAGGTACGGCTTCCCATCTTTTTTCAACTCAAACTACCTATAGTAGTATTGCTAATTAAGCTGAAATTTCTAAAAATACGCAATAAAATTCTAATTTTGCAAAGTGGTACCGAGTTATTGTACCTTTGAATGACAAAAATTGCACTAAATCTATCACTATGTTTTGAAAGTAAGCAACGTTATTTTGGAAAGAGACATTTCGATCTGGATGCTTGTTTTTTTCAAGATGTCTGACTAGCTATTTTTTTGAGTAATGGATTTATTAAACACTGTCGTTGGCAAAATCATCAAACTTTGATGGAGGCCATATTTTAAATAAAGAAGAAGAAGAAGACATTTCGATCTGTCAGTTTACTCCGTTTAATTAGCAATCGGACTATAAAAATAAAGGCGCGTCTCCAGCACTAAAACATTACACAAAACATGGTCTCGCTACACATTTTTGATTATGGTCCATCATCCCATGAGCAGGTGTAGATGTTTATGTTGACTCATGCAGGAGACGCAAGAGTCACGGGCGGCTCGGCCTCCGGTGGCCCATACGCTTATGTAACATATATATGTGCCGCCTCCAACGGGTTAATGCCGGGTACACACCAACCTAACAAACATTTGTCAATTTTCGCTCTTGTATTTACTATTTACACAACTGTGAAGGTTTGTTTGTATAAATGCAACAGTTAAGATTCGCAAACATTTCGACAGTCCTTACGTACAAAGCGACAAAAACGGAGGTTTTCAGGAGAACGAAATGAAGTTTATTTATAAGTTTAAGAATTATCATACTTGTTATCTTGTTCGATTAGTATTTAAAGTAATAATAATAAGTTTTATTTCTCAAAAATACAGTAGCAGTAATACATATCAATCTATATTAGTCTAAAATATTAAAGTACCACAGATCACATTTTATGGGAGCTTGTGTAGCCGAACTAGCGAGGACCTGTATTTCGGCTTACAGTGCTATTCCCCTGGGACTATTTATAGGTTCTTACAATAACATCATATTTCATACAATTTACAATATGTAGAATTATTAGAATACAAAATAATTAAATAATATATCTATATAGTTATGAGCGTATGGACAATCTGAAGCCATATATGCAATAAAAAATTATGACATTTTGACTTGTCTTTATATATGTAGGAACCATCGATTTATTTGATTTTCAAAATTCTTTTCGTGTCCGATAGAGCTTATTTCTAGGGTGGTCCCATATAAATTTGGTCACGATCGGTACAAGATGGAAGTTAGTCACTTAAGTTTTTAAACTTGTGCTTCTTGCATTGTATTCAATATTCAATTTTAAAAAAATATTTAAAATTTATTCCTTCCTTATTCCAGAGAGAAACAAGAAGCTGTCCACAGCATGATCATATCGGAACGACAGAAGATGGAAGACATTCAAACTGATGCTATGCTTGACGCATTGGTAACTATAAAAAACATATCAAAAGACATACCGCCGAATGTTCATTTACTTAAGGTCACCTTATGTCGTTTAAGGCCGCCTTATCTGTCAAAATTGTATGGCGAAAATCAATGTAAGGAGCCGTTAAAGTTGAGCAGCGTTTGACCATTCGGGCGATACATAAATTCACTCCCTTTTTCACAAGGGTGGGCAGTGATTACGGATTACTACGATTCCTGTACATTCTGAAAAGGAATGTCACTGGTACAAATTCCTGCCATATCATAGTGACACACCTCTTGTGTGCTTCCTGTTCCAGGATCAGCCAGTGTATACATATCCGAAAATCTTGGATATGCAGGTTTCCTCACGATGTTTTCCTTCACCGTTATAGCAAATGATAATTCACAAAGAAAACACACTTAACATTGAAAAGTCACAGGTTTATGCTCCATGGCTCTATGGTATGTATGTATATGATTTGGGGTTGGTATCGAACCTTCGACACTCATCTCAGCAGTCCGTACCATTCCCAACTGAGCTATCATTGCTTACCCAAAAACACCCTTAGTTTCTACTATTTACTATACAGGTTAAACCTAATCATCATCATCATCATTAGCCATAGGACGTCCACGGCTGAACATAGACCTCCCCCAAAGATTATAATAATAAATAAATACACCCAACAGTCACACACCTAGTCCTGACCCCACACTAGGTGTAACCTGTATCGTGGGTATTAGAAACTACGGGAGACTTTCGGTCTCACAACACCCAGACCCGAAACAAATATCTGTGGGCCACACAGACATCTGTCTCGGTGCGGGAATCGAACCCACGACCTCACGTTTCACAGCCGGATACTCACCCGCTGCGCCACGGAGGCTGTCAAATTAGATAATTTAATTTTAAATTTATACAGGTTAAACCTAATATGATATCAATAATATGTATATCTAACTGTATGACTGCCTCGGTGGCGTGGTTGTATTTCGGTACAACTACCATCCTGAGGTCTCGAGTTCGATCCCCGGGTTGGGCAAAGTGATTTAGATTTTCCATATCAGCCCCGAGTCTGGAATTGGTGCCCGATATGGCGATAGGCTCGCCCCCTATCACATCTGGGACGGAACTAAGCTCGGCGAATTGTGGGTGTTCTAGTTCGCTAGTGCATCTCTATCTACCCCTTCAGGGATACAGGCGTGAGCTTATAATGTATGTATGAATAAGTATAGGTGTAGATGTCTTATCTAATTTTCGTTTTTGGCAGTTGGCGGACATAGCTACAAACAGAGGGAAACTAATGTCAATATCAAACTCGATGTTGAGTTTACACAAAAGAGTGCAATCATTGCAAGTGAGTGTTTAATAATTGAAAATGTTATAAAAGTTAACTAATATAAGTTAAAACGGTCGCCTCCTGGGTCTAGTGGCAGCATGTATGGGCTGTAGACCGGGAGGTCCAGGGTTCGATTCCCAGGTCGGGCAAAGTAAATTTTCTAATTTAATTTTAACTGGATCCCTCATAGAGGGATGACTTCAGGCTGGCGGCCGGTCGTAAAAACTAAGTCAAATCCTCTTTGCAACATGCTTGAAAAAGTGTGTTGCGCCGACTCCACATTAAGGTGGGTTAAGGGCAGATAGAAAGAAAGTTTAATAAGTTAACTCTAGATTAGTTATAGCGCTGCAAGTGCCCTTAATGTCAAAATTGTTGGCAATATAAATGGAAACTAAGCAATTTTTTTATAATGTTTTCTCGTTACGGATGTTATAAATTCTTTCTTTCTACGTGCCCTTATCCCATATCAATGTTAGTGCAACATACTTTTTCAAGCATGTTGCAAATAGGATATGGCTCAGTTTATATGACCGGTTGCCTGCCTGACGTCAACCCCCTCTGAGGAATCCAGTCCCTGGCAAATCAAATTAGAAAATTCCTGTTGCTGGACTTGGGAATCGAACACTGGACTTCCCAGTCCACAGCTCATATATGCTGCCATTAGACCAAGGAGGCGAATGTTATACATCATCATCATCAGCCATAGGACGTCCACTGCTGAACATAGGCCTCCCCCAAAGTTTTCCAGATCGACCTGTTGGAAGCGGCCTGCATCCAGCGACTTCCTGCGACCTTTATTAAAATACAAATAAAAATATTTTATGTGGAGTCTATCGCGATTGGTTTAATTTTTTATTTATTTTAACTTTTTATTCTTTTTAACTTTTATTACTATGCTGTACTATACTGCCTATGTCTGTTCTGTCTGTGGTCAGTTCTATAGTAAAATTATTAAAATAGTCCTTTATTTTTACTACTACTATTATTACGACTACTTACACTATTACGACTTCTCAAAACTAATATATTTTTAGTACTAGTGTCATATAACTTTGTTACAGACAAGAGCGGCAAATGTAGAGAAAGCAGCTAAAAGTCGAGCAGCGAGTCAAAGCAAGCCAAGTAATAGCTAGTACTGAATCTATCGGGTGTTTCATAAAGTTGGTACCAATTACAATTCCACATACAGGGAGATCGATTTAAAGCGTAATGGTAAACATAAAAAAAATAATTGAACTTAATTTTTTTTATCAATTAACTTGGGGATGTTATAATCGAAATGCAACCTGTAAATTGTCGCAATTAGCATAGGAATGCCTTTGTGTATGCTAAAAATAAATTAATTACCCGATAGTTTGAAAATGTACTGCAGCTGACCCAATAAGCCAGAAAAATGTTTTCGTCACAAATTCAACTTCCCATTATTCGAAAATTATAAGCCTATAAACTCACGCCTGTATTTCACCGAGCTTAGTTCCGTCCCAGATGTGATAGGGGGCAAGCCTATCGCCATATCGGGCACAAATTCCAGACTCCGCTGATATGGAGATATCCAATATCACTTTGTCCGACCCGGGGATCGAACCCGAGACCTCAGGACGGTAGTCGTACCAAAATACAATCACGCCACCGATGCAGTCAAATTATAAGCTTTACGAAATTTTAAATTTTACCACTAGATTGGTAGCCATCCCCCTTTATGTGTAGTTATTATTGATACCAGCTTTATGAAACACCCTGTATAAGGAAACATTGGACTAAATATAAAAGAATATAATGAGAAGGCTAAGAGAAAATATTGTGGTATTTGGAGGCATCTGTGAAACTTTATTGTTGGAGTTTTGGAAATTTAGGTAGTGTTTTAAATAATGTTATAAAGAAAAGATGTTATATTTTTTAAATGTATTGCAGATATAAAGTACAAGCATTGAATAAAATACAGTAAATTATGATCACTTCTGATAAAAAATCTAAATTTCCCCAGTTTTAATGTCTGCAGTCTGCATATCATGTCATATGATGTGCATATGTCATATGATGTGCGTATGTCATTTGAAACATGAGGTCGCGGGTTCGGTTCCTGCACCTAGACAAATGTCTGTGGCCCACAGATATTTGTGTCTGGTCTGGGTGTTGAGACCGAAAGTCTCTCGTGGTTCCTGATACTCACGACACAAGACTCGATCTTAGTGTGGGGTCAGGACTATTTGTGTGACTGTTGGGTCTATTTATTATTTATTTACATATCCTGTGATATCGAGGAACATACTTAAAATACAGACGAATTGAGAACCTCTGCTTTTCCAGTCGGTTCAGAAATAAATAAAACACACATCTATACGTAATCTTTATTTAATGTACTTATGTTACATTGTAAGTACTAATGCAAAATAAATACTATGTTACCATATTGGATACAGTAGCTAATCACTGATATAGGCTTAGATAAAAAGACTCAAAAAGTTCTCAAAAGACTCTGGACTGAAGTGCAAAATCATTTTTTGTCGAAAAGTTTTGATTTTCCATAGATACCCTTACTTTACTCATATAATAGTAATGGTTAAAACCTTTGTACGTTTTAGATCTAATATAAAAAATAACGAATACAGTTCATACAATTTTAACACTTTTTTTAAGATTCTAAGCAGTACTCAAGTGTGTAGCTTATTTATAATAAGACTATTTTTAACTTTGCATTCCTGTATCACTGTGAATTTATGTTAATTGTGTGTACACACTATGCCAGTGTTTTGAGATAGTAAGAGAGTTGGTTATTAAATGCAAATTGATTATATCCATTATTTTTCAATACCGGATATTGTTTTAATACAATATACACAGGGATACAAAAATGACCTTCGAACTATTGAAATAGATGTTAAAATGACTTATGAATCAAACCTTCATTTTAATTTGAATCGCACTCAATTATATTATGGCTCAATTTCGCTTGCAAGAATATACCAAGCCAGTAATGAAGCGCGATTATTGTTTATATTTGATTATAACATTGTCTAATCAATTAGACGTTTTACAGGATAAACCCGATCCAGTTGATTCACCAGATAATGAATTTGTATTAGATTTTCCAGTATTTGTTGATGTTTTTTATACAAATCTATATTTTAAACTCGCTATCCCATTTTAAACACTAGTATAGTGTGTACGAAACATTAATAGGTATAAAGTAGATAGTCAAAAGAACTATTTAAGTGATATTAAGTTGAAAGCAGTACTCTTATTACCGCTAAAAAGAATTATATTCTACAACTTTTCTTTTAAGATATTTTTTATTGTCTATAGATCATCTAAAAATAATTTGGCAGTTTGCAGAATTTGAGAAAACAAAAAGTATTCTGTCAGTTATGAAATTGAGATCTAAATTATTTTTTTTTATTGTCTCGAAGACAAACAGTCCTATTGATGGTAAGTGTCATCGGTAATGCTACCGAAGATGCTGCATATTTTTCATAATAGGCGTTTGAAAATTAACCTTATGTCGTTTAAATTTACGACTCATATTTGTAAAACCGAAACTCAGCTGCTTATAATTTATCGTTATATTAATACCAGTTTTATGTGTAAGAACATAAAGTCAATTCTCAATTGTCAGAGTTTGTTCCTCCATTCTGATACTGCCAATTTAGATTTGGGTTGTCACTAAGTACAAGATAACTTAGACCTAAGTTATTCTACATTTTAAATGGACCTAAGACTAGTTAGAAATTGTTGTTTTTTTTTTGTTTGTTTTTGTTTTTATAATGGCAGTTATGGTTCGCAAAAAAATATTAATGTACTAAATACTGTACAATAAATATTTTATGATTACTTTTGTCTATGATTTCGGTGATATGTCGAATGTTTTTTTAATCTGTGATGTCATATACAAATTAATAAAAATATAATATTCTTATACTAATCGGTCAGAGATCGTATCCTACAGTAACAATAAACTTTTATTAGGGATTTTGGGGACGTCTAAATTTAATATATGGTTTTGAATACTTTCGTAAATTTTTATAGATATATTGCTTAAAACACAAATCTTATATAAAGATTTTACAATCATTTTGTTGGTACGAGGATTTTCCTTGTCTATCTTTTGTACAAAATATGTCTATTTTTTGTGTAATTTTAATGTGCTTTGACTATACAGCCTACTGAACCTATTATTGAATAAACTATTACAATATTTTCCATATTTTACACAAATCACGGTTCTTCTAACTCGACAACAAATGTTTTTAACTTTTTCACCACAATTTATTTGCTGATTATACATTGAAGGTACGTCCCCCGAAGTTGCGGAATATTTTCCCCAAAATTTAGTAATTTTCCCCAAAAGCCGAGGAAATTTCCCCAAAATTTATGGATTTTTACCCAAAATCCCTAGTAACGTTAAACATCACGACACCTCTCGTGGTGTTGACCGCTTTGGTGGTGACACAGAGCGGCGTGATGAGGTGTGTCCGATGTTATTTCCGCTGGTAGGCCTCGGTGACGTCACTCAGGACGGTCACCACGAACGACTCGATGCCGGACTCGTTTTCTCCGCGCGCGATGCGGAAGTATCCGTTCTCACCCCACGAAGTGCCCCAGCTGTTGGCGACCACCTGAGGATAAACAGGATATTGTAAAAAACAAATTATTTATTTTTAAAATACGTATGCCTCCTTGGTCTAGTGGCAGCACGTATAGGCTGTGGACCGGGAGGTCCTGGGTTCGATTCCCAGGTCGGGCAAAGCAAATTTAATTTGCTCGAGACTGGATCCCTCATAGGAGGTTGACATCAGACAGGCGGCCGGTCGTAAAAACTATGCCAAATCCTCTCCGCAACATTCATCAAAAAGTGCGTTGCGGCAATCCCACATTAAGGTGGGATAAGGCCATGTAGAAAAAAAACATACAAGAATTGGGAAGGAGCTGTGGTTGGATCCGTTATAATGAATTTCGTTTTTAAACTACACTTTGGAAAATAGCCATAAGCCTAGGTACCATAAGACTTACATAGAAATGATAAAGGTAATGAGACGGCACAAACCGTGTATATGTCGATACTGAATGCGACTGATGCATCATGGTCTCAAGTAACGCTCGCCGAGCGAATATAGCAGTGACGCGTTAACTACCTATACATATCTATCTCTCAATCCCTTAGTCGACTCAAGTCGACTTTCTCCGAACGAACGATACATAGCCGAGCGTGACGGTTCAGTCTCAGTCAATACCACAAAATAAAGTGCTCAGCGCGCCTAAACAAGTTTTATCTTTTAAAGGATCAAGAGCTGCTTTTGCTAAGTTAACATAACAAGCTCACGTCTGTATCCCCGAAGGGATAGGCAAAGGCGCACTAGCCAACTAGAATACCCACATTTCGCCGAGCTTAGTTCCGTTCCAAATGTGATAGGGGGCGAGCCTATCGCCATATCGGGCACAAATTCCAAACTCCAGACTGATATGGGAAAATCCAATATCAAAAGTTCATCCAATATGCTAAGTTAAGTAAGCTGTTATACGTCCTTACCCAGTACTTGTCGCCTCGGTCTTCGCCCCAGCCGACGATCCTGACGCTGTGCAGTCCGGTGATCTGCTCGTCGCCGAGCCGAGAGTGACGGTACACGCCATCGCGGTAGTGGAAGAAGTCTTGGTACACAGTCATTATCGCTACGACAAACAAATATACATATTACTTGTAGGACTTGACTAGATATTTTTTATTCGGGCACGGTAAAAGGACTACACAAGTGATTGTCTTTAAAATCGATATCTGGGTCGCTCCGTAGTTCCGAGAAACAGACCCTGAGCCAAAACTGAAAAAAGTGGCCGCCATCTTGTTTTTCTTTTGTCCTTATTGACTTTAAAATTGATAACTGAGTCGCTGTGTAGTCCCGAATCCGGGGTAAAAACAAATGGCAATTCACATTAAATGAAAAGACACTCCAAAGAGATTTTTTTTAGTTTTTGAAGTCGGTTTTCATGTTTTGTTAAAACTGATTATATTATATTCATTTTGTAGCTTTCCCAAATTGATTAATGGAATCAACTCGGTAATACTCTAACAAAAAATCATCCAAATCGCTCCATGTGTCATTATCGGTAAATACGAATTGGGAGCCTACTTTTTTGAAAAACTACTCTATTCGACTCTCCCATCACGGATTTGAACCTAGAAAACAATCTCAGCTCATCAACAACACGATAACGGCATATCAAAGAGCATAATCTAAAAACACTCAATATTATCAAATCGGAACGTGATTGTTTACATTAGGTGATAAAAAAGAAATCTTTCGGCAATGATAACAACGGCATTCAAACATAATGACACACTACTCTGATTTTAATAAATAACTGATAAGAAACACGTGTATTTTACTTTGCTTTGGCGCCATTCATTACAAAATCAAAATCAAAATATTTATTGAATCCATGAATTGTTACTACATTATTTAGATTCCGTCAAAGTTCCTCTACCGCCAGTTCGGAAGGCCGTTTCGCCAGAGAAGAACAGGCAAGAAACTCTGGCGTTGCTCTTTTAAATGCAACGTAAGACTAATTTTGATCGTTTTTGACGCCCTCCCCTCCTATAAAAATAGACCTCCCGTCCCCCCTGTATAATATTTAATACGTATAAATCTACAGGAAAACCTTTCATAATCCAAGCGCACCAGCGGGTTTAGACAAGTGGCTTATGCGCTAGTCGAATAGAATAGTCGAAGAGAATAAATGTATGGGAATGACATAAGAGTACGCCGCATATAGCGTACTCTTATGTCATTCCGTCATCACCAACCTTGCACAGGTCCCGAAGTCATGATGTCATACATGATGTCCTGCTCGTTCTTGAGCCTGCCGGGGGGGCCAACCTTGTACCGGTCGGTACGCTGCGGCAGAGCTGGTATGCATCCATCGCTCAACAAGTTACCAGAAGGTCGGTACGGACAGCTGGTCACCGCTGCCTTGTAGGGGAAGCAGTCAGCCTCTACCAAGCTGGAAAACATAAATTTTATTTTATTAACCTCCGACAAAATAAATATTATAAATTTAAGGTGTGTATGCCTCGGTGGCGTGGTGGTATTTCGGTACGACTACGGTTCTGAGGTCTCGGGTTCGATCTCCGGGTCGGGCAAAGTGATATTGGATTTTTCCATATCAGCCCGGAGTCTGGAATTTGTGCCCGATATGGCGATAGGCTCGCCCCCTATCACATCCAGGATGGAACTAAGCTCGGCGAAATGTGGGTGTTCTAGTTCGCTAGTGCGCCTCTGCCTACCCTTTCGGGGATATAGGCGTGAGCTTATGTTATGTTAACGCGTGTATCTCGACCTATGCAAAGAATAAAGTTACATATGATAATGAATCGAAATTGCTTTCTTATTTTTCGGAGCTTATATTGACCTGTATATTTAACGAGTAAATATTATTTTTAAGCTATGTCATAATTTAACTTGTTATTATGTCATAACTTAAAATAAATAATTTACTCGTTAAATATACAGGTCAATATAAGCTCGGAAAAATAAGAAAGCAATTTCGATCCATTTTCATATGTAACTTTATTCTTTGCATAGGTCGATCTGTGTCCCTGTGCATCTGTGTATCTATATGTATATCTGTGTCTGTGTATCTGTGCATCATATTTCATTGACTATAAAAACTTTACAGTTTTCACCATTACCTTCAATTGATAATTAGTAAATTCGCTCTGTACTATGTCTCGGTGGCGTGGTTGTATTTCAGTACGACTACCGTCCTGAGGTCTCGGGTTCGATCCCCGGGTCATTTGTGTCTCTGTGTATCTCTGTATCTGTATAGGTGTGTATATCTGTGTATCTGTAGGTATATCTGAGTCTCGGTGTCTGTGTATGTATATCTATGACGAATTGAAAACTCCATATGCAAAATTTCGACCATGCAATTGATTGAAAATTTAGAACCTTACCCATGGTCTCTGGCGAAGTTCCACGCGACATCAATATGGCCGCCGCGGCATCCTTGCTGCTTCCTTCTGTTGCACGAGAGAAGGGTCTGAGGACTTAGCAGATTGCTCTCAGCACCGTTCGACTGGATCGCGAATCTGGGGATCAAAACATTGTTATGTATATACTCACGCCTATTCCAATATGGGTAGGCAGAGACAGCAGATAACCACTTTCTCACTCTTCTACCATTTATTAGGCTTTATTATTAATTCTGTACACTACACTTAACAGTCGAAAAGTTGTTACGTTTGCTAAAATTATAATAGTCAGGTCAAAGCAGGGCATCGCACTCGTACGAATTATTAGACACATTTGTGAAATGTCAGCACAAAGTCCAAGGTCCTAAACAGTATCGTATTGTTTTATTATCTCTACCAACAACAAAAGAAAAATAAGGACTTGGCATAACTACAAATAACTTGTATATCCGAAGTATGGAGAAAACGCAATATGGCGTCTTGGCGAAAGAAATATCCTTGCCTTCTACACTCTGACATTGGCGTAATTGGGTACATGATAATTTTTTTTTTTATTTTATATGAAATTTACGACATCCAAAATATAACACTAAAAGAATTATTAAAATATTCTCAAAAATAAAAAAGTTATAAGCATTTGAAATTTGGTGTAACCTTCAAACTGCGGAAAAGAGAAGTATTAGTAAAATGGCGTCAGGTATAACGGCACGTGCGTTAGAAAGAGATAGCAAGATATCCCCACTACGTCCCCACTCTTGCTAATTGCAGAATTTAAAATATGAATTACTGACTCATTTTTCAACTTATTTCGATGCAGATTTTACAGAAGAGTGTCTGTTTTGTTTTATTTGCTAGTACATATAAAAATGTGTACAAAATCAAACATAGTCAAGTACCCAATTGTCGTTCGTTACGACACGGCCAAATTAAAACATTGGAATTGGAAAGAAATATCTCAGTAATATAGCGGTAAGTATCAAGCGTCAAAACACAAATATATTACTAGAAGCGAAATTAATATGCGCCGCAAAACTATGAGTCCAATACTGGTCAATTTAAGTAAAAGTTTATTTAAATTTTTGTGTTTTGTACCATTATAAAGATCTGATTTCTGCACATATAATGGTGTCAAAAAATAGATTTTTGAAAAATAAACCGATATTCTATTGTATGCTACTGAGGTACAGAAATCCATATAAACAATTCGAAAACAGAAAATGGCGGAATTTTATGCACGTTATGCAAAGTCCTTATTTTTCTTTGTCATCAGCCTCCACGAAACACGAATAACTCAAGGTAAACCATACAGTGTCCTTCACAAAACCATTCGTAAATCTACCTGGAATAATTCCAGAAGTTCCAAACCAAAGAGATTTAATATTATTAACTATAGAGGGGTATCAAGCAAGTTTCAATACAAAAATAGGTCTCAAACGTCACTAACGCCATCTACCACTTATTACAATGCCAGGGCGATTATTACAATTGACACCCTAGAATATTGTGAATGTTCAAGAATCACATAAAACAATTTTATTCTATTACGCTGGCACGACCTTGCGGGCGTATGTTTCAAATAGGAGTTTTGGCGGGAATTCTGACGGTGCGGGTGGTTGCTTGTTTTGATGATTTCATATTCTTGTCTAAAGTTGTGCTTGTGGTTTAAATGTGATGTGAATCTAAGCGATTAACATCAACGAAGATGGACAGTATGTGGAAGCTTTGAAATAAGTGATTTTGGACGCTTTTTTCGGGTGGACGGGTCGACCATGTTCGACTCCTCCGCTGCGAGAAAATCGTCTAAAAAGCATCAAACTGGAAGGAATTGACGCCAAAACTCCAGCAGGGCCTTGAAATCGAACACATTCGACTTCAATGCACTTGCGAAAACTTAGATGTAGGAAACTGAGTGTAAAAAATAATAAAAAGTAGACGGCTGAAGGACATTGTATCCATGGCTATGAAGATAAAAAAAAAGTATGTTTCTGAGTGACTTATGACCACTAGGTAGCAACTTTTGGATCCCAAGTTTCGCGCTATTGCCCCGTCTATTTACTGTTAAATGTCTTTGTACCAAACAAGACGGACGGGTTATATAGAGCTGCTCTTATTTCTTGCGAGAATGTCAAGTGTGGCTAAAAATAACGTGGGCTAGCGGCAGGCGCCGTGAGAGCTTGTAGCACTCGAAAAGCTGTGTTACTAAGCGAGCTGGTTGCTTAGGGCTACCAAAACTTATAGGTACTTTTATATAACATACTTTCTTTCTACCTGCCCGTATTAACACCTCGCATGATAGGATCCAGTAAAACTATTTCCATGGTGCCTTACAACTGGCCTCTCCAGTTGTAAATATCCCTATGGCTGATGCCTCTTAAATCATTACATTGTCTCCTGCATATTTACGGAGGGAAGTGGAAACCTTATAATTCCAACTCCTCCCTATCTTTCTGTTTGATTAATTTCGTTGCGGGATGAAGACATTTTTGCATTCTCTGAGACTCGCCGAGCTTCATTGCTCGGTGTCGTAAAATGCGTGCCATTGTGGATCCTGGCTTACAGGAGTTACAGTGGCGGGTGTGTGGGCGGGACAGTCTCGTACCTGCCCTTATTCCTACCTTAATGTGGGGTCGGCGCAACACACTTTTTCAAGCAAGTTGCGAAAAGGATTTGGCTATGTTTTTACGACCGGCTGTTTGCTGTCGTTAACCTCCTCTGAGGGATCCAGTCCCGAGAAAATTAAATTAGAAAATTCGCTTTGTCCGACCTAGGAATCGAACCCATGACCTCCCGGTCCACAGCCCAAATATCCCGTAAAATATTTTTATGAATAACATTCGAACGCCTCTAGCGGTCACGAGGAGAACTAAGGTTTTTATACAATTATTTTACGTAATCGCTAGCGCGAAATGTCAAAAAACCTCATAGTCGGGCTACTGATTTGCAAAGTGAAAGTTGCAGAAAGGATTTGGCTTAGTTTTTACGATCGGCTGCCTGTCTGATGTCAACCTACATTGGGGGCAAATAGTGTTAGAGAAACACTGCCGACCTGGAAATCGAATCTAAGACCTCCCAGTCCTCAGCCCATATGTACCCTGTCAGAGGGTGTTGACGGCAGGTTGGCCGAAAAATGAAACCAAATCCTTTCGGCGATATGCCTGAAAACGCCGACTTTACATTAAGGTGGGATAGGCAGGTAGATATAATATGTAAGTCTAATGAAACTTGAAATCATCATCATCATCATCCTTATCATCATTAGCCATAGGACGTCCCCACTGCTGACCAAGTCGATCTGGAAATCTTTGGGGGAGGCCTATGAAACTTGAAATAAATGACATTAACTCTGTTTCTATTTTTGAAGTTGACAACCCTGTTTAAGTGTAACTTGAATGGATTAAGTTTCAATGGACGTTCCTCATGTCATCCGATCCTATATCACTGTGAGAACTTGGCGATGGACGCTTTCCTTAACGAACTTTAGATTATAAACGTGCAATTATTTTAATCACGCAACGATATCTGTGAGGAATGATACGGCCCGCCAAAACACGTGAAGATTCGAGACCAACCCCAAAAAAAATAATAAATTAATAACACCAACAGTCACACACATAGTCCTGACTCCACACTAAGACCGAGTCTTGTGTCGTGGGTATCAGGAACTACGAGAGACTTTCGGAATTTGATCTCATAATAGCCAGACCCGAGACAAATATTTGTGAGCCACACAAATGTTTATCTCGTTGCAGGGATCGAACTCGCCTCTCGCTTCCCAGCCGGCTACTCACCCGTGAAATCCTGAGAATTTTTCTGCAAGAATTTCGAAAAGAATGTGAAGTCTACCAACCCGAATTAGGATTATAAGAGGAGGCCCGTGCCCAGTGGGACAGTAATATTACAGCAGGTAGATTCTCTAAGGTTTCATTTGTAAAAACAACGTTGCGGCGTGGTTGCGGCAACGATGTTTTTATGTTTGTATTCAGCAAGGTACAAAGCGCACGCACTAACGGTATGCGTGATGACGACGCTTATGCGAACTAGCTCTCTCATAAATGTATGAAAAATGGTATTCTCTCAGACCCAACAACGTTGAACGCTCCGTCGATCTCAACGATGTGCGCTGCGGGAGCGAGGCGTCGATCGCAACGTTGTGGCGTTTCTTAGAGAATCGACCTGCTGGGCTATGGGCTATGGGCTATATGTTATTATCATACATAAAGAGACTTACAAATGCTAACCGCTAAACTAACCGCTAGAGGCAATTTTCATAAAATTATTTTACGGAGTCGCTAGCGTGAATGTTAAAAAACTTATGGTCATTACTCGCGCCTCAGGTGTAAGGCTGCCGACAAGAACTCAGTGTGCACGGAGCGGCGCATTTCAATGCATAGATTTAAATAGAACTGGCCTCGAAGGCAGCGGAGCGGCGAGTGGCGTACGACCGATCTAGCGGTACGTTGCCGCTCCGCTCCCCGCGCCGCCGCCACTCCGCGTCCGCTGAGTTCGTATCCGCAGCCTTAGAGACTCGGCCCAATGTCGCCCCGATGTTTTCTATCTCTTGGGCATTATGGCCCTACTAAGACTGACTCCGACATAACCGTCACGTCTCCCCTCAAAAGAAGCGGCAATGGTAAAACACTTCCCCCGTGATAAAAAAGGCATTTTAAACTTACCTATCAGAAGCGACGCCAGCGATCACCACCGCCCAATCGGATCCACACCAGCCTTGGTCCAGCACAGGCGATATGAACCTGGACCAACGTTGCCTGGCGTCAAACTGGGTCGGGTACGCGATTTCTTTGTCGTAGCGGATAGCGCTCATACGCCTCGTGTCCGGGCTTAGCGGGAATGTGCCTGGAGGTAAATTAATACATACATAATTAATACATACATGCTCGTCACTTGGGGTGACCACTTAAAATCAGCGCTGTGTGTGGTTAGCGCCACTGCACAGCATCATGCTGAGTGGTCACCCACCTATCACAGCCATGACTATTTTTATAATTATAATGTAATTTTATTTTAATTTGTTTTACGTTGTCATGGTGGTGATTAATAAATTGCTTTTCTTTCTTCTTCTTTCTGTCTTCTTTACATAACATATGTTCACGCCTGTATACCCGAAAGGGTAGGTAGAGCACTAGAAACTAGAACACCCACATTTCGCCGAGCTTAGTTCCGTCTCAGATATGATAGGGGCGAGCCTATGGCCATATAGGACACAACTTCCAGACTGGTGGCTGATACAAAGTTACCCCAATATCACGTTACCCGACCCGGAGATCAAATCCGAGATCGCAGAAACCATCAAAAACCTGGTTTTAAAATGCTATACGCTTTAGTTACACACATACTCCTGAACCCACACTAAGTTCAACCTGTATTATACCTCTAGTAGCGATGGAAATAACGGCTGCTTTTTGTCATTAGGTTATGTAGTTTAGGCTTTCTTTAGAAAGCTATTATTTAGCTAGCCCCGCCCCCCAACGTGTATACAAATGTCAGACCTACTACCTTATAATACAAAAAATAGCTCTGAACAATAACGTTATTTGCTATTTCTAAATCACCGCTAATGTGGCTTTAAAAAAATTAATACTGTTATTTGCACCGCTATCGTTATAACACGCATGACTACTTATTATATAGCTATACATAACATAACATAACATATGCTCACGCTTGTATCCCCGAAGGGGTAGGCAGATGTGCACTAGCGAACTAGAACACTCATATTTCGCCGAGCTTAGTTCCGTCCCAGATGTGATAGGGGGCGAACCTATCGCCATATCTGGCACAAATTCCAGACTCCGAGTTGATGTGGAAAAATCCAATATCACTTTGCCCGACCCGGGAATCGAACCCGAGACCTCAGGACGGTAGTCGTACCGAAATAAAACCACGCCACCGAGGCAGTATATAGGTATACTCATCTGATATATGATCATCATGATTTATGACGGACTTACGGTCCTACAATATCCACACACAGATATCAAACGATATTGTAAGAGGTAGAGCCACGCTGTAGACCGTAATGTCTACAGCACGAATCGGCCAGCTCGACCGGTTTACTACCACTGTCTCACAGAAAAACGACGAACACAATTACCCCCTCCCTTTCCCATCCTTTACGATTGGCAATGCACCCATGATTTGTGTCTTGGGTGTCTATGGGCGGTGCAGATCACTTACCATCAGGTGACCCATCTGCTCGTTTGCCATCACTGCTATAAAAAACGATTCAGACAAAACTAAAATAAACTGATACGAAGATACAAAGACCTTTAGGATTACAAAAGTCAGTGTCAGTGTGAAATGAAAGTGAATTATATCATGCATTCACTCATTGTATCCTTTAGCTTTCACATTTCTTTATATCTAGACAGAACGAGAAAGGCTGAACCACAGCGGGGATGGACAGAGCTACTTGCACGCTTTATTGATAGGTAGTAAAATGGCGCGAACGAAGGCGAACGAATCATGTCTGTTTCATTCACACAACAGCGAAAGTTTGTTTGTGTGAACGCAACAGGTATAGATTCTTTCGCCTTCGTTGGGCCGGTGCGTACGCGCTAAAAGACATTCAACTGTACATAGACGGGACCTCAGCGCGAAATTTGTGATCCAAAAGTTGTGACCTTGTGGTCATAAGTCATACAGAAACTTGAAACTTAGGCGCGCAAGGTCGTGCCAGCGTAACATAACATAAGCTCACGCCTGTACCCCCGAAGGGGTAGGCAGAGGCGCACGAGCGAACTAGAACACCCACATTGCGCCGAGCTTAGTTCCGTCTCAGATGTGACAGGGGGCGAGCCTATCGGGTACAAATTCCAGAGTCCAGACTTCGGGCTGATATGGAAAAATCCAATATCACTCAGTCCGATCCGGGGATCGAAACCGAGGCCTCAGGACGGTAGCCGTACCCCACTGAGGCAGCGAGATTACTTAATAATTAAGTTTACAAAATGAACTACTTACAAAAACATAAAATTTTTACGAAAAATATTTACAAGCCGCGCAGTCAATAAAATAAAGATGTATTCAAACTGTTTATACATTGTTTGCACAAATGGTTTTATCTGAAATATGTAGAAAGTTAACCTACATCCTTTGTTTCTGTATTTAATGAGAAATATGACAATAAAATATTTGGGACGTGTAGACTGTGTTCTGTAGAGGCCACGACAGTTTCGAAGGTGAATCTTGGATTTGTAACATAAGCCTCAGTAGGCCAACCATGAGTTTTTTGAAGTTTCTCGCTAGCGACTGCGTAAAATAATTTGAATAAAAAATGTTAATTCCCCGCGTAACGCTAGAGGCGTTCGGATATTTGTCATACAAATATTTTACGTAGTCGCTATATAGAGTGAAATACAAAAAAAAACTCATGATTAAGCTACTGGTCCTATACATTGTTTGAAAATGAAAGGTACAAACTAGGTTTAAAGTTAAGAATCGCATAATTGTTTCGAGAAGTAAAAAGCTAAGCTGTGACCCTCACAGAGATGCGATTAGTTCTTTCCTTGTACATAGAACATACATAAGCTCACGCCTGTATCCCCGAAGGGGTAGGCAGAGGTGCACAAGCGAACTAGAACACCCACTAGTAATAATAATATAACTATAATAATATCAGTCCTGTAATATTACTGTCCCACTGGTGGACACGAGCCTCCTATACTAATAAGAAGGGGTTAGGCCTTAGTCTACCAGGGTGGCTTAATGCGGGTTGGTAGACTTCACATACCTCCGCAATTCTTGGCGGAGAAATTCTCAGGTATGCAGGTTTCCTCAATATTATAGCAGGCGATAATAAATACACACAACATTATTTTTGTGGTTGGTCTCGAACCTCCGACACTGGTCTCGGCAGTCCGTATCACACCCGACTGAGCTATAACTGTTCCTTATTATTGTGAGCCTTACATCATCAGACACACGATGTCCACTGAACATAGGCCTCCCCCAAAGATTTCCAATCAATCAGTTAAGAGTTTCTAATCTTTATATAACAAATTCTGATCCTGATATAACGAACATTGTTAAAACCACAAACAATTTTCATTTCAAGGTTTCTCTTGTGATTCGGACTGAGTACACAGGCGATATGAGTTCAAATGCACCTCAATAAATCAATATGCCCTCAATGTTCGGACGTTCGTCTGAACAGTTACTTTCATTTTCAACTGTCAAGCTCACAATACTCTCTTGTTAGTTGTTTGTAATGCGGTCGTCACGACCTCACGACTGCGCGAAATGCAACTTCAATAATTTTTATTGTTTATCTTTTTACTTTCTTAACATTCACGTAAAAAAGTATTGCCAAGCCATTTTGACGAGAGCCTCATGCAGTCTATGAATATACTCTTACTAATCTACTAACGTTATTAAAAACTGGATGCTCCAGCAGCAAAGAGTTCGTGGTAGATCTATGAAGAGCTGGAAATATTGTATCTAAGAGTCGGCTGGACTTTCTGGAGGAGGATATGAGAGCCAATGGTCTCACTGCGGATAATACTCAAGACGACTTCGCCCGGCGAAGTGGAAGCGTTTGAGAAGAAAGGTGGACCCTGGCATTGGGCCGGGATAACGACAGACAAAAATAAACATATAATGCTTTGTATACTTTCTTTCTCCTCAATGTAGGGTCGGCGCAACACACCCTTTAAAGCATGTTGCAGAAGGGATTTGGCTTAGTTTTTGCGATCGGCTACCTGAAGTTAACTCCCATCTGATCCAGTCCCAGGAAAACAGTGTTAGAGAAACACCACGCAATAATTCGTAGAATTGACGATTGCAAAAACCTGAATCGCATTTTAATCCTATTCTCTGTCATAAAGTATTATATCATACATAATATTGATGACAACAACTTATGACTCATGTAAAGTCAATGTATCATTGTATTTCACTGACATGTCGATTTTAATGATCTTCAAGTTATGATTTATCGTTTCGTACTACCATCAATTCAATTTCAACTTTAATTTATTTCAATAAAGTTAACTTTCGAATGCATTGTCGCGAACTTTGACACAATCAAGCTCATAATAGATAAGTAATTTAACAACTTGATTTCAACTCTATTATGATTACATTAGAGACAATTGTCGAATGTATTTTATGGAACTTTGACACAATTATGCACAATTGACAATCGTTTGTGTATGTTGCTGTTTATTTACTAGTAAGATTGATGAAGAGAGAATTTAATGTGGACCTTTACTAGGTCAAACAATTGTTTAGAAATCCATGTTTGAACTAAGTATCTGACACATTAAGGGCGACATGCACCACTATTACTAACCTACAGTTAGTCCTAACCTCAAGTTAAATTGAAAAAGAAATATGAATGACATCTAATTCATTACATGTAATTATTACCTCTACAGATACTATATGATGACATTTTCTTAATGACATGTAATTTATTACATGTAATGTAGTCATTAATAAAATGTTGTCATATATTATCATTCATATATTTCTTTTTCAATTTAACTAGAAAACATTGTTCCAAAATTGAGAACGCCAAATTAACTACACTTCACCTGATGGTAAGCGCAGTGCAGTCCAAACAGCAACCACAGCCAAACAATAGGTTTATCGACGGTAACCAGAATCATTCCGGCCTCATGGTTCTTCACACTCAGAGGGAAGAAGCAAATTGAGGAGCTTGCAACAAGACAAGCGGATGACCCCCATACCCACCCCAACCAACTATCTAGTCATATCACAACCATTACGAGAAAAACAATTACAACAAACGTCTTTAAGTGAGCCATGCTGTAGACAGCACGTCTACAGCGCGAATGGGCCGGCTTGACCGGTTCGATTACTGTCTCACAGAAAACCGACGTCAAATGTCAGCTCACTTCGCGTTTCGTTCGGTGAGATTTCCGGTAGCCAAATTCCCCCTGTCCTTTTCCAATATTTTCCTCCTTTTAAGTTGACAACGCACGCGTGATTCTTTTTGTATCTAGGGTGTCTATGGGCGGTGGAGATCACTTACCATCAGGAGGCTCATCTGCTCGTTTACCAGTCTTTGCCATAAAATTTGTTTGTCAGTGGTCGATAGTTTTTTTGGACTGCCCTACGCTTATCATCAAGGCGGTGTAGTGACCATGCTGAAAAAAAAAGAAAACACTCACCCAGTTTATAAATGATGCCATCCCTAAGCTTCTTGCCCTGGAACTGTGAGTAGTTGTACGCCCTCCAGCTGTACTCTGGTTGGTTGACTCCGTACACCACATCCTTGCTGATGAGGCAGGGGTCGCTCTCACAGCTCCATTTGCTGGCTTTTGGACGGTCCGTGTCGTTCACACATGTGCTGTGGGCAAAACGTAAGATTAGTATTTTTGACGTAAGCGAAGAGACATTTTTTATAGCAGGGATTGGCAAACGAGCAGATGGGTCACCTGATGGTAAGTGATCTCCACCGGCCATAGACACCCAAAACACAAAAAGAATCATGGGTGCGGTGCCAACTTAAAAAGAGGGAATGGAAGTGGAGGGAAAGTGAGAGGGGGTAATGGGCCACCGGAAATCTCACTCACCGAACGAAACGCGACAGCAGGCTGTCACTGTACGTCGGTTTTACAGTGAGAGAGTGGTATCAAGCCGGTTGAACCGGCCCCTTCGTGCTGTAGACGTAACTATCTACAGCGTGGCTCTACCACTCAAAAAATGGTCTTGTGGTAGAACATAACCATTATGTCTCCGCCCAGGCGTGGCGGTAGTGTAAAAACATTTTTCCCAGCGATAACAAAAAAGGCAGCTATTTGTAAAAATAAGCTGAATCCTTTCTGCAACATTCATATTTTAGGGCGACTTGCAGGGATTTCACTATAATCGCCATTTTATTAGTCCCCGACTTTGTCCTAAACTTGATTAAAATCAAATGTCATATTAGTTGTTCCGAATTCACTCGCAGCTACGCAGTAAACCACGATGAATCTTGTAATAAACCCCATTTTGGAATCATTTCAGTTTTACGTCTTGCACGTCGTCGATTTACCCCTTATCTGGATTAAAATAAAGGACAAAGTTAAATCATCGGGGCCGCCGGTTTAAATGGCTAATCGCGATTATTGAATGTCAAACAACATAACATTTTCATATTATTTCTTGTTGTTTTATGAAAATAATAATAATAATAACACTCAACAGTCACAAACACAGTTCTGACCCCACACTTGTGTCGTGGGTATCAGGAACTACGAGATACTTTCGGTCTCACAACACCCAGACTCGAAACAAATATCTGTAGGTCATACAAACATTTGTCTGGGTGCGGGATCGAACCGGCGGCCTCTCGCTTCACAGCCGGCTACTCGCCCGCTGCGCCACGGAGGCTATCGGCTGTGTGGTCGTCGCGTCGCCACGGCACGGAGGAGTACGCTATATGCGGCGTAACCTTATGTCATTTGACTCATTTCCATACATTTATTCTATTCGACTACCACATAAGCCACTTGTCCTGCGCGGCGATCAGAATTCGGCACACGCACACAAACGCCTCAAAATTGGTGCAAGTCTATAGTCAATAGTCAAGACGGTTCTGAGGTCTCGGGTTCGATCCCCGGGTCGGGCAGTGATATTGGATTTTTCCATATCAGCCCGGAGTCTGGAATTTGTGGCCGATATGGCGATAGGCTCGCCCCCTATCACATCTGGGACGGAACTAAGCTCGGCGAAATGTGGGTGTTCTAGTTCGCTAGTGCGCCTCTGCCTACCCCTTCGGGGATACAGGCGTGAGCTTATATTATGTTTTCTACCATGACACCCAGCTCACCAGTTTCAACAAGTAGGTACCTCGTTTTCTGATTCACGCATGTACTCCGCGATGTTCTCCTATTTTTAGGAGACAGGGGGGTTACCACCACCTCTTATAGCAGTATTATTATAATTTTACTTGTACCGATTCCCATACAAAACAAACGAAGAACGATTATAATAACACTGCTATAAGAGGTGATGTTAATCCTGCAGTTGTTTACGAGATGATAAATTCCGCTTGAGCTAACAAAGTGCAAAGTTACTCCTGGTTACTCCTTAATAATAAAAATAAATAAATAGCCTCATCATATGTGTGTTCGTATTACATGTAAACATTTGACGACTATTGACTTAAGAGAATTTATTGAAAAATCATATAAAACAAACTAGAATTCGTTTTATGCGAAATCGTTATAATAGATGTTTTGAGACGGAACTTTAGATACGAATCTAACGGAACGTAAAGAATGAGTAGTAGTAATGAAATCGCGGATCAATAATCTACACTCGGATTTCTTAAATCGAACCAGAAATGTGTATGTGCAAGACAACTAATGGGACATTTGATTTAAATGACATTTAGGACTGACTCGTGTATTAATAAAACGGCGAATAGAGTAAGATGCAGTGTTGCAAAAGTGTAAAATTAAAAATCGTTAGATTTGGCATCTGAAAATCGGGAGATTTTTATTCGGAATGAAACACAAGTATTTTATGTCAATAATTTGTTTAATTATAATCAGTAAGTTACATATAATCATTTATAGTTTGATATATTGTACATTGATTAATCATTTTCGTCTTCTTACCACCTATTTTCGTGAACATTTTCTCATCTTTATTAAAAATGTAACAACATTGATTGTTGTCTTCTATACATCTTCTTGTGTGTAGAAGATCTACCATTGACTTAGTGGAAAGTTTATTCCGTTATTTTTGTGCGAGCTCTTCGTAATTAAGTTTTAACCTTGGATACTGACGCCGTGCAACGTAGTGAGACAATAATGTCGCACTTGGAAAGCCTTCACGCCGCGGCCGTGTACTGTCGTTCTATGTGTTATATTTCTATGACATGTGCATGCGATTCTATGAATGGACTATAATGAACGACTAAAGCAAGTATAAGTTATCCAATTTGGGAAACAACCCGAACGAAGTTATCTTCAGAGACATTTGACAGCCTCCGCAGCGCAGAGGGCGAGCAGCCGGCTGTGAAGCGAGAGGCCACGGGTTCGATCCCCGCACCGAGACAAATATTTGTGTGACTCACAGATATTTGTTCCGGGTCTGGGTGTTGTGAGACCGAAAGTATCTAGTAGTTCCTGATACCCACGACACAAGACTCAATCTTAGTGTGGGGTTAGGACTATGTATGTGACAGTTGGGTATTTATTTATTTTCCCTTGTATACTCACCAGACAATAATAAACTCTATTATAAGGCATTTCATTATAATTTGCTTTAATATACCGCCAAGTTGAATGGCCGTATTTTATTGTATGTAGTATTGTCGTATAGGCCGTATTGTATTGTATTGTATTACAGGTTTCCTTTAGTTTTGCCGTATTAATAATATTATTTTCCATTTTTTATAAGAATATTATTTTACATTAGTTGAAAATTCAAAAATTCGGCAGATAGGACTGCTACATCGGGACATCGTGAGACAATGACCAAAATCAGTAGATATCCCGATAAATCGGGAACTTTTGCAACGCGGGCAAGATGCCTGCAAGTCTCCACTACTCCAAGTTCATAAGTTCCGTTTCACAAAAAATATATAACCACAATCACAATTCCGCATAAAAAAATATTTTTAGCATTTTAAAATAAAATAAATCCCAACAATTACTTATTATTTACGTTCCGTAAATTTCATATTATTATCTATAGTGTCGTCTCGCAACGTCTTTCATCACAATTTCGCGTAGAAAGAATTGTATTTTATTTTATATGATATTTCAATAGATTCTCTTGTGTCAATAGTTGTCAAATATTTGGTTTTAATTCAGTTTTAATACATGTAATATAAACACACATACGACGAGGCTGTATGTGCTTGCTTCCGTTGCCTAACTGATGAAAGGCAAAATTGAAAAAATAAATCAGTGTCACTTGTCTGGATTACGAAATGTCAACTAGACATACGTACAATATTTCGCGATAAGGAATGGTCACTTTAGTTCGCGGCTCTTCAACGAACTAGTTCGTTCTTTTAGTTCTCGTCTCGAACCAAAGAAAGGCTAAAAAATATTATTTGCACGAATTTTAACCGACTTCAAAAAAGGAGGAGGTGAATTAACCGACATAAAAAATTCTTCGGAATCTTTTTTTATGTATGTTCCCGGATTACTCGAAGACGTCTGGGCCGATTAGATTTTTTTTATTCTTTCTTAATATGCTGCAATTTTTTTTTTACTTGTACATACTTGGGAAGTAGTGACGTCGTCTAAGGGACAACCCTTACCAAACGAACCCAACGATGACGGTGGCTTACTTACACAGTAGGCCACCAACACCTTTAGGTTTAAGCCAACCTTATCTGCATGTGGTACACTTTTCTGAGTAACGGACTAGGTGCTGGCGAAACCTGGGTTCTTGCCTTGCAGGGTATGGGGGACAGACCATGGACCAAATGTTTGCTTATAGATCGTTTTGCGAGGCATGCATGTTGAAAAAGAAGCTTCTGCATATCGCTTTCCTGGATCTGCAGAAGGCAACGGATCTGCAAAGGAACTTTGTGTCCCGACGGGTGGTCTGGTGGGCTCTCAGGTTCAAAGGGGTGCCAGAAGCTTATGTTGTCGTTATCGAAGACATGTTCTTCCGATCAAAGTCTTTGATTCGGACTGCTTTTGGCGTCACCAAACCCTTCCCGTTCACTATGGAGGTTCAGCAACCACCATGGGTGTTCATGTACGCTGATGTCTAAGACAAACAGCGTCTAGGGGCCGCTTGAAAATGGCCGACTGAAAAGAAATGTGCTAAAGATCAAGTACATGAGTTGCGTACACGTAGTATTTTATAAATGTTTTCAAATATTTTTTATCGAAGAAATTAAAAGAAAATATTATGATGTGTATTGTGTATTTATATGTATTTGCTATCTGTGAGACTAAAAAGTGCTGCGCACCATATTTGAATATAGCTTGAAAAAGCACGATATTTTCCTAGTGATTATTGACTACGTTACAAAAACAAGACCATCATTTGGCCAGTACTTCTGTGTATATGTACGATACGTGGTCTGTCAGCGTTATTTTAAGGAAATCCAGACAACCCCAAAAGCGCTGGCTGGACTTTTTAGAGAATGATATGAGAACCAATGGTCTTACTTTGGACGATACTCAAGACTTAGAATCTATCTGACTTATCGAACGAACTAAAGAACGAGAGATCTGGGAACTAGTTCGTTAATTTCTTCTGTGGGAGCTGTCCTCCGCACTAGTTCGTTCGCGAATTGTACAAGTCTATTGTCAACAATGGTAATTTCTATAATAGAGGTATAATAAAATTTTATCAAGAAGTAACTTTGCAATTCGTTAACTTAAGTTAAATTTATCATCTGGAAAACAACGCACTCCTAGAAAATAGAATAACTAATGTACGTTGTAATAGAAGAACATTGCGGAGTGCGAGCGTGCACAAGAAAACAAGGTATTCGCTGATGATGATGAACTAAATGTGGAGTTGCGCCAGTTTGTGATGCGTGTGCCGAAACCTATCCTGCACCGAGGTGCGACGAGACATCGAGGAAAACTTTTGATTGCAGTGCCGGGTCGGGCGTGGGTGGTATACCACCGCTTCCAAGGACTCGTGCCACACGTGCACACACAAATATCGTGCATAATAGTGAAATGTTGTAATTATGTGGTTTTTCAAGAGATTATGTACATACAATGTTAGTCTGTAAGGTATATGTATGGCTTATGTATGGGTTATTGATAATAAAGTACTCTTCGTAAAAAAACTTGAGTTTTTATATATTTTACGAATTCATCATTCTTGTTTGATACCAAATCGTGTTCAGTGTAAAAAACAAAGCCATTTTTATCATAGATTTTCATTAAACAACAAGAAATAATGTGAAAAGGTTATGTTGTTTGTCAATAAAATCAAGATTAGCGACTTTAAACCGGCGGCCATGCCCATTTAAGTTAAACGTTTATTTAAATCGAGATGAAGGGTAAAACCGCGACGTGCAAGACGTTGAACTGAAATGATGCCAAAATGGAGTTTATTTTACGATTAAACGTCGTTTATCGCAAAGCTGCAAGTCACCCTTAGTGTCTGGGAGAAAGAAACAGTGTTAAGAAACGGTGCCTCACAAATAAAGTAATTTAATGATTTAAGCGGGCTTGCAGCACAATACTAATCAAGAGTTGATTCTAAACTCGATTTAACTTACATGTCATTCGTATATTTAAATTCAGATAAGAGATAAATCAACATTTATCTAAGAGCTGAAAGTCCGCCTTAAGTAATAATCTTTCTTTCTACCTGCCCTTATCCCACCTTAATGTGGGGTCGGCGCAACACACTTTTTCAAGCATGTTGCAGGATTTGGCTACGTTTTTACGTCCGGCTGCCTGACTGACGTCAACCTCCTCTGGGGATCCAGTCCCGGGCAAATTACATTAGAAACTGATTTACACGACCTGGGAATTGAACCCATGACGTCTCGGTCCACAGCCCATAAATGAATATTGCTGCCACTATACCAAGGAGGCGACTAAAGTAATAACACAAGTAGTAATCGTAAATACATCACAGTTTGTTTGCAGTAGCCTTATCAGTTATTGAAACTTTACATTTTGTTCATTCATAGCATTATCTTATCAGAGTTTAGGACGCCCTAATAAATCAAAGTTACTAAAAAAATCTATGATCGTAAATTACGTTAATACGACAACCGCTTTAGACTGCTCGAGCTCGATGCCCATCTATGACATTTGTATAACATATTAACCAAATCTCATCAGGAGCCCAACCATGAGTTTTTTGGCATTTCTCGCTAGCGAGTACGTAAAATATTTGTATGACAAACACCCGAACGCCTCTACAAGATTCAGAGTTTAAAACGTTTTTCATACAAGTTATTTGACGTAGTCGCTAGCGAGAAATGTAAAAAAACTCATTGTCGACCTAAAGCCATGTCAATACGAATTCGATTGTAAAAAAATACCTTTATGGTAACTTGTGACACTCGATTCGATTTCGACTAAGATTCGATTTCATTTAGTGACTTAAAATCCACCGAAATCAAGTAAAAAGTGGACTAATGTCGCCTTAAAAATTACCAAATGACAAATTTTCGAATTAGCGCACTTTTTAACTCGTTTTCGATGGAATTTGAAGTCACGAAATGAAATCAAATCGCATTCTAAATCCAATCGAGTGTGAAAGTCAGAGGACTGTACGGTTAATAGTTATTAAAAATCGCAAGTTTAAAAACTTAACGGACCGACTTCAAATCCGATCGTGACCAAATTCATATGGGACCACTCTTGAAATAAGCTCTATCGAACACAAAAATAATTTTGAAAATCGGTCCACATTTGGCGGAGATATCGCGTAACATACGAAAAAAAATTACAGACGAATTGAGGACCTCCTCCTTTTTGGAAATCAGTCGAAAATCTGTAACAGTGATTTGATTCAAGTGGCAACCCTAATAATTATTATCTCTGGCAAATATTTCGTACTTATCAAAAAGTATTTCGTTTGTAAACATACACAGACCTTGGATTACGATCTGTGATTATGATATAAATATTTAGGTAACGTTGTCGACTAAGGCACCTGACAAACGGACGTCTTTTATTCGATCGAGCATTTTTCTGGCTGTTTTCTGGTACGATGCCGATTATACGATACCATTCGAATTTGACATCGATGCGACTTCATTTAGTGACTTAAAATTCCACCGAAATTGAGTTAAAAAGTGCGTTAATGTTAGATTATATCCGAGAACTTGTCATTTGGTCATTTTTAACGTGACATTAGTGTCAAGAGCCAGAGGGCAGGTGTGCGTCCCCATGGACGGTCCAAAAAGCGCCAGGGTAGACGTTTTGAAGTAAAATTTGAGAAGCAATGGTCTCCCTGTGGATGATGCTCAAGACCTGGCGAAGTGGAAGCGTTTAAGTAAGAAGGCAGACCCTGGCATTAGGCCGGGATAACGCCACGATAAAGATAAAGGATAAGAGGAAGGGAATAGGAATCGGGAAAGTGGAGGGTACGTCGGATATTCAAACAATTAAACTTATGACATAATTATGACATCAAACATATGTATATAGGACAGATCCGAAAGAACCGCCGAATGCTCATACACTTAAGGTCGCCTTATGGCGTTTAAGGCCGCCTTATCTGTCAAAATTATATGGTGAAAATCAATGCAAGAAGCCGTTAAAGTTGAGTAGCGTTTGATCATTCTGGCGTAAATAAGTCTAATCGGCCAGTGTGCACTCAGCCTATAGCGACTACATTGAATTGCATAATAACAAGGACATCCACTTATATCCACATTTGATAGGCATCGAAAACTTTATTACATTGTCAAAACGGTAATCGTTGCTCGAATAAATAAATAACATATTTTTACGATCGCGAGGAACAGTGTTTTACCACTTCCGCGCCGCCATGTCTTGGGGAAGCCATGACGGTTATGTCGAAGTCGCCGGTGTTTCGGTCCAGCGCCATAGGCCTTACCAGGCCGCCTAGCATGTGCGCCTCGAGAACATTTTATCTACGCTTTTTTTCCTGTTATAACCGGTTTTCACTATTTGTCTACGGAGACTAACATGCGTCCTCGTCTATTTTCATACAATATAGTCGACAACACGTAGACAACATCTCGACAATCGATCATTGGGATATCTCGTGGCGCGCATGCTAGGCGGGCAGGAATATTTACGCACTTCTCATCTTTAAGATTGTGATCTATTGAGCGAACTTGGACTAAGTCCAAGTCAAAGAAACGAACCCAGAGAGAATTTGAAATTTTTAAATCGTATTTTGAATTAGTGAGAGTCATTTTTCACAAAAAAATCTTTGCTTAGTCTGTCTGTTAGTGTTGTAGAAAATGGCTCGAAGTTCGATTTAAATCCAAATTCTCATTGAGTTAGTTTTTTTCGTTTCGGACCCACCGTACCACCGGCCGTACCCCTGGTGGTACGGTGGGTCTTTGAAAGTTAAACGGTACCACCAGCTAATAGTGTTGTATAACCACGCTACAGACCCACCGTACCCCCGGGCTTACCCTTCATAGCTACCAAATACGCTTATTGTAGTAGGGGAATAAGTCTTAAACCAATATGTTCCTAAGTATTTTATGAACTTTATCATTTGTTCCATGCCATCAGTCTCAGATTTTAAATATTGAAACCCACGTTGAATCTCGCCATCTGAAACAAGCGGCAAGGCACTCGCAAGAGATACTATTCTTCGTCCTGGTTTATTTTTGGTACATCGAAAAGACTTCGTTTTCTTCCAAATATTGCGAGTCCAATGGTAATAACACACCGTAATGAAATATTTGGGAATATTTGGCTTGTGCCGATGATAACGGTATTTATCACAAAGAAAAGCAGTTCCGCCATTTATTTTGATACAATCCATGCCTATCGAGTTTTCAATATTGTCCATTATAGAAACTGGTAACTAATATATAGAAATTATTTAAATAATTTATTGCATAAGTTAAATTTGACTTTCTTAAAAAAAACGTTTATAAAATTGTTACAGTTCTAATAAAGAGATCGAATTGCGTAGTGTGTCATATAATATTGCCGCTTTGAAACATAAATTGAATATGCTGTTAGTGTAAGTGTAAAAAAACTTACCGTCTACCATAGCACCAGGGCTGCAGGGGTACGGACAGTGATACGGTAGATAACGGCACATCACTACTGTCACTTTATATGGTGGTACCGTTTAACTTTAAAAGACCCACCGTACCACCAGGGGTACGGCCGGTGGTACGGTGGGTCCGAAACGGTTTTTTTGACTCAGTCTTACTCGAAGTTCACTTTATAAATATCAGCCATAGTTCTGACCCTACAGTAATATAAGAGAAGACAATAATCGAGCGTGTCAAGAGCTACGAGAGACTTTCGGTCTCACAAAACCCAGACAAGAAACTAATATTCGTAGAGCACACAAACATTTGTCTAGGTACGAGGATCGAACCCGCATAAGGTCAAGAAACCTAGTCTTTTGACCCGATACATTTCAAATCAAATCAAATTATTTATTGACTCCATAAGATGTTTAAACATCATTTAGATACCGTCAAATTGTTACTGTACCGCCAGTTCGGAAGGCCGTTTTGCCAGAGAAGAACGAGCAAGAAACTCCGGCACTAATGTCACGGTAAAAAATATCAAATGACAAGTTCTCAAATTTAAGCAACATTAGCGCAGTTTTTAACTCGATTTCGGTGGATTTTTATGACAATATATATAGAATCGAATTCAAAGTCGCATCGAGTGTCAAGAGTAAGGGGACAGTTTCCACAAGCAGCACCCGTTCACGAGTATGACGCATGTGCCAGCCATCGATATATCTTTTTAACAGGGATACCGGCGAGTTATCTGTATGTATAAAGTACGTATAGTATTTTTCCACGCGTCTAAAATCTTATATTATGGGCATATACATCATTATTGTATTGATAATTTGTAAATCAAATTATTCAAAAAGGAAAAAGACAAAAGAAAAAAAAAGAAATGGTGACAATTGATGATGAAAAAAATAAGCCCGGAGATTTTTTCTGCCTTTCTTCTTCGGGTTGTCATCCGTAGGTAGCTAGAGAAAGGCTGGTAGGTTAGCTAGGATAGGGCCTCACGCACCAATCCCAACTGCTTCCAGTATTTCCAGTCAATCCCCTGCCACCATTCCTGCCATATGCCATTCCCATACAATCCATTCCCTTACACTCTATTCCTATCTCTCCTTATCACCCTATCTTAGCCATCCCATCGTTATTATGTCCATACTTGCCTGCCTGTGGTCAAATTGAAATATATAATGTAAATTATATTAATCCTAATTTAAACATTTACTTGTGTTGAATTGTCATAAGTGCTTTTATACATGCCTACGTGATCAATAAAGATTTTTATTTTTATTTTTATTGTAAGAACTAAGAACATAATGACTGCAGCCGACATCGGAATTTAAAGAATGAATAATTAAGTAACAAGTCCACGGAAATATTCCTCAAGGCTCTGTTATGTGACTTCTTGTATAAGTGGCAATTAATAAAATATTTAATAAATAATACTAATATTGACTCCTTGGTCTAGTGCCAGCGTATATGGCCTGTGAACCGTGAGGTCCTGGTTTCGATGCCCAGGTCGAGCAAACTGAAATTTTTAATTTTACTTGCCCGGGATTGGGTCCTCCAGAAGGGGGTTGACGTCGTAGCCAGCTAGTCGTAAAAACTAAGCCAAATCATTTCTACAACATGCCTAAAAAGGGTGTTGTGCCAACCCCATATTAAAGTGGGATGAAGGAAGGTCTAGTCGCAGCGTATATCGCCTATAAACCTGGAGGTCCTGGGTTCGATTCCCAGGTCTGGCGGGGTGTTTTTATAACACTATTTTATGGGGACTGGATCCCATAAAGGGATCAGAGTTGACGTCAGGCAGGCAGCCGGTTGTATAAACTAAGGTCTTTAGGTCTGCATATGGTAAGAATAAATGATTAAATGTCAAATAATGCAATTAAAAACAATCATTCCGTTAATTGCCTAATATCTGGATGTTGTGAGAATAACCGCCCTTTTATTCATGTTAAATAAATAAAATGAGAAAGTAATTTTCCAATTATATGTCAAATAAATGCAATTACAAATGCATTTAGAACATGAAATCCATTCATTAAAAAATACAAAGTGACCTTGTATCCAAACAGAATAAGTAATGAGCATTTTAATATGCAAGTGTTATCGTTTATAAAACATGTAATTTAATCATGTTTTGTGTCATAACAGTCTGGTTACGATCATAAAAATAAATTTATCTTTATTAACTCGTGTCAACGGAATTGCTTGTCTTATTTACAAACAGAAAGTAGATATGAACACAAAGCTACCTTATAAAAGTAAAAATAGTTTAATCATTTATTAAATACCGGCAATTCAGCCCCGGTTGCTGAAAGAGTCAATTTGATTTTGACGAACTGTCAAAATACCGACTCGGTGGCGTAGTTGTATTTCGGTACGACTACCGTCCTGTCTCGGGCAAAGAAATAAATAATAAAATAAATGGCTTGATACTGACGGAATCGATTCGATACCCGGGCGGGCATAATGATATTGGATTTTTTAAATATCAGTCTGGAATTTGTATCCGATATGGCGATAGGCTCGCCCCCTATCACATCTGGGACGGAACTAGGTTCGGCTAGACGTGATTGTTCTAGTTTGCTAGTGCGCCTCTGCATACCCTTTCGAGGATACAGGCGTGAGCTTATATATGTATGCCAAAATACTTCGTGATTCTGAAATCAAAGGCTTATTCGCTTTGAACATTCTAATTTAAGAAATGATGTCAAATTGATTTTGAATTTCAATTAACAACACTAATTTGATTTGGAATCAAGTTTTTGATGAGCAACACCCGTTTAGCACTGATGTCATCCTAGATTCTAGACAAGTTATTCCCAAAGTGCGCGATAACGCTCCCTTATAGGCACTAGACTTTACAGGGGACGGTAAAGGGCCCAGAGGTTACGCGAATGTTACTCATTGAAATCAAATTTGTGTTTACGCATTTTATCCTTCGAAGCATAGGGGATAAAATAATAACAAATTGCGATCAAATACGTAAAAACTAGTCGCCATGAAGGCACGCAACATTTTAGTATGAGTTATATTTAACTGCCTCGGTGGCATGGTGGTATTTCGGTACGAATACGGTTCTGAGGTCTCGGGTTCGATCCCCGGGTCGGGCAAAGTGATATTGCATTTTTTTATATCAGCCCCGAGTCTGGAATTTGTGCCCGATATGGCGATAGGCTCACTTTTGGGGTTACAGGCGTGAGCGTATGTTATGTCAAACAAGATTGTCAAAGGGGCGATAGACGTTATACGTAAAAGTTTGGGAACCTATGATCTAGACTAATGCACGACCTAAATGTCTGTTGGCACGAGTGTCTGCATGTGCTTTACATTAAGAGAAAGGGGACGGAGGCGTTTGGACAATATCCGTGTCTGTTCATGTCACGATTTAAGAACGGTGAAACATTATGGCGCGTACACACCGAACGAAGACGAACGAATCATGCCTGTTTCATTCCCACAACAGCGAAAGTTTGTTTGTGTGAACGGAACAGTATAGATTCGTTCGCCTTCCTTCGGCCGGTGTGTACTCGCCATTAGGCCGCGTGTTTCGGATGACCTTCGGCACTTAGGTTGTTTATAGGTCGCCTATTTTAGCCTCCGTGGCGCAGCGGGCAAGTAGCCGGCTATGAAACGTGAGGTCGCGGGTTCTATTCCCGCACCGAGACAAATGTCTGTGTGTCAGATATTTGCTTCGGGTCTGGGTGTTGTGAGACCGAAAGTCTCTCATAGTCTCTGACACCCACGATACAGGTTATACCTAGTGTGGGGTCAGGACTAGGTGTGTAACTGTTGGGTGTATTTATTTATTTACAGGTAAATGGGGAGCACACAAATTTGTCGCGGTGAGGAAATCGAATCCCCGGCCTCTCGTTTTATAGCCGGCTACTCCCTCGCTGCGCCGCGCCGCGGAGGCTGTCAATAAATAATTATTTATCCTTCAGAACAAAACTCGCAACCAAACACAACCCGAAATGCAAAACGCAAAAAGCATCACGAAACATTCCAATGCGTCGTATTCTTTTATTTTCCCATTGTATTTTGGCTGTAACAAAAACTGCACGGTTATAGCGAAGTAAATTATTGGCTGTCAGACTCTGGGACCCGAGGGCCAACCAAGACCTCCGAAGGGAATTACTTTTTTATGCTATGCAAATTATTAATAAAATTAGTTACACGAGTTTTTGTTTAGTCCTAATTGCCATTTGATTCTTACCAAGAAACATCGCTGCATCTGATAATATATAGGGTGTTTCATAAAGTTGCTATCAATAATACCACATTACATAATATATGCTCACCCCTGTATCCCCGAAGGTGTAGGCAAAGGAGCACTAGTGAACTAGTACACCCACATTTCGCCGAGCTTAGTTCCGTCCCAGATGTGATAGGGGGCTAACCTATCGCCATATCGGGCACAAATTCCAGACTCCGGGCTGATATGGAAAAATCCAATATTTGCCAGACCCGGGGATTAAACCGGGACCTCAGGTCGGTAGTAGTACCGCCATACAACTACGCCACCGAAGCAGTCAATAATAATAACAACTATATATATGTTGTGGTAGTAGATCGATTGACGCGCCGGGCGATGCTTATTGATGTTACGATTCAGCATGATGAGAACCTTGTGAAAGCCGAAAAAGACAAAATGTCGAAATATTTAGACATGGCACATGAGGTTACTCGCATGTGGGATGTGGATTCAACAATCATTGTTCCGATAGTCATTTCTGCCCATGGTTTAATACCACTGAGCCTCGACCAACACCTCAAGAGGCTCTCGGTTGGTGTTTGGGTCAAGAGCCAAATGCAGAAGGCAGTATTACTGGATACGGCACGAATTGTGAGGAGGTTCCTCACTCTGGGGTCCTAACCGCCGGTGGCTTGGGTCCCGAGCCTCGCCATCCGAGGGGAATATTTTTAAATGTATTTTTTATAGCATATATTTAAAAATGTTAAAAAAAAACCTTAATAATGAAGTGTACACAACTACCTTTATATCAATAATAACTACCCTTAAAGAGGGGATGGCTAGCAATCTAGCGGTAAAGTTTAAAATTTCGTGAGATGATAATCTAGGTGTTATATAGAGGAGAAAGTAACTCTAGCTTCCTTTTTAAAAATGTGCACCTTCGACACTGACGAATATCCTACCACCAGCATAATTTTCTATAAATAAAATAAAATAAAATAAAAATCTTTATTGATCACGTAGGCATGTAAAAAAGCACTTATGACAAGTCAACACAAGTAAATTTTTAAATTAGGATTAATATAATTTACATTATATATTTGAATTTAACAACTATGAATCGAAAAGTCATTTTATCCTCAAAATATTTATTTTTTTCAGAAGAATCTTATCTACATGAACGAAGACAGGAGCACCAACTAGTTCTTATTCAGCGAGCATGTGAAACAGCGATAGCTCAGTTGGGTGTGGTACGGACTGCCGAGACGAGTGTCTGAAGTTCGAGACTAACCCCAAAATGGAGCATACACCTCTGACTTCTCTATGTTAAATGTGTTTTCATTGTAAATATCGCTTGCTATAACGGTGAAAGAAAACATCGTGAGGAAACCTGCATACCCGAGAATTTTTCCTCACGAAATTCGAAGATATGTGAAGTCTACCAACCCGCATTATGCCAGGGTGGTAGACTAAGGCCTAATCCCTCTCATTAGTAGAGGAGGCCCGTGCCCAGCAGTGGGACAGTAATATTACAGGGCTAATATTGTTATTTTTTAAGTTTAAGTCAATGAATAGAAAACTTAAACACAAAACGTCAATGACCCAGACAATTGTCTAAATCTGACAAAAAACGCCAATATATTAGTCTGTATCACAAAAACGCATTATGAGGCAATAAAATACCTTGTCGCGTACATAAAAATCTGCTATATTTGCTATTCTTTAGCAAAATTCAAGGTACAGCAAAAAATCTAAGGTCGTTGGCCGATTTTGTAACTCGCTAAAGTAAAGCAAATATTTGATACAACATTTGCGAACGTTTATGGCGCATTTTTGCATTAATTTGACAGGACGATGGAACTTACTTTTTGTCGGTTCCTTGGTCTAGTGGCAGCATATATGGGCTGTGGACCGGGAGGTCGTGGGTTCGATTCCCAGGTCGGACAAAGCGAATTTTCTAATTTAATTTGCCCGGGACTGGATCCCTCATAGGGGGTTGACGTCAGTCAGGCAGCCGGTCGTAAGAACTTAGTCAAATCATTTCTGCAACATGCTTGAGAAAGTGTGTTGCGCCGACCCCACATTAAGGTTGGACAGCCTCCGTGGCGCAGCGGGCGAGTAGCCGGCTGTGAAACGTGAGGTCGCGGGTTCGATTCCCGCATTGAGACAAATGTTTGTGTGGCCCACAAATGTTTGTTTCAAGTCTGGGTGTTGTGAGACCGAGCGTCTCTCATAGTTTCTGACACCCACGATACAGGATATACCTAGTGTGGGGTCAGGACTAGATGTGTGACTATTGGCATATTAATATATTATTGTATTTAGAAATAAGTTGACATTTTGAATTATAATTTTATATATCATGTATTGTCTGGACTTTAAAAGAGGCGATAACCCTTGAGTTTGTTTCGGCATTTCTTCTCAGGGATAGCCACGAAATGCCGCCGCCATTATTACATTATCAATATCTTAAAATCAATATATTATACTCGTAATTGACATGTGAAAGTGGTATAAAATATCCTATTTGCAGAATAAATTTGAATTTGAATTTGAGTGTATTTAAGGTGGGATAAGGGCAGGTAGAAAGATGGAACTTACTTTTAAAGAAAATTTACTCTTAATATAATAAAGCGTATTAGCTTTGACCGCACGAGTGATTTCGCAGTTCCGGACTTCGTTTCGTACGTTTTGCTATTCTATGTAGCTCACGTGTCCGACCGATATCGGTGCCTTAAGTTTCGTTTCGTAGAATGCTATGCTGTAAACCGTTTGACAGCTCACTCTTCGGTGTTTGACATTTATTTGATCCACGTTCATCTACCTCTATATTAGTGTGTGCGGTAGAGTAACGGTGCGATATCGTTTATCCGATAACGTTTTATGGAATAGACACCCAGTTACAAGTGTTATTTATTATACGGATTCATCGGGGCGAAAGTCATTACATAACAATCTCACGCCTGTATGAAGGGGTAGGCAAGATGCACTAGCGACTAAAACACCCACATTTCGCCGAGCTTAGTTACATCCCAGATGTGATAGGGGGCGAGCTTATCGCCATATCGGGCACAAATTCCAGACTCCAGGCTGATATGGAAAAATCCAATATCACTTTGCCCGACCCGGGGATCGAACCCGAGACCTCAGGACGGTAGTCATATCGAACTACAACCACGCCACCGAGGCAGTCCGTTCTTTACCATGTGCTCAGAGTAAACTTTTTTTATGAGTAAGGCCCAATGTGATTAATTTTATTTGTACTTATAAAAATATTTAAGCGCTGCTTATCTTTAACCATAGGTTGTCCCTTTCATTTTTAAACAATGTAACGCAAGAAAAAAAGTGACAGGCTATTCTTAGCGAAAAGATAAGCGAAAATGTTTTTATGAGTAAGGGTCAATTAATTTTATTTGTAAACAACATAATCTTATGAGTTGAATCATTATTCATTAGGAATCAAATCAATATGTCAAGGTTCATATAATAATATGTATCATTATATTGGATAAGGGCGACCACACGCAATGTAAAAATAAGAATAAATAAATAACACCCAACAGTCGAGAATCCCAAGATCGAGTCTTGTGTCGTGGGTATCAGGAAATACGAGAGACTTTCGGTCTCGCAACACCCAGACCCGAACAAATATCTGTGGGCCATACAAACATTTGTCTCTGCCTTCAAAATCAACAAGTATTATTCGTAGTTTTTTTTTAAAGCAGCAGAGACCGTTATTGTTTTCTATAATAAACTAATAATCATACTTCTCAGGATCAAGGAAACATTCCGAGACACTGATGGAATTTTTTAATGTCAGATAATATTTTACTACCGCGTAATAAAGCCTAGACGTGATTATTTTTAAATAAAACACGAGGAAGCAAAGAAAATATGATGTCACAATGATAAATGGTTTAAATTATAAACTGTGCCTACCCAAGGTTACGAAGATAGATAAATCTACAAGACGCCACGTTATTGAGTTCTTATTTCTACCCGCCAAATTCCTCGATGTGGGGTCTGTCTAAAACACTTTATAAGCATGTCGCAGAAATAATTAGGCTTTATTTTTCCGACCTGCTGCTCCATCCTGGGAAATCCATTACCGGGCAAATCATGTGAGAAAATTATCCCACCTTTGACACTTGATTCGATTGCAACTACGATTCAATTTCATTTATTGACTTAAACTTCCACCTAAATCGAGTAAAAAAGGGCGCTAATGTCGCATTATATTCCAGAGCTTGTTATTTAGTCATTTTTAACGCGACAATAATGCACTTTTACCTCGATTTCGGTGTAATGAAATAGAATCGTAATTAAGATCGAATCGAGTGTCAAAAGTCAAGGGGCTGACCTGGGAATCGAACCCAGGATCACTCGATTCACAGCCGATATAAACTGCTACTGGACCAATGAGGCGACATTATAGAGTACTCCGGCTTACTAAAGTGTACTTCACATACCTAGAAACTTTAATTATACAGCAAGAAGTAATATTGAAACGTCACGCTCTTCGTCGGTAAAATTTAGAAACTTTAACTATCTTTAATGGTAATCTGGTTAACGTTTATTTAAATCGAAATTTAAATTAAATAGCTGACGTGCGTGACGTTTTTGAGTAGACAGTAACGTCTACAGCACGAATGGCTCGGCTGAACCGGTTTGATAGCACTTTCAGCATTTCTTTTTGCATCTTGGGTGTCTATGGACGGTGGAGATCACTTACCATCAGATGACCCATCTGCTCGTTTGCCAGTCTCTGCTATAAAAAAAAACGAGGTAGAGTTTATGCTAAAATCGAGCATATTTTAAAATAAATCGAAAGCTACAAGACGCCTTTAGTGGTGAGGCGTCTTCAAACTTGAGAGTAATTGGTCTGTGTCCCTGTTAAGTGGTCTAAAGACCAGTGTTTCTTGTTCTGGCAATACCTCGCCCTTTAATATATCAAGGTTGTTTATAACAAATAATTACTTTTCACTTCGATTGATTAGTATTGCGGCCCGAGTAGGAAATTTTCTGACAATCGTAAATATATTCGAGCTCGATGCGCGTCTATGAAATTAATATGAAATTATGGGGATTTTGACGGGAAGTCTGACAGAGTGGGAGTCCCTTGTTAAAATTAATTCATATTATTCAAGTTAGGCATTAAAAGTATCACTGGTCTCGCGCCAACATTAAATACCGTATAATAACCGTACAAAGAGCTGCAAAAAATGCACTCAACGATAGCACAATTTTACAACGACCTCTATACCGTACCTTATGGTATGAACTTGGAGCTCTTTCATAATTTGCCGTTTACGGATTCAATTTAAAACAGAATTCGGATAAAAAAGGCTGTTGTATAAGATCCGTTAGAAACGATATATCTCTTTGGCTTGAAGTAAGAAAAAATGGTATAATAATATAATATTAGCCCTGTAATATTACTGTCCCACTGCTGGGCACGGGCCTCCTCTACTAATGAGAGTTAGGACTTACCGACGAATGTTCATACATTTAAGGCCACCTTATGTCATTTAAGGCCGCCTTATCTGTCAAAATTGTGTGGCGAAAATCAATCTAAGAAGCTGTTAAAGTTGAGCAGTTTGACCATTCGGGCGTTAGTCTACCACGCTGGCCTAATGCGGGTAGGCAGACCGGGTAATTCTCGGGTATGCAGGTTTCCTCACGAATGTTTTCCTTCACCGTTATAGCAAGCGATAATTCACAATGAAAACACACTTTAGAAAATTCAGAGGTGTGTGGTCCGTTTCGGTATTGGTCTCGAACCTCCGGCACTTGTCTCGGCAGTCCATACCTCACTGAGCTATCGCTGCCTTTTAACAAAACTTGTAAGAAAACAAAAATTGATTGAAGAACTGCGGGGTACGACTAGCTCGCCTGTATTCCCGAAGGGGTAGGCAGAGGCGTTCTAGCGAACTAGAACACCCACATCTCGCCGAGCTCAGTTCCCGAGTCATAGGGGGCGAGCCTATCGCCATATCGGTCACAAATTCCAAATTCCATGCTGATACTGAATGAAAACCCAATAGAACCTTGCCCGAGGATCGAACCCGAGACCTCAGCGGCCTGAGCAGGAAAATTTCTGACAACCGTAAATGTATTCGAACTCGATGCGCGTCTATGAAATTTGTATGAAATATTAACCAAACGTCATCAGTGCGCAGCGAACTCGAATACATTTACATTTACATTAGTTTTTCGTGCTCGGGCTACAGGTCGGTAGTCGTACCGCGCATGCAATACAACTCAGCCACCGAGACAGTCAGTTTTGGAGGTTTGAGAGCGCTAGGAACGTTGAAAGTGCAGTAGGGTCTTCGGCCCATTCGATCTCGACGCCTATGATGTGTGTGTGCGTGTGGCACTTTTGTACAGGCGCGTTTTTTTATAGCAGATTGGCAAATGAACAAACGGGTCCCCTGATGGTAAGTGATCTCCACCTCCCATAGACACCCATGACACTAAGAATTATGGGCGCGTTGCCAACCTAAAAGGAGGGAATTGAAGGGGAAGGGAAAGGGAGGGGGGTATGGACCACCGGAAATCTCACTCACCGAACGAAACGCGACAGCAAGCTGCCACTTTACGTCGGTTTTCTGTGAGAGAGTGGTATCAAACCGGTCGAGCCGACCCATTCGTGCTGTAGACGGAACTGTCTACAGCATGGCTCTACAACTCAAAAGTTTGTTGCATGGCTTCTCTGTGGCGTCCGTTTAACTATAGACGAAATGGTGTCCTTCTTTTTCTTTACATCCGTGGTTTGAAATTTGATATATCATTCGATTTTTCCGTTACCTAGATTTCTAGATTTTTGAAGTGTTTATTGTTTAAAATGCAACCTAGTTTTGAATGTAGTACAACAAAACGTCTAAAATATGATGCATTTGAACAAACGTGGGCTCTTTGATATTCAACAATAATAAATATGTCTGTACTACAATAAATTCTTTTAAAATTTGTTTGTGGCATTAAAAAACAGTAATGTGTTTTCCTACTGATTTCTTAAGTTTGCGCGAATGTTATAATACATTGAAATAAAACTATATTTACGGATTCTATCACGATTTGGTCCTTGGACAAATGACACCTCAGTCTGACCCGTGACCACGAAGACTGCAAAGCCTTCGAAACGTCGGGAATAAAAATTAAAACCAAATCGTGATAGAATCCGTAAAAATAGTTTTATTTCAATGCGTTTTCCATTTGGATCAAAGAACTCCAAAGTTTGCAACCCCTTTCACGCCTTTAGCAGTGGAATTTCAAAATATTTCAGCCTCCGTGGCGCAGCGCGCGAGTAGCCTGCTATGAAGCGAGAGGCCACGGGTTCGATTCCCGCATTGAGAAAAATGTTTGTGTGGCCCACAGATATTTGTTACAAGTCTGGGTGTTGTGAAACCGAAAGTTTCTCATAGTCTCTGACACCCACGATACAGGTCGATTCTCTAAGAAACGCCACAACGTTGCGATCGACGCCTCGCTCCCGCAGCGCACATCGTTGAGATCGACGTAGCGTTCAACGCTGGGTCTTAGAGAATACCATTTTCCATACACATAATATGTCAAACGCCTCGCTAGAGAGAGCTAGTTCGCATAAGCGCCGTCATCACGCATGCGTTAGTGCGTGTGCTTTGTACCTTGCTGAATACAAAAATGAAAACATCGTTGCCGCAACGATGCCACAACGTTGATTTCACAAATGAAACCTAAGAGAATCGACCTGGTAACTGGTACAAATGAGATAGAGATGTTGCATTTCAGATACTTATTGATGCCACAAGCCACGGAGGCTGTTGAAGATCCTGCCAGCAAGGACATATAATTTGATAATTATGCATCAAAGATTTTACATATTTGATTACCAATAAAAGTTATCGCTAATTTTACGTCTACTGCATTTTGATGTAAGATTTTTAATGACTCGTAGAGAAGGTTAAATATTTGTTCGATATCGTAATTTGTTTTAATAAATAATTTTAAAATATCGTTTTTGAATTAATTAAATAGACGGTCTGATGTGTCACTTCCTTGTGACAACAGTATTTGGCCTATGAGAGTTTGATTCCCAGGCCGGGAAAAGCTTTTTCTAACCCGACTTGGACTGAACTATATTTTTATTAAACTTGATCCCCCAGAGGGAATTACCGTCAGACAGGCAGTTGGTCGTAAAAAGTAATCCGAAACCTTTCCGCAATATGGTTGAAAAGTTGAGCCAATCCTACATTGGAGTGGGGTAAGGGTGGAAAAAAACACTTGAAAACACAGTACCAACTATAAAATACTAAAATTGAATACCTAAATAAATATACCTAAAAATCATATACATAGTCCTGACCCCACACTAAAATCGAGTCTTGTGTCGTGACTATTGGGAACTATGAGAGACTTGCGGTCTCAATACCCAGATCGGCCAGATCAGAAACAAATATCGGTGGGCCACACATTTATCTCGGTGCAGGAATCGAACCCGCGGCCTCTCGTTTCACAGGAGGCTGTCAATACTCAGAAGTCAGAACACGTCATTTTCTAAATAAATATCATCTAAATATAGTCACGTAAACAAATATTACGGACAAACACACCTACCTACATATTCTCCAAATATACTCTACAAACAACTGTGATAATAAAAAAATAACGTTACTTCATCGCAAAGACATTCAACAGTATGTACATAGACGGGACAACAGCGCGAAACTTTTGATCCAAAAGTCATGACCTCGTGGTCATAAGTCACTCAGTCGTTGAAACAAGGAAGGCCGTGCCACCGTAAAAATGTTTAGAACTTCATAATCATCATCATAAGCTCACGCCTGTATCCCCGAAGGGGTAGGCAGAGGTGCACTAGCAAACTAGAACACCAACATTTCGCCGAGTGTTTTTTATTATTTTCATTCATTAGTTAGTTCAGTCCCAGATGTGATAGGGGGCGAGCCTATCGCCATATCGGGCACAAATTCCAGACTTAGAATTTTTTGAATTTTAGTAATAAAATTGTCTTTGATTCTTGAACTTTTGCAGAACATTCTAGAGTAATGTGTAATAAGCGTCCTCGCATTGTTATAAATGCTAGATGACGTTACTGACGTTTGAAATCTATCTTTCGAACGAATTAAAAAAAGGAGGATGTCCTCAATTCGTCTGCATTTTTTTTTGTTACGCGATATCTCCGCCGAATATGGACCGATTTACAAGATTATTTTTGTGTTCAATAAAGCATTTTCCAAGAGGGGTCCGATATAAATTTGGTCACGATCACATAAGTTTTGGAGCCGGTCAGTAAAATTTTTAAACTTATTTGTATGGGATCTTGCTTGATTTGTGATTATTTAGAAATATGGAAATAAATACACCCAACAGTCACTCACCTAGTCCTGACCCCACACTAGGTATAACCTGTATCGTGGGTGTCAGAGACTATGAGAGACGTACAGTCTTACAACACCCAGACTTGAAACAATCTGTGGACCACAGAAACATTTGTCTCAATGCGGGAATCTAACCCGCGGCCTCCCGCTACACAGCCGGCTTCTCGCCCACTGCGCCACGGAGGCTGTAATTTTTTTTTTTTTCTTTATTTAAAGAGCTTAGTCTAACTTAAGACTATGTCGCTCTATACATATTCAATTGGTATACTAACATCTGCGATTTAGTGCTATTTTTACTAACCTAAGGAGCTTCTTGAAATCTGCCGACAGGGGGCAGCCCAAGATACTGTTACATGCGCCGGTACCGTTCAACATGTCCCAGCATTCTATACGTCGGTCTTCGTAAGGCTGTCATTTGTAAGGAATCTTGCTAGATAGCCCCTCTACAGTTAGTATTATTTAAATAGTCACGGGCGGCTCGGCCTCCGGTGGCCCATACGCTAATGGAACATATATATGTGCCGCCTCTGACGGGTTAATATCTTTGGTTCATGGTGGCGCCGCGCGTGTGGCCTTGTTTACTAAACTACTAGGAAATGCTTGACTGCATTCCACTTAATTGTAAAATAAAACTAGCTGTTGCTCCCGATGTCGTTCGCGTGGATATCCCACGGTTAAAAGATAATAAAGCGTGTAATAAGCAGACTATATTACTCGCTGATAAAGTGCCTTTCCAAAAACTTAACTGACCGACTTCCAATTTACCGATCGTGACCAAATTTATATGGGACCACCCTTGAAATAAGCTCTATCGAACACAAACAACAATTTTAAAATCGGTCCACATTAACATTCATTAACATACATAAAAATAATAAAAAATACTGTCGAATTGAGGACCTCCTCCTTTTGTGGAAGTCGGTTGGTAGTTTTCATTACAAACAAAAAAAAACATACACACATACTTTTTTTAAATTTAAAAAATAATAATAATATCAGCCTTGTAATATTCCTGTCCCACTGCTTGGCACGGGCCTCGTCTACTAATGAGAGGGGTTAGGCCTCAGTCTACCACGCTGGCCTGGCGAATTGATAGAGTTCACATACCTTTGATTTTTTTAATCTCAGGTATGCAGGTTTCCTCACGATGTTTTCCTTCAACGTGTGCAAGCAATAATATATAACACTTATAGAAAACTCAGAGGCGTATGCTCTTTTTAGAGTTGGTCTCGAACCTCCGACACTCGTCTCTGCATTACGTACCACTTTCAATAAAACTGAGCTATTTGCTGCTTCGTATTTCTATTATGTTTGATGTAATTAGCCTTTTTTATAATGTGACATAATTCCATGGGAATTGTAACTTTTTAAGGTTCCAAAGCTAAATGACAAAAAACAAATTAACGGACAGACATCAAAAATCATTTCGAAAGTCGTGATGAAATTTATATGGGACTACCCTTGGAATAAGCTCTAACGAACACAAAAAGAATCTTGAAAATCCGTCCATATTTCGCGGAGATATCGCGTAACATACCACATACCTCCTTTTTAAGTGGGTCGAAAAATAACGCTTGTAGTTTCGCCACATTAATATAACAAACAAGTTTAAAAACTTAACGGACCGAGTTCAAATCCGATCGGGACCAAATTTATATGGGATCCCCTTGAAATAAGCTCTATCGAACACCAAAAGAATTTTGAAAAACCGTCCACATTTGGCGGAGATATCGCGTAACATACATAGAAAAGAGTAAGAGAGGGTGTTGTGAGACCGAAAGTCTCTCGTAGTTTCTGATTCCCACGACACAAGACTCGATCTAAGTGTGGGGTCAGGACTATGTATGTGACTGTTGGGTGTTATTTATTTATTTATTTAAAAAAAATACAGACGAATTGAGGACCTTCTCCTTTTTGGAAGTCGGTCGAGAAAACAAATACGTATACACAAAAATATTTACGCTCATTATTTGGGAAGTGTTTATAAAAAGCTCGTTGACATTGTGAGCCATTTTGGTAGTACGTAAAAACTATTAATACATTAAACAGCTGCCATTGATTGTCTGAATCTGTTCCACAAAAAATATTTATTTGACTAGTCATTCAGAACATAAAAATACAGATTCTGTTTATTTGAATCATTATGACATTCTGTGAACTATTTACAGGTATTTGGACCGCCTTCAAAAAACGAGGAGGTCAATTCGACTGTATTTTTTTAAATAATTATGTTACACCTCGGTGCGGACTGCCTCGGTGGCGTGGTGGTATTTCGGTACGACTACGGTTCTGAGGTCTCGGGTTCGATCCCCGGGTCGGGCAAAGTGATATTGGATTTTTCCATATCAGCCCGAAGTCTGGAATTTGTGCCCGATATGGCGATAGGCTCGCCCCCTATCGCATCTGGGACGGAACTAAGCTCGGCGAAATGTGGGTGTTCTAGTTCGCTAATGCGCCTCTGCCTATACCTTCGGGGATCCAGGCGTGAGCTTATGTTATGTTATGTTACGCGATATCTCCGCCAAATATGGACCGATTTTCATGATTTTTTTGTTTGATACAAAGTTTTTAAGCTTGTGATTATTATATCACTGTTCATCGAAAATTGTGTTTTTGTTAATAGTGTACATCTGTTTTTTTTTTAAGATTTTTTTAGAAATTTTTCTTTTTTTTTTCAAATAACATTAAATTGAGATCGAGTTATTGTATGAAAATCGTATTGTATTATTACACATTGAAATCAGTAACCCGAGCATGAATAACTAATGTAAATGTAAATGTATTCGAGTTCGCTGCGCACTGATGACGTTTGGTTAATATTTCATACTAATTTCATAGACGCCCATCGAGCTGAAATACATTTACGGTTGTCAGAAATTTTCCTGCTCAGGCCGCAGTAACAAATAACTTCTAAAACGTACAAATGTTTTTTCATATACGTACCTACCCCAACAAGATTTGAATCTGATACAAGTTACTAAGGGCGACTTGCAGCATTATTACTAATCTAGAGTTCGTTCTAAACTCAATTTAATCTACATGTCATTCGTATACTTAAATCGAGATTAATGATAAATCGAGATTTATCTAAGATCTGCAGTTAGTCCTAAAAGTTTACATAAACATAACATAACATAAGCTCACGCCTGTATCCCCGAAGGAGTAGGCAGAGGCGCACTAGCGAACTAGAACACCCACATTTCGCCGAGCTTAGTTCAGCCAGATGTGATAGAGGGCGAGCCTATCGCCATATCGGGCACAAATTCCAGACTCCGGGCTGATATGGAAAAATCCAATACCATTTTGCCCGACCCGGGGATCGAACCCGGGACCTCAGAACCGTAGTCGTACCGAAATACCACCACGCCACCGAGGCAGTCCTAGAAGTTTACTTTCATATCAACAAACCTATGAGTCATAATTAAACATCTAAAAAACACTTTCCATTTTACTAGAATTTTGGCACTCATCCAATCAGATATAACTAGCTAAAAATAGATTAAATAGCTAACTGCAACATTTCGTAGTCGTCACCAGGTGTCACTGCCGCTAGTGATGTGCCGTAACACAAGGTCGACGTTTATCGATATGATTAATTACTAGGACCTCCCTAGTCAGACTAGATTGATGGAATTTCATTGTGTCATACACAAGGCCTTTTGATATAGCTAGACAAATTTAACTGTGCGTACGGCGAAATTCGGAAACAGTATTTTATGAACTTTGGGTTGGAAAAACTTCTTCTTCGTGGTCGCATACTTCATTACTGAAGGTCGTGTCCCTGAAAGGCCTTCGTGGCATTCTGTATTATGCATTTCCATTTCGTCCGGTTTTCTGCTTGTTTTAGGGCGGTTGTAACAGAGGACCCAGTGAGTGTGGTTACTTGATCCAACCAACGGCTAGGTGTCCGGCCGCGAGGTCTTTTTCCTTCGACTTTACCTATCACAACCAACTTATCAAGGTTGTCGGATTGGAAAGTTGGAAAAAGTCGAAGTTGGAAAAACTTAACAGACTGCAAAACTTATCCGATCCTGACCAAATTTATATAGGACTACGTTGGGAATAAGCTCTATCGAAAAAGAAAAAAATAAAATCGGTCCATATTTGGCGGAGATATCGCGTAATATACATTATAAAAAAATATATGAGTACCTTATTTTTTTAAGTCGGTCGATAAATTGAATAAAAATTGTAGAATTACAAAAAAATCTATATCAATAACGCATGTTGTACAGTAATTAGAGTAACAATTGTTGTACAATGTAAACTGCGAATGAATGGTGTATTGTCTGTTGTAAACTTTAAATAAATAAATTACAATAAGTACCCAAAAGACCCACATTTATAATATATTCCTTTTTTTCATAAAAAGATCAGACAGCAAAAATTCCATTGCATTCATCTGACAGCAACTTTGCTAGCGGCGCTTCCCCCTCATGCACAGCTAAGTTTGCCAAGCTATATTATAATGGCGTGTCATAATCATAACTCATAATTAGTCATATTTATTTTAGGAAAGTAGAACTAACATGATTGATGAGTAAAATTACTCTTTTGGTTAACTATGGTGGACTGACTTGACTGATGGATCTTTAAATTACTTATATTGTAAATTTTGACCTAATTACCTACATATACCAAGGTTATAGACCATTAAGGTGATATTAATATTTTATTTTACTTTTTTAAAATAACGGTGAAGGAAAACATAGTGAGGAAACTTGCTTAGCTGAGAATTTCTCCATAATTTCGAAGGTATGTGAATTGTGAAGTTTAATCCGCATTAGGCCAGCGTGGTAGACTAAGGCCTAACCCCTCTCATTAGTAGAGGAGGCCTGTGCCCAGCAGTGCGACAGTAATATTACAGGGCTGATATTAATATTATTATTTTTTTAAATTTAAAAACGAAGTATGTAGCCCGTGACTCCGTTTGCACGAAAAATTATTTTCTGGGATAAAAGTGGCATTTATGTTATGTATGGTGTATAATATAGAGGTATATATCAGTAAAGTTTCACTAAAATCCATCCAGTAATTTTTGCGTGAAATAGTACACAAACACACACACGTGCTTTGATGTTTATAATATTAGTAGGATTGTAGAATAGGATTGTATGGGTAAATCGAAATTTATGTAACAAAGAATATTGTTCAAGTATTTGTAACTCTCATTTGAGTCAAAAAAATATATTTATTTATTATGTAAGTACAAAAAACCGAATGAGATATAATTCCCAGCTCAAGGTATAAATAAAAAAATTATGTACCTATAATTTATTCCAATCAATTGAATTTTTGAGTGGCAGAGCCACGCTGTAGACAGTTACGTCTACAGCACGAGTGCGCCGGCTCGACCGGTTTGATACCAATGTCTCACAGAAAACCGACGTAAAGTGGCAGCTCGCTTTCGCGTCTCGGTGAGTTAGATTTCTGGAAGCCCAATTCGCCCTTCCCTTTCCCAATTCCTATTTCCCTCGTTTTATGTTGGCAACGCACCCATGATTCTTTGTGTCTTGTGTGTCTATGGTCGGTGGAGATCACTAACCATCAGGCAACCCATCTGCTCGTATACCAGTCACTGCTATAAAAAAAAACAAAATGTAAAATTTTAAAATCATTTTTTATATTTAGTACATCAATAACCTATTTTAAAGTTAGCGAAGAAAATATGCGAAGGCCGCGCCAAAATTTCAAAACTCACAAAAATGCATCTGTATTTTTAAAACAATTTGCACCTGGCGGAATGATTGATTTGTGTTTATATGATAGATATATGAAAGATAGGTGAAGGAAACGATCTTGCGGTATTGGCTTCAGTTCTGTCTGCATGCAATAAATCACATAAATACATTGTTTTAAGCACAATAATTGAATCCGATGGTAAGTTGAAAAATGATATTATTATTATTATGCATAGGAGCCAAACAAACTATAATTATTAGTTAGCCACTCGCCCGCGAAATAAGAATTTTACGAATACGCGAAATAATAATGAAAATTGAAATTACTTTTAGAGTAAGTAAAGTGTATAATTACTATGACTATAAACCAGTAGACATACATTTAGATGTGCAAATTGTTTTTGTGCAGCAATAAAACAATTTCCAGCTTCGATTTCTAAAAACCTTAAAAAACTGATTTCTTAAGTTAGCGCGAATGTTATACATTGAAATAAAACAGGGAAATAAAAATTAAAAACCAAATCGTAAAAGAATCTGTAAAAATAGTTTTATTTTATCCTTAAAAAATGAATTTCGTGACTAATGCTGACATTTCGCCTTTACCCCTTATTCGCATGAGACCTTTTTCAACGCGCGTTAAAAAAAAAGTTGAATCGGAACATATCAGTTCTAGTAGAATTGGCTACTAGACTAATTTTTTTTAACTAATTTTATATGAAATGTACGTCGTCTAAAATATAGAACAGAAAGAAATATTTAAATATTCTCAAAAATGATAAAGTTATAAGCCTTTGAAATTTGGTGTAACCTTCAAACTGCGGAATAATACGTCCGAATAATTACGTCCCGCCATGACAAATCACAAATCACAATCACAATCATCAAACACACTCAAGTACCCAATTATTCAAACGCCGGCGCTTTTAAAACGCGTCGTTTTTTAAACGCCGGGTGTCGCTTTGGGCGGTATATAACAAGACAAGAATTATTTTCAAGCACTCATATGAACAAACATGTTGACTTGTTAAGACGCTTTTTAACGAACGTTGAAAAAGCTCTCATGCGAATGAGGCCTAAGGCTCTCCCTTTCCCGCCCTCATAAATCCGCGAATGTTGTGCCCAAAACTCAAAACTGTGCCATTGTTGATTAAAACTTTATCATCAGGATGAACTGAATGTACTGTTTTAGAATTGGGACATAATTTTGATGAGTAATTTTAATCGCATCCTCCTGTCTGGCTTAGTGCAGATAACCTCAATGGGAAACAAAATGCGCTAAATTAAAAGTGGATTTAATAAAATAAAAAAGAAACTTGAAAGTCGATCCAGTTTTGTCAGCTATATCGTGTAACATTTTGTATGTTTTATTACCTATGTATTTATTCCTATGTTCAGCAATGGACGTCCTATGGCTGATGATGTTGATGATAATGTATATGTTTATTTACTTTTTTTTAAATGCCTCGGTGGCGTGGTGGTATTTCGGTACGACTACGGTTCTGAGGTCTCGGGTTCGATTCCAGGGTCGGGCAAAGTGATATTGGATTTTTCCATATCAGCCCGGAGTCTGGAATTTGTGCCCGATATGGCGATAGGCTCGCCCCCTATCACATCTGGGACGGGACTAAGAAACCATTGTCTTAATTTTTATTTATTTTAATCGTCCATCAACGGCAATGTTACATTTTTAGTAAAATGTGGATAATGACGTAGGCTTTACATGTATTAACTTATGTTTAAGTAACACGTAGCGTAAATTGTGTTTAATGTACGGTAGTTTGTTATCCCAAATAAATAAATAAATAAGCGCGGCGAAATGTGGGTGTTCTAGTTCCCTAGTACGCCTCTGCCTACCTCTTCGGGGATATAGGCGTGAGCTTATGTTATGTGTTTTTATTTAAATCATTATATTATACATATGTAATCACTCATGGCGCTCTTGACTAACGGCCGGTTTCAATAAACGATCTCAGTTTAGAGCGCAGATAGATCACGATGAACCAATCAAATCAAGACATTTGACGGAGTCATGTTGAAACTGTGTTCTTATTGGATAATTTTTGTAATCTATCTGCACATTCGAACTGAGATTGTTTATTGGAACCGGGCGTTAGTGGTATCCTATGATTCTGGAATAATATTGTTTTTGTAACTTAATTTAGTTGGTTTAGTCAAGGCCACTTGCCTAGTCACCTCCTTGGTCTAGTGGCAGCATAATATGCGGCGGACAGTGAGCTCGTCGTGGGTTCGATTCCCAGGTTGGGGAAAGCGAATTTTCTAATTTAATTTGCTCGGGACTGGACCCCTCATAGGGGGTAGACGTCACGCAGGCAACCGGTTGTAAAATCGTAACCAAATCCTTCTGCAACATGCTTGAAAAGTTTGTTGTGCCGACCCCACATTAATATGGGATAAGGGCAGGTGAAAAAGTGACGATGAATATCGCTTAACGACGCACTCTATTACATGTCTCTTCGAGAATTTCGTAATCCAGTACATGTCGTTAATCCGTATGAGGATTGAGGTGTCCTCTGAATTTTTAGTGCAGATGAAGTCACTTGGCAATGCCTTACCAATGACTAACAAGTGACGCACTGACGCAATCTCACCACGTACCGCTAAACAAATGCGTTTAGCAATAAATATGCTTGTTAAACGCCGGCCAGACAGAGCGGGGCTACGTGCGTCGCTCACTGAGATTTCTAATCTGTTACATTATCTGAAATGTGGGTGTACTAGTTCGCTAGTGCGCCTCTGCCTACCCCTTTGGGGATACAGGCGTGAGCTTATGTGATGTTATGTTCCACTATCTGACTGCCTCCGTGGCGTGGTGGTATTTCGGTACGACTACGGTTCAGGTCTCGGGTTCGATCCCCGGGTCGGGCAAAGTGATATTGGATTTTTCCATATCAGCCCGGAGTCTGGAATTTGTGCCCGATATGGCGATAGGCTCGCCCCCTATCACATCTGGGACGGAACTAAGCTCGGCGAAATGTAAGTGTTCTAGTTCGATAGTGCGCCTCTGCCTACCCCTTCGAGGATACAGGCGTGAGCTTATGTTATGTTATGTTGTTACACTATCTAGTTACGATTCTGCTTGCCTCTTAAGGACGACTTTTTATAGCAGAGACTGGCAAACGAGCAGATGGGTCATCTGATGGTACTTGTAAGTGATCTCCACCGCCCATAGACACCCAAGACACAAAAAGAAACCAACCTAATAGGAGGGAATGGAAGGGGAGGGAACAGGGATTCGAAAAGGGATGGGGTGAAATGGGCCACCGGAAATCTCACTCAGCGAACGAAACAAGACAGCAAGCTGCCACTTTACGTCTGTTTTCCGTGAGACAGTGGTATCAAACCGGTCGAGCCGGTAAGCCGGAATTAGTACTGCATGTCTATCGATTTATAGTCGACGGGTTAAGCTGAAATTTCTAAAAATATGCAATAAAATTGGCGCAGTGGGCGAGTAGCCGGCTGTGAAACGAGAGACCGCGGGCTCGATCCCCGCATTGAGACAAATGTTTGTGTGGCCCACAGATATCTGTTTCAAGTCTGGGTGTTGTGAGACCGAAAGTCCCTCATAGTCTCTGACACCCACGATACAGGTTATAGGTACATAGTGTGGGGTCAGGACTAGGTGTGTGACTGTTGGGTGTATTTATTAATTTTGCAAACTAGTGCTGAGTTATTGTTTCTTAGAATGATAAAAATTGAACGAGATCCATCACTATGTTTTGAAAGTAAGCATCATAATTTCGGAAAGTGACATTTCGATCTGTCAGTTTACTCCGTTTAATTAGCAATCGGACTATAAATGAAGTCGTATCGAAATCAATTTCGAATCGAGTGTAAGCGTCAGCCCCCAGTTCGCCTCTGCTTAATCCCTCGGGAATACAGGCGTGACTCTATTTATATATTTATTTTTATCACTCATTCGCCCACCTTCAGTTCCTAGTACTTGTTCAAGTGTCTTATTTTATAAATTACCGCACTCAGCCCACGTAAAAGCGTCGGTGCTCAAAAATCACACATTATAAGATAAATAAACATTACGGTCGCATCACGTAGTTTTCCTTAAATAACTACAATGGTGGGACAGAAAAATAGTAATAGATAAATAAATAAATAATAAATACACCCAACAGTCACATACATAGTCCTGACCCCACACTAGGTGTAACCTGTATCGTGGGTATCAGAAACTACGAGAGACTTTCGGTCTCACAACACCCAGACCTGAAACAAATATCTATGGGCCACACAGACATTTATCTCGGTGCGGGAATCGAACCCACGACCTCACGTTTCACAGCCGGCTATTCGCCCGCTGCGCCACGGAAGCTGTCTACTGATATACCGCCTCGGTGGCGTAGATGTATTGTGAGCGCGGTACGGCTACCGACCTGTCTCGGGTTCGATCCCTGAGGATCAATATCGTTGAAACATAATAAAGGATTTTCAGTTCACTCTAGTCTAGCCGCAGTTGCCCCCAGCATGCTGCTGGTGCCTCTGAGGATGCGGACACGAACTCAGCGGGAGCGGATCTGCGGCGGCGCGGCAACGTATTGCTAGACCAGTCGTCGCGCCGTTACCTTAGAGGCCAGTTTCATTTAAATCCATACTATGCGATTCAAATAAGAATAGGAATAGTTGCAAACCATACTTTTCAAGTGACATTTGACAGATAGATCATTGACGTTCCTATTCTTATTTGAATCGCATTGAACATTGGAATGCGCCGCTTCTCATGCCGCCGCCGCTGCCGTTCCGCTCCCGCTGAGTTCTTGTCCGCGGCCTTAGGCGATGTAACAGAGACTTTCTTGCCCATTATCACAAAAATCATCAGTGTGCTCCCTCGAAAACAGCACCCTGAACGTACCCTCTTTTCTTTGTGCGATACAAACATTGACAAATCGTTGACATACATCCTTAAATAGCCCGAAATTCTTTTATTGCCAACTCGTCAGCCCCAATAAATAATTCTTCAACTAATGTATTCACATTTAGGTCAATTATTCTTGAAACACCGATGATTTGTGACTTTTTTAATCTACTTCAAAAGAGAGGTTCTCAATTCGTTTTTTTTGTATGTTACCCGAAATGTACGGTAAATGTGGACCAATTTTCGACGGTCTTCAAATAAGGAGGAGGTCCTCAATTAGTACGTATTTTTTATGTGTATTTTTTTTAGTTACGCGATATCTCCGCCAAATGTGGACCGAATTTCAAGATTCTTTTTGTATTCAATAGAGCTTACTCCAAAGGTGGTCCCATATAAATTTGGTCACGATCATATAAGTTTTGAAGGCGGAAGTACACATATTTTGTTTTCATTCTTTTTGTTTTTTCCTACTCATTTTTGCCTGAGACATTGGCTAAAAAAGCTTATTTCTTTCTTAAAATCAAATAATTTTATACATGAGAGGACCATTCTTCGATTAGCCCCTATTGAATATCCTTATTTGGCGGAGACATCGCATAACACAAAAGTACAGATAATTGGGATCTCCTTTTTGGGAGTTGAAAAGGTTTCTTAATTCGCGCATAACTTCGCTTATTCATATAACCCAGTATTCATATCTGCACCTCCGAGTGATACAATAGTAACTCATTTTTTTAAAATCCAGTGTTTTACAGCAATAGATGCGCAAAAACTAGATCTTTATAATGGTGTAAAACACAAAATATTAAATCAACATCATCATCATCATCAGTCACAGGGCGTCCACTGCTGAAAATCAAAAATACATAAATAAATGGACAAATAAAGTGGACTGACGACCTGATAAAGGTCGCAGGAAGTCGCTGGATGCAGGCCGCTTCCAACAGGTCGATCTGGAAATCTTTGGGGGAGGTCTATGTTCAGCAGTGGACGTCCTATGGCTGATGATGATGATGATGAAATAAATATTTTCTGTAACTTTTAATTAAATTGACCAGACCTGCCCCCTGACTCTTGAAGTCCGATTCGAATTTGACTTCGATTCCGTTTGATTTATTGACTTAAAATTCCACAGAAATCAAACCCAAAAGTGCGCATATGTTGCATTAGATTCGAGAACTTGTCATTTGGTAATTTTTAACGAGAAATTAGTGCACTTTTTAACTCTATTTCAGTGGAATTTTAAATCACTAAATGGAAGTCGAATCGAAGTCGAATTCGAATAGAGTGTCAAAAGTCAGTCCCCTGGACCCCGGCTTTATACATTTGCAGCGCACATTTTCGCCTCGCCTATAAAATGTGTGTTTTGTTTTGATGTTGCATACCTCTGAGGTACAGATGTGACTCCAACAATACCCGAAACTCAACTAATCATAACATTTGCACAACACTAGCGCGATGCCACTCGGCCGTGCGCCAGGCCTCGATTGATGGCGATTCATACACCTGGGTCACAACTAAATATAAACGTTGTATCGCATACGATTTGTCTATTTGTGCGTCTGTCCTCGATGCCTACTTCTCAATGAGGATCATCATTTTTATAGATTATTTAGCTTCAGACTCTTGGAAAGTGGTTTTGTTAGATTTTATGTGCATGTTGCATCGATATATTATTTACCTAGATGCACAGTTGATGCTCGGAAAATGGGACAGCAAAGTGCTTAAGCACTCCTTTTCCCTACAGTCGGACGCCGATAGAATTCTAAATTTGAAAATTCAAATTTAAGAACGCTTGAGCATTTTGTTTAAAAAGCTACTTTATAACACGTGCATAGGGTTATATTTGTGTTTGATTTAATTAGAACTTGTGATCTTTTTCTTTGTTTTATTCCTGAGACCACTTTTTAGGACGATATTTGCAAAGAACTGTGCATCTAGGGTATATTATATTGATGGCATGTTGTGTTCGCTATTTAGGAATGTCCTTAATTATCACCCTCTATTGTATAAACCAAGGTATGTGTCAGTCTTAAGGAACTTTCCGTTTGTGAACCGAATAAAAAAAAAACTGTGGCTAAGTAGCTGTATAGATCCACGGCTTCGATCCTTACCACGAGCCAAAGGTTTGTTCACTTTGTTCAATTTACAATGCGATGAAAATAAGAATAGGAACGTCAATGACCTCTATCTGTCAAATGTCACTTGAAAAGTGAGGTTTGCAACGAAATCTTATTTACGATTCAATGTTATTTTGGGGGAGGCCTATGTTCAGCAGTGGACGTCCTATGGCTGATGATGATGATGATGAATGTTATTTTTTGTTTTACTGTCTCAGTTACTCAAGTGAAAAACCGTCTAAATTTATTATAAGGTTTCGTAGCAAACCTTACTTTTCAAGTGACATTTGGCAGATAGAGGTCATTGACGTTCCTATTCTTATATGAATCGTATTGTACAATGGTGGGAAAGCGTGCGTCTCTCGTAATTCCTGATAGGACAAAAACATACCCAAGACTTTTGCCACTCGCTTCGATTCGAATACGATTCGATTTCATTTAGTGAAAACTTAAAATTTTACCGAAACCAATAAAAATGTGGACTAAGTTAAAAATTACTAAATGACAAGTTCTTGAATACAATGCGACATTAGTGCACATGATTTTAATTGCCATTGAATTAGAAAATTCACTTTGCCCGACCTGGGAATTGAACCCAGGACCTTCTGTTTCACAGCCTATACATGCTGCCACCAGTCCGGTAGCAAAAAATCTAAGGTCGTTGGCCGATTTTGTAACTCGCTAAAGTAAAGCAAATATTTGATACAACATTTGCGAACGTTTATGGCGCATTTTTGCATTAATTCGACAGGACGATGGAACTTACTTTTAAAAAATAATAAATATTTATATGACAAACACTCGAACGCCTCTAGCGGTTACGTGAGAAGTGATGTTTTTCATTAAAAAAAAATTATAATACACAAACACATTCCCATATCCCACTCACACAAACACAATGTGTGAATGGGAACAAGAGAGAGGAGAACCCAGCGGGTTTAGACAAGCGGCTTGTGCGCTAGTCGAATAGAATAGTCAAATAGAATAAATGTATAGGAATGACATAAGGGTACGCCGCATATAGCAACTCTTATGTCATTTCCATACATTTATTATTCTATTCGAATAGCGCAAAAGCCACTTGTCTAAGCCCGCTGTTTTTCAGTTAAGCACCGCTTAAATTGGGGGCTAATTTGACAGGCTGATAGACTTATAGCGAGCGGATATTTGAGGCGTCCAGTGGCCCGAGCAGATTTGGGTGCGTTGCCAACCTAAAAGGAGGAAATGTAAGGGGCTAGGAAAGGGAAAAAGGGATGGGAAAGGAAGGGAGGGAAATGTGCTACCGGAAATCTCACTCAGCGAACGAAACGCGACAACAAGCTGCCACTTTACGTCGTTTTTTGTGAGACAGTGGTATCAAACCGGTCGAGCCGGTCCATTCGTGCTGTAGATTTTACTATCTACAGCGTGGCTCTACCACTCAAAGTTTTTTATTACTTTTATTTGTAAACAACATAATCATATGAGTAGAATCATTATTCATTAGGAATCAAATCACAATATGTCAAGGTTCATATTATAATATATATCATTATATTGGATAAGGGAGACCACACACAATGTACTATCTTTTTATATTTGGATACGTGACGTAATGTGATTGTATAGAAACAAGTCCAAAGTCCTAATTCACTATGACCGTCAAATTCAAAAAGTTCATTTGAATTAAATACTTCGGATAAATACAGTTTATTTCCATTCCAAATGTGAAAAAACCTGAAATCACTTTACCCGACCCGGGGATGGAACCAGGATCTCAAGATGGTAGTCATATACAATCCTAAACAAGAGAGAAATAAGGACGAGGTATGGCCACGAAAAAATTAAGCATGCCTATTATTCGGTGAGAAACCAAAATGGCGACTTTGCGAAAGAGAGATCCCATTAATATAACAGTTAGGCATCTTCTTCACATTTCGGATTAGTAGAACAAAGTAGTTGAGTGGTAGAGTCACGCTGTAGACAGTTACATCTACAGCACGAATGGGCCGGCTCGACCGGTTTGATACCACTGTCTCACAGAAAACCTACGTAAAGTGGCAGCTTGCTGTCGCGTTTCGTTCGGTGAGTGAGATATCCGGTGGCCCACTTCCCCTTCCATTTCCTCCTTTTAGGTTGGCAACGGACCCATGATTCCTTTTGTGTCTTGGGTGTCTATGGGCGGTGGATATCACTTACTATCAGGTGACCTATCTGCTCGAGAGCCACTCTGCTAATAATAAAAAAAAAAAATAGTATTGCAGTAAATAAAACACCGTATTTAGAATAACATCAATAAATATTTTTTATGTAATTCTTATGAGTTTTGACACGGTGACAACTTACATGTAAATACATCGCTAAACTAAAATGGCGGAAATGGCTTCAAAATAAACAAGTATTTTTCATAGTTATACCAAATCCTTATTTTATTTACTTTAGTCATTGTATGCAATACCCTTACGCAAACGAGGCAGTTAGTAATTTCGACCGACTTTCAAAAAGCAGGAGGTCCTCAATTCGTCTGTATTTTTATGTATGTTACGCGATATCTCCGCCAAATGTGGACCGATTTTCAAAATCCTTTTTGTGTTCGATAGAGCTTATTTCAAGGGTGGTCCCATATAAATTTGGTCACGGACGGATTTGAAGTCGGTTTGTTAAGTTTTAATCTATAATAAACTAATAATCATACTTCTCAGGATCAAGGAAACATTCCAAGACACTGATGGAATTTTTTAACGCCAGATAATATTTTACTACCGCGTAATAAAGCCTAGACGTGATTATTTTAAAATAAAACACGAGGAAGCAAAGAAAATATGATGTCACAATGATAAATGGTTTAAATTATAAACTGTGCCTACCCAAGGTTACGAAGATAGATAAATGTACAAGACGCCACGTTATTGAGTACTTCTTTCTATCTGCCGTTATGCTCAATGTGGGGGTTTATCTAACACACTTTTTAAAGCATGTCGCAGAAAGGATTTGGCTTTAATTTACGATTTTTTTGTGTAAGAAACACTTTTTGTGTGAGAAAACATCCCACCCGACTTGGGAATTGAATGCAGAATCTCTTGATTCACAGCTGATACAAGCTGCTACTAGACCAATGAGGTGACATTATAGAGTACTCCGGCTCACTAAAGTGTACTTCACATACCTAGATTAAATTTAGAAATTTTCATTATACTGTAAGAAATAATATAGAAACGTCACGCTGTTCGTCAATAAAATTTAGAGACTTTAACTATGTTTAATGGAAATTTGTTTCCGTTTATTTAAATCGAAATTTAAAGTAAATCGCTGACGTGCTAGAGGTTATGCTAAAATCGAGAATATTTTACAATAAATCGAGCGCTACAAAACGCCCTTCGTGGTGAGGCGTCTTTAAACTTTAGAGCAATTGGTCTGTGTCCCTGTTAAGTGGTCTAAAGACCAGTGTTTCTTGTTCTGGCAACACCTCGCCCTTTAATAGATCAAGGTCGTTTATAACAAATAATTACTTTTCACTTCGATTCATTAGTATTTTAATTAGTTTAGAAGGTATTTCTGCGGCCCGAGCAGGAAATTTTCTGAGAATCGTAAATATATTCGAGCTCGATTCGCGTCTATGAAATTAATATGAAATTAAGGGGATTTTGACGGGAAGTCTGACAGGGTGGGCGTCGCTTGTTAAAATAAATTCATATTATTAAAGTTAGGCTTTAAAACTTAAAAGTATCACTGGTCTCGCGCCAACATTAAATACCGTATAATAACCGTACAAAGAGCTGCAAAAAATGCACTCAACGATAGCACAATTTTACAACGACCTCTGTACCGTACCTTATGGTATGAACGTGGGGCTCTATCAAAATTTGTCGTTTACGCATTCAATTTAAAACAGAATTCGGATAAAAAAGGCTGTTGTATAAGATCCGTTAGAAGCGATATATCTCTTTGGCTTGAAGTAAGAAAAAATGGTATAATAATATAATATTAGCCCTGTAATATTACTGTCCCACTGCTGGGCACGGGCCTCCTCTACTAATGAGAGTTAGGACTTACCGACGAATGTTCATACATTTAAGGCCACCTTATGTCATTTAAGGCCGCCTTATCTGTCAAAATTGTATGGCGAAAATCAATGTAAGAAGCTGTTAGAGTTGAGCAGTTTGACCATTCAGGCGTTAGTCTACCACGCTGGCCTAATGCGGGTTGGCAGACCGGGTAATTCTCGGGTATGCAGGTTTCCTCACGAATGTTTTCCTTTACCGTTATAGCAAGCGATAATTCACAATGAAATCACACAACATAGAAAAGTCAGAGGTGTGTGCTCCGTTTCGGTGTTGGTCTCGAACCTCCGGCACTTGTTTTGGCAGTCCATACCTCACCCCACTGAGCTATCGCTGTCTTTTAACAAAACTTGTAAGAAAACAAAAATTGTTTAAGAATTGCGTGGCACGACTAGCTCGCCTGTATCTTCGAAGGGGTAGGCAGAGGCGAACTAGCGAACTAGAACACCCACATCTCGCCGAGCTCAGTTCCCGAGTCATAGAGGGCGAGCCTATCGCCATATCGGTCACAAATTCCAACTTCCATGCTGATACTGAATGGAAACCCAATAGCACCATGCCCGAGGATCGAAAGCGAGACCTCAGTGGCCTGAGCAGGAAAATTTCTGACAACCGTAAATGTATTCGAACTCGATGCGCGTCTATGAAATTTGTATGAAATATTAACCAAACGTCATCAGTGCGCAGCGAACTCGAATATATTTACATTTACATTAGTTTTTCGTGCTCGGGCTACAGGTCGGTAGTCGTACCGCGCATGCAATACAACTCAGCCACCGAGACAGTCAGTTTTGGAGGTTTGAGAGCGCTAGGAACGTTGAAAGTGCAGTAGAGTCTTCGACCCATTCGATCTCGACACCTATGACGTGTGTATGCGTATAGCACTTTTGTACAGGCGCGTTTTTTTATAGCAGATTGGCAAACGAACAAATGGGTCCCCTGATGGTAAGTGATCTCAACTTCCCATAGACACCCAAGACACAATAAGAATTATGGGCGCGTTGCCAACCTAAAAGGAGGGAATGGAAGGGGAGGGGAAAGGGATTGGGAAAGGGAGGGGGGGATGGACCACCGGAAATCTCACTCACCAAACGAAACTCGACAGCAAGCTGCCACTTTACGTCGGTTTTCTGTGAGAGAGTGGTATCAAACCGGTCGAGCCGACCCATTCGTGCTGTAGACAGAACTGTCTACAGCATGGCTCTACAACTCAAAAGTTTGTTGCATGGCTTCTCTGTGGCGTCCGTTTAACTATAGACGAAATGGTGTCCTTCTTTTTCTTTACATCCGTGGTTTGAAATTTGATATATCATTCGATTTTTCCGTTACCTAGATTTCTAGATTTTTGAAGGTGTTTATTGTTTAAAATGCAACCTAGTTTTGAATCTAGTACAACAAAACGTCTAAAAGATGATGCATTTGAACAAACGTGGGCTCTTTGATATTCAACAATAATAAATATGTCTGCACTACAATAAATTCTTTTAAAATTTGTTTGTGGCATTAAAAAACAGTAATGCGTTTTCCTACTGATTTCTTAAGTTTGCGCGAATGTTATAATACATTGAAATAAAACTATATTTACGGATTCTATCACGATTTGGTCCTTGGACAAATGACACCTCAGTCTGACCCGTGACCACGAAGACTGCAAAGCCTTCGAAACGTCGGGAATAAAAATTAAAACCAAATCGTGATAGAATCCGTAAAAATAGTTTTATTTCAATGCGTTTTCCATTTGGATCAAAGAACTCCAAAGTTTGCAACCCCTTTCACGCCTTTAGCAGTGGAATTTCAAAATATTTCAGCCTCCGTGGCGCAGCGCGCGAGTAGCCTGCTATGAAGCGAGAGGCCACGGGTTCGATTCCCGCATTGAGAAAAATGTTTGTGTGGCCCACAGATATTTGTTACAAGTCTGGGTGTTGTGAAACCGAAAGTTTCTCATAGTCTCTGACACCCACGATACAGGTCGATTCTCTAAGAAACGCCACAACGTTGCGATCGACGCCTCGCTCCCGCAGCGCACATCGTTGAGATCGACGTAGCGTTCAACGCTGGGTCTTAGAGAATACCATTTTCCATACACATAATATGTCAAACGCCTCGCTAGAGAGAGCTAGTTCGCATAAGCGCCGTCATCACGCATGCGTTAGTGCGTGTGCTTTGTACCTTGCTGAATACAAAAATGAAAACATCGTTGCCGCAACGATGCCACAACGTTGATTTCACAAATGAAACCTAAGAGAATCGACCTGGTAACTGGTACAAATGAGATAGAGATGTTGCATTTCAGATACTTATTGATGCCACAAGCCACGGAGGCTGTTGAAGATCCTGCCAGCAAGGACATATAATTTGATAATTATGCATCAAAGATTTTACATATTTGATTACCAATAAAAGTTATCGCTAATTTTACGTCTACTGCATTTTGATGTAAGATTTTTAATGACTCGTAGAGAAGGTTAAATATTTGTTCGATATCGTAATTTGTTTTAATAAATAATTTTAAAATATCGTTTTTGAATTAATTAAATAGACGGTCTGATGTGTCACTTCCTTGTGACAACAGTATTTGGCCTATGAGAGTTTGATTCCCAGGCCGGGAAAAGCTTTTTCTAACCCGACTTGGACTGAACTATATTTTTATTAAACTTGATCCCCCAGAGGGAATTACCGTCAGACAGGCAGTTGGTCGTAAAAAGTAATCCGAAACCTTTCCGCAATATGGTTGAAAAGTTGAGCCAATCCTACATTGGAGTGGGGTAAGGGTGGAAAAAAACACTTGAAAACACAGTACCAACTATAAAATACTAAAATTGAATACCTAAATAAATATACCTAAAAATCATATACATAGTCCTGACCCCACACTAAAATCGAGTCTTGTGTCGTGACTATTGGGAACTATGAGAGACTTGCGGTCTCAATACCCAGATCGGCCAGATCAGAAACAAATATCGGTGGGCCACACATTTATCTCGGTGCAGGAATCGAACCCGCGGCCTCTCGTTTCACAGGAGGCTGTCAATACTCAGAAGTCAGAACACGTCATTTTCTAAATAAATATCATCTAAATATAGTCACGTAAACAAATATTACGGACAAACACACCTACCTACATATTCTCCAAATATACTCTACAAACAACTGTGATAATAAAAAAATAACGTTACTTCATCGCAAAGACATTCAACAGTATGTACATAGACGGGACAACAGCGCGAAACTTTTGATCCAAAAGTCATGACCTCGTGGTCATAAGTCACTCAGTCGTTGAAACAAGGAAGGCCGTGCCACCGTAAAAATGTTTAGAACTTCATAATCATCATCATAAGCTCACGCCTGTATCCCCGAAGGGGTAGGCAGAGGTGCACTAGCAAACTAGAACACCAACATTTCGCCGAGTGTTTTTTATTATTTTCATTCATTAGTTAGTTCAGTCCCAGATGTGATAGGGGGCGAGCCTATCGCCATATCGGGCACAAATTCCAGACTTAGAATTTTTTGAATTTTAGTAATAAAATTGTCTTTGATTCTTGAACTTTTGCAGAACATTCTAGAGTAATGTGTAATAAGCGTCCTCGCATTGTTATAAATGCTAGATGACGTTACTGACGTTTGAAATCTATCTTTCGAACGAATTAAAAAAAGGAGGATGTCCTCAATTCGTCTGCATTTTTTTTTGTTACGCGATATCTCCGCCGAATATGGACCGATTTACAAGATTATTTTTGTGTTCAATAAAGCATTTTCCAAGAGGGGTCCGATATAAATTTGGTCACGATCACATAAGTTTTGGAGCCGGTCAGTAAAATTTTTAAACTTATTTGTATGGGATCTTGCTTGATTTGTGATTATTTAGAAATATGGAAATAAATACACCCAACAGTCACTCACCTAGTCCTGACCCCACACTAGGTATAACCTGTATCGTGGGTGTCAGAGACTATGAGAGACGTACAGTCTTACAACACCCAGACTTGAAACAATCTGTGGACCACAGAAACATTTGTCTCAATGCGGGAATCTAACCCGCGGCCTCCCGCTACACAGCCGGCTTCTCGCCCACTGCGCCACGGAGGCTGTAATTTTTTTTTTTTTCTTTATTTAAAGAGCTTAGTCTAACTTAAGACTATGTCGCTCTATACATATTCAATTGGTATACTAACATCTGCGATTTAGTGCTATTTTTACTAACCTAAGGAGCTTCTTGAAATCTGCCGACAGGGGGCAGCCCAAGATACTGTTACATGCGCCGGTACCGTTCAACATGTCCCAGCATTCTATACGTCGGTCTTCGTAAGGCTGTCATTTGTAAGGAATCTTGCTAGATAGCCCCTCTACAGTTAGTATTATTTAAATAGTCACGGGCGGCTCGGCCTCCGGTGGCCCATACGCTAATGGAACATATATATGTGCCGCCTCTGACGGGTTAATATCTTTGGTTCATGGTGGCGCCGCGCGTGTGGCCTTGTTTACTAAACTACTAGGAAATGCTTGACTGCATTCCACTTAATTGTAAAATAAAACTAGCTGTTGCTCCCGATGTCGTTCGCGTGGATATCCCACGGTTAAAAGATAATAAAGCGTGTAATAAGCAGACTATATTACTCGCTGATAAAGTGCCTTTCCAAAAACTTAACTGACCGACTTCCAATTTACCGATCGTGACCAAATTTATATGGGACCACCCTTGAAATAAGCTCTATCGAACACAAACAACAATTTTAAAATCGGTCCACATTAACATTCATTAACATACATAAAAATAATAAAAAATACTGTCGAATTGAGGACCTCCTCCTTTTGTGGAAGTCGGTTGGTAGTTTTCATTACAAACAAAAAAAAACATACACACATACTTTTTTTAAATTTAAAAAATAATAATAATATCAGCCTTGTAATATTCCTGTCCCACTGCTTGGCACGGGCCTCGTCTACTAATGAGAGGGGTTAGGCCTCAGTCTACCACGCTGGCCTGGCGAATTGATAGAGTTCACATACCTTTGATTTTTTTAATCTCAGGTATGCAGGTTTCCTCACGATGTTTTCCTTCAACGTGTGCAAGCAATAATATATAACACTTATAGAAAACTCAGAGGCGTATGCTCTTTTTAGAGTTGGTCTCGAACCTCCGACACTCGTCTCTGCATTACGTACCACTTTCAATAAAACTGAGCTATTTGCTGCTTCGTATTTCTATTATGTTTGATGTAATTAGCCTTTTTTATAATGTGACATAATTCCATGGGAATTGTAACTTTTTAAGGTTCCAAAGCTAAATGACAAAAAACAAATTAACGGACAGACATCAAAAATCATTTCGAAAGTCGTGATGAAATTTATATGGGACTACCCTTGGAATAAGCTCTAACGAACACAAAAAGAATCTTGAAAATCCGTCCATATTTCGCGGAGATATCGCGTAACATACCACATACCTCCTTTTTAAGTGGGTCGAAAAATAACGCTTGTAGTTTCGCCACATTAATATAACAAACAAGTTTAAAAACTTAACGGACCGAGTTCAAATCCGATCGGGACCAAATTTATATGGGATCCCCTTGAAATAAGCTCTATCGAACACCAAAAGAATTTTGAAAAACCGTCCACATTTGGCGGAGATATCGCGTAACATACATAGAAAAGAGTAAGAGAGGGTGTTGTGAGACCGAAAGTCTCTCGTAGTTTCTGATTCCCACGACACAAGACTCGATCTAAGTGTGGGGTCAGGACTATGTATGTGACTGTTGGGTGTTATTTATTTATTTATTTAAAAAAAATACAGACGAATTGAGGACCTTCTCCTTTTTGGAAGTCGGTCGAGAAAACAAATACGTATACACAAAAATATTTACGCTCATTATTTGGGAAGTGTTTATAAAAAGCTCGTTGACATTGTGAGCCATTTTGGTAGTACGTAAAAACTATTAATACATTAAACAGCTGCCATTGATTGTCTGAATCTGTTCCACAAAAAATATTTATTTGACTAGTCATTCAGAACATAAAAATACAGATTCTGTTTATTTGAATCATTATGACATTCTGTGAACTATTTACAGGTATTTGGACCGCCTTCAAAAAACGAGGAGGTCAATTCGACTGTATTTTTTTAAATAATTATGTTACACCTCGGTGCGGACTGCCTCGGTGGCGTGGTGGTATTTCGGTACGACTACGGTTCTGAGGTCTCGGGTTCGATCCCCGGGTCGGGCAAAGTGATATTGGATTTTTCCATATCAGCCCGAAGTCTGGAATTTGTGCCCGATATGGCGATAGGCTCGCCCCCTATCGCATCTGGGACGGAACTAAGCTCGGCGAAATGTGGGTGTTCTAGTTCGCTAATGCGCCTCTGCCTATACCTTCGGGGATCCAGGCGTGAGCTTATGTTATGTTATGTTACGCGATATCTCCGCCAAATATGGACCGATTTTCATGATTTTTTTGTTTGATACAAAGTTTTTAAGCTTGTGATTATTATATCACTGTTCATCGAAAATTGTGTTTTTGTTAATAGTGTACATCTGTTTTTTTTTTAAGATTTTTTTAGAAATTTTTCTTTTTTTTTTCAAATAACATTAAATTGAGATCGAGTTATTGTATGAAAATCGTATTGTATTATTACACATTGAAATCAGTAACCCGAGCATGAATAACTAATGTAAATGTAAATGTATTCGAGTTCGCTGCGCACTGATGACGTTTGGTTAATATTTCATACTAATTTCATAGACGCCCATCGAGCTGAAATACATTTACGGTTGTCAGAAATTTTCCTGCTCAGGCCGCAGTAACAAATAACTTCTAAAACGTACAAATGTTTTTTCATATACGTACCTACCCCAACAAGATTTGAATCTGATACAAGTTACTAAGGGCGACTTGCAGCATTATTACTAATCTAGAGTTCGTTCTAAACTCAATTTAATCTACATGTCATTCGTATACTTAAATCGAGATTAATGATAAATCGAGATTTATCTAAGATCTGCAGTTAGTCCTAAAAGTTTACATAAACATAACATAACATAAGCTCACGCCTGTATCCCCGAAGGAGTAGGCAGAGGCGCACTAGCGAACTAGAACACCCACATTTCGCCGAGCTTAGTTCAGCCAGATGTGATAGAGGGCGAGCCTATCGCCATATCGGGCACAAATTCCAGACTCCGGGCTGATATGGAAAAATCCAATACCATTTTGCCCGACCCGGGGATCGAACCCGGGACCTCAGAACCGTAGTCGTACCGAAATACCACCACGCCACCGAGGCAGTCCTAGAAGTTTACTTTCATATCAACAAACCTATGAGTCATAATTAAACATCTAAAAAACACTTTCCATTTTACTAGAATTTTGGCACTCATCCAATCAGATATAACTAGCTAAAAATAGATTAAATAGCTAACTGCAACATTTCGTAGTCGTCACCAGGTGTCACTGCCGCTAGTGATGTGCCGTAACACAAGGTCGACGTTTATCGATATGATTAATTACTAGGACCTCCCTAGTCAGACTAGATTGATGGAATTTCATTGTGTCATACACAAGGCCTTTTGATATAGCTAGACAAATTTAACTGTGCGTACGGCGAAATTCGGAAACAGTATTTTATGAACTTTGGGTTGGAAAAACTTCTTCTTCGTGGTCGCATACTTCATTACTGAAGGTCGTGTCCCTGAAAGGCCTTCGTGGCATTCTGTATTATGCATTTCCATTTCGTCCGGTTTTCTGCTTGTTTTAGGGCGGTTGTAACAGAGGACCCAGTGAGTGTGGTTACTTGATCCAACCAACGGCTAGGTGTCCGGCCGCGAGGTCTTTTTCCTTCGACTTTACCTATCACAACCAACTTATCAAGGTTGTCGGATTGGAAAGTTGGAAAAAGTCGAAGTTGGAAAAACTTAACAGACTGCAAAACTTATCCGATCCTGACCAAATTTATATAGGACTACGTTGGGAATAAGCTCTATCGAAAAAGAAAAAAATAAAATCGGTCCATATTTGGCGGAGATATCGCGTAATATACATTATAAAAAAATATATGAGTACCTTATTTTTTTAAGTCGGTCGATAAATTGAATAAAAATTGTAGAATTACAAAAAAATCTATATCAATAACGCATGTTGTACAGTAATTAGAGTAACAATTGTTGTACAATGTAAACTGCGAATGAATGGTGTATTGTCTGTTGTAAACTTTAAATAAATAAATTACAATAAGTACCCAAAAGACCCACATTTATAATATATTCCTTTTTTTCATAAAAAGATCAGACAGCAAAAATTCCATTGCATTCATCTGACAGCAACTTTGCTAGCGGCGCTTCCCCCTCATGCACAGCTAAGTTTGCCAAGCTATATTATAATGGCGTGTCATAATCATAACTCATAATTAGTCATATTTATTTTAGGAAAGTAGAACTAACATGATTGATGAGTAAAATTACTCTTTTGGTTAACTATGGTGGACTGACTTGACTGATGGATCTTTAAATTACTTATATTGTAAATTTTGACCTAATTACCTACATATACCAAGGTTATAGACCATTAAGGTGATATTAATATTTTATTTTACTTTTTTAAAATAACGGTGAAGGAAAACATAGTGAGGAAACTTGCTTAGCTGAGAATTTCTCCATAATTTCGAAGGTATGTGAATTGTGAAGTTTAATCCGCATTAGGCCAGCGTGGTAGACTAAGGCCTAACCCCTCTCATTAGTAGAGGAGGCCTGTGCCCAGCAGTGCGACAGTAATATTACAGGGCTGATATTAATATTATTATTTTTTTAAATTTAAAAACGAAGTATGTAGCCCGTGACTCCGTTTGCACGAAAAATTATTTTCTGGGATAAAAGTGGCATTTATGTTATGTATGGTGTATAATATAGAGGTATATATCAGTAAAGTTTCACTAAAATCCATCCAGTAATTTTTGCGTGAAATAGTACACAAACACACACACGTGCTTTGATGTTTATAATATTAGTAGGATTGTAGAATAGGATTGTATGGGTAAATCGAAATTTATGTAACAAAGAATATTGTTCAAGTATTTGTAACTCTCATTTGAGTCAAAAAAATATATTTATTTATTATGTAAGTACAAAAAACCGAATGAGATATAATTCCCAGCTCAAGGTATAAATAAAAAAATTATGTACCTATAATTTATTCCAATCAATTGAATTTTTGAGTGGCAGAGCCACGCTGTAGACAGTTACGTCTACAGCACGAGTGCGCCGGCTCGACCGGTTTGATACCAATGTCTCACAGAAAACCGACGTAAAGTGGCAGCTCGCTTTCGCGTCTCGGTGAGTTAGATTTCTGGAAGCCCAATTCGCCCTTCCCTTTCCCAATTCCTATTTCCCTCGTTTTATGTTGGCAACGCACCCATGATTCTTTGTGTCTTGTGTGTCTATGGTCGGTGGAGATCACTAACCATCAGGCAACCCATCTGCTCGTATACCAGTCACTGCTATAAAAAAAAACAAAATGTAAAATTTTAAAATCATTTTTTATATTTAGTACATCAATAACCTATTTTAAAGTTAGCGAAGAAAATATGCGAAGGCCGCGCCAAAATTTCAAAACTCACAAAAATGCATCTGTATTTTTAAAACAATTTGCACCTGGCGGAATGATTGATTTGTGTTTATATGATAGATATATGAAAGATAGGTGAAGGAAACGATCTTGCGGTATTGGCTTCAGTTCTGTCTGCATGCAATAAATCACATAAATACATTGTTTTAAGCACAATAATTGAATCCGATGGTAAGTTGAAAAATGATATTATTATTATTATGCATAGGAGCCAAACAAACTATAATTATTAGTTAGCCACTCGCCCGCGAAATAAGAATTTTACGAATACGCGAAATAATAATGAAAATTGAAATTACTTTTAGAGTAAGTAAAGTGTATAATTACTATGACTATAAACCAGTAGACATACATTTAGATGTGCAAATTGTTTTTGTGCAGCAATAAAACAATTTCCAGCTTCGATTTCTAAAAACCTTAAAAAACTGATTTCTTAAGTTAGCGCGAATGTTATACATTGAAATAAAACAGGGAAATAAAAATTAAAAACCAAATCGTAAAAGAATCTGTAAAAATAGTTTTATTTTATCCTTAAAAAATGAATTTCGTGACTAATGCTGACATTTCGCCTTTACCCCTTATTCGCATGAGACCTTTTTCAACGCGCGTTAAAAAAAAAGTTGAATCGGAACATATCAGTTCTAGTAGAATTGGCTACTAGACTAATTTTTTTTAACTAATTTTATATGAAATGTACGTCGTCTAAAATATAGAACAGAAAGAAATATTTAAATATTCTCAAAAATGATAAAGTTATAAGCCTTTGAAATTTGGTGTAACCTTCAAACTGCGGAATAATACGTCCGAATAATTACGTCCCGCCATGACAAATCACAAATCACAATCACAATCATCAAACACACTCAAGTACCCAATTATTCAAACGCCGGCGCTTTTAAAACGCGTCGTTTTTTAAACGCCGGGTGTCGCTTTGGGCGGTATATAACAAGACAAGAATTATTTTCAAGCACTCATATGAACAAACATGTTGACTTGTTAAGACGCTTTTTAACGAACGTTGAAAAAGCTCTCATGCGAATGAGGCCTAAGGCTCTCCCTTTCCCGCCCTCATAAATCCGCGAATGTTGTGCCCAAAACTCAAAACTGTGCCATTGTTGATTAAAACTTTATCATCAGGATGAACTGAATGTACTGTTTTAGAATTGGGACATAATTTTGATGAGTAATTTTAATCGCATCCTCCTGTCTGGCTTAGTGCAGATAACCTCAATGGGAAACAAAATGCGCTAAATTAAAAGTGGATTTAATAAAATAAAAAAGAAACTTGAAAGTCGATCCAGTTTTGTCAGCTATATCGTGTAACATTTTGTATGTTTTATTACCTATGTATTTATTCCTATGTTCAGCAATGGACGTCCTATGGCTGATGATGTTGATGATAATGTATATGTTTATTTACTTTTTTTTAAATGCCTCGGTGGCGTGGTGGTATTTCGGTACGACTACGGTTCTGAGGTCTCGGGTTCGATTCCAGGGTCGGGCAAAGTGATATTGGATTTTTCCATATCAGCCCGGAGTCTGGAATTTGTGCCCGATATGGCGATAGGCTCGCCCCCTATCACATCTGGGACGGGACTAAGAAACCATTGTCTTAATTTTTATTTATTTTAATCGTCCATCAACGGCAATGTTACATTTTTAGTAAAATGTGGATAATGACGTAGGCTTTACATGTATTAACTTATGTTTAAGTAACACGTAGCGTAAATTGTGTTTAATGTACGGTAGTTTGTTATCCCAAATAAATAAATAAATAAGCGCGGCGAAATGTGGGTGTTCTAGTTCCCTAGTACGCCTCTGCCTACCTCTTCGGGGATATAGGCGTGAGCTTATGTTATGTGTTTTTATTTAAATCATTATATTATACATATGTAATCACTCATGGCGCTCTTGACTAACGGCCGGTTTCAATAAACGATCTCAGTTTAGAGCGCAGATAGATCACGATGAACCAATCAAATCAAGACATTTGACGGAGTCATGTTGAAACTGTGTTCTTATTGGATAATTTTTGTAATCTATCTGCACATTCGAACTGAGATTGTTTATTGGAACCGGGCGTTAGTGGTATCCTATGATTCTGGAATAATATTGTTTTTGTAACTTAATTTAGTTGGTTTAGTCAAGGCCACTTGCCTAGTCACCTCCTTGGTCTAGTGGCAGCATAATATGCGGCGGACAGTGAGCTCGTCGTGGGTTCGATTCCCAGGTTGGGGAAAGCGAATTTTCTAATTTAATTTGCTCGGGACTGGACCCCTCATAGGGGGTAGACGTCACGCAGGCAACCGGTTGTAAAATCGTAACCAAATCCTTCTGCAACATGCTTGAAAAGTTTGTTGTGCCGACCCCACATTAATATGGGATAAGGGCAGGTGAAAAAGTGACGATGAATATCGCTTAACGACGCACTCTATTACATGTCTCTTCGAGAATTTCGTAATCCAGTACATGTCGTTAATCCGTATGAGGATTGAGGTGTCCTCTGAATTTTTAGTGCAGATGAAGTCACTTGGCAATGCCTTACCAATGACTAACAAGTGACGCACTGACGCAATCTCACCACGTACCGCTAAACAAATGCGTTTAGCAATAAATATGCTTGTTAAACGCCGGCCAGACAGAGCGGGGCTACGTGCGTCGCTCACTGAGATTTCTAATCTGTTACATTATCTGAAATGTGGGTGTACTAGTTCGCTAGTGCGCCTCTGCCTACCCCTTTGGGGATACAGGCGTGAGCTTATGTGATGTTATGTTCCACTATCTGACTGCCTCCGTGGCGTGGTGGTATTTCGGTACGACTACGGTTCAGGTCTCGGGTTCGATCCCCGGGTCGGGCAAAGTGATATTGGATTTTTCCATATCAGCCCGGAGTCTGGAATTTGTGCCCGATATGGCGATAGGCTCGCCCCTTAATACATTTGGGACGGAACTAAGCTCGGCGAAATGTAAGTGTTCTAGTTCGATAGTGCGCCTCTGCCTACCCCTTCGAGGATACAGGCGTGAGCTTATGTTATGTTATGTTGTTACACTATCTAGTTACGATTCTGCTTGCCTCTTAAGGACGACTTTTTATAGCAGAGACTGGCAAACGAGCAGATGGGTCATCTGATGGTACTTGTAAGTGATCTCCACCGCCCATAGACACCCAAGACACAAAAAGAATCATGGGTGTGTGTCAACCTAAAACGAGGGAATGGAAGGGGAGGGAACAGGGATTCGAAAAGGGATGGGGTGAAATGGGCCACCGGAAATCTCACTCAGCGAACGAAACAAGACAGCAAGCTGCCACTTTACGTCTGTTTTCCGTGAGACAGTGGTATCAAACCGGTCGAGCCGGTAAGCCGGAATTAGTACTGCATGTCTATCGATTTATAGTCGACGGGTTAAGCTGAAATTTCTAAAAATATGCAATAAAATTGGCGCAGTGGGCGAGTAGCCGGCTGTGAAACGAGAGACCGCGGGCTCGATCCCCGCATTGAGACAAATGTTTGTGTGGCCCACAGATATCTGTTTCAAGTCTGGGTGTTGTGAGACCGAAAGTCCCTCATAGTCTCTGACACCCACGATACAGGTTATAGGTACATAGTGTGGGGTCAGGACTAGGTGTGTGACTGTTGGGTGTATTTATTAATTTTGCAAACTAGTGCTGAGTTATTGTTTCTTAGAATGATAAAAATTGAACGAGATCCATCACTATGTTTTGAAAGTAAGCATCATAATTTCGGAAAGTGACATTTCGATCTGTCAGTTTACTCCGTTTAATTAGCAATCGGACTATAAATGAAGTCGTATCGAAATCAATTTCGAATCGAGTGTAAGCGTCAGCCCCCAGTTCGCCTCTGCTTAATCCCTCGGGAATACAGGCGTGACTCTATTTATATATTTATTTTTATCACTCATTCGCCCACCTTCAGTTCCTAGTACTTGTTCAAGTGTCTTATTTTATAAATTACCGCACTCAGCCCACGTAAAAGCGTCGGTGCTCAAAAATCACACATTATAAGATAAATAAACATTACGGTCGCATCACGTAGTTTTCCTTAAATAACTACAATGGTGGGACAGAAAAATAGTAATAGATAAATAAATAAATAATAAATACACCCAACAGTCACATACATAGTCCTGACCCCACACTAGGTGTAACCTGTATCGTGGGTATCAGAAACTACGAGAGACTTTCGGTCTCACAACACCCAGACCTGAAACAAATATCTATGGGCCACACAGACATTTATCTCGGTGCGGGAATCGAACCCACGACCTCACGTTTCACAGCCGGCTATTCGCCCGCTGCGCCACGGAAGCTGTCTACTGATATACCGCCTCGGTGGCGTAGATGTATTGTGAGCGCGGTACGGCTACCGACCTGTCTCGGGTTCGATCCCTGAGGATCAATATCGTTGAAACATAATAAAGGATTTTCAGTTCACTCTAGTCTAGCCGCAGTTGCCCCCAGCATGCTGCTGGTGCCTCTGAGGATGCGGACACGAACTCAGCGGGAGCGGATCTGCGGCGGCGCGGCAACGTATTGCTAGACCAGTCGTCGCGCCGTTACCTTAGAGGCCAGTTTCATTTAAATCCATACTATGCGATTCAAATAAGAATAGGAATAGTTGCAAACCATACTTTTCAAGTGACATTTGACAGATAGATCATTGACGTTCCTATTCTTATTTGAATCGCATTGAACATTGGAATGCGCCGCTTCTCATGCCGCCGCCGCTGCCGTTCCGCTCCCGCTGAGTTCTTGTCCGCGGCCTTAGGCGATGTAACAGAGACTTTCTTGCCCATTATCACAAAAATCATCAGTGTGCTCCCTCGAAAACAGCACCCTGAACGTACCCTCTTTTCTTTGTGCGATACAAACATTGACAAATCGTTGACATACATCCTTAAATAGCCCGAAATTCTTTTATTGCCAACTCGTCAGCCCCAATAAATAATTCTTCAACTAATGTATTCACATTTAGGTCAATTATTCTTGAAACACCGATGATTTGTGACTTTTTTAATCTACTTCAAAAGAGAGGTTCTCAATTCGTTTTTTTTGTATGTTACCCGAAATGTACGGTAAATGTGGACCAATTTTCGACGGTCTTCAAATAAGGAGGAGGTCCTCAATTAGTACGTATTTTTTATGTGTATTTTTTTTAGTTACGCGATATCTCCGCCAAATGTGGACCGAATTTCAAGATTCTTTTTGTATTCAATAGAGCTTACTCCAAAGGTGGTCCCATATAAATTTGGTCACGATCATATAAGTTTTGAAGGCGGAAGTACACATATTTTGTTTTCATTCTTTTTGTTTTTTCCTACTCATTTTTGCCTGAGACATTGGCTAAAAAAGCTTATTTCTTTCTTAAAATCAAATAATTTTATACATGAGAGGACCATTCTTCGATTAGCCCCTATTGAATATCCTTATTTGGCGGAGACATCGCATAACACAAAAGTACAGATAATTGGGATCTCCTTTTTGGGAGTTGAAAAGGTTTCTTAATTCGCGCATAACTTCGCTTATTCATATAACCCAGTATTCATATCTGCACCTCCGAGTGATACAATAGTAACTCATTTTTTTAAAATCCAGTGTTTTACAGCAATAGATGCGCAAAAACTAGATCTTTATAATGGTGTAAAACACAAAATATTAAATCAACATCATCATCATCATCAGTCACAGGGCGTCCACTGCTGAAAATCAAAAATACATAAATAAATGGACAAATAAAGTGGACTGACGACCTGATAAAGGTCGCAGGAAGTCGCTGGATGCAGGCCGCTTCCAACAGGTCGATCTGGAAATCTTTGGGGGAGGTCTATGTTCAGCAGTGGACGTCCTATGGCTGATGATGATGATGATGAAATAAATATTTTCTGTAACTTTTAATTAAATTGACCAGACCTGCCCCCTGACTCTTGAAGTCCGATTCGAATTTGACTTCGATTCCGTTTGATTTATTGACTTAAAATTCCACAGAAATCAAACCCAAAAGTGCGCATATGTTGCATTAGATTCGAGAACTTGTCATTTGGTAATTTTTAACGAGAAATTAGTGCACTTTTTAACTCTATTTCAGTGGAATTTTAAATCACTAAATGGAAGTCGAATCGAAGTCGAATTCGAATAGAGTGTCAAAAGTCAGTCCCCTGGACCCCGGCTTTATACATTTGCAGCGCACATTTTCGCCTCGCCTATAAAATGTGTGTTTTGTTTTGATGTTGCATACCTCTGAGGTACAGATGTGACTCCAACAATACCCGAAACTCAACTAATCATAACATTTGCACAACACTAGCGCGATGCCACTCGGCCGTGCGCCAGGCCTCGATTGATGGCGATTCATACACCTGGGTCACAACTAAATATAAACGTTGTATCGCATACGATTTGTCTATTTGTGCGTCTGTCCTCGATGCCTACTTCTCAATGAGGATCATCATTTTTATAGATTATTTAGCTTCAGACTCTTGGAAAGTGGTTTTGTTAGATTTTATGTGCATGTTGCATCGATATATTATTTACCTAGATGCACAGTTGATGCTCGGAAAATGGGACAGCAAAGTGCTTAAGCACTCCTTTTCCCTACAGTCGGACGCCGATAGAATTCTAAATTTGAAAATTCAAATTTAAGAACGCTTGAGCATTTTGTTTAAAAAGCTACTTTATAACACGTGCATAGGGTTATATTTGTGTTTGATTTAATTAGAACTTGTGATCTTTTTCTTTGTTTTATTCCTGAGACCACTTTTTAGGACGATATTTGCAAAGAACTGTGCATCTAGGGTATATTATATTGATGGCATGTTGTGTTCGCTATTTAGGAATGTCCTTAATTATCACCCTCTATTGTATAAACCAAGGTATGTGTCAGTCTTAAGGAACTTTCCGTTTGTGAACCGAATAAAAAAAAAACTGTGGCTAAGTAGCTGTATAGATCCACGGCTTCGATCCTTACCACGAGCCAAAGGTTTGTTCACTTTGTTCAATTTACAATGCGATGAAAATAAGAATAGGAACGTCAATGACCTCTATCTGTCAAATGTCACTTGAAAAGTGAGGTTTGCAACGAAATCTTATTTACGATTCAATGTTATTTTGGGGGAGGCCTATGTTCAGCAGTGGACGTCCTATGGCTGATGATGATGATGATGAATGTTATTTTTTGTTTTACTGTCTCAGTTACTCAAGTGAAAAACCGTCTAAATTTATTATAAGGTTTCGTAGCAAACCTTACTTTTCAAGTGACATTTGGCAGATAGAGGTCATTGACGTTCCTATTCTTATATGAATCGTATTGTACAATGGTGGGAAAGCGTGCGTCTCTCGTAATTCCTGATAGGACAAAAACATACCCAAGACTTTTGCCACTCGCTTCGATTCGAATACGATTCGATTTCATTTAGTGAAAACTTAAAATTTTACCGAAACCAATAAAAATGTGGACTAAGTTAAAAATTACTAAATGACAAGTTCTTGAATACAATGCGACATTAGTGCACATGATTTTAATTGCCATTGAATTAGAAAATTCACTTTGCCCGACCTGGGAATTGAACCCAGGACCTTCTGTTTCACAGCCTATACATGCTGCCACCAGTCCAAGGACGTGACTACCAATGTTTTATCAATCAACCAAATTTCTCTTTCAACTGTCCTTTATAAACATCAATCAATAGCCAATGGTTTGGCAAATAATATGACCTTCGCTTTTTATTGTTTATTTACTTTGATCTTGGACAATTGGGTCCAATATTTGTCGTACTCATATCAGACATCTTGAGTTACATCAATCAATTGGTGCAAACTAGTTTTATTATAGGACAAGGTGACACTGCATGGACCCTGGACCAAAGATTATGGCCATTTTTTTATCCTGTCACGAAAGAATTCCATGACTTGGTGAATATGTTGGTAAGTCCTCTTACAATCTTTATATACTACTAGGTGACCCGGCGAACTTCGTTCCGCCTAACAGTCGATTCTGAAATTGTTTTTTATTATGATACCTACTAAATTTCATTTTATTTTTACTTATTCCAAATTAAGTTATATTTTTATTGACAATAGCTGTACCCGCGATTTCGTCCGGGAGGCGCCCGACGTGACGGCCCAGTGGTGGCATTAACTTTATTTTTCTTAAATAAAAGATTTCTTCTAAAATAAACGTAGCATAAGTTACTCCATATTATATTAGCTACCTGCCAATAAACTCCCGTCAAAATCGGTCCAGCCATTTCAGAGATTAGCCGGAACAAACAGACAGACAGACAAAAATTGTAAAACATGTTATTTTTGTGTATATACAGTATATATATTCATATACATGTAGTAAAAAACGGTTATTTAAATATTACAAACAGACACTCCAATTTTATTTATGTGTATGTATGTATGTTGATATACATACATATATATACATACCAATTTTCATAATTAAATTCATATCATAAGTCCAATGCAGGAAATAGTCAAGAGATTCTGCATTCCTCGAATAATCCTTTGCCGATCTACTATCACTCAACTTTACTCTTTCTTCTCCCATCTACCCTTATTTTATATTTGCTAGTTTTATTTTAATTTACATTCTTTCATTCATCGTCATCATCAGCCACAGGACATCCACTGCTGAACATAGGCCTCCCCCAAGATCCCAATCCCCAGATCGACCTGCATTTAGCGTCTTCCTACGACCTTTATCAGGTCGTCGGTCCACCTTGTGGGTGGACGTCCCACGCTGCGCTTGCCGGTACGTGGTCTCCACTCGAGAATTTTTCCGCCCCATCGGTTATCAGTTCTACGAGCTATGTGCCCTGCCCATTGCCACTTCAATTCTTTCATTATTTCTTTCTTTTTTACTTTCTTTCTATGGGGTTGGCACAGCACACTTTTAAAGCATGTTGCTTCAAACATGAAATCATCTAAATGGGGCTTATCAGTCCCACTAAGTAGGTATTCAGTGGTATTTTTACATAACATAAGCTCACGCGTGTCCCCGAAGGGGTAGGCAGAGGCGCACTAGCGAACTAGTACACCCACATTTCGCCGAGCTTAATTCCGTCCCAGATGTGATAGGGGGCGAGCCTATCGCCATATCGGGCACAATTTCCAGACTCCGGGCTGATATGGAAAAATCCAATACCACTTTGCCCGACCCGGGGATCGAACCCGAGACCTCAAGACGGTAGTCGTACCGAAATACAACCACGCCACCGAGGCAGTCCGTGGTATTTTTAAAGCTTATATTTTGAGTAAACGTTATAAAAATATAATAAACGACACCTTTGCAATCTCTCGACAAAAATATCTGGAATACGAATGCTAAATTCCAAACGCTTCACGAATTATAACAAGCTTACGAAACGCACGAGACAAAAATAATGAGGTTTTCGACCCACATCCCACTTTGTTACAATGGTTTTCGCACATTTTATATGACGATGAATCAGAGTTGAAACTGGCGCCGTTATGTGGAGCGACAACTTCTTTCAAAATGGATTATGAGCAAATACATACATACATACATAATATCACGCCTGTATCCCACAGGGGTAGGCAGAGACTATGGATTTCCACTTCGCCTTTTCTTCGATTCTGACACACTACTTTCGCTTCATCTACTTTCATCAATCTCTTCATACATTCGCGTCGGTTAAGGGTACTTTTTATCTTTCCCTTAGTTAGTATATTATCAACTATGAGCAAATACTACATGGTCTAATCCCCAGAGACATACCTCTACATACATAAGCTCACGCCTGTATCCCCTAAGGGGCAGGCAGAGGCGAACTACAGAACAATCCCCTTACTCTTTTGACTTTATTGACCTTACTTTATTGACTTATAATTTCGCCGAAACCGACTTTTAAAGTGCGCTAATGGTGCATAATATTCGAGAACATGTCATTTGGTAATTTTTAACGTGACATTAAACACTTTTGTACACATCACTCAATTTCGGGGGAATTTTAAGTCAATAAATGAAACCGAATCGAATTCAAGTGCCAATCGAGCGTCAGGAGTCACTCCCCCAAGAGCACCCACATTTCGCCGAGCTCATTCCGACCCAGACGTGATGGGCGAGCCTATCGCCATATCGGCACAAATTCCAGACTCCGGGCTGATATTGAATAGATAACTCGGATATCACTTTGCCCGACCCTGGATCACCGAGTCACCGATCACAGTCACCGAGGCATTCAAGAATATAATTCAAAATTCATACGATGGAGATAAAACTACCGGCTGAATTTTAAAACTTCACAATTTTAGTATTACCGTTATTCTGGCGAAACCTTTGACCCCCCCAGTTTCTTTATCAGAAGCTAAAGTCAGAGTAAGATGATAAAGTAAAAATATAAATAACGGTTAAATGTTACTTCACGATTTTAGCTGTTGCGTTTACCATATAAGTAACTTCAAATCTTGTTGCTTTAACTTCAGTTTATTTATTTTTGCCGTTATTGAAGGAACTATGGGTACATTACTATGCTTATGTTATTGGCGCTTTTGCTTAGACCACTTTCTAAGAAATAATGTTGACACAGACACATAACATAAGCTCACGCCTGTATCCCCGAAGGGGTAGGCAGAGGCGCACTAGCCAAGTAGTACACCCACATTTCGCCGAGCTTTTTTCCGTCCCAGATGTGATAGGGGGCGAGCCTATCGCCATATCGGGCACAAATTCCAGACTCCGGGCTGATATGAAAAAATCCATTATCACTTGGCCCGACCCGGGATCGAACCCGAGACCTCAGGACAGTAGTCGTACCGAAATACAACCACGCCACCGAGGCACCGAAATAATTTTGATGTTTTGACAATACATACATACATCAGCCATGGTCGTCCCACTGCATGGCAAAGGTCTCTCTACCCTCTTTTCACTCTTCTCGGTTTAAAAACCTCTGCGGCCAATCTCTCCAGTACGCGTCTACTTCGTCTCGCCACCTCTTTCTGGGCTTGTCGCGAGGCCGCGTAACGTTTCTCGGACTCCACTCTGTGCTGAGTTTTGCCCAATACTCGTCTGTCAGACGGCATACGTGGCCAGCGCAGGTCCCATTTAAGGCTTGCAGCCCTAAACCCTACGTCTGTGATCTGGGTTTTAGAACGTAGCGCGCTGTTTCTGATGCGGTCAGCCAACCGGCCCCCAGCACACTGTGTTCCATAGCCCGTTGACATGTTTTGACAAACAATTTGTTATTATTTTTGAGTATATGACTCTGTTATTTTTAATATTTATATGACTGTTTACGCGCTTCAATAATGATGGCAACACAGAAGGCAGCAACACCGGAACAACGCCGGTTGACACTTCCGACTCGACGATTAAAAGAACAACATAAAAAAAGTACGCCATTGTGCCAATCAAAGTAAACGCCAATTTATATTATTGTTTATAATACACTAATAAATGTTTACTTTATCCATAATCATATTTCCTTTGTTATGTGCAAATTACTGAACATGACTATGAATAATGTTCGAACTTACAGTAAAAATCTTTGGACCCTAACTTTTGGGACAATTCTGCCAAATCAAGAGTGACAAATACACGCCAACAAATAAAAAGCATAAACCAAACACAGATAATGTATGAAACATCTGTCAAAATAATAAAACTACCCTAAGATAAAACCTTTAAGTTTTTTCAAGACATTCAACAGTATATAGACGGGACAATAGCACTAAACTTGTGATCCGAAGTTATGACCTAGTGGTCATAAGTCGCCCAGTTTATTTGAAAAATACGCGTGCCAGGTCGGCCAGCGAAATAACATTGAGACAATAAACTTACGTGATTCTTAACCATTCACAAAATATTCTAGAGGTAGGATGTAAATAATAATAATCGCCGATGCATTGTAATAAGTGGTTGATGGCGGTACTGAACTTTGAGATCAATTTTTTGTATGGAAACTTGCTTGACCTCTACAGTTCGTAATATTAAATTACTTTAAAAGAAAACGACGCGAAGCTGCTGGAAACACATTAATACGACTTACCATAAATTGCAGTCGTCCATCCTTGTTTCTCCTGGTAAGAACACCTGGCCCCTGTGTTTACAAGGCTCTATGATGGTCTCAGGAGGCTTCGTAATGCCGAGACACACTGGCTCGTAGTCTGGGCAGCAGTCGTCGTGGGTGATGGTACGGTTGCAGAACTCGTCGCAGTAGCACAGCGTGTCTGAAATGAAGCTTATTTTAGTACTCTTATGCCCGAATGGTCAAACGCTCCTCAACTTTAACGGCTTCTTACATTGATTTTCGTCCTACAATTTTGACAGATAAGGCCTTAAACGACATAAGGCGTCTTTAGTGTATGAACATTCGGCGGTTAAATACATACCTAAGCTCACGCCTGTATCTCAGAAGGGGTAGGCAGAGGCGCACTAGCGAACTAGAACACCTAGATTCGATGAGCTGAGTTCCGTCCCAGATGCGATAGGGTGCGAGCCTGTCGCCATATCGAGCACAAATTCCAGATTCCGGGTTGATATGGAAGAATCCAATATCACTGCTTGACTCAGAGATCAAACCCGAGACCTTATATTTCAAAAAGATTGTATGTTACTAACTGAATTATTGTCGAATGTCTTTGGTTTAATTTTGTATAATTTGTAAGTTGGCTCTCATGGCGGTGACATCGTGTTTTTTTTCAAAACCCCTATTAAATAAAGAAACAAAAATTTAAGCGCGTTTTTTTCAGCCTTAGTTTGATTTACATTGACATACCTCGTTTTGAAATTGGTTGAACATACCCATAACATTTTTTGCATACATCATTTGAATGCGATAGTCATGCATGTCCTAGAGACTTCATCGTCGCGGTCATACGTCTGGGAATCGGACTGGTTGCATAATGGGACCACGTGCGTTGCATCACAATAATTTACAATTATTATGATATCCAGTGACGTGCATAGACATTTCGATCAGCGTAGACAAAAATTTTACACAATTATTTTCTTCAATTCTTACATCATAGTGAATATCATCTCGGTGTCTATTTAAATTATAATCCAAGCATTGCTATTTTGATATTATGTAAATAGCAAATTGTTAGGGGAGACAGTGTCTCTTTGTCTATATTGGACTGCACACTGATGATATCATCATCATCATCATCAGTCATACTACATAGTCATATTATGTTCACACTTTGTCAAGCATGTTGCAGAAAGGATTTACCTTAGTTTGACGTCAACCCCACTTGCTCAACCTGGGAATCGAACCCAGGGAATCAATCCACAGCCCACATATGCTGCCACTAGACCAAGGAGGCAAATCTCTGTTACACAAAGAAAAAAGACACCAACGCATTGAGACCCTCTTTTTAAGAATCTAGAAGGTTCTCCAGGTACTCACTCAGGATCTGATGCGTGCACCCATCCTGCCGGCCTGTGCAGCACTGGTTGAACTTCCCACAGTACGGACCTGGTGGGAGGTCGGGGCCCGTGTAGGCCCAGCCTGCGGCCACCATACACATCAGCACGACGATAAACAATCTGTAAAGAAAGAAGATGTTAAAATAATGTCAGTAATTCCCAAATAACTAACAATCACACACATATTCCTGACCCCACTCTAAGGCTGAGATACATATAGCGAACTTCGACTAAGTCAGAGTCAAAGAAACGAAATCTTTGACTTAGTCCGAGTCATTTTTTACAAGAAAATCTTTGCTTAGTCTGTCAGTATGTTTTTCTTGTGCAAAAATGGTTTGGACTAAGTCGAAGCTCGATTTAGCAATTCCAAATCCTCACCGAGTTCGTTTATTTGACTTAGACTTAGTCGAAGTTCGCTATATAGATCTCAGCCTTAGATCGAGTCTTGCGTCGTGGGTCTCAGGAACTACGAGAGACTTTCGGTCTCACAACACCCAGACGCGAAACAAAGATTTAACCCGCGGCCTCTCGCTTCACAGCCGGCTGCACCACGGAGGTTGACAAATATGCAATATCATTAGCCCTGTATTACTGTCCCACTGCTGGGCACGGGTCTCCTCTACCAATGAGAGGGGTTAGGCAATTATTTATTATTCACAAACCTTCGAAATTCTTGTGTAGAAATTCTCAGGTATGCAGGTTTCCTCACGATGTTTTCCTTTGCCGTTATAGCAAAAGATAAGTCATAATGAATACCCGCATAACATGATGATGACACATCATGATCTTTAAATATTATCTTAAAATATTTTCTTTTCATATACTCTAGATCAGGATCTGTGGATGTCGTTTAACTGCTATAAACTTGAGCAAATGAAATCCAATTAATAATTCAGCTGTGTTTCAGTGCGTTTGTTATCAACATCATTTGTAGGAAATAGGTCGTCTTGTCACAGAATATAATACAGAACCGACATTTTTATTTACAGTTCAAACCAAATGTCTATTTACATATTTAGAATTTTTATAGTCGTTTGTTATTTATGCCATATGTTTTTTGTTTTTATAACATTAAAAATATTGGTAGTCTGCGTTTCTCTTTTTTGCAAAGACGGGTTTTGTTTTATATTTTATTTATTTTGAAAATATTTGTCTTAATTTCTAGCTTCCAAATATGGATACCAATTATTTTTTGTTTATTGATTTATTGATTTTGATTATTTGTTTATTTCCCCTCTCTATAAATATACATGTGCTACAATAAAATATAGCCCATGTCACTCCCACAGCTGAGACGAATCAAACGACACCGATGTTAAAATCAGTCGAGTCGTTTAGGCTGCACTCGGCTGCAGAGCGTGCCAAAGAACGTGGTGCTTCCTAAAATATAAATAAACTATAAAAATGACTAAGTACGATGAATTACTAATTATGATTTTCTTTCTTTACCAAATTCAAACTCAAATCATTTATTCTGGAAATAGGATATTACATATTGCTTTAACATCTCATGTAGGTGTTTAAAAATAAAGACGTCGGCAATGCGTGGCTATTCCTGAGAAAAAATACCAAAACAAAGGTTTTCGTCTCTTTTAAAGTCCAGACAATAGTTAACGTTGAGATATGCAAATGCTATGCATGGAATGCCTTTTGTGTCGACTACCTTAATCTAATGCCGTGTACACACCAACTGAATGAACGCGAATCTATGCCTGTTGCATTCACACAACAGCAAAAGTTTGTTTGAATGCATGGAATGCCTTTTGTGTCGACTACCTTAATCTAATGCCGGGTACACACCAACCGAACGAACGCGAATCTATGCCTGTTGCATTCACACAACAGCGAAAGTTTGTTTGTATGACCGCAACAGGCGTAGACGCGCGAACGTTCGTTCGGTTGGTGCGTGCACACCATAATACGTTAAAAAGATGCCCCTTTACCGGTTCTGATATTTTGGGAGAAGTGCTTAAATGCCATATTAAAACCGACACAAATGTTTGCGTGATCCAAAAATATTTGATTCAAATCTAGGTGTTGCGAGAACAAATTTCTTATATAAACTACATGAAATTTGATAACCTCGAGACCAAATCGTATTTTACTGCAGGGTCAAGATTGTATGTGACCTGTTTATTATTATTAGACATTTTATTGTTAGATATAATTACTACAGCTATCAGTTTTTTCAGTTTTGTGACATGCGATACATTTTTCGCGTGCGTTGCTTTTATAGCAGAAGCTGGCAAACAAGCAGCTGGGTTATCATCATCATCATCATCAGCCACAGGACGTCCACTGCTGAACATAGGCCTCTCCCAAAGATTTCCAGATCGACTTGTTGGAAGCGCTGGGTCACTTGATAGTAAATGATTTTCGCAATTTTTCGCTATTCATGATCATAGGCACCCACGATGCCCAAAGAATTATAGGTGTGATACCAATTGTAAAGGAAGGGAATAGTGATAGGTAGTGATAGGATAGGAGTAGGGTTTGGGCTTCCGATAATTTTACTTTATTGATTGAATAAGACGTAAGAGAGGGCTAATTTTCAATTCAAAGCAAATTTTCTAAATATTTTTTTTATGACAGCCTCGGTGGCTTTGTGGTATCTCGGTGCGAATACGGTTCTGAGGTCTCGGGTTCGAGCCCCGGGTCGGGCAAAGTGATATTGGATTTTTCCATATCAGCCCGGAGTCTGGAATTTGTGTCCGATATGGCGATAGGCTCGCCCCCTATCACATCTGGGACGGAACTAAGCTCGGCAAAATGTGGGTGTTCTAGTTCGCTAGTGCGCCTCTGCCTTCCCCTTCGGGGATACAGGCGTGAGCTTATGTTTATGTTATGTGTTATGTTCTTTTTTTATCCGGGCACGACAAAGTGACTACACTGCACCTGATGGTAAGCGTAGTGCAGTCCAAAAAACCTAGCGACCACTGACAAACAATGGGTTTATCATAGTCGTCAGAAACATGCCGGCCTATTTATGCTTCTTCACACAATTTGCCCGGGATTGAATCACTCACAGGGGGTTGACGTCAGGCGGCCGGTCGTAAAAACTAAGCCTAATGCTCTGCAACATGCTTGAAAAAGTGTGTTGCCGACCCCACATTAAGGTGGGATAAGGGCAGGTAGATAGAGAGAGCTAATTTACATAGGTTTCCTCTTTGAGCAAGTCTATAAGTGTATTTTATTTTATTTTTTATTAGTTTTTAAGGGAAACATACAAACAATATCTTAAACACATGAGCCAGCAAAGTTTCCACAAATAATTAGCTCCAAGTACCTATAGTCCGATTGCTAATTAAACGGAGTAAACTGACAGATCGAAATGTCACTTTCCAAAATAATGTTGCTTACTTTTAAAACATAGTGATTGATCTAGTTCAATTTTTATCATTCAAAGAAACAATAACTCAGCACCAGCTTGAAAAATTAGAATTTTATTGCGTATTTTTAGAAATTTTAGCTTAATCCGTCGACTAAATGTCTGTGTAAATAATTTTGCGTAAATAATCACAACAGATACGCGAAATGATAATGATGAAAATTATAAATTTATTTTTATTATTTGAGAAAAATTACATTCCGCACATTCATAACTTTTGTAAGTTTTCTTAATAATGAACCATGACTATAATTGCAGTAGAATTGCTATAACTTAGCATACAGTAATTTACTATGACTATAATTCAATAGACATGCAGTACTTATCACACATTAGGCAGGAATTACGACTTTGAGTCGGAATTTAGACAATGAAATAATGAAATGGTTCACTGAATTGAAAAGTTGATCTTTTTACCGCAGCACTATTTAAATTTCATAAAAAAGTGGCATCACTCGAAATGTCAGTTTACTCCGTTTAATTAGCAATCCTACTATACATAAAAATACAAATAATACATTTTTGATAGACAAAAAAAGAGTCTAATAGGTAAATAAGTGAGTACCAAAGAAGTATGCAATACACAAAACTTTATACAGTGTAGGCATAGATTGAACCGCTAACACGTATATTGACTATTCTATAATATTTATTCTATGGCGCTCTCGGATTTATAGCGTAATAAACTGGCTGCTATTGTTTATCTTGTGTTTTCATAAATATTTTCACTTTAAGAACGCATAAATCTTGATTCATGAATTATTACATTGTAACTTTGAGTGTCCAATTATTTTGTTATGAACGTGTAGTGATTTTACTAAGCGAAATGCTAAAAACGTGCCAATTGGGACATCTTTTATGTTCATCTGACTGTCTTAAATACAATGTATAGTCCTCCTTGATTTAATATATATGGACTATGGACGAGGATCCTGAGTTCGAATCCCAGGTCGGTTTTTTAAGGGTTCCGAAGCCGTCGATCTGGAAATCTTTGGGGGAGGCCTATGTTCAGCAGTGGACGTCCTATGGCTGATGAGGTGATTCATTTTATCAGTACGTTTTGTAGTTTTTGAATTACAGAGGGGCCGGGCTGAAAAAGTCTGGCTGGCCCGGCCACCAAAAAGCGCTTGTAATTTAAAAATTGGAGAGGTACATTGAAAATGAAAGCGGTACATATGATTTTCGCAAGGAGTACATTCGTTTGGTATACCTGTTACCGCTAAAGGACGCGGGGCCGGGCGGGCCTGATATACGTGATGATGATCAAGCCAAATCGCAAAAAAGGTACCCTTATAATTTCGCCATGTCCGTCCGTCTGTCTTACGGCGGCGGTTTAGCTCAGAGACTATAAATCGGTACTATAAAACTGTAATTTCAATCACGGCGAAAACTTTCGAAAATAAAATCTTGAAAAAAAATTTCAAATTCTTTTTCACAGGCTTAAAATGCATTTTAACTAATACAGGTTTATACCTTCGATAAAGTTTCTATTATGAATAAAAACCTTCATGTATTTAACACTTCGGTTTCTACAGCTGAATATAATAACGACTTTAGTTATTAAATGGCACCGACAGAGATAAACACAATGCCAAATTAATAAAGTGTCGGGTCGTGTCCCGTTGCCAACGCAATGTGATAAAAAATTGGACCAAATGTCATATTCAATTTGGGGTTCTGTAATTGTATATTAAATGTCTTTTGTTCTAGAATATAATCACGCCTAAGTCACAGAAAGATAGGCAGAAACTCGAGTTCCACTTACAAACCACTGATGGGTACCTGATGGTAAGTGATCTCCTCCGCCCATAGACACCCAAGACAAAAAGAACCATGGGTTTATTGCCAACCTAAAAGAAGGGAATGGAAGAAGTGGGAAAAGGGAATGGAAAAGGGAGGGAGGGAATAGGCCATCGGAAATCTCTCGCACCGAAGGAAACGCGACAGCAAGCTGCCACTTTACGTCGGTTTTCTGCGAGACAGTGGTATCAAACCCGTCGAGACGGCCCATTGGTGCTATAGACGTTACTGTCTACAGCGTGGCTTTACCACTCACAAAACTTTTACTTTTACGTATGTCTTTCATAAATTACAGATTAATATTTTTTGCCACCTCCGCCTCCGCTTCTGCGGAGGTAGACCCCTTCGTCTCCGCATCCTCTTCCGCCTCCGCTTAAAGGCCTCCGTTACAACCCTAGTCTAAAGCCATAAATATACTGCTAGACATTCTGTTCGGTACATAGAATTTGCGCACAAACGCTGAGATCTCAGGGACTGAGACTGATACTGAGACTCAGGGAGAATTATTACTTAGTTCGGGTCATTTTTTACAAGAAAATCTTTGCTTAGTCTGTCTGTCAGTGTGATTTTCTTATAAAAAATGCCTCACCGAGTTCGTTTTTGACTTAGACTTTTTTTCCTTTGACTTAGACATAGTCGAAGTTCGCTTTATAGATCTCAGCCAAAGTTTCTGTCAATTAACTGCAACTCACTATAGAGATCAGGAGGGTACTACCACCACTTATAGCAGCATTATTATAATCTACTCCGTTTTTTTTGTATGGGAATCGGGATAAGTAATAATATAATAATACTGCTATAAGAGGTGATGGTAGCCCCCGCTGCTCTTTTCCTTAGCCGTCAAACGTCAAACACTCGCTGTAATGTGACACAATTTTACTTCTAAACATCTTGTCTAGTATTTATTTTATTTTATCTATTATTCGTGACACTATCGGTTTATCACAATAATTTACATAAATATAACATAACATAAGCTCACGCCTGTATCCCCGAAGGGGTAGGCAGAGGCGCACTAGCGAACTAGAACACCCACATTTCGCCGAGCTTAGTTCAGTCCCAGATGTGATAGGAGGCGAGCCTATCGCCATATCGGGCACAAATTCCAGACTCCGGGCTGATATGGAAAAATCCAATATCACTTTGCCCGACCCGGGGATCGAACCCGAGACCTCAGAACCGCAGTCGTACCGAAATACCACCACGCCACCGAGGCAGTTACATAAATATGTGTTTACAATATATCCTTATTCTAGATGACAAACTTTTACAACCTATATAATCTTACAAGTGTATACAACATTGACGGCCGAATGTTCAAAGACTTAAGGCCGCCTTATGTCGTTTAAGGCCGCCTTATCTGCCAAAATTGTATGGCGAAAATAAATGTAGAAGCCGTTAAAGTTGACTAGCTTTTGACCATTCGGGCGTAAGTATCTAGTAGTGGACATAGAAGTCTTGGACGTAGTCGCTAGCAAGGAACATAAAAAAACCATGACTGAGTATCATGCTGTGGCTGGCAAGAGGCTTTGTGGTTGATCTACTGATATCGGATACCGATAATACTTTTTATTTCAAAGCTCAGGTTAATAAATCAGTTGGGAATGGCGACCACTTCTGAATTTACGATTTGACATATCGCGTCGAATCTTTGTTGACAACTGATTTATTTATGGTCACAATACACACCTTTAGAATCTGTGATCAGGGGGGTTACTCCTGACGCTCGATTCGAACTTGAATTCGATTCGGTTTCATTTATTGACTTAAAATTCAAGTTAAAAATTGCATTAATGTCATGTTAAAAATTACCAAATGACAAGTTCTCGAATGTTATGCAACATTAGCGCACTTTAAAAGTCGATTTCGGTGGAATTTTAAGTCATTAAATGAAACCAAATCGAAATCACAATCGAATCGAGTGTCTAGAGTAAGGGGTCAGTTTTTTCGTCCGACTTCAAAGAATCAATCCTTATTTTTTATACATACATATATGTTACGCGATGGAACGGAATGATGCTAAGCGAAATGTGTTCTAGTTCTTGGTACGCCTCTGCCTACCCCTTCGGGGATACAGACATGAGCTTATGTTATGTTACGCGATATCTCTAGCAAATGGACCGATTTCTAAGATTATTTTCGGTGATTGCTCCGACAGAGTTAATTTTATGCTACTGAACACTAAAAATGCCTTTTCGTTTAAGCTGCATCTGTCCCAGCACCAACTTTAAAGAGATTAAGAAATTGTTGTTATTGTTTATTTTTATGTGTTCTTGCCCCCGGACTTTTAACAATTGATTGGATATTGACTACGATTCGGTTTTATTTAAATAAATAATAATAATAATATTAGCCCTGTAATATAACTGTCCCACTTCTGGGCACGGGCCTCTTCTACTAATGAGAGGGGTTAGGCCTTAGTCTACCACGCTGGCCTAATGCGGGTTGGCAGACTTCACATACCTTCGAAATTCCTGTGAAGAAATTTTCGGGTATGCAGGTTTCCTCACGATGTTTTCCTTCACCGTTATAGCAAGCCATATTTCACAATGAAAACACACTTAACATAGAAAAGTCAGAGGTGTATGCTCCATTTTGGGGTTGGTTTCGAACCTCCGACACTTGTCTCGGCAGTCCGTACCATTCTCAACTAAGCTATCGCTGCGGTTTTATTTATTGACTTAAAATTATATCGAAATCGAGTTAAAAAGTGCGTTAATGTCGCATTAGATTGGGAAACTTGTCATTTGGTAATTTTTAAAGTGACATTAGTGCACTTTATACCTCGATTTCAATTGAATTTTAAGCCACTAAATGAAATCGAATCGTATTCGAAATCCAATCTAGTGTCAAAAGTCAGAGGGCAGATTTGAATGTCGATTTTTTGTTTCTACATTTTGAAGTCGATTAGGTTTTTAAACTTGTGATTATATTATTTTCGTTTGATGAACGCTATGAAAGAAAGAAAAGAGAAAGAAAGCAAGAAACTTTATTTAGCTAACATTTGGGACCATATATACATACATACATACATAGACTCACGCCTGTATCCCCGAAGGGGTAGGCAGAAGTGAACTAGAGAACTAGATCACCCACATTTCGCCGCGCTAATTTACGTCTCAGATGTGATAGGGGGCGAGCCTATCGCCATATCGGGCACAAATTCCAGACTCCGGGCTGATACTGAAAAATTCAATATCACTTTTCCCGACCCGGGGATCGAACCAGAGACCTCAGGATGGCAGGCATATCGTATTACTACGCCACCGAGGCAGTTGAGACTAGCCGTATACATATTATAGTTTCTCAGAATTCGAACCCATTTCGCGTTGAAGACCCTTATCTCAACCTTAATCATGAATGTTAGACACCGCGAATGTGAGGTTATTTACATAAAATGTTTTAAGTATTCCGGCCGACTTGGGCGAACAATAGGTCTTTTGTGTTATTGGCTGTTTAGTAAAACTATTTAAATACTAGATTTAGACGGACTGCCTCGGTGGCGTGGTGGTATTTCGGTACGACTACGGTTCTGAGATCCCGGGTTCGATCCCCGGGTCGGGCAAAGTGATATTGGATTTTTCCATATCAGCCCGGAGTCTGGAATTTGTGCCCGATATGGCGATAGGCTCGCCCCCTATCACATCTGGGACGGAACTAAGCTCGGCGAAACGTGGGTGTACTAGTTCGCTAGTGCGCCTCTGCCTACCCCTTCGGAGATACAGGCGTGAGCTTATGTTATGTTATTTAGACCGAGAAACGTGGGATGTAGACAAATTGTGTGATTCATAATTCGGATCTAGGTGTTGCGACGTATAAGGAAATTAAAGCTAGTCTAATTATAAACGCGAAAGTTTGAGAAGATGTATAAAACAGATTTTTATTTATGGTCCATAGTTTTTTGATACAGCAAAATTCATTGTTTTGATTATGTGTTTTGTTTCGAGAAGTCACAAGTTTAAAAACTTAACGGACCGACTTCAAATCCGATCGTGACCAAATATATTACCTCTATATGGGACCACCCTTGAAATAAGCTCTAACGAATACAAAAAGAATTTTTAAAATCGGTCCACATTTGGCGGAGATATCGCGTAACATACATAAAAAAACAGATGAATTGAGGACCTTCTCCTTTTTGGAAGTATATCGCAAAACGATGTAAAGTGGCAGCTGGCTGTCACATTTCGTTGGGCAAGTGCAATTTCCCAAATAGCCTCTTTGCAATCCCTATAAGATTGGCTATGCACCTGATTCTTCAGGTATCATTATTGGATACTTGACTATGTTGGATTTTATACACATATTTATATGTAATAGCAAATAAATAAAAAAGAAACCCTTATCTAAAAACTGCAACGAAATTGGTTGAAAAATGAGGGAGTAATTCGTATTTTAAATATTGGAGAGGGGTCATATAGGAGATATAATCTTTCTATTCCCTTCCAACGTACGTACCGTTGTGGCGGTGACGTTATTATACTGATACTTCTCTTTCTCGCAGTTTGAACGTTACACAAACTACAAAGACTTATAACTTTTTATTTTTGAGAATATTTTAATATTTCTTTCTTTTCTATATTTTAGACGACGTAAATTACACATAAAATAAATTAAAAAAAAAATAGTCAAATACCCAATTGTCTATGGTGGAGATAACTTACCCCTACAGCCCGAGCAGGAAATTTCTGACAACCGTAAATGTATTCGTGCTCGATGCGCGTCTATGAAATTTGTATGAAATATTAATCAAATGTCATCAGTGCGCAACGAGTTTACATTAGTTTTTCGTGCTCGGGCTACTGATCAAAATCGTTTTAAAAACAGTTTCCCGCGCTTGAATATTGCTATAATGGTTATATTACGGAAAATAAAACAAATGACGTAACTTCAAACCTAACATACTTGTGTTAATTGTTTACATCATACGAATGATGTCAGGAATAACGTTTTTTTCCGGTTTACAACATTATCAATGCCGTTTTTCGTTTAAAAAATACAGTTTACGATCTAAATATAATTTCCAAGTCTAAAGTATGTGAATAGAGCTCACTTAACTCTGTCTTAGACTGAGAGCTATAGAGCTAATTTCGACTAAGTCTGAGTCAAAGTAACGAACTCAGTAAGGATTGAAAATTTTTAAATCGAACTTCGACATCGTCCGAGATATTTTTAACAAAAAAACAGACTGACAGAGACTAAGAAAGATTATCTTGTAAAAATTGATTCCGACTAAGTCGGAAGTTTAGGTATTCCAAATCCTTACTGAGATCGTTTCTTTGACTCAGACATAGGCGAAGTTCACTCTATACTTCTAGATCGCTTTATAATAGATATCTTTTTCCTTGAAATAAAACTATTTTTACGGATTCTATCAGTTTCGAAGGCTTTGCAGTCTTCGTGGTCACGGGTGGGACTGGCATGTCAACAAACTTTTTTGTTTCATAACATTCGCGTAAACTTAAGAAATCAGTATATTTTATCTTTCTACCTGTCCTTATCCTACATTAATGTGGGGTCGGCGCAAAACACTTTTTCAAGCATGTTGCAGACGGGATTTGGCTTAGTTTTTAGGAACGGCTGCCTGCCTGACGTCAAACCCCTATGAGGGATCCAGTCCCAGGCAAATTAAATTAGAAAATTTGATTTGCCCAACCTGGGAATCGAACCCAGGACTTCCCGGTCTACAGCCCACACATGCTGCCATTAGACTAAGGAGGCGACTAATGCTATATACATATTTCAGTTGTAATTATTGTAACAATCATTTATAATTTTCGGGCGTTAGAGTAATATTTAATCGTTCATGTATTGCGAAAAATAAATTCCGGGGTTATAATCACAACAATAATTAATTTACATCGGCATTGACTTTCAAAATGACTTTCTTATCTTTTATTTTTAGACATGAAAGAACGCAAACACCGGCGAAGTCATCGGCGATAACATTGATACGAAATATTTGTCCCAATGACCTCTGAGTTTCCTTTGTAAACTATGAATACAATGGTTTTTGTCACAAACGTTTTTGTGCTGGTATTTTGAATTCTGTGTAGAATACAATGTCGCCTATAGCTTAGTGGCAGCATATTCAGTGTGTTTCATAAAGTGGGAAATCAATAGAGAGGATGGCTAGCAATCTAATGGTAAAGTTTAAAATTTCGTAAGGTTCATAGTTTTTGAATAAAGGCAACTTAAATTTGTGACGAGAAATCAAATTGAAATAAATTTATATATGAACAGGTTTTCCAACAGGTCGATCTGGAAATTTTTGGGGAAGCCCATGTTCAGCAGTGGACGTCTTATGGCTGATGATGATGATGATGATGATATATATGAATCACATGTAATTCATTACATGTCATGTACTACATGTAATTACAGAAAATATAGGATGAGTGGTAGAGCCACGCTATAGACAGTAACGTCTACAGCACGAATGGGCCGGCTCGACCGGTTTAATACCACTGTCTCTCAGAGAACCGACGTAAAGTGGCAGCTTGCTGTCGCGTTCCGTTCGATGAGTGAAATTTCCGATGGGCCATTTCACTCCCTCCCTTTCCAAATCCCTTTTCCCTCCCCGTCTATTATCTCCTTTTAGGTTGGCAACGCACTCATGATTTTTTTGTGTCTTGAGGGTCTATGGGCGGTGGAGATCATTTCCCATTAGGTTACCCATCTGCACGTATCTGCTGTAAAAAAAATATGGGTCACGCGCAAAACCACGACCAAAGCTAGTATAACATAACAACATAAGCTCACGCCTGTATCCCCGAAGGGGTAGGCAGAGAAGCACTAGCCAACTAGAACACCCACATTTCGCCGAGCTTAGTTCCGTCCCAGATGTGATAGGGGGCGAGCCTATTGCCATATCGGGCTCAAATTCCAGACTCCGGGCTGATATAGAAAAATCTAATATCAAAGCTAGTATATTATGCAGTTTATCGTAACTAAAGGACCCTGACATAAGTCCATTCTCTAATTCATTTATCAGAGACACACGCAATTGCTAATTTCAAATGTCAAAGCTAAACTGGGTTAGCCAGTCGGCAGTCTTAAGCCTCGGTAAGGCTCCGTTTAGTAGGTATTTACTTGGATACTAAAACATTCAGTTAATAAAATAAAACGTTCATTGCTGCCTCGGTGGCGTGGTTGTATTTCGATACGACTACCGTCCTGAGGTCTTGGGTTCGATCCTCGGGTCGGGCAATGCTATCGGGTTTTTCAATTCAGTATTAACCCGGAGCCTGGAATTTGTGCCCGATATGGCGATTGACTCGCCATCACATCTGAGGCAGAAAATAGTTCGGCGTATGTTCTAGTTTGCTAATCCGCCTCTGCCTACTCCTTCGGGGTTACAGTCGTAAGCTTACAGCTTTGTATTCTATTTTCAATTGAAATCATAAGTATACATAAACATGAAAAATAACTGCTTTTGAAGTTGAAAATTAATCCACATGAACGGTTTCGCGAACATACAATAAAAACTAATTGAAAACCTCCTCGTTTTTTGGGGTCGGTTAGAACGAAATGTAACCTTACCTGACCAAAACCTACGCTCTCTACCAACCGGTTATTCCCAAGATATTAGCCAAGTTGCATATCTGCCAGACTAAACAGCCACGCAGACAGACGTGTTTTGACTGCGCAGTGGATCGGTTACATCCGCTGTATGTACCTAGATGATCTCAAAGTAGTAGGTCAAATTTCATTTTTAATCTATCAAAAGTTAATACAAATTTTACAAGTGCATATCAGTAGCCCGAGCACGAAAAACTAATGTAAATGTAAATGTATTCGAATTCGCTGCGCACTGATGACGTTTGGTTAATATTTCATACAAATTTCATAGACGCGCATCGAGCACGAATACATTTACGGTTGTCAGAAATTTTCCTGCTCGGGCTGCTGATCGCGTACAATAAAACCGTACGCAAAACTAGGCCACCAAGGCAGTCCTTCACACAATTCTTGTTTTCTTGCAAGTTTTGTTAAAAAAGCAGCGATTGTTCAGCGGGGTGAGGTATGGACTGCCGAGACAAGTGTCGTAGGTTCGAGACTAACCGTGAAACGGAGCCCACACCTCTGACTTTTCTATGTTAAGTGTGTTTTCATTGAGAAATATCGCTTGCTATAACGGTGAAGGAAAACATCGTGAGGAAACCTCCATACCCGAGATGTTTTTCCACAAGAATTTCGAAAGTACATATGTGAAGTCTACCCGCATTAGGTCAACGTGGTAGACTAAGACCTAACTCCTCTCATTAGAAGAGGAGGCCCGTGCCCAGCAGTGGGACAGTAATATTACCTACAGAGCTAATATTATTATTAAGTAAGCACATTGAAGTAAATGTATGGAGAAGAATGGGAGAGAATAAAATCTGTCACAGTTTTCGAGGATGTCAAAATTCGAAACAATCTCGCACTAAGGACTCTGATCTGAACACGCATCAACTGTGGGATATGCGATATCTTGTAATTAACATATTAATTAAGCACATTGAAATAAACCTGTGGAGAGGAACGGGAGAGAACAAATTCTGTCATAGTTTTCGTGTTAAAATTCTAAATTATCTAGCACTGGGGTCTCTGAATACGCATCAACTGTGGGATATGCGATGTCTTGTAATAAACATAATAAGTAAACACATTGAAATAAACCTGTGGAGAGGAACGGGAGAGAACAAATTCTGTCATAGTTTTCGTGTTAAAATTCGAAATTATCTAGCACTGAGGTCTCTGAACACGCATCAACTGTGGGATATGCGATGTCTTGTAATAAACATAATAAGTAAACACATTGAAATAAACCTGTGGAGAGGAACGGGAGAGAACAAATTCTGTCATAGTTTTCGTGTTAAAATTCGAAATTATCTAGCACTGGGGTCTCTGAACACGCATCAACTGTGGGATATGCGATGTCTTGTAATTAACATAATAAGTAAGCACATTGAAATAAACCTGTGGAGAGGAACGGGAGAGAACAAATTCTGTCATAGTTTTCGTGTTAAAATTCGAAATTATCTAGCACTGGGGACTCTGAACACACATCAACTGTGGGATATGCGATGTCTCGTAATTAACAACCGCGTGGCCTTCAGATTCACAAACCAATTAGACATTCCTAGAACTGTTCATTAACGAAAATGCACGCAAAACTGTTTAAACATTTCGTTGTATCGCTCAAAACGTTTAAAGACTAACAAAGGTGGTAAGTGGCAAAGCGTGGTTGTCTGGGTGGAGATCACAAAAACATGAAAATAAATAATAAAAGATAAATAGCAAGAAAGAAGGATCTTTTTTTTCTACCTGCTCTTATACCACCTTAATGTAGGCAGCACACTTTTTCAAGCATGTTGCAGGAAGGATTTGGCTAAGTTTTTATGACCGGCCGCCTGCCAGACGTCAACCCCATCCGAGGGATCCAGACCCGGGTAAATTAAATTAGAAAATTTACTTTACCCGACCTGAGAATCGAACCCAGGACCTCCCGGTCCACAGCCAATACATACTGCCACTAGACCAAGGAGGCGACAAGAAAGAAAAATCGATAACAAGAAAAAAGAAAGATAGAAATAAAGAAACTGCTGTAGGTACTTTGCCTACTTCGGAAGGGTATTCGGAAGGGAATACCTGGAAAGATGAAATTCTGCCCAAGAAAGGGGGATTTGGGCCACCGAAAATCTCTCTCACTCGATGCACTTCCATCACAATTCAATGTTCATATTATAATTTAACCTGTTTGTTGGCATTGTCGTCCTGAGGACTCAGGTTCAATCCCCGGGTCGGGCAGTGATATTGGGTTTTCGACCGACTTCCAAAAAGGAGAAGGTGCTCAATTCGTCTGTATTTTTTTTATGTATGGACCGATTTTCAAAATTCCTTTTGTGTTCGATAGAGCTTATTTCAAGGGTAGTCCCATATAAATTTGGTTACGATTGGATTTGAAGTCAGTCCGTTAAGTTTTTAAACTTGTGATTATTCTATTCCGTATCAGCCTGGAGTTTTTGTGTCCGATATGGCGATAGGCTCACCCCCTACATCTGTGACGCAAAGGCTCGGCCTCTCACATCCCGGACGTAAATAAGCGCAGCGAAATGTGAGTGTTCTAATTGTCTAGTCCAGCTTTGCCTACCCCTTCGGGGATATAGACCTCTAAGTCAAGTGTATGGAAACTGACGAAACTCGCTCTAAGTCAACAGAGAGCTATACTTTTTTTTATAGCACAGACGGGCAAACAAGCAGAAGGGTCACCTGATGGTAAGTGATCTCCACCGCCCATAGACCCCCTAGACACAAAAAGAATCATGGGTGCGTTGCCAACCTAAAAGGAGGGAATGGAAGAGAAGGGACAAGGTATCGGGAAAGGTGGGGAATGGGCCACCGGAAATCTTACTCACCGAACGAAACGCGACAGCATGCTGCCACTTTACGTCGGTTTTCTGTGAGACAGTGGTATCGAACCGGTCAAGCCGGCCCATTCGGTATACGTTACAGTCTACAGCGTGGCTCTACCACTAAATAAACTATACGAATTATATTTTCTAAATTATTCGTTCTCGGGCCTCTCACAAAAAATGAGATAAAAAACATTAACCATAGCGAAGGCTTAATCCAGTTCGCGCATGGCGCCAGCGAGTTTTTTATCATTTTAATTAACTGTCACAAAAGGTCGATTTTTATTTCGGCCGCGCACTCGCAGTGCTTTCACGTTGTCTGTTAACACCGGCGCCAAAGCGACCGCTAAGACCGACAAGTTATAATAGTTTAATGGGTTCTGTATTTTTCGAGTATCGAAAACAGATGAGCAGGCGGCCCCGAATATGAGAGGAAAGCTGTTCATCGCTTGGATAATGTTAGAAAAATATGTACTAGCAAATAAAACAAAAAAGAAACTTTTCAGTAAAATCTGGATCGAAATTGGTTGAAAAAATAGTCAGTAATTTAAAATTTAAATTCTGCAATGAGCAAGAGTGGGGACGTAGTGGGGATATATTGCTATACCTTTCTAACGCACGCCGTTATGGCCCTGACGTTATTATACTGATACTTCTCTTTTCCGCAGTTTGAAGGCTACACCAAATTTCAAATGGTTATAACTTTTTTATTTTTGAGAATATTTCAATCAGATTCGAACCCCGGATGTCCAAGTCCAAAGCCCATATATCCTGCTCTAGAAAAATACTTACGCGCTTCTTATCTTTAAGAATAGTTTGTCACTTTCCCTTGCGTCACATTGTTTGAATATGAAAGGGACAAATTAGTATTAAAGTAAAGAATTGCGTAAATATTTTTATAATACGATAATAAGAGGCTATACATAATTGGTCTTACTTATAAAAACTGTTTAACTGAGCAAATGGTAAAGAACAGCCTGTCCCTTTTATTTTCAAACGATGTGACACAAGGAAAATAGTGACAGCCTATTTTTAACCATTTGCTCAGCTAAACTGTTTTATAAGTAAGCCGCAATACCTATATGGTGCTGAGACGTCCTTTCTGCTGTACTAATATTAATTTTATTATTACATACTCTTCACGTGGGAGTGGGAGTGCTGCTAAGGGCAAGATGACGATCACTTATTGTGTCATTTGTTTGGAATTTATATCGACAGCTGATGTATGAACTAATCTTTGATCATAATTGTCAAATCTATTACATTAGTCATTTCCGCACGATAAAAGGTCCATAATCTAGTTATAAAGATAGGTAGAGGATAGGATAGACCGATAGATAGAAGGATAGGATAGATAGAAGTTTATAAAAAGCCGCGTCTCCTGTAGATGTTTTTTCGAAACAAAACACTAAAAACAGCTATACAAAACAATGTATTTGCTCATGGAACAATGGACCATAGAGAAAACACCGTGTTTTGTGAAGGTGTTTTATGTAACGTTTTAGTGCAGGAGACGCGCCAATCGATCGACATTTGACGAACATAGCGAAAGAAAGAAAGAAAGAAAGAATGAAAGAAAGAAATAATTATTTATTGACACATTTATGACATTATATTGACACATATCGCGTAACATACATAAAAAAATCAGGCGAATTAAGGACCTTCTCTATTTTTGAAGTCGGGCGAAAAATAGTTATTAGTTTTATTTCAAAGTATGGATCGAACGAAAACTGCCATCGTTTTCGAGAAGTGAGACCTGTCAAAACTAACGTGCTTCTTTCTTTGTTTCTTTCTTTCTACCTGCCCTTATCCCACCTTAATGTGGGGTCAGTGCAACACACTATTTCAAGAATGTTGCAAAAAGGAATTGACTTAGTTTTTAACGACCGGCTGTCTACCTGATATCAACCCGTTTTGAGGGATCCAGTCTCGGGCAAATTAAATTAGAAAATTCGCTTTGCACGACCTGAGAATCGAACCCAGGACCTCCCGATCCACAGCCCATATATGCTGCCACTAGACCAAGGAAGCGACTTGTCAAAACTAACGTGCTAAATATTATCAACCGAGTTCCAAAAAGGAGGAGGTCATCAATTCGTCTGTATTTTTTTTTATGTATGTTACTCGATATCTCCGCCAAATGTGGACCGATTTTCAAAATTCTTTTTGTGTTCGATAGAGCTTATTTCAAGGGTGGTCCCATATAAATTTGGTCACGATCGGTAAATTGGAAGTCGGTCAGTTAAGTTTTTAGTGATTATATGAATGTTTCATACGGTACCCTACTGAATCGCGACCAAGCCCCACTTTAAAAGAGATAAAATTAAACAATTTAACGGAGTCAAATTAAACCCGTTACAAGAATAATATATTGACACCTTTTTACCTCACGCATCGTTTAGCAAGAACAGGTATTTTACTTTTTATCTCAAACTTTATGGTTTTCAATTTAATTGGATTTACAATATGTGCGATACAAGTGACCGGACTGAAGTTGGTCACGTATCCTTTCTCGACACTTCTTATCATTTACTGTTTGAAAATAGAAGTGAAGTCATGTGTCTCACTTCACTTCGGATACTTCGCGGGTAAAATGCTAAGAGAAAAAAGGGATTGGGAATTGGGCCACCGGAAATCTCACTCACCGAACGAAACGCGACAGCAAGCTGCCACTTTACGTCGGTTTTCTGTGAGACAATGGTATCTAACCGGTCAAGCCGGCCCATTTGTGCTGTAGACATTACTGTCTACAGCGTGGCTCTACCACTCAAGCTAAGTCCTTCATAACAAAAAACTTAGCCAAAGCCTAAGTTGACGCCAACCATTGTTACTCACCAACCAACATAAGTGATGTGAACTCTACTGCCGTTCTCAAGCTAAAATTCCGTTAAATGACTAAACCTAATTTTGAGAAGTCTCCAAAATACGTGGAATATATGGTCCCTAGAGATTTCATAGACTTATATTTATGTTTAATCTTAAAGCAACTTCACTTAACGGCATGTTATCTCGAGGACGGCAGTCTAGAGGAGTTTTCAACTCGGAAATATCAAAGACTTCTATGATATACTACTAGACTGGCTGTTCGGTACATAGAATGTCCGCACTAAGTATCTGTTAATTGACCTCAACTCACTATAGAAATCTGCTCTTTTCCTTAGCCGTGAAACGTCAAACACTCGCCGTCATGTGCCACAATTTCACTTCGAAACAGCTTGTCTAGTAAATACATAGAAGTCTTTGTAAAATTAACATATTTTGCACACGTTACGGTCCACGTTGGTTACTATGCGCATACATCAAAAGTATTCCCTTGAACAAACACAAACTATTGATATGAGCCATGAGGTCATCTATTTCTGAATAAATTCCCTATGGATTCAAAAACAACACGATAAATCTTTAAAACAAAAGAATAATAAAGTCGGAGTGTTAAGACCCTGATCGATGAGCGACTAAAACCTATTTGGGCCGGCGACTAAAATGCCCGTGTACCAATAGTTAATAATACCGTAGTACCGATAGTCCGGAATCGTCAATCGTAATAAAAACGTTTTAACGTCGATGCTATAGCCCTGATCGACGAGCGATTAAAACCGCCTATTTAAGCTGGCAAGTAAAAGTCATCCATGCACGGTGCATCACCTAGAAGCCAAGCCTGGATTGTAGTCATAATATTTTGTGTACGAAAATACAGAAGTATGTGATAGTGGCTCTAAGTATAATAAAGCAAGTTTTACGCTACGCACACGACACTACGGCAGATGCAACAAGTTTTTACAAACAAAAATCTTATTTCTAATCCAGAATAATGCCAAATTTCTGTCAGGTCTTGAACTCGTCTGTTTATTGTAACGAAAATATATGTCGATTTTAAAACCGCGGTATTAAAATATCGCTCCTATTCCGATCGCCCGCGTCATACAGCCACTTGAATCAAAATTCTTTCACTATTAACATATAAACGTTATATTTCTGGGTCAGGATCATAAATTAATAATGGATTTAAAACATTGCCCCAATAATGGCATTGGCTTGTTTATTGATTTAAAAATTCGCTACAAAATGCATCTAGCGCAATCCATTATGCGTCATCAATCACAGAAATGCCTGCCTCGTCGACGCAGTTATATATTTTATATATTTCGGTACGATTACTGCCCGCGTAGTATACGTGCCACGGAATATCTCGGTAGCCGATTGTCGAGATGTTGTCTACATGTTGTCTACAGTATTGTATGAAAATAAACGAGGAAGCATGTTAGTATCCGTAGACAAATAGAGTGAGAAAACCGGTTATAACAGGACAAACAGCGTAGACAAAATCTTCTCGTGGCGCGCATGCTAGGCGGGCAGAGGTCTTGGGTCCGATCCCCGGGTCGGGAAAAGTGATATTGCGTTTTTCAATATCAGCCTGGAGTCTGGAATTTGTGCACGATTTGGCGATAGGTTCACTCCCTATCACATCAGGAATGTATGAACAAATAATGTGGAATGGAAGAAGATATGGAACAAAGCTCGGTGAAATATGAATGTTCTCTCTGTGCCAGAGGCCGCAGGTTCGATTCCCGCTCTCTTCCAAAGACTATCGATTAGTTAGTTGCAACAAGAAATTGATTACTTTTCATCATTTAGGATCAAAGACATTCAACAGTATATAGACGGGACAAAAGCACAAAACTTGCGATCCTAAAGTTAAGACCTAGTGGTCATAAGTCGCTCAGTTTATTTGAAATATGCGCGCGCCAGCAGGTCTGCCAGCGTAATAATATTGAGAGAATAAACTTATCTTACGTGATTCTTAACCATTCACAAAATATCCTAGGGTGTAAAATGTAATAATCGCCCTCGCATTGTAATAAGTGGTTGATGGCGGTACTGAAGTTTGAGATCAATTTATTTGCATGGAAACTTGCTTGATAGCCTCTATAACATAACATAACATAAGCTCACGCCTGTATCCCCGAAGGGGTAGACAGAGGCGCACTAGCGAAATAGTACACCCACGTTTCGCCGAGCTTAGTTCCGTCCAAAATTGATAGGGGGCGAGCCTATCGCCATATCGCGCACAAATTCCAGACTCCGGGCTGATATGGAAAAAATCAATATCACTTTGCCCGACCCGGGGATCGAACCCGAGACCTCAGAACCGTAGTCGTACCGAAATACCACCACGCCACCGAGGCAGTCTCTATAGTTAGTAATATTAAATATCTTTGTTTAGGATCTAACACAGCCTGTAATTAGAAATAAGTAACATATCCGGATACAAAATTCGATAAACAAATGTCCGACAAACGGATCCTGGTACCGGGGGTTCATTGCACCCAACAATCGAAAACCAGACGTTAGCCAGACGCAACATTAATTATCGTAATAAGATCATAAAGATGCCTTTACAACTTGATAAGTGCTGAAGTAAGCACTTAATCCTAAGTGGTGCTTAAAAATAGATACTATGTACTTACCCCCTTATTCATAATGAAATCTTGGTCTTATCGAAAGCATAACCCTACTTTTGCCTAGTTTAGCAAAAACAGAACTAATATATGCTTATCTAATACAATGTTGCTGGGTACAGAAAAAATATTATTTTTATCTCTGGCAAGCTTCGAAACAGATACGAAGTCTTGGCTATATATTTTTTATTAATTGTTTCCAAACAATTAATAAAATATATATATCAAACTTAGATGGAGTCGTAGACTATAAAAAATTAATATCATTAAGAAAGAACATCAAACTTGAAACAGCTGATCGGAATCGGCCATATTTTCACTATTGAACGTTGGCATTATGAATAAAATTTTTATGAAACGTACTTTTGCGGTCTCTTTACGCTCTACTAAGTTATTATGAATAAGGGGGTAAGAATTTAAACTGCGCATGAATTTTCGACTGACTTCCAAAAAGGAGAAGGTCCTCAATTCGTCTGTATATTTATTACTAGCTGGCCCGGCGAACTTCGTTCCGCCAACATTCTTTAATTTTTTAATTTATTTTAATATGTCTATAATAAACGTAGCCTAAGTTACTCCTTATTACATCAGCTACCTGCCAATAAAAGTCCCGTCAAAATCGGTTCAGCCATTTCAGAGATTAGCCGGAACAAACAGACAGACAGACAAAAATTGTAAAAAATGTTATTTTGGTGTATATATCGTATATATATTCATATACATGTAGTAAAAAACCGTTATTTATTTTTACAAACAGATACTCCAATTTTATATATCATAGATGTATCATACATACGTTACGCGATATCTTCGCCAAATGTGGACCGATTTTTAACATTATTTTTGTATTCGATAGAGCTTATTTCAAGGGTGGTCCCATATACATTTTTTTCAATAGATATTATATTGAAGCCTGATTTGGCTAATTCTAATACGAATTATACTGAATTCTTAAGTTATATTGAAATAAAACTACTTTTACGGATTCTATCACGATTTGTTTTAATTTTTATGCCCGACGTTTCGACGTCTTCGTGGTCACAGGTCGGACCTAGGATACGAGAGGCTACTGATATTAAAAAAAACTAATTTTAATAGAGAAGATGATTGGAAGCTTGCACACACCTGGGATCCAATTATACATCTTATTAAATCGGAACCCAAAAGAACAGCTGCCAGACCTCAAGACACCGTGAGCTCGTACTGCGTAGATCGGAACACAAATAATTAATTTTTAATTTTGTATAATTTAAATACGAATTATAATAGCCTTCGCAAGTTCTAAAGCTGTAAGTTCTTAGTTAATTCTTCCGACAATTTGGCTTGCTGATAGAAATTAGCCATCGAAAATAGGGCTCCTCCATGACTGTTATAGTAGGTACTTAATTTTTTTTATTGGATCCCAAGTTTGTGCAAACTTCCAATCATATTCTCTATTGAAATTAGGATGTTTTTAATATCAATAGCCACGCGTATCATCCTAGGTCCGACCCGTGACCACGAAGACTACCTCCGAAACGTCGGACATAAAAATTAAAACAAATCGTGATAGAATCCGAATTCCATTTCCATTTCAGATTTTCATAATCGTACACCATTAAAAATTGAAAATCATGACCCAAATAAAACTGCAATCTATTTAAGAATTATCAGCGCATTCCTTCAAAGATAAGATAGTACAATTCATTCATGACTAGTCCATTCTGTGACATCGCTTATCCAGGAAATTGACGCATACATCAACTCCTACCAACCCAAGCACGGACTTTAAGAAAAAGGACACCATCTCGCCTATAGTTAAACGGGCGCCAGAGAAGCCACGCACACAAACGCGCCTGCACAAAAGTGTCTTACGCACACACACGACATTACTTGTCGATAAATCAAAGATCAAACAGCTGCTATAGCTCAGTTGGGAATGGTACGGACTGCGTAAACAAGTGTCGGAGGTTCGAGACCAACCCCAATATGGAGCATACACCTCTGACTTTTCTATGTTAAGTGCATTTTCATTGTGAAATATCGCTTGCTATAACGGTGAAGGAAAACATCGTGAGGAACCTGCATACCCGAGAATTTTTTCACAGGCATTTCGAAGGTATGTGAAGTCTACCAACCCGCATTAGGCCAGCGTGGTGGACTAAGGCCTAACCCCTCTCATTAATAGAGGAGGCCCGTGGCCAGCAGTGGGACAGTAATAATACAGGGCTTATATCACTAGATCAAAGGGCCGAAAACCCTATATCACTTTCAATGTTCCTAGCTCCCCGTCCATCATTTTCTTTACGTCCATGCTCCTAAGTAAACTCGTAAGTTTCTTAAATGGTGAAGGAAAACATGGTGACAGTGCCGAGAGTTAAATTGAAATAGAATTTATACTGTATGTGAAGCCTAATATATACATAAGCTCACGCCTGTATCCCCGAAGGGGTGGGCAGAGGCGCACTAGCGAACTAGAACACCCCGCTTAGTTCCATTCCAGATGTGATAGGAGGCGAGCCTGTCACCATTTCGATCACAAATTCCAGACTCAGAGCTGATAGGTAGTAAAAAGTCTAATATCACTTTGCTCGACCCGGGATCGAACCCGAGACCTCAGGACGATAGTCGTACCGCTCAGGCAATACCACTACGCCATCGGGACAGTCTATCAACACGCATTAAGACACCGTGAAGGACTAATGCCTTCACATACCTTCGAAATTCTTAAGGAGATACCTCGAGTTTGTTTATGGTAATTCATACAAAATCAAACAGACAATTATTACCAAAAATACGATAAATTAATTAGCTATTTTTATCTTCGGATTAAATCGGTTAATAGCTGATTAATTTATTTGCTACGTTAATCAAGGTGCACTTGCACTGATTTCGTTAGATAATTTGAAAATAAAACGGAATCCCTTTTCGACCGAGTTCATAAAAGGAGAAGGTCCTCAATTCGTCTGTATTTTTTATGTATGTTACGCATCGATATAATAATATACCTAGATGCACAGTTGACGCTCAGAAAGTGGGACAGCCAACGAGTGCTTAAAATGTAAGTAAGCACTTGTTGGCTGTCAGTCGGGCGCCGACCGTTCGTCTGTGAAGATGCCTAAATGCTCTGTGAAAGAGTGCAAAAATAACACTCTTACAAAGTGCAAAACACATGGGATTTCATATTTTAAATAAGTATAATTCCCTTACTTGATTCTTAAAACCTTAATCATGTTAACTTAAGTATTAAACGTGTATAAATAATTAATTTAACGAATTCAGTTAATAAAATATTTTGTCCCTTTTGAAATCATGATTTGGAACAATGAAATATATGGAGTCGTTTTTTTTTTGGAAATATATTATATTTATTTTAATTTTATGTTTTTTTTTTATTAATTACAGATTTCCATGAAATGAAATAGTAAGAGATAAATGGCGTAAAATTATTTCCGAAGAAAGGAGAGAAGAAAATTTTAAACCCAATTACTCAAGTGTGGTTTGTTCAGACCATTTTGCCGATTCAGATGGATATTATACAGAAAAAGGTATTAGGAAAATTAAAAAGAATGCTGTACCAAAAATAAAGGTGATAAAACGTCATCAGCTACATTGTCCTTAACTAATGTTTACTATTTAATTTAACAATATGTATGCTGTTGGTGTACCTATAAATAAATAAATAAATAAATATTGCCACATTTATTGACTTTATTTTAGATTGTCGTAACTACAAGTTTAAATGAGGCAGGGTGCAATACAAGTGTAATAGTTGAAAAATATTTGATACAGAATTCATCAATAGCAACAATATACTAGGTACATACTGCCATGTAAAATGACTATTAATAATTTGCGGCTAATTCTAATAAATGTTTTCAATCAAAGTGTGCAGATCATAAAAAATTGCCAACATGAACAAAGTTGAACATTCCGCTGTCAAATAATAATTTTAATGGTTCATTCTCGCGATTTTTCATTTTTTAATTTTTCATTTTTATCTTGGATTCTCGGATTGAGATCATTTATTGGAACCGGTCGTTAGGCATAATTACTACAACAGTAATTGTGGCGTCATCATTTATTGGAAACATATTCATTTCCAGGAACCAGCAATTGAACCAATAAATAATGAAGGATCACCAATACCATCAGAATTTTCATCAATCTTTAACACACCTAAGACGTTATTTTTGAAAGATAATTTGAAAGAACGCAACCAAAAATTTAAACTTAAATCTAATTTAGTGCGAAACTTAAAAAGGCAGAACAAAAGATTAAGAAAACGAAATGATAGTCTAAAAGAAATTATTAAGAATCTAAAGAGCAAAGGACGATCTTAGTGTGGGGCCAGGACTATGTATGTGACTGTTGGGTGTTATTTATTTATTTATGAATCACGCTAAGGCAAAACAGTGCTTATTTCATATTCATAACTCATAAGCTTTGTTATCTTCTAAACATTTATACTCTATCTATCTCTTAATGTAAGTAAAATTATTATAGAGATATCGCCATTCTCATCTACATTGTACGCCACGTGGTCAAAATTTCTCACAGATAAATACAAGAACTATTCGACTCCATTCAATCTTTGTCCAAGTGACTATAATGTTTCTTTTAATAATGTCAAATTATTGTCAAATTCAAAAACGATTAGAAATTCAAAAATTTCGAATATAGGAACGTTTGAACATTCAATTTAAAAAGCTACTTTATGCCGCGTCTATAAGGTCATATTTGTGTTAATTTAATTAAATTTGTGATGTTTATTTGTTTTGTCTGTCGAGGACACTGTTTACAATGATATTTGTATGGAACTGTGCATCTAGGTATATTATTATATCGATGATGTTACGCTATATCTCCGTCAAATGTGGACCGATTTATAAATTATTGTGTTCGATAGATTTTCTTGTTTCTTTCTTTTGTTCTTATTTCAAGGGTGGTCCCATATTGGTGGTCACGATCGCATTTGAAGTCGGTGCGTTAAGTTTTTAAACTTGTGATTATTGGTATCAAATATATCTTTTACGCCCGAATGGTCAAACACTGCTCAACTTTAACGGCTTCCTATATTGATTTTCGCCATACAATTTTGACAGATAACGCGGCCTTAAACGACATAAGGCGACCTTAAGTGTATGAATATTCGGCGGTTAGTCTCACAACGACCAGACCCTTGCCTCACATTTCACAGCCCACTGGCCACGGAGGCTGTCACATAATGAATGAAACAGTGGTCGCGAATTGCGATTAACCATTCAACGAGATTGCATTGGCCGCCCGCGCCCGCGCAACTAATGTGTTTATTTAAATCTTATTATCTTAGCAACAAGTATTTTATACATTTGACACTGGGAATCTTTTATTTTGTAATATTTATTAATACTACAAAGTTCAATGTTCTGAGTTTTTTTGTTAAGGAAATCTTTTCTTTACTAATCTACTTACTAAAATAGTGTGTTGCGCCGACCCCACATTTAGGTGGGATAAGGACAGTCCCTTATCCCACCTTAATGTGGGGTCGGTGCGACACACTTTTTCAAGCATATGGCGGAAAGGATTTGGCTTAATTTTATAACCGCCTGCCTGCCTGGCGTCAACCTACTCTGGGCGAGCCAGTTTAAATCCAAATTAAATCAGAAAATTTTCTTTTCCCGACCTGGAAATCGAACCCAGAACATCCCGGTCCACAGCCCATATATGCTGACATTAGACGAAAGAGGCGACTTTGTGGAGTAATTTTTTTTTTTAAAATTGAAAATGCGTCAATACCCTTTACTCGCACTGAATTCGGTCTTATTTTCATTTAGCAACACTAAGAAGCAAGGCAGATGAAACTCTTTATTATTCTTACTGAATGACTCTGTATCCATGGTCACGAAATAAATAAAAAAAAAGAATATGAAAATAAAACTCAACGAATCTACTTCCAATCCGATCGGGACCAAATTTATATGGGACCGCCCTTGAAAAAAACTCTATCGAACAGAAAAAGAATTTTGAAAATCGGTCCACATTTGGCGGAGATATCGCATACATAAATAAATTAAAAAAAAACAGACGTATTATATATATTACTAGCTTTTGCCCGCGGCTCCGCACGCGTATTTTGTAGGGCCAATGGAAACATCTTTTGATTTGTCGATCCGCCCTGTCGTTTTAGTCTAAATATGGGCGACCCAGACATCGATTTTGAAGTCAATTGGCCCAAAAACAAAATGGCGGCCACTTTTGAGAGATTTGACAGCGGTTCTGTCATTCGGAACCACGGGGCGACTCAGATATCGATTTTGAAGTCAATCGGCCCAAAAACAAAGAAAAACAAAATGGCGGTCACTTTTGACAGGTTTGAGAGCGCTTCTGTCGTCCGGAACCACGGGGCGCCTAAGATATCGATTTTGAAGACAATCGGCCCAGAAACAAAGAAAAACAAAATGGCTGCCACTTTTGACAGTTCTGACAGCGGTTCTGTCGTTTGGAACCACGGGGCGACTCAAATATCGATTTTGAAGTCAATCGGCCCAAAAACAAAGAAAAACAAAATGGCGGCCACTTTGACAGTTCTGACAGCGGTTCTGTCGTTCGGAACCACGGGGTGACTCAGATATCGATTTTGAAGTCAGTCGGCCCAAAAACAAAGAAAAACAAAATGGCGGCCACTTTTGACAGTTCTGACAGCGGTTCTGTCGTTCGGAACCACGGGGTGACTCAGATATAGATTTTGAAGTCAATCGGCCCAAAAACAAAGAAAAACAAAATGGCGGCCACGTTTGACAGTTCTGACAGCGGTTCTGTCGTTCGGAACCACGGGGTGACTCAGATATCGATTTTGAAGTCAATCGGCCCAAAAACAAAGAAAAACAAAATGGCGGCCACTTTTGACAGTTGTCACAGCGATTCTGTCGTTTGGAACCACGGGGCGACTCAGATATCGATTTTGAAGTCAATCGGCCCAAAAACAAAGAAAAACAAAATGGCGGCCACTTTTGACAGTTCTGACAGCGGTTCTGTCGTTTGGAACCACGGGGTGACTCAGATATCGATTTTGAAGTCAATCGGCCCAAAAACAAAGAAAAACAAAATGGCGGCCACTTTTGACAGTTCTGACAGCGGTTTTGTCGTTCGGAACCACGGGGTGACTCAGATATCGATTTTGAAGTCAGTCGGCCCAAAAACAAAGAAAAACAAAATGGCGGCCACTTTTGACAGTTCTGACAGCGGTTATGTCGTTTGGAACCACGGGGCGACTCAGATATCGATTTTGAAGTCAATCGGCCCAAAAACAAAGAAACAAATTTTCAACCCCTATTTCATCCCTTTGTAGGATAAAAATATATCGCACCCCATTTCTGTCCTTAGCGCTACTATCTATCTAACTATCCTCATACCAACTTTCTTAAAAATCCGTTCAGCGGTTTCTGGATTCCCATAAAACTTTCATCCCCTATTTCATCCCATTAGGGGTTGATTTTTAAAAAGTAGCCTATTTGTGTCTTTGAACTCAAAGATGTCCACTATCCCATGTCAAATTTCATAAATGTCCATTAATTAGACCTAAAATCCCCATATAAAACTTTCAACCCTTATTTCATCCCTTTAGGGGTTGTTAAAAAAAAATGAAGTACCCCATTTGTGTCCTTAGGGTCAAAAGTATCCTCATACAAAATTTCATCAAAATCCATTAAGCGGTTCCAAAATTCCCATACAAACTTCCATCCCCTATTTCATCCCTTTAGGGGTTGAATTAAAAAAAATAAAGTACCCTATGTCCGTCCTTGGGGTTCAAGGTACCCACATACCAAATTTCATCAAAATCGGTTCAGCGGTTTAGACGTGAAAACGCCACTGACAGACAGACAGAAAGACAGACAGAGTTACTTTCGCTTTTATTATTTAGTAAGGATTATACCTTTTCCTTTTTGGAAGTCGGTTGAAAATGCAGCATTTTTTTATTATTTTTTGTTTTTAAATCGGTAGATACTACGTCATAGAAAACCTCTTTTTTCATGAAATTAATTTTATTGCCAGGAAAAAAATAAACATATAATTCGGTTTTTGAAAATACTAATACACAAGTGCATTTTTTTTCAATTATTTAGAATGATTTTGCCCTAATATTTTAACCTGAGACGACAAAGTATTGACATTAACAATAACATTGGTAAACCATAGTTAATGTTTATCTTGTTTCAATATTGCAAATAGGAACTTGAATATTTATAACTTAAAGGTAGTTAACAACGCTTTTGTAAGAATATATTTTGCATTAAAATGGACAACCTTTCAAAACACACATCCGTCTGAAACGAAATAATTTAAATATTTCAAACAAATCTAAATAACAAAAGGACTTACGTATTCGCCATGATAGCTTCTAAACACTAACAAAACACAGCCGGCGAAAGGACCGCAATAATTTTAAAAAATGCAAATCAGTCCACAGAGTCCAAATAAAAAATAAAATTAAAAAATCATCTGCCCATTGTTACGCGGTTCGAAAAAACACTGGCAGTTTATTATGAATCGAGCTATCGCGTTTAATTTTCGAACGTACGGGCGTGGATATCACTCCGAACAGGCGCGTAGACTGAGCTCGGAGCGCGCGAACACCTGATTTTAATATGGCGCGAAAACATACCCACACGCACTATAGATATTACACATTGTGTAGCCTGGCAATTTTTCTATATGTGCAGCGAAATTCGGAGACAGTATGCTGCATGCCTTATTGCTTTATTTATTTTCTTTCCACCTTATCCCACTTCAATATGGGGTGTCCATATCCTATTTTAATTTAGGGTCACAACACACCTTTTCAAGCATTTTGCATTAATTCGGCCTGATTTTAAGACCGGTTGTTTTGGTTTGGTTTTATTATCTGTGAAAAATAAATTAAGTCAATTTCTAGAATAAGAATATAATGGGCTAATATAATGGGCTTAAAATAATGTAATTTATGAATATTGAATATTTATTGTTGTTTAGCAATAAAATTCATTTTAACTTCGGTACCTATCCAAAACTTTTATGTAAGTAGGTATCTAATTCATAATTAATTAAACAGCACGAAACTTAATAAATTACACATCTTTCAGACGAAAAATAACGTTTGCAAACATGTTATTGTATTTAATTGAGGTTTCATGTAATGTGTAATATCTCAATTTTCGTCCAATGATTCACGTGGTAGAATTATAATTACAATTGTAAGCGTGATGTAAGCCTTATTTGTTCGCAGTAAATGTGGTTAATAAGATGAGACATAAATATTTGCAAATATCTCAGTATTTTTTTTAGTTTCATTGGGCCTTACTTAAAACAGCTTTTTCAGCTGAGCAAATGGTTAAGAATAACCTATCACTTTTTTCCTTGCGTTACATTGTTTAAAAATGAAAGGGACAACCTATGGTATAAAGATAAGCAGCGCTTAAATATTTTTATAAGTAAGGGGCATTATGTCAATCTTAATTTTAAATGTAAATTCAATTTGTTAGGGCCAATTTTTTATTTATTTACAATTCCAGAACGATTTGTAAACTAATTTTTCAAATTACTCATTAAAAATTAAATAACCATAATAATAACGAGACAACAAGTCGATTGTAATTTGGAGAATAAAGACGTTTTGGTACTTAGGGCACCTTGCAGCATTTAGTTAAATCACGCTTTAATTTTAAAATAAACTCGATTTAAGCATAAACTCTGTTTAGTCTTGCATTTCATCGATTTATCTTAAATCTCGATTTAAATATACGAATTAGGGCTACTTGCAGCACCGCGATAAATCTCTATCCAAAATCTTGATTTAAATATAGGAGCGATAATTTCAAAGATAAAAAGCGCGTAAATGTTTTTATAACAAAGTGGCAAAGTAATATTGGATTTTTCCATATCAGCCCGGAGTCTGGAATTTGTGTCCGATATGGCGATAGGCTCGCCTCCTATCACATCTGGGACGAAACTAAGCCCGGCGAAATGTGGGTGTTCTAGTTCGCTAGTGCGCCTCTGCCTACCCCTTCAGGGATACAGGCGTGAGCTTATGGCATTTTTTAGTACTTCAATCTTTTATTTAGTTTCACCTGTCCCGTTGTTTGTAAACAATTCTTGCAAGCTAAATTAGACCCACTTCCCGGCTTACTTACCTACCTATATTCTTAAACGCTGACTGCCTCGGTGGCGTGGTGGTATTTCGGTGCGACTACGGCTCTGAAGTCTTGGGTTCGATCCCCGGGTCGGGCAAAGTGATATTGGATTTTTCCATATCAGCCCGGAGTCTGGAATTTGTGCCCGATATAGCGATAGGCTCGCCCCCTATCACATCAGGGACGGAACTAAGCTCGGCGAAATGTGAGTGTTCTAGTTCGCTAGTGCGCCTCTGCCTACCCCTTCTGGGATACAGGCGTGAGCTTATGCTATATTCTTAAACGCTTGATACATAGAAGTAGATATACGCCCGGTTCCAATAAACAATCTCAGTTCGAATGTGCAGATAGATTACAAAAATTAGCCAATAAGAACAGTTTGAACATGACTCCGTCAAATGACTTGATTTGATTGGTTCATAATCGCGATCTCTCTGCACTCTAAACTGAGATCGTTTATTGAAACCGGCCAATAGTCAAAACCTAACCTGTAACTTGTAACGGGAGGTGCCTCAAGCTTTTAAGAATATAGGTAAGTACATGCCAAATACTTACTTGAATTTATTTTAACTTTGTAATTCATTTTCCCAAAATCTTGTTTTTTTTACTTTTAATTTTATCCAAATAACACCAGTTTAAACTGACCGACTTAAATAATCACAAGTTTAAAAACTTAACTGACCGACTTCCAATTTACCGATCATGACCAAATTTATATGGGACCACCCTTGAAAGAAGCTCTATCGAACACAAAAAGAATTTTGAAAGTCGGTCCACATTCGGCGGAGATATCGCGTAACATACATAAAAAAATACCGACGAATTGAGGACCTCCTCCTTTTTGGGAAGTCGGTCGAAGTCATGATTATTCCGCAGTCTTATGGCGGGTACACACCGGCTGAACGAAGGCGAACGAATCTATACCTGTTGCGTTCACACCATCGATATATTATATACCTAGATGCACAGTTGACGCTCGGAAAATGGGACAGCAAACGAGTGCTGAAGCACTTCTTTTCCCTACAGTCGGACGTCGATAGAATTCTAAATTTCAAAATTCAAATAAAGAACGCTTGCTCATTTCGTTTAAAAAGCTACTTTATAACATTTGCACAGAGTTATAATTGCGTTGATTTAATTAGAACCTGTTTTTTTTTTGTTTTATTGCTGATACCACTTTTTATGACGATATGCATCTAGGATATATTAAATCTATGGTTCACACAAACAAAGTTTTGCTGTGTGGGAATGAAACAGGAATGATTCGTTCGCCTTCGTTCGGCCCAGTGTGGACGCGCCATTAGAAGACATATTAAATTGCATATTATATTTGTCAGTTTGTTTTCCTTAATAATAATTAATACTTAACCGCATATGGGTCACAAATACAATTAACAGAAACCGCGGAAAACAACAATCATATTTCTAACTAAACTTAATTAAAATTAAATACTGGTATCTCAAAATGACAATTCCCGAAAATCCTGCGACATCCTGCCTAAATCAATCAGCTACAGGTAAAAAGGCACAAACATATACATAGAATCACGGACGTAAAAAAACGATGGACGGAGCGCTAGAAACAGTGAAACATAACATAAGCTCACGCCTGTATCCCCGAAGGGGTAGGCAGAGGTGCACTAGCGAACTAGAACACCCACATTTCGCCGATCTTAGTTTCGTCCCAGATGTGATAGGGGGAGCCTATCGCCATATCGGGCACAAATTCCAGACTCCGGGCTGATATGGAAAAATCCAATATCACTGCCCGACCCGGGGATCGAATCTGAGACCTCAGAACCGTAGTCGTACCGAAATACCACCACGCCACGGAGGCAGTCAAAAAGTCGCCGGCCGCCGCCAATACGTGTCGATAGAACGAATGAGCCGAAAACACTGCTTCACTTTCAATGTTCCTAACGCTCTGTCCATCTTTTTTTTACTTCCGTGCATAAAATCAAACCTGTATCGAGTATATACATGTGCTTATACGAGTGGGTCACGAAGAATTGATTCCGGCGCAATATGGCTAGCGTCTTTAGGAATTGGGTTTATCAGAAGAGATTAGATACTCAGAACAGTCCGGAGTTTGAAATTTCTGCCCGATATGGCGATACCTTCGTCCCCCTTTTTTTATTGCGGGGAAAAGTGATTTAATACTACCACCACACCTGAGGGGAGACGTAACGGTTATGTCGGAGTCGCTGCTCTTACGGCCCGGCGCCATAAATCCCGGGAGAGAGGAAAAATCCGGGTGACATTGGACCGAGTCCCTGACACTATGTACACCGGCAATACCGACTAGAAACTCCGCGGTGGCCGTCTTCGGCGTTTCAGGGATGGCCCCGAGTTTCCCTAGGCGAAGCGCCTAGACCCGGGAGGCTCATAAGTCCCCGCTGCCGAATGACGCCCTCGGCGTCAACGACAGCACGAGGCCGAGCACAACTGTTACCATCCATCCCGGGGTCGCACGTACAAAGTACTGAGGAGCGCTAGTATAAGCGCCTGCTGCGCGCCCGCGGCCCTCGGTATGCTCGCCCCTATCACATTTGGGACGGAACCAAGCTCGACGATATTTGACTGATCTAGATCGCTATTTCAGCTCTGCCTATCCTTCAAGGTAGAGGCGTAAGTTTCTGTAATAATCACAAGCTTAAAAACTTAACGGACCGACTTCAAATCCGATTGTGATCAAATTTATATGGGACCACCCTTGAAATAAACTCTATCGAACACAAAAATAATTTTGGAAATCGGTCCATATTTGGCGGAGATATCGAGTAACATACATAAAAAAAAATACCGACGAATTGAGGACCTCCTCCTTTTTGGTAGTCGGTCAATAAAATACTAACCATTTGCTTAACAATAGCAAAAGTAATACTAAATTCCAGTGGCGAAGCGTGAACATTTCTAAAAGGGAAGCCGATGCTAGTATGTCTTTAAATTAATATCGATTTATTAGCAAACATATTGGCAAAGGTAAGCCGGAAGGAATCGTGTTCTATGGACCCTTCGCCACTGTTAAATTCCGTACTCAACGTGTGAGTTGTGACCACTGACTATTCTGTGCTTGTTCCAGGTACTTAATGGGAGGGAATCCCATTTGCAAAACCCCATTTCCTAACGATATTTTTATGACAGGAGAACCCGATGACATCTTCAATACATACCGAGAATACTAATTAGGGACAGAGAAATTTAAAGGAAGATATACGATACGTTACAATTAAGAGTTACATGCCTTGTGCAACATTATAGACGTCAAAAAGTTTTTATTAATTCATAAATAATAAGTAATTTTAATAAAGTAAATAGTAGATTGATAACTAAAGGAAAGATAAAAAGTACCCTTAACCGACGCGAATGTATGAAGAGATTGATGAAAGTAGATGAAGCGAAAGTAGTGTGTCAGAATCGGGCGAAGTGGAAATCCATAGTCTCTGCCTACCCCTGTGGGATACAGGCGTGATATTATGTATGTATGTAGATTGATAAACATGACGTAAAATATTATCCGAATCCTTTCTGCAACACGATAAAAAGCGCCGTTTCCACATTGGAATGGAATAGGGCATATGGTAGGAAAAAACAATAGGTAAAATAAATAATATACCATTTTCCATACATTTAGTCCCCCCCTCTCATTAGTAGAGGAGGCCCGTGCCCCGCAGTGGGACAGTAATATTACAGGGCTAATATTATTCCATACATTTATATCAAACGCCTCGCTCGAGACAGCCAGTTCGCATATCGCCGTCATCACGTATAGCGCTAGTGCATGCGCTTTGAACCTTGCTGAATACAAAAATGAAAACATCGTTGCTGCAACGATGCCGCAACGTTTGTTCACAAATGAAACCTTAGAGAATCGACCTGCAGGTCAAATATGTGGTGACAATCTCATTCTACTTATTATTTTCGGGCGACTTCCCAAAAAGGAGGAGGTCCTTAATTCTTCGTTTTTTTTATGTATGTTACTCAATATCTCCGCCAAATGTGGACCGATTTTCAAAATTCTTTTTGTGTTCGATAGAGCTTATTTCAAGGATGGTCCCATATAAATTTGGTCACGATCGGTAAATTGGAAGTCAGTCAGTTAAGTTTTTAAACTTGTGATTATTTTATGAAAGATACTTCATATGAGTCAAAATCGTACCTCCTTAATTTCTTTCTTCTATTACAACTCCCGAAGATATTTGATTAGAGTACATTGACTGGCTTGACATTAACATTAATATAGTTATCTGATAATAATATAGGACATTAGGTATATTTATTATATTTTTATTGTAAACAGACCGACCGATCGACCAATTTGGAAAGTGTATGCCATAAATTGTATAAAAATAAACATATAATGACTAAACTTATTGTTTGTGATATATGTAGATATAAGGATTTTTGTTAGTGTGGGTTTTTGCATCCTACAATGCCATTTCACCTTTTAATCATTCTTTTGGTAATTACACCTCCAGTGGTATTGAGTATGCGTGAATCCATATAAATATGATTATCAACTGTATTGACAATTTGTAAATCAAATTAAAAAAAGGAAAAAAGACAAAAGAAAAAAAAAGAAATGCTGACAATTGATGATGAAAAAAATAAGCCCGGAGTTTCTTTCCGCCTTTCTTCTTCGGGTCGTCATTCGTAGGTAGCTAGAGAAAGGCTGGTAGGTTAGCTAGGATAGGGCCTCACGCACCAATCCCAACTGCTTCCAGTATTTCCAGTCAATCCCCTGCCACCATTCCTGCCATATGCCATTCCCATACAATCCATTCCCTTACACTCTATTCCTATCTCCCCTTATCACCCTATCTTAGCCATCCCATCGTTATTATGTCCATACTTGCCTGCCTGTCGTCAAATTCAAATATATAATGTAAATTATATTAATCCTAATTTAAAAATTTACTTGTATTGACTTGTCATAAGTGCTTTTTTACATGCCTACGTGATCAATAAAGATTTTTTTATTTATATCTTCAGAGTTCTAGCACAAAATCGTTTCCTTCAGGCACGCAGCTGAGGATACATCCTATGACGCCACAGTTTATTAATAATAGTGACGCGATAACATTAATTAATAGTTAATTAACACAACCGTAGAACAAGTTACAATTACAAACAATAATTGGATTCTTGTTTCATTCATAGAAACAAACGCTGTTACATACTGTATGATAAAATAGGTGTTTAGAGAAAAATACCAGAAACGAACGTCTGCATTGTCTATTTCTGAACGACTTCAAAAAAGAAGGTATTTAATTCGCCTGTATTCTTTTGTATGTGTTACGCGATATCTCCTCCAAATATAGACCTATTTTATAATAACAAATTCAAAATTTTACCGACCGACCTTAAATCCGATCGTGGCCAAATTATATGGGACCACTTTCGGAATAAGCTCTATCGAAAACAAAAATTAGCGGCAATATCGCGAACATTTTTTTTTTTATAGCAGAGATTGGCAAACGAGCAGATGGGTCACCTGATGGTAAGTGATCTCCACCACCCATAGACACCCATAACACAAAAAGAATGATGGGTGCGTTGCCAACCTAAAATGAGGGAAGGGAAGGGGAGGGAAGGGGATTGGGAAAGGAAGGGAGTGGGGAAATGGGCCACCGGAAATCTCACTCATCGAACGAAACGCGACAGCAAGCTGCCACTTTACGTCGGTTTTCTGTGAGACAGTGGTATTTAACCGGTCGAGCCGGAAACATACATAAAAATGCTTCTTTTGAAGTCGGTCGAAAATAAATTTGTGATACTTGTGAATGAATTTGTGAAATGGTCTTCAGGTTTTAAGGCGCGTTATGTTCGTGTTTTTTTCTCAAAACTTTTCTGCACCTTCGGGTATCAGTAGGCCAACCACGTTTTTTTGACATTTCTTGTTAGCGATTCCGTAGAATATTTATATGATAAACGCCCGCACGCCTCTAGCGGTTACGTATCGAATTAAGGTTTTTCATAGAAATTATTTTACGTAGTCGCTAGCGTGAATTGTCAAAAAACAAACAAACTTTGTTGTACTGATTTCTTAAGTTTACGCGAATGTACATTGAAATAAAACTATTTTTACGGATTCTATCACGATTTGGTTTTTAATTTTTATTCCTGACATTTCGAAGGCTTTGCAGTCTTCGTGGTCACGGGTCGGACGCCGTCGGAAACGTCGGAAATTAAAAACTAAATCATTATAGAATCCGTAAAAATAGTTTTATTTCAAAACTTTGTTGTGTGAATGAAACAGGCATGATTCGTTCGCATTCTTTCGGACCGGTGTGTACGTCATGAGGGATACATAGAAACAGACGTTTTACAAAAATACAGATCACTGTTAATATCTATAACATACGTAACGCATACTCGTAGGCTGAGATCTATAGAACGAACTTCGACTAAGTCCGAGTCAAAAAAACGAACTTAGTGAGAATTTGGAATTTATAAATCGAACTCAGACTTAGTCCAAGTCATTTTTCACAAGAAAAACTTTGCTAAGTTCAAGTAGGCAGGAAATGTTAATAAGGCATGGTTTTGCTTTGGGCTTGCTGGCTGACTGAGATGCAATTTATACTCTACATGGGCTGCTAGTAAACAAACAGAGAGACAGACAATTTGCAAGTAAACAGTCTCCAAAATACAAAATCCCTGTTTTAACAATTTTGATAAATTAATAAAACTTTTGTCAATATATTAATATGAAATAATGGCAGTGGATTAGCTAGAGCTCTAGGAATAGGTATGACAGAGTCGATCACCTCACTCACTCACCTGATTGTGACTCCTGGCATATTTGAGCCCTTGTAATTCTCTTGGTGGTTTACACTTTACTTCATCATTTTAGAGCTTAGAATGCTTTTTTTATGTCATCATGTTTTCATCATCATCATCTTGTTTCTTCTTACTTTAAAAATTATGGCCTTCTTCAAAATATTAATGATTTTGCCAACAATAGTAATAAATAATAAATCCATGTTTTGACTATCAAATGATGACGATTCATGTTTATTCTTTCTTCTACCTGCCCTTATCCCACCTTAATGTGGGGTCGGCGTAGCAAACTTTTTCAAGCATGTTGCTGAAAGGATTATAAGACGATTTATGTATAATGCGGTTTGTTTTTCACTTGACATTTCAAAGAGCGTCAGCCATTTTGTCAGCTGTTAATTACGTAATACGTTCCTTTACAACCTACAAATATAAAGGCGCGTCTCCTGTAAATATATAAAAATCTTACGTTTCTTTTGTCAAAGGAACTGCGTGAAACCGATAACGTCTGAGTAGACTATGCAAAGACAAACTATGGCTAGCCTGAGTTCGAGTTCGAATTATAAATACGCAAAAGTTGACTTTCGCTTAGTTCACTCCAAAGACGACTACGCTGAGTCGACTTTGGTACAAGACTTAAGTAAGAACTATAGATTTCAGCCGTAGTTCAAAGATCGACAATGTTTCAGTTTTTCTTAGAACACTGCTTGTTATTTCTGTTTAATCAATGAGAGGAATTTCAACCATGTATTTGTTACGGCTGATGCTATTATTAAATTTATCGTAAATGAATCATTTTGTATAGAACTTGCGTCAACTTGGAGTTAAAATGATTTATATTAAAACAACGATGATGGTAAAATGGAATGGTAATGCAGGGTGCATGCATTTAGTCACCAATTTAGGAAGATGTACTTATAGGCGGAGATCAGGCTGCAAGATCATTATGTATGAAGTTAAAATCTATTTTTTATGGATAAATAGGGGAATCTATTTTTGACAAGGTGTCAATCAAAATATGCCCGCAAGTATTTTTAATTAAAATAAATATGTCTGCAAAAATAAAAAAAATATGTAATAGTCTAAAAAAATAAATATAATAAAAATAAATATTAATAAACTAGTCGCCTCCTTGGTCATATGGACATATGAGTTGTGGACCAGGAGGTCGTGGGTTCGATTCCCAGGTGAGGCATAGCGAATTTTCTAATTTAATTTGCCCGGAACTGGATCCCTCACAGGGTGTTGACGTCAGGCAGGCAGCTGGTCGTAAAAACTTAGCCAAATCCTTTCTGCAACATGCTTGAAAAAGGTTGGGCCGACCCCTCATTAAGGTGGAATAAGGGCAGGTAGAAAGAAAAGAAATATTAATAAAACCGATTTTGACTAAATACATGATGAAAGTAGTGATCTTGAAACCGGATCTTGGCCTATTATAAAAAACAATGCAAAGGAACACAATGCCATTGGCGATCTTTGTGAATGACAGTATTTGTCATTGGAGTAAAAAGGTCCCTATTGTAGTTATTTTTTCCTAATTTGAATTTCATTCAATAAATGCCACCCTTACACCTCAAGTACTGGTATGGAGAGACAAAAGTCTCTCGTAATTTAGCTTAGTGTGGAGTCATGACTATGTGTGTGACTGTTGGATGTTATTTATAATTTATTAATAACATATTATGACGAGTCTACCATGATTAATATTTAAGAGTAATGACGTCACAGTCGCCTCCTTGGTCTAGTCGCAGCATGTATGAGTTGTGGACCAGGAGGTCCTGGGTTCGATTCCCAGGTTGGGCAAAGCGAATTTTCTAATATAATTTGCCCGGGACTAGATCCCCCAAAGGGGGTTGACATCAGGCGGGCGGCCGTAAAAACTTAATAAAATCCTCCCTGCAACATGCTTGAAAAAGTGTGTTGCGCCGACCCCACATTAAGGTGGGATAAATTTTATGTTACATTGTAAATAATTAGGAATTTAGCGGTGGTATTTCGGTACAACTACCGTCCTGAGGTCTCTGGTTCGATCCCCGGGTCGGGCAAAGTGATATTGGATTTTTCCATATTAGCCCGGAGTCTGGAATTTGTGCCCGATATGGCGATAGGCTCGCCCCTTATCACATCTGGGACTGAACTAAGTTTGACGAAAAGTGGGTGTATTAGTTCGCTAGTGTGCCTCTGCCTACCCCTTCGGGGATACAGACGTGAGCTTATGTATGTTATGTATTATTATATTAGAAGGTAATTCGAAGTGACTCATTTTAATAAAAAGAGCATAGTTTACGACTACAGTAATAAATCTTATTTCGTAATACATCTGGCACAAAACACGGGTAAAACGTTACTAATGACTACTTAATACTTGTATTTTATTATTCATAATATACAGATTTTATAGTAATGCAAAAACATATGCTTATTTTCGACCAACTTCCAAAAAGGAGGAGGTCCTCAATTCGTCTGATTTTTTTTGTACCTCTATAGTACGCGATATCTCCGCCGAATGTCGAAAAAAATAAAGAAATAATGGTTGGTTTAATTCTGCACAATTCGTAACGATTGCTATATAATTTCGACCGACTTCAAAAAAGGAGAAGGTCCTCAATTCGTCGGTATTTTTTTTATGTACCTATGTTACGCGATATCTCCGCCAAATGTGGACTCATTTTCAAAACTCTTTTTGTGTTGGATAGAGCTTATTTCAAGGGTGGTCCCATATAAATTTGGTCACGATCGGATTTGAAGTCGGCCCGTTAAGATTTTTGATTCCCGTGTCTGCCTTGGTCATCCACCTGTCTTACCGCAAGCCCAATTTACGTCTTCCCTCTTCGGAGAGTGAAGAAGCATAAAACCAATTAAATCTACGTAATGCATGTTTTTTAAATTGCATAATGTACGTAGCATAATCTTTGTTAACAATGTAAATATTTTTAAAAAGAAATTCCGCGGAGGTTATGTCAAGATCATATTGTTCAAATATATTTGGTGGTTTATTTCTGCACAATTAGTAGCTATTGCTATATATATTGAAATAAAACTATTTTTACGGATTCTATCACGATTAAGTTTTAATTTTTAATTTAAAACCTAATCGTGATAGAATCCGTAAAAATAGTTTTATTTCAATGTATAACATTCGCGTAAACTTAAGAAATCAGTATATTGCTATATATTTTCGTCCGACTTAAAAAAAGGAGGAGGTCCTTTAATTCGTCTGTTTTTTTTTATCCCGGCACTGCAAAGTGACTAAACTGCACCTGATGGTAAGGGTAGGGCATCTAGGACGGAACTGAGCTCGGCGATATGTGAGTGTTCTAGTTCGCTAGTGCGCTTTGCCTATCCCTTCAGGTATACAGGCGTGAGCTTATGTTATTTATATCATTTAGCAACAATCTTATTTCAACTAACAGCGCTCTTTTTACGACTCTTACTGATAAGTAGAGATGTAAAACCCCACTCACAAAACTAATTAATATAACAAAAACAACGTGCATCACTGAAGATAAAAAATGATATCATCATCCATTTTAGTGGCCAGAGCAATAACAATGAATGTATTCATGTTTTATTTACGTGTCATGGCGCCTGAATAATATTGTAGTCGTTAAAATGCTATTTTTTACATTTTCGGCGACACGTGCTATAAAAATAAGCGTTAGGAATATCATGAATGATCTATAAGGTTTAAGCGAAGGTCATCATCATCCTCCTGGGGAGTTGCCACCACCTCTTATAGCAATATTACTATAATCTTACTTGTACCGATTCCCGTACAATAAAACGAAGTAAGACTATAATAATACTGCTATAAGAGGTGGTGGTAACCCCCCCGCCCTTATCCCAATTTTATTTGGGGTCGGCGCAACATATTTTCGACTTCCATACACATCCCTATCAGCCGTCATCTCGTCATTCACCCCTTTTTCTTTCATGTCCTACCTCACACACTCCATCCACCTTTTCTTTAGCCTTCCTCTACCTCTCCATCCATCAACATTCAAATTCATCACTTTCTTACCTACGTATATAATTTATTACTATAATCTTACTTGTACCGATTCCCGTACAATAAAACGAAGTAAGACTATAATAATACTGCTATAAGAGGTGGTGGTAACCCCCCCGCCCTTATCCCAATTTTATTTGGGGTCGGCGCAACATATTTTCGACTTCCATACACATCCCTATCAGCCGTCATCTCGTCATTCACCCCTTTTTCTTTCATGTCCTACCTCACACACTCCATCCACCTTTTCTTTAGCCTTCCTCTACCTCTCCATCCATCAACATTCAAATTCATCACTTTCTTACCTACGTATGTAATGAGTACGTCGTACGTCTCTTCCCTTCTCATAACATGCCCATACCAAGACAAACGGTTTCCTTTCAATCTATCTACCACAGATGCCACTTTCAAGCTTCCTCTAACGTGCTCATTCCTAACTCTATCTATTCTCGTCACTCTACACATCAATCTCAACATTCTCATTTCTGCTGGATGCAATCGTTTCTCATCCGTCTTTTTAGTGGCCCAACACTCCTATCCATACAATACGACAGGCATTATCTTGTAAAGGTTTAGGCGAAGGTACACATTGAAATTCAACTAGTTTTTACGGATTCTATTTGTTGATTATTTGTTTTTTAATCTCGAAGCGATGCGACGCTTAGAAAGCTTTATAGCTAAAGCAGCTTTTAGACTGAGATCTATAGAGCGAACTTTGACTAAGTCTAAGTCAACGAAACGAACTCAGTGAGGATTTGGAACTTTTAAATCGAACTTTGACTTGCCCGAGTAATTTTTTACAAGAAAATCAGATAGAGAGACTAAGCAGATTTTCTTGTAAAAAATACTCGGACCAAATCGAAATCCGCTTTATAGATCTCTGCTAAAAAAAATTTATCAACTACACAATCGGACACAAGAATATACATCAGGAATTGAGAACCTCCTTCTTTTAAGTCGGTTATAAACTATACTTGAGTCTTGAACAATCATAGATTATGTAAATAAGCCGCTATTTAAACGCCATATGACATCACTTCTGCGATTTTTCCGAAAACCAAATATAATCTTAAGCCACCTTATCTCTGGAATCTTTTGATCTTTATTTGATCTATCGATTTATAGCTTTAATTACGGATTTTGAGATTTCGTAATTTTCCGTATAAAAGTAGTTATGTGAGATCATTGTAATCACAATGACTACACCCAAACTGCACTTGAATTACATGATTAGCATTGCTTCTATGCAATTTAGCATAGGCTTTTAATAGGGTGGTTGCCTCTATTTTAAATGTATTTTTTAATCTAGGGCAGAATACTTGATCGTCGGAAGTCACTGGATGCAGGCCGCTTCCAACAGGTCGATCTGGAAATCTTTGGGGGAGGCCTATGTTCAGCAGTGAACGTCCTGTGGCTGAAGTTGATGATATAATGATCGTCAGTGCAGTATATAATTATATTTTTTGGCAGTTTTTGCTTTAAATAGGTATAGTTTTAATTTTCTCCATACTTTTTTAGTTCATTACAATTTCCGCGAGTGGTTCTGGTAGTCAAATGTATTGAAAAGACGAAAACTAATATACCTAAACCCTCTCACTGCACCGTAACCCGGGAAGACCTGTGTTCGATTCCAAGGTCGGGCAACGTTTTTCTAATAGGATTTGCCTAGGACTGAGGTCTGACGAGGCAGCCGGGCATAAAAACTAAGCCGAATCCTTTCTTTAACTTAAAAGATGTGTTGCATCCAATCGGCCCCACATTAATGTGGGATAAAGGTAGGTGGAAATAAAGATGCCAGCTACCCTACCATGAGGTCAGACGTCCTTGGCGAGTGATTGGTACCAGACGGTATTGATTTTTGGACAATGAACCACATCATTGTATGCAATACATTATTGTTGCATTAAAATAGCCTGAGCACAGCTAGTATGGAACGCGAAACCGTAGGTTCAATTCCCGTTTTAGTGACATAAAAAAAAATGTTTTTTATACCAGAGACTTGCAAACGAACTTCCTCGGGCTAGTGGCAGATGGGCTGTGGACCGAAAGGTGGTGGGTTCGATTTCCAAGTTGGGCAAAGCGAATTTTCTAATTAAATTTGACCGGGACTAGATCCCTCAGAAGGACGTCAGACGTCAGCGTCAGGCAGGCAGCCGGTAATGAAAACTAAGCTAAATCCTTCCTGCAACATGCTTGAAAAAGTGTGCACTAATGTCGCGTTAATAATTACCAAATGACGAGTTCTCGAATCTAATGCGATATTCGCGCACTTTTTAAGTCGATTTCGATGGCATTTTTAGTCAATAAATGAAATATAATCGAAAACAAATTCGAATCGAATGTCAAAAGTCAGGGTGCTGGTCAGAATAGCATAGCAGCGGCCTGAGCAGGAAAATTTCTGACAACCGTAAATGTATTCGAACTCGATGCGCGTCTATGAAATTTGTATGAAATATTAACCAAACATCTTCAGTGCGCAACGAACTCGAATACATTGGCCTCCGTGGCGCAGTGGGCGAGTAGCCGGCTGTGAAACGTGAGGTCGCGGGTTCGATTCCCGCACCGAGACAAATATTTGTGTGGCCCACAGATATTTGTTTCGGGTCTGGGTGTTGTGAGACCGAAAGTCTCTCGTAGTTCCTGATACCCACGACACAAGATTCGATCTTAGTGTGGGGTCAGGACTATGTGACAGTTGGGTGTTATTTATTTATTATTTACATTATTTTTTCGTGCTCGGGCTACAGGTCAAAGATTCCTTCGCCTTGATACATTGGAATTGGTTACAGCTGACAACCGGGACGGCGTGACCTTCATAAAATATTATTGACCGTTGAATGTCATTTGAAATAACAATAGCCAGTTAGGCCGAACGCACGTTAGGAGTTTCACATTTGACTGTTAAATTGAGAATGTTGAACATCGATATATTATTTACCTATCTTGGTGGCGTAGTTGTGTGGGGTACGAATACCGTCCTAAGGTCACGGGTTCGATCCCCGGGTAGGGTAAAGTGATTTTGTTTTTTTTCAGTATCAGCCCGGATCTGGTGCTCGATATGGCGATAGGTTCACCCCCTACCACATCTGGGACGGAACTAAGCTCGGCGAAATGTGGGTGTTCTAGTTCGCTAGTGTGCAACTGCTTACTCTTTCGGGGATACAGGCGTGAGCTTATGTATGTATGTATGTTAAAGTATTTACTTAGATTGGTAAATTACTTAGTATAAAATTATGTTTTTTTTTAATGAGAATTTCCACGTACGCTACCACTAAACAAAAGAGGTGACAATGTTAACTAAAATCATCGATATATTATTTACCTAGATGCACAGTTGACGCTCAGAAAATGGGACAGCAAAGGAGTGCTTAAGCACTCCTTTTGCATACAGTCGAACGCCGATAGAATTCTAAATTTCAAAATTCAAATTTAAGAACGCTTGCTCATTTCGTTTAAAAAGCTACTTTATAACACGTGCATAGGGTTATCATTGTGTTGATTTAATTAGAACTTGTGATATTTTTCTTTGTTTCATTGCTGAGACCACTTTTTAGGAGGATATTTGCAAAGAACTGTGCATCTAGGGTATATTATATTGATGATGTTGAAATATTAACGTAAGTTCACGCGTACATCCCCGAAAGTATGGACTTCCAGTCTTTTCCATAGACCTGCAACTAGTGACACCCGCAACAACACTTTGAGTGGTAGAGCGTCTACAGCACGAATGGGCCGGCTCGACCGGTTAGACACCACTGTCTCACAGAAAACCGACGTAAAGTGGCAGCTTACTGTCGCGTTTCGTTCGGTGAGTGAGATTTCCGGTGACCCATTTCCCCCCTCCCTTTCCCAATCCCTTTTCCCCGCTTCCATTTCCTCCTTTTAGGTTGGCAACACACCCATGATTCTTTTTGTGTCTTGGGTGTTTATGGGCGGTGGAGATCACTTACCATCAGGTGACCGATCTGCTCGTTTGCCAATCTCTGCTATAAAAAAAAACTGGAACTCCTATAGGGGCAACAAAGGTACTGTTACATAATAGCATCATTTCTAGCACACGTCACACCTTTTTTTAAACACCATACGTTATCATGTCCTGCATACTCAGCATTTCTTACTTAGAACCACTTACATTTCCCTTCCAGAGCCCTCTAATCCTGTTATCCACTTATTCCGCGTTTTTTTTAATCCGCAATCCTTAGAGGTCGTGGTAACCCTGCTGTATAATAGTGCGCATTTTAACCGCGTTCAAATAGTTTATAATTTGACATTAAGGCTGAAATCAGTGTGAACTTTAACTATATACCTCTACATAGCATAACATAAGCTCACGCCTGTATCCCCGAAGGGGTCGGCAGAGGCGCACTAGCGAACTAGAACACCCACATTTCGCCGAGCTTAGTTCCGTCCCAGATGTGATAGGGGGCGAGCCTATCGCCATATCGGGCACAAATTCCAGACTCCGGGCTGATATGGAAAAATCCAATATCACTTTGCCCGACCCGGGGATCGAACCCAAGACCTCAGAACCGTAGTCGTACCGAAATACCACCACGCCACCGAGGTCAGTATATACCTCTATATTAATTTACTTATTTTAATAAGTAATATTGAAGTAGAGGTGAGGAGACCTTTATGTCACCCATGGAATAAGCTCTATTGAACACAAAAAGGATTTTTAAAATCGGTTCTCACTTGGCTGATATATCGCGTAACATACATAAAAAATACAGACGAATTGAGGACCTCGTTCTTTTTTTGAAGTCCGTCGAAAATAATCACAAGTTTAAAAACTTAACACCTACTTCAAAACTTCAAATCCGGTCGTGACCAAATTTATATGGGACCACCCTTGAAATAAGCTCTATCGAACACAAAAAGGATTTTGAAAACAGTTCACAGTTGGCAGAGATATCGCATAATATACAGACGAATCGAGGACCTTCTCCTTTTTAGATGTCGGTCGAAAATTATAACATAAATAGTGACGGGCGGCTCGGCTTCCGGAGGCCGGGACCCTTATGTAACATATGTGTGCCGCCTCCAGCGGGTTGTTCACCCTTTCAAAAACAATGGTGATGTTCATACTTCATACAGTGATGAAATTCATACTTAAATAATAATAATAATATTAGCCCTGTAATAATACTGTCCCACTGCTGGGCACGGGCCTCCCCTATCAATGAGAGGAGTTAGGCCTTAGTCTACCACGCTGGCCTAATGCGAGTTGGTAGACTTCACATACCTTCGAAATTCCTGTGAAGAAATTCTCAGGTATGCAGGTTTCCTCACGATGTTTTCCTTCACCGTTATAGCAAGCGATATTTCACAATGAAAATACACATGTATGCTCCATTTTGGGGTTGGTCTCGAACCTCCGACACTTGTCTCGTCAGTCCGTACCATTCCCAACTGAGCTATCGCTGCTTATTTACCTATACCTATTTCACTTACACTTAAATTCATACTTACCTATACCTATTTCACTAATCTGACAGCTTCCGTGGCGCAGCGGGCAAGCAGGCTGTGAAATGAGAGGCCGCGGGCTCGATCCTCGCACCGAGACAAACATTTGTGTGGCCCACAAATATTTGTTTCGGGTCTGGGTGTTGTGAGACCGAAAGTTTCTCGTAGTTCCTGATACCCACGACACAAGACTCGATCTTAGTGTGGGATCACGACTATGTGTGTGACTGTTGGGTGTTATTTATATTTACATATTTCTTCTTCTTCTTTTAAAATGGCGTCTACGCATAATATGCGATGATTTAGCCAATGTCAAGTTGAATAGAGCAATTATGTTCTCACAATGACCATGACCATGACATGACCCAGATGTGGATGATCTCAAGGTCCTGCTGGGATTATGGCCGTAATTCCTTCCAGTGGGATGCCCCTTAGATGACCTTCACTCGGCGAATTGACCGAACAAAGCCAGCCAACGCACCAAGCAAAAGTCATCAAAGATCACCGGTTACATACTACATTATACTGTCCATCTTCACTGAAATTTGATGCATTAAACCACATCACTTAAAAAGAACAAACACAGCTCTAGAGAATAATATGAAATAATTTTAACAAGCAACGCCCCTCCTGTAAGACTTCCCGTCAAAATCCCCCTATATTTATTTATTTAATTGAGGACCTCGTTCCTTTTTTTAAAGTCGGTCAAAAATTATAATTTAATCACCCTTTCAGAAGGAGTGAAGTTCGTACTTACCTATTTCACTAATCTACCTACTCTTCAACAGCACAGTCATGATCTGAATCTGCGCCCAGCCTTATTCACCTCACCTGCATTTTACGACTCCACCGAGATATTTACAGACCGAGACGAAGATTAGCTCTGTTTGCCATTCCGAAATCCTGAGGCGTGACGTCACTACTCTGACGCAGGTTCGTATTGGAAATGACCTCATCTGCATTCCAATGCATTTGAGACATTCTTATGAAAGTGGCGTACATAGTAATCGACTGAATTGCACATAAGCTCACGCTTCATTCCCGAAGAGGTAGGCAAAGGCGTACTAGCGAACTAGTACATCGACATTTCGCCGAGCTTAGTTCTGTCCCAGATGTGGTAGGCGAGACTATCGCCATATCAGGCACGAATTCCATACTGCGGGCTGATATCGAAAAATCCAATATCACTTTGCCCGACCCGGGGATCGAATCCGAGACCTCAGGACGGTAGTCGTACCGAAATACAACCACGCCACCGAGGCAGTCAAATGACTAAATTGCGTATAGTAAAAAGGGGTGAATAGAAATAAAATGGTTCTGTTTTTTCGACCGACTTCAAAAAAATTAGAAGGTCCTCAATTCGTCTGTTTTTTTATGTACGTTACGCGATATCTCCGCCAAATGTGGACCGATTTTCAAAATTATTTTTGTGTTCGATAGAGCTTATTTTAAGGGGATTATTTTTTAATCAATGATTTAGCATGAGAATTTTAAAATCGGTATGAGACTAACCGCCGAATGTTCATACAGTTAAGGTCGCCTTATGTCGTTTGAGGCCGCCTTATCTGTCAAAATTGTATGACGAAAATCAATGTAGGAAGCCGTTAAAGTTGAAGAGCGTTTGACCATTCGGGCGTAAATCGTCGCAATTAGCATAGGAATGGCTTTGTGTATTCTAAAAATCATTAATAACGTCCATAGGAAGATACCCAATGAGCCAGAAAATAATTTTTCGTCACAAAGTTGGGTTACCATTATTCAAAAACTATGAGCCTTACGAAATTTATCTTTACCTCTGGGGGCCTTACTTATAATTTTTTTTTTATAGCAGAGGATTGGCAAACGAGCAGATGGGTCACCTGATGGTAAGTGATTTCCACCGCCCATAGACACCCAAGACACAAAAATAATCATGGGTGCGTTACCAACCTAAAAGGAGGGAATGGAAGGGAAGGGAAGGGAAGGGGATTGGGAAAGGGAGTGGGGAAATGGGCCACCGGAAATCTCACTCACCGAACAGAATGCGACAGCAAGCTGCCACTTTACGTCGGTTTTCTGTGAGACAGTGGTATCTAACCGGTCGAGCCGGCCCATTCGTGCTATAGACGTTACTGTCTACAGCATGGCTCTACCACTTGGAAAATTATTTTTCGCCTGTCACTTTTTTCAGCCTGTCACTTTTTTCCTTGCATTACATTGTTTAAAATGAAAGGGACAAACTATGGTTAAAGATATGCAGCGCTTAAATATTTTTATAAGGGGCTACATTGCTAACCAGCCTCTCTCTAAGTGCAGTTACTATTGGTACCAACTTTATGAAACACTCCTGCCTCCTTGGCGTAGTGGTATTTCGGTACGACTACGTTTTTCAGGTCTCGGGTTCGATCCCCGGGTCGGGCAAAGTGATATTGGATTTTTCCATATCAGCCCGGAGTCTGGAATTTGTGCCCGATATGGCGATAGGCTCGCCCCCTATCACATCTGGGACGGAACTAAGCTTGGCGAAATGTCGGTGTACTTGTTCGCTAGTACGCCTCTGCCTACCCCTTCGGGGATACAGGCGTGACCTTATGTTATGTCATGTATAAGGCGTGTGAAAATACGTTGAAACGCCTCTTCCATTAAATTTTCCATCATTACTAACACAGTACTCAGGCGTTATTTAAATCTCCGATACAAATGACGAATCCTCAACCGCATCTTAAACTTTACGACACCTGAAATAAGATCTGACGCATAAAAATGGAAACACAATAAAGTTTGAAGGCAACCATAAACAGGTCCAGGCAATTATCCTTCAAGGATTTTGGTAGGGCTGTATGATACATCATATCGACGCGTCATTGAAAAGAGAAAAAAAATACCGCGTCTTATGAACCCAGTACTGTTCTTCTATGATTAAAAAACCACGCCACCGGTATCCCCGAAGGGGTAGGCAGAGGCACTAGCGAACTAGAACACCCACATTTCACCGAGCTTAGTTCCGTCCAAGTCCAAGTCCAAGTCTATTGCCATATCGTGCACAAATTCCGAACTCCATGTTGATTCTGAACAGAAAAAACAAAATCTTAGGATCGAACCCGAGACCTCAAGACAGTAGTCGTAGCGCAACACAACTACGCCACCAAAGCAGTCATCATTTGTTTTTAATTGAAACATATGGCCTTTATTCATGAGAAAAGAATGTCAACCCTGCAATGAGTCAAATCACATTATTAAACCGTCCTCAAAACCCAGAAAAACGTGTACAAATCCTTAAAAATAAACTTAATATGAAGTAATAAGGTCACTGCAGACGCATTTTCATTAAGATGAGATAATTCAGGCTTAGCTGAGTAATTTCTGTATATTTTTTTAAACAACTAAATGACCAAACGAGCATCGCCAGATGGTAATCGTCATGACATTCCACGAACAGTATCAATTTGTATTTTGACCATGGACGTAAAGAGAAAAAGACACCATCTCGCCTATAGTTAAACGGACGCCACAGAGAAGCCACGCACACAATCGCGCCTGTACAAAAGTGCCCTACGCACACACACGTCATTACGTGTTGATAGATCGAATGGGCCCAAAACCTTGCTTCACTTTTGTACGAGCCAATAATGCTCGCACAGCAACTTTTGATTACGCATATGTGATCGATAATATTTAGTCGTAACAAAACCTTCTTCGAGCGCTCATGTGCCGATACGTAACTAACTTATACGTAAGGTGCGACTCAGACAACTAAACTTAAACGTTTATTAACAATAAACACTTTTAATTAAATAGTGGTTTGGTGTTAACTATCACTACAACAACACAACATAACTACCGGGGACCGTCAACGGCGGAACCCCCAACAACTTTCAATGATTCTAGTGCTTCGTTCATCTTTTTTTTTACGTCCGTAATTATGACTACCTAGTTGGCGTAGTGCGGATTATGACTACCGTCCAGGGGGCTGGACTTCGGGGACTGGGCTGGATTCGAATCGGTTTCATTTAATAATATTAGTCCTGTAATATTATTGGGTCACCGAGCAGATGGGTCACCTGATGGTAAGTGATCTCCACCGCCCATAAACACCCAAGACACAAATAGAATCATGGGTGCGTTGCCAACCTAAAAGGAGGGATTGGAAGGGGAGGGGAAAAGGATTGGAAAAGGGAGGGGGGAAATGGGCCACCGGAAATCTCACTCACCGAACGAAACGCGACAGCAAACTGCCACTTTACGTCAGTTTTCTGTGAGACAGTGGTATCTAACCGGTCGAGCCGGCCCATTCGTGCTGTAGGCGTTGCTTTCTACAGAGTGGCTCTACCACTCTAATATTACTGTCCCACTGCTGGGCACGGGCCTCCTCTACTAATGAGAGAGGTTAGGCCTTAGTCTACCACGCTGGCCTAATGCGAGTAGCCTTCACATACCTTCGAATTTCTTGTGGAGAAATTCTCGGATATGCAGGTTTCCTCACGATGTTTCCTTCACCGTTATAGCAAGCGATATTTCACAATGAAAACAAACTTAACATAGAAAAGTCAGAGGTGTGTGCTCCATTTTGGGGTTGGTCTCGAACCTCCGACACTTGTCTCGGCAGTCCGTACCATTCCCAACTGAACTATCGCCTATGTTTATGTTATGTTAATCACTCATGAAACTCATTGTACCATTTGCATACAAGCAGAGATTTAATGGTACATGCAAGAATACATTAAAATATCACTTTTTATACGTTTTTAATTGATTTATGTATGAACCCTTGTTTATGTGTCTTGGGGCCCGTAAATAAATCACTTGATACGCTAAATTATGTGACAGGTCGGTGGGGAACCACTGATTGGATGAGACAATGCTTTCGAAGATAACTTCAGTCATCAACTTATACCTCTACATTATCGATATATTATTTACCTAGATGCACAGTTGACGCTCGGAAAATGGGACAGCAAAGAAGTGCTTAAGCACTACGTTTGCATACAGTCGAACGCCGATAGAATTCTAAATTTCAAAATTCAAATTTAAAAACGCTTGCTCATTTCGTTTAAAAAGCTACTTTATAACCCTGGCATAGGGTTATAATTGTGTTGATTTAATAAGAACTTGCGATTTTTTCTTTTGTTTTGTGTTTTTTTTTGTTTGTGCATCTAAGATATATTAAATCGATGATCTACATACATAACGCCCTTTGACAAAAGAAGATAGAGGACAGAGCATAACTACGGGAACATGAAGCATTCCTAATGTATGGAACGAAACAAAAATGGCGACTTTGCGAAAGAAAGATCCCATTAATATAACAGTTAGACATCTTCATATTCCAAAATTAGTATTATTAAATTAGTATTATTAAATTAGTATTAGCACACGGTATTTATTGTGAGGCGGTTCCTCACTCTGAGCTCTCCTAACCACCGGTGGCTTAGGTCTCAAGCCTCGTCATCGGGAGGATGATATTTGTTTTCTTATATTTTTAAATGAATTTTTTTTATTACTTATATTTAAAATTGTAAACTGCCTCATTGGCGTGGTGGTATTTTGGTACGACTACGGTTCTGAGGTCTCGGGTTCGATCCCCGGGTCGGGCAAAGTGATATTGGATTTTTCCATATCGGCCTGGAGTCTGGAATTTGTGCCCGATATGGCGATAGACGCGCCCCCTATCACATCTGGGACGGAACTAAGCTCGGCGAAATGTGGGTGCTCTAGATTGCTAGTGCACCTCTGCCTACCCCTTCGGGGATAAAGGAGTGAGCTTATGTTATGTTATGTTATGTAAAATTGTAAAAAAAATATGGATTTAAAATAAACGAGGAATAATGATATTTTAATATAATAATATTTGCCCTGTAATATTATTTTCGCACTTGACACCTGCAGATTTACCACCACCTCTTATAGCAGTATTATTATAATCGTTCGTCGTTTGTGTTGTATGGGAATCGGTACAAGTAGGATTATAATAATACCCCAATATGGAGCATACACCTCTGACTTTTCCCTGTTAAGTGTATTATTGTGAAATATTGCTTGCTATAACAGTAAAGGAGAACATCGTGAGGAAACCTGCATACCCGAGAATTTCTCCACAAGAATTTCAAAGGTATGTGAAGTCTACCAACCCGCATTCGGCTAGCGTGGTAGACTAAGGCCTGAGGTAGACTGACTGATATGAAAATAGGTAGACTGAGATAGACTAAGGACTGCCCTATAGTTTTTTTCTACCTGCCCTTATCCCTCCTTAATGAGGGGTCGGCGCAACACACTTTTCGACCGACTTCCCAAAAAGGAGGAGGTCCTCAATTCAGCGGCATTTTTTTATTTTTTTTATGTATGTTACGCGATATCTCCGCCAAATGTGGACCGATTTTCAAAATTCTTTCTGTGTTCGAAGGCGCTTATTTCAAGGGTGGTCTCAATTCAATTTGGTCACGATCGGTAAATTGGAAGTCGGTCAGTTAAGTTTTTAAACTTGTGATTATTCGAGTATATTGCAGACAAGATTAGGCTAAGTTTTTACGACCGTCTGCCTTCCTGCGTGCCTCTGCGGTTATCATCATAACACTCATGTGAAAAAAACAGCGCACATTCCGACCCAGGATCAATTAAATGTGCTAAACAACAATTAAGGTCACTGCACCAGTTTTTAACCTTCCTAGAACTGCATAATGTTATGTGCTAATTATGTCAGCGAATTGGCGAATGAAAATATATTTTCGCTGCTTCAAAGCAAATAACGCCTGAGTTTGTTTCGGCATTTCTTCTTAAAGATAGCTATGAAATGCCGACGCCATCATTATAAGAGTATTTCGACCGACTTCCAAAAAGGAGAAGGTCCTCAATTGCTCTGTATTTTTTTATATGTATGTTTTATTGATATGCGATATCTCCGCCAAATGTGGACCGATTTTCAAAATTCTTTTTGTATTCGATAGAGCTTATTAAGTGTGTTCACATATAATGGTGTAAATTGGTCACGATCGGATTTGAAGTCGGTCAGTTATTTTACACCGCTGTCAAAATATTTCCGAATTCTGAATTCTAAATTCTGATACGAAACGTATGTTAATTTTGCTATTGATCAGCCTTGAGGAAACCAGGCGTGAAGCGCCTCAGTTTGGCGCCACGTCAATTCACAACTTTAACTGCAAAGTAAACATTCGACGATGCATAGACTCTATTTTTAGGATTCCGTATCCGAACAATGCTAAAGGGACACTATTATTAGGACTTCTAATCTGTAAGATAGGATGTATGTCTCTGTCGTAAGTTCCTTTTATACGATCGTGACCAAATTTATATGGGACCCCCCCTTTGAATAAGATCTATCGAACAAAAAATATCTTAAAATCAACACAAAAAAATACTGACGAATTGACTTCTTTAGGCTTTCTCCTATTTTTGAAGTCGAAAAATGACCATGAGACCCAGATTTTAATGATTTCAAGGTCTCGCTGGAATTATGGCGGCAATTCCTTTGAGTGCGATGCCCCTCAAATGACCTTCACTCAGCGAATCGGCCGATCAAAGCTAGCCAACAACAAAGATCACCGGATCAAAGTTTTCCATATTATACAGAGAAGGTTTGTGCATAAACCATATCACCTTAAAACAACAAACACAACTCCAGACAATTAAATAATTTTAACAAGCAACGCTCACCTCACTGTTAGATTCCCGTCAAAATCCGTGTCGTAAGTTATAAATTAAAATTAAAATGGGAACACAACAAAACCCTTAACTGAATTTCTTTCCACCTACTCTTACACTACCTCCTCATGGGGTCGGTCGGAGCAGTCACTTCTTCAAACATTTGGCAGAAATAATTCGACATAATTTTCACGACTGTCTCCTTGCCTGACAACAACCCCCCTCTTCAGGGATTCAAACCGAAAATGATTTATTTAAAAATATGGTGCATACTAGCGTTAAAAAGTTATACTTCTTTGGCATAGCTAGGAAAAAAAAGTAGCAAAAATGATTAAAAATTATCGTAAAAAAAAATTTTAAATCAAAATAAGTACCTATATTTAAAGATGCCTAACTGAATACTGTAGGATTGTCGTAATTGGTGTTATCAATTTTAATTTCAACTAAACCCGCACAAAAAAAGTGGTCATCATAACTTTTAAACTGTAATACAAAATAACAATAACTTTAAACTCACCAAATGTCGCCGTACGGAACCCATGGTCCACGATTCGTAGGCGCACTTTAGCGGCTTAAATCAGACTGATTTAGAAAAGCTGCGACACATGTAACTGGAGAAATAAAACGTTAACAAGACAAGCCTCTTGTGTTCTTGATTTATTGAACAATAAAACGTCAATCATGCGTCCGCATGTTCGCCGAAATATTCCGAGAACTCTGCCGTATATTATGCGGCGATTTCAAAATGAGTTCGCGACCTACATTTCCTGTAATTTTGGGGAATGGTGACATCATTTTAAGATTTTCCTTTGCCTTTTTACGGAGGGAAGTGGAAACATTATAATTCCAACTCCTCCCTATCTTTCTGTTTGATTAATTTCGTTGCGGGATGAAGACAATTTTACATTATCTGAGACTCGCCAAGCTTCATTGCTCGGTGTCGTAAAATGCGTGCCATTGTTGATGCTGGCTTACAGGAGTTACAGTGGCGGGTGTAGGTGTGGGCGCGATAGTCTCACTTTCCTTTGCCGTTAATGCCATAATATATGCCTATATACATACGGGGAGGCCTATGTCCAGCAGTGGATGTCCTGTGGCTAATGATGATGATACATACATAGACCCACGTCTGTATCTCCGAAGGGGTAGGCAGAGTCGAGAACTAGTACACCCACATTTCGCCGAGCTCATTACCAGATGTGATAGGGGGCGAGCCTATCGCCATATTTTTTTTTTTTTTTTTTTATCCGAGCACGGCAAAGTGACCACACAACACCTGATGGTAAGCGATGTGCGGTCCAAAAATACCAGCCACCACCCATAGACCTTGTGTCCATCGGTGGCGACCAGTATCATGCCGGCCAAATTCCATACTCATTCTGATACTGAAAAATCCAATATCACTTTGCCCTGGGGATCGAACCCGAGACCTCAGGACGATAATCGTACCGTAATACAACCACGCCACCGAGGCAGTCACCTATAATGAGATGCAGCGTAATAATTTTAAGAAGATATAACATAAAGCAGATAACTGCATAGCATATATGGGCTGTGGGTCGGGAGGTCCTGGGTTCGATTCCCAGGTCGGGCACACCGAATTTTCTAATTTAATTCGCCCGGGACTGGATGGTTGTTTCACGTCAGGCAGGCAGCTGGTCGTTAAAACTAAGGCAAATCCTTTCTGCTTGCAAAACATGCTTGAAAAAGTGTGTTGCGCGGACCCCACATTAAGGTGGGATAAGGGCAGATAGAAGCAGCGATAGCTCAGTTGGGAATGGTACGGACTGCCGAGACAAGTGTCGGAGGTTCGAGACCAACCCCAAAATGGAGCATACACCTCTGACTTTTCTATGTTAAGTGTATTTTCATTGTGAAATATCGCTTGCTATAACGGTGAAGGAAAACATCGTGAGGAAACCTGCATACACGAGAATTTCTTCACAGGAATTTCGAAGGTATGTGAAGTCTACCAACCCGCATTAGGCCAGCGTGGTAGACTAAGGCCTAACCCCTCTCATTAGTAGAGGAGGCCCGTGCCCAGCAGTGGGACAGTAATATTACAGGGCTAATATTATTATTATTTTATTATTAAGGGCAGGTAGAAATAAAGATAGATAACATAAAGCAGACATGAAATTCCTCAATTCAGTCATGACCCCATTTAACCATGGTAATAACAAGGCATAACACCGTATGCACATTAATATACAAAACAGTCAGAGCTGCAATTAAACAGTTACATACAATTCACACTTGAGATTGTTTTAATCTGTTTAAAATTATGATCAGGCGTTCACCGCCCACGCTGCCGCTGAAATAAAGTTATGTATACGGTTAAAATCTTAGTCAAAGGAAGATAGAGGACGGGGCATAGATACGAAAAAAAATGAGCATTCCTAATGTATGCAACGAAACCAAAATGGCGACTATGCGAAAGAAATATCCCATTAGAATAACAGTCAGGCATCATCTTTATATTCCGAAATTAGTATTATTGTAAATAAAAAACCGTATATACAATAAAATCAATTAGTATTAGACATTATTTAATTCTCATGACACGCTCACAACTTACATGTAAATAGATCGCCAAACTAAAATGGCGGCACCTGCTTCATAGTGAACACGTATTTTTCGTAGTTTTGCCGGGTCCTCTTATTTTTTCTTTAGTCATTGGTTAAAATTGATATTATGGTATGCAGGACGCGGTTACACACTGACGACTGCGTTTTTAGGGTTCCGAAGCCAAATGGCAAAAAAGAAACCCTTATTAGGTCGCTTTGTCCGTTCGTCTGTCTCTCTCTGTCTGTCTGTCTGACCGCGGTTATCTTAGAGACTAATGCCTAAATAATAAAATAAATAAATACACCCAACAGTCACACACCTAGTCCTGACCCCACACTAGGTATAACCTGTATCGTGGGTTTCAGAGATATAAGATTGATACCACTGTCTCACAGAAAGCCGACGTAAAGTGGCACCTCGCTGTCGCGTTTCATTTGGTGGGTGAGATTTTCGGTGGCCCAATCACCCTCTCTCTCCCAATTAATTTATCTTCTTTTTGGTTGACAACGCATCCATGATTTTCTTATCTTGGATGTTTATGGACGATGGAGACCACTTACCTTCATGACCCGTCAGCTCGTTTGCCAGTCTCTGCTGTAAAAAATGTTATTACTTATAGGGCCTTACTTATAAAAGCCTTTTTTGCTGAGCAAATGGTTAAGAATAACCTGTCACTTTTTTTCTTGCGTTACATTGTCACCATTCCTGCCATATGTCATTCCCATACAACCCATTCCCTTACACTCTATTCTTATCTCCCCTTATCACCCTATCTTAGCCATCCCATCGTTATTATGTCCATACTTGCCTGCCTGTCTTCAAATTCAAATATATAATGTAAATTATATTAATCTTAATTTAAAATTGTACTTGTGTTGACTTGTCATAAGTGCTTTTTTACATGCCTACGTGATAAATAAATATTTTTATTTTTATTTTTTTATTGTTTAAAAATGAAAGGGACAACCTATGGTATAAAGATAAGCAGCGCTTAAATATTTTTATAAGTAAGGGGTATAGTCGTTAAAGTTCAGTAATAAAAACCAAGCGATCGACTGCGACAAAAAGTCGCAAGTCTAGTCTGTAAAGACCCACTCGACAAACAATACTCACCTACGTTAATGGAAACGTAATCTTTGAGCCGGGGGATAAATTTAGATTTTTTAACAACACGCAAACACGTCTGGAATTTCAATTCAATCCGAACAAACATGTTATTAAAGTGTGAACAAACATTGGCTTTGTAGCAATCGTTAATAACCATGTATCCTGTATATACACAGCTCAGAAGTGCTCTTGAATTTTACAGTCCCCGAGGCGTAGCTGGCGTGAAGCTGTGAAGCGAGAGGCCACTGGTACGATACCCGTACTGAGATAAATGTTTGTGTGACCCCAAAGAGATTTTATGTTACAAATAGTGACGTGGATAATCGATAACATAAGCTCACGCCTGTATCCCTGAAGGGGTAGGCAGAGGCGTACTAGAGAACTAGAACACCCACATTTCGCCGAGCTTAGTTCGGTCCCAGATGTGATAGGGGGCGAGCCTATCGCCATTTCGGGCACAAATTCCAGACTCCGGGTTGATATGGAAAAATCCAATATCACTTTGCTCGACCCGGGGATCGAACCCGAGACCTCAGAACTGTAGTCGTACCGAAATACCACCACGCCACAGAGGCAGTCAGGCAGTGGATAATCGATTATTTTTCATAATCGATTATTCAATTATTTTTAAAGACCTGATCGATTAATCGGTTAGTCAATTATCATTTCAGCCTATCGCGTCCATTGCTGGATGTAGACCTCCCCAAGGGAGCACCATAAATCCCGGTCGATGAATACTATAATAATACATCTTTTTTTTATAGCAGAGATTGGCAACCGAGCAGATGGGTCATCTGATGGTAAGTGATGTCCTCCGCCCATAGACACCCAAGACACAAAAAAAATTATGAGTGCGTTGCCAACCTAAAAGGACAGAATGGACGAGGAGGGAAAAGGGATTTGGAAAGGGAGGGAGGGAAATGGGCCACCGGAAATCTCACTCACCGAACGAAACGCGACATCCAGCTGCCACTTTACGTCGGTTTTCTGTGAGACAGTGGTACCTAACCGGTGGAGCCGACCATTCGTGCTGTAGACGTTACTGTCTACAGCGTGGCTCTACCACTCAAAAATACCACATTGCTATTATAGATTATAATTATTATTAATTAGCAAGGTAATTGTTATTTACTATTTTGATTTTTGACAGACCTTAAATTCGGTCGGATGGGTGTTTCGAAACTCTCATTTATTGACTTAAAACTTACCAAATGACAAGTTTTCGAACTCGTACGCGACATTAGTGCACTTTTTTTAATTGATTTCGGTGGAATTTAAGTCACTAAATGAAATCGAATCCTAGTCGAAATCGAATAGATTGTCAAAAGTTAGGTACCCTACACAAAATCGAGTCTTGTATCGTGGGTTACAGAAACTACGAGTGTCCGTAGACAAATAGAGAAAACCGGTTTTAACACGACAAAAAGCGTTGACAAAATTATCTCGTGGCACGCATGCTAGGCGGACTGGAATATCTTAGGCCCACGGGTTACCTTACTTCTCTTGTACTTTCTATACTTCTACAATTGAAATCGCAGTAGAACACAAACAGGTTGTCAATGCATGACATGTATCAAATCATAACGGGTAAGTCAGAGTTAAATTATAAATAAGTGTTCCGTATACCAGCCCACACTCCACTGTCACTCATATAATTGGGTATTTGACTATATTTTTTTATCAATTTTATATGTTACGTCATATAAAATAGAGCACAGAAAGAAATATTAAATTAATATCAAAAAATGCTGGGCACGGGCCTCCTCTACTAATGAGAGGGGTTAGGCCTAATAGACACGGGGCTAATTGTCGAGGCAATGCCATTAACATTGTGTTAATAGAAATGATACTTAAAACAATTTTTTTATAGAGATTGGTAAACCAGCAGATGGGTCATCTAATAGGAAACTATCTCCCCGCCCAAAGAATTAAGCGTGTGTTGCCAACCTTTAAGGATTTCCCCCCGAATAGGGAATGAGAAGAGAAGGGATTTGGGCCACTGGATATCTCACTCACCGAACAATACGCAACAACAAGCTGCCACTATACGTCGGTTTTCCGTAAGACAGTGGTATAAAATCCCACCCATTCGTGCTGTAGACGTTACTGTCTACAGCGTGACTATCACTCAAAGTAATATGAAAATAGCCATGGTAAACCCCATGTACTTTCAAGCATGTTCGCCTCAGTTTATTGAACAACCACATGGTAAAACCCATGGTCCTCCCAATGATCTAATAAACCATAATAGGTAATTAATAATAAACCATAAAAGGAATTCATCATAAAATAAGTAATATTCCACAGGATAACTGGGAGTGTACCAATGAGAGGAAAAAAGTAGGGAAATATTTATTTTATTACTATTTTCCCTTTATAATAATCATGTTTATATTTTAGATAATGAAATACATTTAAAAAGATATTAAATTAATTAAAATTCCAGCGGCTACTGATCTACATGCGGGTCGCTCAGTAAGTCATCTTGTATGTTACTTTGTCCTTAATATCCTAATTATTCCAGTCAATCCCCTGCCACCATTCCTGCCATATGCCATTCCCATACAATCCATTCCCTTACACTCTATTCCTATTTCCCCTTATCACCCTATCTCAGCCATCCCATCGTTATTATGTCCATACTTGCCTGCCTGTTGTCTAATTCAAAAATATAATGTAAATTATATTAATCCTAATTTAAAAATTTACTTGTGTTTTTTTTTTTATTTTATTTATTTGGTTTACCAGCGTTTATCATACCATAACTTTAAAACTAACAAAAACATTCAAAAACAGTAATAAGGTAAGTATGACTAACTATTACAGGTAAACACAGCATGCAATATTATCTGACATAAAATTATTATATTAGGTACATAAAAAATTCAAAATATAATTTATTATTTTCCATCTAATATATATATATATATATATATACATATACATACACTTGTGTTGTTGTGTTGACTTGTCATAAGTGCTTTTTTACATGCCTACGTGATCAATAAAGATTTTTATTTTATTTTTATAATATTTATTAGAAGATATACTAAATATCTTCTAATATATAAAATTCTCGTGTCACAGTTTTCGTTGCCATACTCCTCCGAAACGGCTTGACCGATTTTGATGAAATTTTTTGTGCTTATCCGGTATCTATGAGAATCGGCCAACATCTATTTTTTATCACCCTAAATGTTAGGGGTAGTCCACCCCTAAATTTTTTATTTTATTTTTTAGACAAAATTTTTAATTTCTACTTTTTTATGATACAACATACAAAAATACATACAATCCTCAATTTTCACCCTTCTACGATCAACGCTTATTTTTTAATAGCCATTTTAGTAATTTAATAATACGCAGACGAACTTGCGCGGGTCAGCTAGTATTAATATAATAGTTTAGCTGCTCTAAAATCTAAGTCGCCTCCGTGGTCTAATGGTAGTATTTATGGGCTGTGGACCGGGAGGTCCTGGGTTCGATTCCCGGCTCGAGCAAATCAAATTTTCTAATTTAATTTGCCCGGGACTGGATCCCTCATAGGGGGTTAACGTCAGGCAGGCGGCCAGTCGTAAAAACTATGCGAAATCCTCTCTGCAACATGTTTGACAAAGTGTGTTGCGCCGACCCCACATTAATGTGGGATAAGGGCAGGTAGAAAACAAAGTTTAGCTGCTCTAATTTAAGGTATTTTCTGTATTTGGTACTGTAACATAACATAACATAAGCTCACGCCTGTATCCCCAAAAGGGTAGGCAGAGGCGCACTAGCGAACTAGAACAACCACATTTCGCCGAGCTTAGTTCAGTCCCAGATGTGACAGGGGGCGAGCCTATCGCCATATCGGGCACAAATTCCCGACTCCGGGCTGATATGGAAAAATCCAATATCACTTTGCCCGACCCGGGGATCGAACCCGAGACCTCAGAACCGTAGTCGTACCGAAATACCAGCACGCCACCGAGGCAGTCACAGTTTGGTACTGTATTAGTAACTAATTGTAATCTGGTGCTAAAAAGACCAACGCCTGAGTTTCTTGCACGTTCTTCTCTGACGATACAGCCTTCCGAACTGGCGGCAAAGTAAAAAATCTAAATGATAACATATTATGAATAATAAAAATGTTGGTTCTTTTGATTTTGAAATAATAATGATAATAAATAACACCCAACAGTCACACACATAGTCCTGACTAAGATCGAGTCTTGTGTCGTGGGTATTAGGAACTACGAGAGACGCACGGTCTCACAACACCCAGACCCGAAACAAATACCTTTGGGCCGCACAAAGAATTAATAAAACAATAAGTAACTTATAATATAGCTCTAAGGATCTCTAAAATGTATGAATCGTGTCTTTCACTTTATACTCGTCAGACTTGAATACAATTTGTTTTTGCGCGTTGTCTGTCATTCATTGCATTTTGATGTGTTGATCTATGTATGTATGTATGAATAATTGGGGTTTTAGAAAAACTAAATCAACAATAATCCTTTTTTCCCTCCCCTTCCATTTCCTCCTTTTAGGTTGGCAACGCACACATGATTGTTTTTGTGTCTTGGGTGTCTATGGGCGGTGGAGATCACCTACCATCATGACCCATCTGCTCGTTTGCCAGTCTTTGATATAAAAAACAAATATATTCAACACTATTTAGACTGGACAACAGTGCGAAACTTGTAATCCAAAACTTGTGACCTCATGGTCATAAGTCACTCATTGAAACATACGCTCAAGGTAGTGCCAGCGAAATAATGTTTCGACAATAAAATTGATCTTACGTGATTTTTAAACACTCATAGATTGTTCTAGGGTGTAAATTGTCATAAGCGCCCTTGCATTGTAATAAGTGGTAGATGGCGTTACTGAAGTTTAAATAAATAAAGACATCCAACAGTCACACACCTAGTCCTGACCTCACACTAGGTATACCCTGTATCGTGGATATCAGAGACTATGAGAAACTTTCGGTCTCACAACACCCAGACTTGAAACAAATATCTGTGGGCCACACAAATATTTGTCTCAATGCGGGAATCGAACCCGCGGCCTCTCGCTTCACAGCTACACGCCACGGAGACTGTCGATGTCAATTAAGATAAATTTTTGTATGGTAACTTGCTTGATAGTAATATTAAATCTATTTGACTATTGACTCCAAAATTAAACACTCTAAGTACAAAATAACAACAATTTCTTTCTTCTCCCGATCTGTGGATGTGGTCCATATATAATATGCTGCCTTTAGGCCAAGGGGCGATGAGGACGACGATGAAATAAAGGTAAAAGGTAAAACACATAATACACTATTTTCGACCGACTTCCAAAAAGAGGAGGTCCTCAATTTGTCTGTATTTTTTTTTATGTATGTTACGCGATAACTTCGCCAAATGTGGACCGATTTTCAAAATCATTTTTGTTCTATAGAGTTTCTTTCAAGGGTGGTTGGTTACGATCAGATTTGAAGTCGGTCCGTTAAGTCTTTAAACTTGTTATTATTATTACAACAAAATACCCATCAAATCGTATTGATTAAACATTGATATTTTCTAGCAATTTTATAGAAATTTAATAACAGCAACCGGATTATTTGAAATTCAAATGAGTTTACGCTCTTCACGTGACGTAACGTAACCAAATTAAATGAGAATCTGCTAGGTGTACAGCGGCCTTAAACAAGTGGCTTCTGCGCTAGTTGAATAGAATAGACTAATAGAATATGGGAATGACATAAGAGTACGCCGCATATACCGTATTCTTATGTCATTCCCATATATTTATTCTATTCGACTAGCGCTTAAGCCACTTGTCTAAGGCCGCTGTACACTTAGCAGATTCTCATTTAATTTGGTTACGTTACGTCACGTGAAGAGCGTAAACTCATTTGAATTTCAAATAATCCGGTTGCTGTTATTAAATTTCTATAAAATTACTAGAAAATATCAATGTTTAATCAATACGATTTGATAAGTATTTTGTCTAACCGCCGAATGTTCATACACTTAAGGTCGCATTATGTCGTTTAATGCCGCCTTATCTGTCAAAATTGTATGGCGAAAAACAATATAAGAAGCCGTTAAAGTTGAGCAGCGTGTGACCATTCGGCCGTTTACACAACAACCTGCTGTTTACACTAAGAGATATTCAATATTACTTACTAGTTTAATGTCTCTGTCTACACTAATATTTTTATGCGAAATATTTTTGTCATATTTTCGACCCATTTCAAAAAAGGAGGAGGTCCTCAATTCGTCTGTATTTTTTATGTATGTTACGCGATATCTCCGCCAAATGTGGACCGATTTTAATTTTTTTTTGTTTTCGATAGAGCTTATTTCAAGGGTGGTCCTATATAAGTTTGGTTGGTCGTAGTCAAAATCGAATCAAGTGTCAAAAGTCAGGAGTCTGGTCATTTTTGTGCCATCCCTTCAGATTCTGAATCGTCCTAATTAAGGTACTGTGTATATATATGTATTTGTTGAAATACTTTGAAACAGAACCCCATCAATATATTATACCCTAGATGCACAGTTCTTTGCAAATATCCTTCTAAAAAGTGGTCTCAGCAATAAAATAAAGAAAAAATCACAAGTTCTAATTAAATGAACACAATTATAACCCTATGCACGTGTTATAAAGTAGCTTTTTAAACGAAATGAGCATGCGTTTCTAAATTTGAATTTCAAAATTTAGAATGCTATCGGCGTTCGACTGTATGCAAAAGGAGTGCTTAAGCACTTCTTTGCTGTCCCATTTTCCGAGCGTCAACTGTGCATCTAGGTAAATAATATATCGATGCAGAACCCTGACAATATTAACATCTTGTCCCTTCCAAAAACAAATCATGATGTTAATCAAAACGACATGGCGCCTCTTAAATATAAACGTAATTTACGCAACCCAACCTTAAAATAACATTTGGAGAAACGTATGCACTGGAAAATTGGGCCAACAAGGCATGAACTTTTTATTGCCTCCTTAATTTTTTTAGATTGTTTTTGATTAAGTTTATTGCACATCTGACATAAAGAGGACGAGAAATTCCAGTGCTTTAGTGCTTTCTTAGTAACCCTCGATGTAAGATACATACAGCCAGTGGCGAAAGCTCCATATAACTTGATTCTTATTGGCTTATTTGCCGAATTGACAATAAGGAAATAGCTGCTATAATTCACTGACTAGTAAGTTATAATAAATAATAAATAAATAACATTCAACAGTCACATACATAGTTTTGAGTTTGACTCCACACTAAGATTGAGTCTTGTGTCGTGGGTATCAGGAACTACTAGAGACTTTCGGTCTCACAACACCCAGACCCGGAACAAATATCTGTAGGCCACACAAACATTTGTCTCGGTGGGGGAGCGAGCCCGCGGCCTCTACCCTCTCTCTCTCGGCCTCACTGTGGCAAAGAAAAAACTTTCTTTTCGATATAAAGAGTAATTTAGATATCAGGTGTTAGCCTGCCTCAATGGCATAGTTCGCCGGTCATGAGTTATCGAGTTCGATTTCCGGGTCGGGCAAAGTGATACTGAGTTTCATATTCAGTATAAGCCCGGAGTCTGGAATTTGTGCCCGATATGGCGATAGGCTCGCCCCGTATCACGTCACTGAAATGAACTCGGCGAAATTTGGGTGTTCCAGTTCGCTAGTTGGACCGTGTTTTGCTGAAATGGTCCAACCCACAAAAAAAAATTCTTGACACCAATATGGTCAATTAATGGTTTAGAACATATTGGCATCAATAACATGTTTTTACTTTTTTTGTGGAGTAAAAGAAGATGTAGTGACAAGAATAGAGAAAGGGATGTTGAGATGGTTCGGACATATTGAGAGGATGGATGATAGGAGATTAACGAAAGAGATACACAAGACGAGTGTGGAAGGAAAAGTCGGTAAAGGTCGACCGCATCGCACTTACTTTAGGCAAGTTGATGATATACTAACTAAAGGAAAGATAAAAAGTACCCTTAACCGACGCAAATGTATGAAGAGATTGATGAAAGTAGATGAAGTGAAAGTAGTGTGTCAGAATCGGGCGAAGTGGAAATCCATAGTCTCTGCCTACCCCTGTGGGATACAGGCGTGATATTATGTTATGTTATGTACTTTTTTTTGTGGGTTGGATCATTTCTGCGTAACACAGTCCAGTTCATCGCTGCCTCCCTCTTCAGGGATACAGGCGTGTATATGCATACACTTAAATCTTGGTTTGGCAACATTCATCGAGTCGGCATGACAGACAATCCATACCATTCTCTATTAAGTAACCGCTGTTTTTTTAAATACTCAAACACACACTATAAACATGTGGTCATGGGTTCGATTCTCAGGTCGGGCAAAGCGACTTTTCTAATTTGATTTGCCAGGGACTGGATCCCCAAAGGTCGACGTCAGGCAGGCAGTCGGTCGTAAAACTAAGCCAAATCCTTTCTGCAACATGCTTGACAAAGTGTGTTGCACCGACTCCACATTAATGTGGGATAAGGGCAGGTAGAAAGAAAGAGGGTAAAGGTAAAGGGTAAAGGGGTCATGCCCCCTCATCTGCCCTAATTCCGTCCCTTATACGGCATAGTTCAAGAGTGCAAAGTTCATCTTTACGAACTGACATAATTGTTAGGTATGCTAGAACCTATGACCTAGGGTTCAGTGCCTGACCTAGGGAGCCTAGATTTCGAATGCTTTCTCTTGTGTAGGTTATTTATTGTTTAAATTAGAGTTAGAAATTTATTTACGCTTCGAAAAAGCGAGACAGAAAATAACTGTTTATATAAATAACTTACGCCTACATCCTCAAACGGGTGGGTTGGGAAAGGGAAGGGGGAAATGGGCCACCGGAAATCTCACTCACCGAACGAAACACGACAGCAAGCTGCCACTTTACGTCGGTTTTCTGTGAGACAGTGGTATCCAACCGGTCGAGCCAGCCCATTCGTGCTGTAGACGTAACTGTCTACAGCGTGGCTCTACCACTCCTACATTTCGAATATGATTTGATTTCATTTACCTAGTGAAATAAAATTTGATTTTACGGATTTTATCGCATTCATTTAGTGACGACAGCTTCCGTGGCGCAGTGGGCGAGTAGCCGGCTGTGAAGCGAGAGGCCGCGGGTTCGATTCCCGCATTAAGACAAATGTTTGTGTGGCCCACAGATATTTGTTTCAAGTCTGGGTGTTGTGAGACCGTGCATCTCTCATAGTCTCTGACACCCACGATACAGGTTATATGTACCTAGTGTGGGGTCAGGACTAGGTGTGTGACTGTTGGGTGTATTTATTTATTTATTACTTAAAATTCTATCTTAATCGAGTTAAAAAGTGCGCTAATGTCGCATTACATTCGAGAACTTGTCATTTGGTAATTTTTAACGCGACATTAGTGCACTTTTTAACTCTATTTCGGTGGAATATTAAAGTAAATAAAACATAAAACATAACATAACATAAGCTCACGCCTGTATCCACGAAGAGGTACGCAGAGGTGAACTAGTGAACTAGAACACCGACATTTCGCCGAGCTTAGTTCCGTCCCAGATGTGATAGGGGGCGAGCCTGTCGCCATATTGGGCACAAATTCCAGACTCCGGGCTGATATGGAAAAATCCAATATCACTGCCCGACCCGGGGATCGAACCCGTGACCTCAGGACGGTAGTACCGAAATACAACTACGCCACCGAGGCAGTCAAGTAAATAAAAATGAAACCGAATCGTAGTCGCAACCAAATCCAGTAAGTATCAAAGTTATCCTACTAATTTTCTGACCTGGCATTCAAATTTTAGACCAATGAGGTAGTCAGTTAGAATCTCAGTAAATAACTCGTAATTCTTTCAACAAAACATCCCTTATGACGTCACCTCTTATATTTATGCATCCGAAAATGCACCTCTATTTTCAAACTCCTACATCTATAACGTCACAAGCTCCAGTAACATTTGACGCGACTTACGTTCCTATTCCTAGGAGATAACGCTGAAAATTCGATGCAACGTGCATTTCAAACACAAACAAACAGTGTCAGGTGAGTGCGCTCAGACTGAGGTCGCAGTAGAAAAGCGATAGCGATAATACAAACTCCTGTGGAATTCGGCTGTTATGTCATCGCAAAAGCGGCCTGACTCACATTTTCTCAATACACTGTCTACAGCGTACCCGAACACGGGGGTTACCACCACCTCTCATAGCAGTATTATTGTAATTTTACTTGTACCGATTCCCATACAAAACAAAAGAAGAACGATTATAATAATACTGCTATAATAGGTCGTGGTAATCCTGCAGGACTATTATTGACAATCGAATAATTCAAATCAATTAATTCGTATCGGCTCCGTAGGAATTCGATTGAATTGAATGTGATTTTTATACAATATTAACCAAACGTTATCAGTGCGCAGCGAGTTGGATACGAATTCCATTGTCAAAAATATTCTCTCGGGACTGGATCAAAGGAGGTTGACTATATATTTTATAATCATATTTTGTAAGCTATCCCACCGGTCCTTAGACAAAAGAACATAAAGGGCGATGTATAACTACGAAAATATGAAGCATGCCTAATGTATGGAGAGAAACCAAAATGGCGACTTTCCGAAAGAAAGATCCCATTAATATAGCAGTTAGACATCTTCTTCACATTCCGAAATTAGTATTATTATAAATAAAACACTGTATTAATTTAAAAAATCAATAAGTATTTGTTAGACTATAAATATGTATTATGACACGGTAATAACTCACATGTAAATAGGTCGCGCAACTAAAATGGCGGAACCGGCTTCAAAATAGACATGTATTTCGTAGTTATACCAAGTCCTCAATTATTTCTTTAGTCATTGGTCGTGTCGTCAGCCACACCGCCATCGCTTTACCAATGGGGCCTCGGCCGAAACCTTACCTCACTGAACGGTTTTAGTATTGCCATGGTTAATGTTATTCTCAATGGAAACATCGTTATAATCGCTCCTGTACTCCTGTTATATCTCACGGCCATTCTCAAGAGGGTAGATCCAGTTTATACCTTGACATTATTAATAACTAGGTACTTACAACTTAACAGCATCCGTGGCACAGCGGGTGCTGTAGACGGACATGGCGAAAGGATTCCTTTTTGTCATTTAGCTTCGGAATCCTAAAAAAGAAGGAACTGCCCCTCTTGGTCTACCTATTCCTCTATTTATTAGGGTTCCGTGCCTCAAAAGGAAAAAACGGAACCCTTATAGGATCACTTTGTTGTCCGTTTGTCAAGACCCTTTTTCTTAGGAACGCGCGGAGGTTTCAAGCTGAAATTCATATCAAATCAGGTCTACTGTCCCTTGGGGCTGTGAATAATCAAACGCAACGCAATCAAAATATACAGCCGTTTATGCTGCAAATTATCGACACTGGCAAAGGAATCAAAACCTACTCAGAATCATGAAATTTGGTACGTAGCGTCTTATAGCACAGATAAAGGAAATTATTATATACCTACAGGTTTGTACGGAACCCTCGGTGCGCGAGTCCGACTCGCACTTGGCCGGTTTTTTTATTTATTCGGACAAACGCAAACATTCTAACTAATCCAAGTGATAGAGCCACGCTGTAGACAGTAACGTCTATAGCACGAATGGGCCGGCTCGACCGGTTAGATACCACTGTCTCACAGAAAACCGACGTAAAGTGGCAGCATGCTGTCGCGTTTCGTTCGGTGAGTGAGATTTCCGGTGGCCCATTTCCCCACTCCCCTTCCCTTCCCTTCCATTCCCTCCTTTTAGGTTGGTAACGCACACATGATTCTTTTTGTGTCTTGGGTGTCTATGGGCGGTAGAGATCACTTACCATCAGGTGACCCATCTGCTCGTTTGCCAATCTCTGCTATAAAAAAAATTAAAAAATAATAATTATACTTTTCTATTTAGCGTTTACATGTACAACATTCATAAAGAAAACGTTGATAAGGTCGTCTGTATACTTCTGTATTCCCAAAGAGGTTAGTAATTAAATTATTAGTTTGAACCAAAACTTAAATAAAACAATTTTATGAAAGGGAACCTTCGATATATTATTTAACTAGATGCACAGTTGACGCTCGGAAAATGGGTAAAGAAAGCTTGGTCATTTCGTTTAAAAACCTAATTTATAACACGAGCTTATGGTTATACTAGCTGACCCGCGCAACTTCGTCTGCGTATGAGAGAGAGGGTTGAAAGAGTGAGTCGTAGGCACCTATAGCACAATAATTCTAAAAGAGGTAATGGGATGATCTACTTCGGCCGTCAGTCACCCCGTCTCTCACACCGTCAGTCACAGCGTCTGTCAAACCGTCTGTCACCCCGTCAGTCACACCCTCTGTCACACCGTCTGTCACTCCGTCTGTCACCCCGCCTGTCACCCCGTTTGACACCTTGTCTGTCACCCAGTCGGTCACCCGTCTGTCACCACGTCCGTTACCCGTCTGTCACCACGTCCGTCACCCCGCCTGTCACCTCGTCTGTCACCCAGTCGGTCACCCAGTCGGTCACCCCGTCTGTCACCCAGTCTATCACCCCGTCTGTCACCACGTCCGTCACCCTGTCTGTCACCCCTTCTGTCACCCCGTCTGTCACCCTTCTGTCACCCGTCTGTCACCCCGTCTGTCACCTCATCTGTCACCCGTCTGTCACCCCGTCTGTCATCCAGTCGGTCACCCCGTTTGTCACCCAGTCTATCACCCCGTCTGTCACCACGTCCGTCACCCCGTCCGTCACCCCGTCTGTCACCCCGTCTGTCACCCCGTCTGTCACCCCGTCTGTCACTCCGCCTGTCACCCCGCCTGTCACCCCGCCTGTCACCCCGCCTGTCACCCCGCCTGTCTACCCGTCTGTCACCCCGCCGGTCACCCCGTCTGTCACCTCGTCTGTCACCCAGTCGGTCACCCCGTCTGTCACCAGTCTGTCACCCCGTCTGTCACCCTTCTGTCACCCGTCTGTCACCCCGTCTGTCACCCAGTCGGTCACCCCATCTGTCACCCCGGCTGTCACCTCGTCAGTCACCCCTTAGTCACCCTACCATTCATCCCCTTGGTCAACACCATAATTTTTTTTTTCAAATCGAACCAGTAGTTTCTGAGATATAAAATTCCCCGCTAGCAGCATTTTTCATTTCTGCTCCGCTTCTATTGGTCATAGCGTGATGTTATATAGCCTATAGCCACCGTCGATAATTGGGCTATCCAACACAAAAAGAATTTTTCAATTTGAACCAGTAGTTAGTCTGAGATATAAATTTTCCCGATTTGGTATTTGGATATATATTTCTGCTCCGCTCCTATTGGTCATAGCGTGATGTTATATAGCCTATAGCCACCCTCGATAATTGGGCTATCCAACACAAAAATATTTTTTCAATTCGAACTAGTAGTTTCTGTCTGAGATATAAATTTTCCCGATTTTGCAACATTTTTCATTTCTGCTCCGCTCCTATTGGTCAAAGCGTGATGTTATATAGCCTATAGCCATCTTCGATAAATAGGCTATCCAACACAAAAATAATTTTTCAATTCGAACCAGTAGTTTCTGAGATATCGCCTTCCCCGGTTTTAAACATTTTTCATTTCTGCTCCGCTCCTATTGGTCATAGCGTGATGATATATAGCTTATAGCCACCGTCGATAATTGAGCTATCCAACACAAAAAGAATTTTTCAAATCGAACCAGTAGTTCCTGAGATTAGCGCGTTCAATCAAACAAACAAACAAACAAACTCTTCAGCTTTATAATATTAAGTATAGATTTGTGTTGATTTAATTACAACTTGTGATCGTTTTCTTTGTTTTATTCCTGAGACCACTTTTTAGGAGGATATTTGCAAAGAACTGTACATCTAGGGTATAATATATTGTATATTGTTGTAGGTACATAGAAGACAGGCGTTTGGTGCGCTGCGCGTCATATTTGAATATAGCTCGTAAAAGCACCAGATTCAGATTTCCCTAGAGGATTTTGATAACCAAAACCTAAGCTCCCCGGCCCCCTGACCAAGCGTGGTATTTTGAAGACCAACTCCCCCCCCAGAACGAGCCACGTAGTATGGGTACGGTTCCTTATGTTATTGTTTCGTCCTAAAATTAAACCCAATTTTATGAAACAGGATTTTGTTAAGTGACCTTAGAATATATGCTTATTACCTAGCTAATAAATAACTTTTTTACTCTGACGGGACGTGCGGCGTGCTATCTATGCAATGTGGTTTTTTATAACAAACTGGTCCCAAAATTACTGAATGACGTAATGTTAGAACTAGGCGCCACTCCTCCATTTAGAATAGGCTAAATTACTAATTTGGAGATCTCTAATAGCCGACATTTTAAATTATATTACGTTTAATCTTTTTTTTAATTCTTTTGCATCCTAGTCGCGTCGTTGGTGTAGTGACAGCATCTATGGGCTGTGAAACGGGAGGTCGTGGGTTCGATTCCTAGGTCTTTTTTTTAATTATTTTGCATTCTAGTCGCCTCGTTGGTGTAGTGGCTGCATCTATGGAGTGTGAAACGGGAGGTTGTGGGTTCGATTCCTAGGTCTTTTTTTAAATTATTTTGCATTCTAGTCGCCTCGTTGGTGTAGTGGCTGCATCTATGGAGTGTGAACCGGGAAATCCTGGGTTCGATTCCCGGGTCGGGCAAAGTGAATTTTCTAATTTAATTTGGTCGGAATTTGATACCTCAGAGGGGGTTGACGTCAGGCAGCCGGTCATAAAAACTAAGCCAAATCCTTTCTGCAACATACTTGAAAAAGTATTTTGCGCCGACCCCACATCAAGGTGGGATACGGGCATGTAGAAAGAAAATTTGCATACTTGAAAGAGTACAAATACTGTCGTCTCCATGGTTTAGTATATGGGTTGTGGACTAGGAGGTCCTGGGTTCGATTCCCAGGCCGGGTAAAGTGGTTTTTGTAACGATTCGAACGAAGCAAAGCGGGTTTTGATCGTTGCTTTCTGGGGTTGAGATTAGAGAGGCGGCTGCTCGTATAAACTGAAGCCAAATCATTTCTGTAATATGCTTGAAAAAGTGTGTTGTGTCTTCACATTAAAGTGTTTTTTTATAGCAAAGACTGACAAACGAGCAGATGGGTCATCTGATGGTAAGTAATCTCCACCGCCTGAAGACACCCAAGACAACAAGAATCATAACCTAAAAGGAGGGAAAAAGGAATAGCAAAACGGAAAGCGGGAATTGGGCCACCGGAAAACTCACTCACCGAACGAAACGCGACAGGGAGCTGCCATTTTACTTCGGTTTTCTGTGACACAGTGGTACCAAACCGGTCGAGCCGGCCCATTCGTTAGGTACACGTAACTGTCTACAGCGTGGCTCTACCACTCAAAATAATAAGGCCATACCACGGACGTAAAAAAAAGATGGACGGAGCGCTAGGAACATTCAAAGTGAACCAGGTTTTCGGCCCATTCGATCTATCGACACGTAATGGCGTGTGTGTGTAGGGCACTTTTGTACAGGCGCGTTTGTGTGCGTGGCTTCTCTGTGGCGTCCGTGTAACTATACGCGAAATGGTGTCCTTTTTTTCTACGTCCGTGGGCGTACTTGGCGGAGAAATATTTAATTTGTAACAAACGTAACGCATTATCATTTCAAGCGCCGCCTGTAGACAATCATTGCGATGACTAAATGCAATGTTATTCCTCGAATGCTAATTTTCGTCTGCATCAGCAATTTGCAATTTTAATTAGTCTTAATTATACCAAATGAAGATTCATGACTGTGATGCCATTGTGTGATCAGGTTGCTCATATGTTAGGTATAGATTCTTAATAGTTAGGTAAATTGTTCATTCCTCAACAAAAAAAACCGTAAGGAACGCCCACTTGTGATTTTTGGGGACTTTGTTTTTCTTTCTTTCTGCCTGGCGTTATCCCGGCCTTCTGTCAGGGTCCGCCTTCCTACTTAAACGCTTCCACTTCACTCGGTCTTATACCTTCACTAAACCAATCCAGGATTATGAAATGTTTCAAATACTACATTAACATTCGATGTCGCCTCCTTGGTCTAGTGGCAGCGTATATTGGCTGTGAATCGGGAGGTCCCAGGTTCAATTTCCAGGTCGGGCAGGTTGTTTTTCTAACAAGATTTGTTTGTAATAAACAGGTACAAAATCATTACAATTTGTTCGCTGAGCGCAATTTATAGACTGACTTCAAAAAAGGAGAAGGTCCTCAATTCGTCGGTATTTTATTTTATTTTTTATTTTTATTTTTATTTTATTTTATTGGGGAAAACAAACAATCGTACATTGTATATTAAATCTAGATATACAGTATGCTATAGGTAAATGTACAATCCACAGCGTTTCCACTTGTTACTAACTTACATTAGATACAGTTTTTTTTTCAAATATAACAACCATACAGTTACATCGTTGTTTGAAAATCTTTAATATATCTTTATTATTAAATTAAATTACAATTATAGTTTAAAACGATAAGTTAATGCACATCCAACTCATACAGAACAATTAAGAGTTTAGAGCGAGGCGCATAATGACTTGTTTTTTGAATTTAGGTTTAGACAGAGCAAATACATCGATATCGTTAAAATTATCATTGTATGCTTTAACCAATCTCCGTAGTGGCGCTCTCTCGCCCGCGTTTGTACGACAGGGAGTTGTAGCAAATAGTGGCTATAAACGTACAGCCAAGACTACTAAGACTAGAAAGCTAAAAAATATAACCTAGATAATTAAATATAACAGCCGATGGGAAAGGATTTTCGGAAAATTCAACTTTAGGGATGATAAAACGGTGGGGGGTAATATGATAAAATTCAACACGGGCAGACCTAATAAAATAATTATGTAACATAACATAACATAAACATAAGCTCACGCCTGTATCCCCGAAGGGGTAGGCAGAGGTGCACTAGCCAACTAGAACACCCACATTTCGCCGAGCTTAGTTCTGGGACGCCAGATGTGATAGGGGGCGAACCTATCGCCATATTGGGCACAAATTCCAGACTCCGGGCTGATATAGAAAAATCTAATATCACTTTGCCCGACCCGGAAATCGAACCCGAGACCTCAGGACGGTAGTCATACCGAAGTACAACTACGCCACCGAGGCAGCATAATTATTTAACTCTTCCAAAACATGTCTTTGCCTACCACAATGGGCTGCAATGAGTCAAACTATCTGTAACAGGCAATTAATATGCCACCATTCATCAATTTTCCTCCAAGACTTATGTAAGTCAAGGTGATACCCGAGTTCTGACGTTTTTGCATCTATTAATGACATCAACACACAAAAATGTGGGCGTTACACAAACTATGTTTGTTTTCATCTTTTCTTGATTAATCTCTACCTTGAGTTATAATTTATACGTAATCTAAGTATCAGTTGATATTTTCGACTGCAAAAAATGGAGAAGGATCTCTATTATTCGTCTGCATTTTTGTATGTATGTTACGCGATATCTCCACTAAATGTGGACCGATTTTCAAAATTATTTTTGTGGTCGATAGAGCTTCGTCAAGGGTGGACCCGTATAAATTTGATCACGATCGGTCTGTTAAGTTTTTAAACTTGTGATTATTTATAGCAAGGAAAGACAAACTGACAGGTGGGTCACCTGATGGATAGTGTTTTCCACTGACTATAAACAGACCATTAGATTATTAGAGTCATTAGACACTCACGATACCAAAAGGATCTTAACCACCGAATGAAACGCAAAGCGAGCTGCCACTTTAGTAGTTTTCTGTACGACAGTGGTATCGAACATAGAACTGCTCGAGTTGGACCATTACCGGTACATTACCGCTATCTCACAGAAAATGGACGTTGATTTGGTGTTGTTTCCTATAGTAAATGACATTTTACGAAGCCCGACTAATACGGTGGGTATTAATCAGGCTTCGTAAAATGTCATTTACCCTTCCTTCTTTAATTTCTACGGTAGACTGCGGGCTGCGGCTTTAATGTTTATCTACACAACAATATATCTGTAGCCCATGGATATCACGGTTTTGTTAATTAGATAACCATAATATCTTAGAGCCCTAATATTATAATAACGCCTACAAATATTCAATGAGCAATGTTTGATGTTTTGATGTATTCTTATGTGTATTTCCTTTTTCTCTATGTTTTGAAATCAACGTAAAACGTAGTTATTCCGTTATTTTTGATTCCGCTTTATAGGATCTTGGCAATGTACAAATAAAATACTATAAAATAATAATATATTACCGTTAGGATGTATGATATCGTTTCCTTTGATCTCATGGAACAGATAACATAAAAACCGCAATTCGCTGTTCGCAAATGTCAAATGTCAATGTCATCATCAGATAGCCAGCAGAGGCGATTTTTTTATTTTATTAATTCGTTTAAACGTTTTAATTTGAAAACCAATCAAAAATGTATTTGAATCTGAATATAAATTTTGTGAAATATTAATATAATCAATTAATTTTATATAATTTGTGTACTGTAAGTAAAAGACGTGAAAATGTTTAACTATAAATATCTCCGCCGCGATCATCTCGAGGGTTTCGACAATTATAAGGTAAATAAATAACGTATCAATTATGTAACTTAAATTTAACTTAAATTAAACATGCCGACAATGTTTAATTTGAGATAAATGTTTTTTATAATCCGAATATGAATGGCCAATTACGACTGAAATTATATAACCTATAAAATATTTGCGCAACATTGAAGTCGCGCAATTTACTACGCTTCGTTAGAAATCTTTCGTCATGTGCAGTTTTGATCATTGCCATACTTTCTATTGAGTATTGGTAATAATATTTTCGATGTAAAATAGATATCTAGAATTAAAATAAATATCGAAATTAGTAAAATTCTATAAAAAAACATTTTTTTAGCCTGAACGCCTAGAAAAGCCGCCCAGAACTATAAATTAAATATGAATGCATCTTTTCAATACTATTGTCATCTTAATACATAATATGTAATGCTGCATAATATTCATGGTTATAAGCCTCTGTGGCGCAGCAGGCAAGTAGCCAGCGGTGAAACGTGAGGTCACAGGTTCGATTCCCGCACCGGGACAAATGTCTGTATGGCCCATTTGGGGGTTGTGAGACCGCAAGTCTCTTGTTATTTCTGATACCCACAATACAGGTTACACCTAGTGTGGGGTCAGGACTATGTGTGTGACTGTTGTGTGTATTTATTTACTATTTATTATAAACTGCACAAACCCTGTGTATAAAAAATATCAATAATTATATCAGACCTGTAATATCACTGTCTCACTGCCGGATATGGGTCTCCTCTACTAATGAGAGAGGTTAGACCTTAGTCTACCATGCTGGCCTAATGCAGGTTGGTAAACTTCACATATCTTTAAAATTCTTGGGTATGCAGGTTTTCTCACAATGTTTTCTTTCTTTTTATTCTATTTATTTATTTATTTAAATGTTATAGCAAGTGATAATACAAGTTTTAGAAACAACTTAACATAGGAAAGTAAAAGTGTATGCTTCTTTTTGGGGTTCGTCTCACTCCTCTTGGCAGTCCGTACCATTCCTAACTGAGCTATACTTATACTGTTATGCTAAGCGATGATGCATTATGAATACACATTTAACATACAAAAGTCAGGAGGTGCATGCTCATTTTGGGGTTTGTCTAGAATCTCCATAAATCTCAGCAATCTGTACAACTCCCAACTGAGCTATTAAGATATGAGTCTAGTGTTATGGGTATCAGAAACTATGAAAGACTTTCAATCTTTGTAACATGCGAAAACGTGTAAAATGGTTATTAGTTACGTAAGTTGTTATTTTTAATGATGTTTATATACTGTTTGTTTTCCAAATAAAATAAAATAAATCTCACGACACCCATACTGGAAGTATTTGTAGGCCACATAAACAATTTTCTCTGTCACTGTGCAGGGATTGAACCTGCAGCCTCTTGCTAGCCAGCCAGCTACTCAATCCACAAGCCTCATGCTGGGTACACACCAACTGAATTAATGTTTACCAATATTCACTGTTGCGTTCATACAAACCAAACCTTTGCTGTTATGTGGACAGCAAGCAACAGCAAGGATTCACAAACTTTCATTTGGTTGGTGTGTACTCAGCATCAGAAGCTACAATCTAGAATAAAGCTGTATGAAAGCAGTTTCGACAGCCTTCGTGGCACAGCTGGCAAGTAGGCTGCGAAGCGAGAGGCTGTGGGTTCGATTCCTGCATTGAGTCTTGCATTGAATGTTTGTGTGGCCCAGAGATATTTGTTTCAAGTTTGGGTGAGACCGAAATTCTCTCATCTCATACTCTGACACCCACGATACAGGTTATACCTAGTGTGGGGGCAAGACTAGGTGTGTGTCTGTTGGCTGTATTTCTTTAATTAGTTTTAAACAACAAATCTAGTACAAACTTGTTATTACATAACATTAAATTGTTTCAGTATATGGCAATAGATACAAGCCCACTCAGTGTGTATGTAATGCACCCATTCTGGAACAGAGTTGTAGAGGTAAGTCTGAAATCACAAAATAAATATATTGGTGGTTAAGCCACACTGTAGACAGTTATGTCTACAGCACGAATAGGCCAGTTCAACCGGTTTGATACCACTATCTTACTGAAAACCCACGTAAATTGGTCCCTTTCCCAATCCCTACTCCCCTCCTTTTAGGTTATTTTTATTCATGGTGGGGACATCTGCAGTCACACAGACGGGTGATCAGCTCACTCACCAGAACTATTTCACCCTTAATCCCAATCCGGGTGGCACTCCACTTCCGGTTCGGAGGCAACCTAGCTGCGCAACAGCCCCCAGGAGGCACATCACTGTTGGGTTTCGGCTGCGGCTCAGACTAGCCTTTGGACATCATGGGGGTCTTCCAGGTCTTCCAGCACGTCCGCCCAGAAAAGCCCCGCCACGTCAGTCAGTTAAGACCTCTGCGGCAGGGCCGCCCAGGCCTAGGTTAGGTTAGCAGTGCACCCATGGTTCTTTTTTTGTCTTGGGTGTGGGCAGTGAGATTACTTACCATAAAGTGACCCAGATGCTTTTCTACACACAATACCAAAAGAAATATTGGTGCATTGCTAACCTTCTAAAAAGGGGAAAGGACTGGCTCACCAACCAATGCAACATCAAGCTACCACTTCATGTCAGTTTTCTGAGGTATAGACTATTGTAACAGTCTGGATGTCCCATTATTATGGTGGGGACATAGCTTACGGGGCCATTGAAATTTTACGTAAGCATTACATTTCTTTTTTTTGTTTTTATGACATTTGGGATGAGGGCGTCTGGATGGTGATTACGTCAGCAATATTCTTTTGTTTTACTTTATTGGATTTTCTTTTATTAAAGAAACCAGAACTCTTTCTACCTCCCCTTATGCCACTTTAATGTAGGGTCGGCGCAACACACTTTTTCAAGCATGTTGCAGAAATTATTCGGCTAAGTTTTTAACCGGCTGCCTGACGTCAACCCCCTCTATTTACCTCTATTAAGCATTGTAAGAGATTTGCTTACTTTTGCGGACTAATGGGAGGGAGGGGTTAATAATTGGACCGTGTTACGCAGAAATGATCCAACCCACAAAAAATAAAAAATAAATTTATTGATGTGAATGCCAACATGTTCTAAATCATTAATAGACCATATTGGCGTCAACAATTATTTTTTTGGTATTTTTGTGGGTTGGATCTCTTCTGCGTAACACGGACCAATTTAAAAAAAAACTGCTTAATACTCTGAAATTAAACTATTTTTACGGATTCTATCAAGATTTGGTTTTAATTTTTATGCCCGACGTTTCGAAAGCTTTGCAGCCTTCGTGGTCACGGGTCAGATGAGTCTGAAAATAGTTTAATTTCAATGAATAACATTCACGTAAACCTAAATCATTATGCTTAATACTTGTACGGCCCCTTAGCTGTAACAGACACCATTTTTTTTCTCTCTTTATTTTATTTTTAACTTTTGTCCCATATGTCAGTCCCATCTACCAATATTTTTGTTCACAGCTGGTACCGAAATGGGTGGCCCCCAACGTCCTAACGTTCGCCGGATTCCTCCTAATAGTGCTCAACTTCTTGATGCTATCGTACTATGACTATGATTACTATGCGGCTAGCTCCCAAGCACATAACACTACGTTGACTGATACACCACTGAATGGATATGTGGAAGTGATACCGCAGTCTCTGTGGTATGTTATAGCGGTGTGCTTGTTCCTTGCTTATACATTGGGTAAGTTCTTTTCCATTTTTTTTATTCGAGCATGGCACAATGAGTACCTACACTGCACCTGATGTTAAGCTGAGTGCAGTCTAAATTAAATATGACTGCCTCGGTGGCGTGGTTGTATCTCGGTACGACTACCGTCCTGAAATCTCAGGTTCGATCCCCAGGTCGGGCAAAGTGATATTGGATTGTTCCATATCAGCCCGGTGTCTGGAATTTGTGCCCGATATGGCGATAGACTCGCGATCATATCTGGGACGCAACTAATCCCGGCGAAATGTGAGTGTTCTCGTTCGTTAGTGCGCCTCTGCCAATACAGGCGTGAGCTTATGTAAATATTTTAAACAACCCTAACTAAAAAACTTCTAAAATTCTTTATTGTCCAATCTCCCCGAGCAAATAAGGATATACTTGCTCCATCATCAAACCCTGATTATTTATTTGTAATATATTCTATGTGACATCTCCAACAAGCACAAACACAAAACCTGTGCTGTGAATTAGTGAAGAGTTGGGTATCCCGATGACTTCACATAATGTTGCTCCATCATGTTGAGTTTACTACATAATTACAGGGGTCAAACTGGTCACATAAATCTGACAAAGTAAAATTTTTGTACATTGGTCAGTTAAAGTGCGTTTTTGTAGAAAATGGTCAGTTTTTTCAGATTTCTTTAGTTGATTGATTAGGAACGTACATAAAATCATAAAAAAATGGTCTGATAAAGGGCTACTTAAAGATAACACTAGCAGATATTTGCTAAAGTGAGAATGTTATGCATGCCCAAGTGTGCACACGGTGCTTTGGTATGCAAAAGATAAAAGGTATGCAAATCTCAAACCTACTAGCATGCCTCTTTTTGAGTCTGGGGTGGTCGCCATCTGGGTGAATACGGATATCCTACCACCAGCTAGTTTCTTTTTTATAATAGCATAATGCATCGTATAAATCCACATTGCGGTTATAAAGATGCTCGCATTGATCTGTAACGTAACACGATTGGATCTAATACCAAACATGTATATGCGCAGTAAATATTTCTTTATTTTGTGGGTCACCTAATAAAGTGATCGCCGCCCATAGATGGGAAGGAAAGAATTACGGGTATGTTGGCAACCGTAAATTAAAGGAATGTGGATGGCGAAGAGTAGGGCGTTTTGGGCACCGAAATTCTTACTACGAAAGCAACAGCAAGCTGCCGCTATACGTCGATTTTTGTGAGACAGTTGTAATGTGTGATTGCCCATTAATGCTGTAGGCAAAATTGTCTATAGTGATTTTCACGAAGGTGTGCTGCAAACATTATCCAGAAATCTGAATGATATATTTGTGCTATTTAGATAAAATGTAACCTTGTTTTATCTTAACACGAAATACACATTACTTATCAATATAAATGGCCGAGTTTTTTTGTATTGTTTATATATTTAAGTGTAAGTAAGTAGGAAATAAAATAATATCAGCCGTTTAAGATTGCAGTCCGACTGCTTTATACAGATCTCTACCAATCGGAGGTCTCGTGCAAAGCTGTCGTAATGTGGCTGGCCTAATTAATAAGGATGACTTGCAATTACTCTAGAGTTGTAACTCTATAAGGTGTACCTTAGGGAACATACCCATACTACGTGAGGGGGAGAGGGTCTTAAAAAAAAACATAGTTCCAGCTATGTCAAATACATAATAGTTTAACATAATAATAGTGTTTTTATTTAGTCATGTTTATAATAATTAATCATTAAAACAAGTACGCAGTTGAAAGGTAAATGGTCAAACCTATCAGTCCCCACTCAAAGGTCTTCGCGATACAGGTCTTGAGCCTAGTGAAAAGATCGTTGGTAATCCAATTTCAAACGATCGTGCTAGTTTTGTTATCGTTTTCATTTAACATAACATAAGCTCACGCCTGTATCCCCGAAGGGGTAGGCAGAGGCGCACTAGCCAACTAGTACACCCACATTTCGCCGAGCTTAGTTCGGTCTCAGATGTGATAGGGGGCGAGCCTATCGCCATATCGGGCACAAATTCCAGACTCCGGGCTGATATGGGGAAATCCAATATCACTTGGCCCCACCGTATGTATAATAATTGTACAGATCGACAAATTTAAGGTAAATAAACGATTTATTTATTTAATTCACCACGCTTGGTCACATGAGCGTTAGGTTTTCGTTACGTAGCGAATATCTTGTAGAGACATCTCGTGCTTTTTTGAGCTATATTCAAATATGGAGTGCAGCGTTTAGCACTTTAAAACTCACAGGTGGCAAATAATAATATATATATTTTTTACTCTTCGACAAAAAATGATTTAAAACCATATTTATAAATTACTATGTGAAAACTAGAGGGGGACGGGGGGGGGTCTTGGCATATACTACGGGTGGTCACCGAGGAAGGGGGGAATATAAAAATTGAAAAAAATGGGTCACGTAGTATGGGTACGTTCCCTTATCTAGATTTATCCTACAGCTCACTCATATCTTTAAATCTAGATTTGGGATAAATAGATATTTATCGCGGAGCTGTAAATGGCCCTAAGTATTTTAAACTTGTGATTATTTTCAGATGGTATCGATGGGAAGCAAGCGCGTCGTACTCAAACTTCTGGTCCTTTGGGAGAGTTATTCGACCATGGTCTAGACTCGTACACAGTGTTCTTTATACCGGCGTGTTTGTACTCAATATTTGGGAGATTGGACTACTCCATTCCGCCTATAAGGTATTAATAAATTTACAGAAATGTCATTATCAACGCAGATTTAGCTATGTTTACTTATGCGGAACGTCTAAGAAGCGGATATTTATCGGCAAAGCGCCTGGAAGAAAATTACCACTTTTTCTTTCTACTTGTCCTTATCCCACCTCAATCTGGGGTGTGCAATATCCATACCGCAGAAAGGATTTAGCTTATTTTTTCCGGGGCTGGATCTCCCAAAGGAGGTTGACGTGACGTCCGCAGCCGATGGTAGAAGTTAAAGCCTAAAGCCAAATTGTTTTCTGCAACATATTTGAAAAAAAAATGTTACGCGGCTCCACAGTGAAATGGGGCTAAAGCATATAGAAGAAGACTGTTAATGCATGATACTGGTTAAACAAATGACTGAAGAAAAAATAACAGGACCCGGTAGAACTACGAAAAATACGTGATTACTATAAGGCCGATTTCGACATTTTAGTTTCGCGATCTTATTACATGTAGGTTACAGTTACAGTAGGTCACAGTGTCATAAGAATTAATTAACGTATAAAAACTTATTGATTTTATTGTAAATACGGTGTTTTTTGTAGTAATGCCCTGTCCTCTATCTTCTTTTGTCTAAGGGTTAAACTGTTTGTCGATGGTCATTGTTTTTTTTACTGTACTTAGTTTACCATAAAGTAATCATCATCATCAGCCATAGGACATCCACTGCTGAACATAGGCCTCCCCCAATTCTTGGCTTAGGTACCATAAAGTATAATGCCATAATAATAATAATACGGGTGACAAAATCGATGTTCATAATTACATAGCAATTCTGATATCTAATATACGAGTATAAGTTATAAAAATAATCCACCTACAAAACAAATCATAAATGCCAATGTATCGGACGATCCTTTATCTAAATTTATCTTGTACTTATCAAATACTAGCTTGGGCTCTCGGTTTTGCTCGCGTACGAGCATTTTTCGTCACATTATAGTGAAAAAATTAAGGAAGTAATCAATGGCCATATAATATTTATTTAGGGCATAACTTTGAAGATTTGACAGTTTTAAAGCCGCGTATCCTGTACATGTTTTTCGATACAAAACACAAAAAAACTACACAAAACAAGGTTTTTCATTGTCTCCTGGTCATATAACAATGGACCATAGACAAAAAAACATTATAGAGACACCGCGTTTTGTGTAATGTTTTAGCGCAGGGGGCGCGGCTTAAGTGATCCATTAAGTGTCTATGGACAAACGCACAGACACGTTTTCACATTTATGATATTAGTATAGATGGATAGATTGATTGATATTTTTAATATCAGAACAATAGTTGTAATCTTTTTAGTGCAATCATTGATATCGGTTGGAGGCCACCTTAGTGTAGCAGCGTGTATGGGCTGTAGGCCGGGAGGTCCTGGGTTCGATTCCCCGGCCGGGTGAGGTGATTTTCTAACATTATACACAGGCAGATACCCGGTCGTAAAACCCAAGCCAAAACTTTTGCATCACGTTTGAAAAAGTGTGTTGCGCTTACCCTACTTTAAGGTGAGATAAGGGCAGGTAGAAAGAAAGAGTATCAGCCCAGAGTCTGCAATCTGTGCCCGATTTTGTGATAGACAGTTGTGGATTCCGTTTCGGACATTTTGCTATTATATGTGGCTCACGTGTCTGATCGATATCGATGCTATAAGTTTCGTTTCGGAGAATGCTATGCTGTAATTTCCGGTCTCAATAAGGGCGACTTGCACCACTATTACGAACCTACAGTTAGTCCTAACCTCAAGTTAAATTGAAATACAAATATATGAAGGACATGTAATTAATTAAATGTCATCATTTATTATCTGGAATTGCATGTAGTACATTACATGTAATGAATTACATGCCCTTCATATATTTCATTTTCAATTTAACTTGAGGTTAGGACTCACTGTAGGTTAGTAATAGTGGTGCAAGTCGCCCTAACCTACTAACATTTAACTGGAGGTTGCTATCCCAGCTCAACAGCAAAAGGTACGCTATATACGGTCGCCTCAATAACAAAAATGACGGATTTCAAAGATAGGTAACTTTCGTAACATTAGTAACGGCATCCCTCCGCGGCGTTTTATTTTTATTTTGTATGATAGTAATATAGTAATGTATAGCAGCGATAGCTCAGTTGGGAATGATATGGACTGCCGAGACAAGTGTCGGAGGTTCGAGACCAACCCCAAAATAGAGCATACACCTCTGACTTTTGTATGTTAAGTGTATTTTCATTGTGAAATATCGCTTGCTATAACGGTGAAGGAAAACATCGTGAGGAAACCTGCATACCCGAGAATTTCTTCACAGGAATTTCGAAGGTATGTGAAGTCTGCCAATCCGCATTAGGCCAGCGTGGTAGACTAAGGCCTAACCCCTCTCATTAGTAGAGGAGGCCCGTGCCCAGCAGTGGGACAGTAATATTACAGGGCTAATATTATTTTATCATTATTATGATAGTAATGTAACGTTAATGTTAATGAGTACTTTTATGCTGTAATTAAATTTCGATATTTTTACCATAAACTGTACATAAAGTGATTTAATAAAAATGAATAATAGCTCTATATTTAACTTTTGCAAGAACAAAACGCACTAGTGACTGTTTTTGTCATATTTTTGTTTTTGAGATATCGATCTTAGCAATTTTGCCAACAGCAATTATGATTATATCTGTGACTTCGTCTACGTTCGTCGTTTACTGCACCTTTGTACAGCCGGAATCTATACACAAATCTTGATTCCAACAGTTGATTTTTTTATAACTTATTCCAGCGTTCATTCGATGTTCTCCAGCCTTCGTTCAGCAATACTTGCTCGCTTAATATAACTGTTTTCGCTGAATTAATCAATTCTAACTTAAGAATTTTAAGCTAAAGTGGCTTACGTATAATATTATCCTTTGATTATTTTCCAAATTTGAGACATAACTGCAAACTGAAACGCTCTGTTATTTGAGCTACTAACAGAAGATTACAAAGTGAACGCTCGCAAACTCGCAAACGCTCTGTTGATATTTTGTATGAAATGACATATCTAGGGTAAGCAATCGATCCTCCGGAGCCTCTTGACAGTCAGTTAAACGTCAGTACGTTATTTGACAGCCCACTCTTCGGTGTATGACATTTATTTGATCAACATGCATCTTTGATTTAATTTATAATAAATAATAATAAATACACCCAACAGTCACACACATAGTCCTGACCCCACACTAAGATCGAGTCTTGTGTCGTGGGAATTAGGAACTACGAGAGACTTGCGGTCTCACAACACCCAGACCCGAAACAAATATCTGTGGGCCACACACATTTGTCTCAATCGGGAATCGAAACCTCACGTTTCACAGCCGGCTACTCGCCCGCTGCGCCACGGAGGCTGTCTGAATCTTGATCTATATTAATCTGTGCCGTAGAGTATCGGTACGATATCGTGCATCCGATAACGTTTTATAGAATAGACACCCTGGGACGGAAGTGAGACGGCGAAATGTGGGTGTTCTAGTTCTATATCGCTTGTGCCTCCCCCAGTGACGTGCATTTGGGTTAGGGTAGACAAAAATTTTGCACAATTATTTTCTTTAATTTGTTCTTGCTTTACCTTAACCCTCATGATCATTCTCACATTAATGTAAAATAATATATCGAGCGTTGTTTGAAAAAGTCTTTTCGGTGACCATTTTTTCTTTCATTATGTAATTTTAAGCAGCGATGGCTCAGTTGGGAATGATATGGACTGCCGACAAGTGTCGGAGGTTCGAGACCAACCCCAAAATGGAGCATACACCTCTGACTTTTCTATGTTAAGTGTATTTTCATTGTGAAATATCGCTTGCTATAACGGTGACGGAAAACATCGTGAGGAAACCTGCATACCCGAGAATTTCTTCACAGGAATTTCGAAGGTATGTGAAGTCTGCCAACCCGCATTAGGCCAGCGTGGTAGACTAAGGTCTAACCCCTCTCATTAGTAGAGCAGGCCCGTGCCCAGCAGTGGGACAGTAATAGTACAGGGCTAATATTATTATGTAATTTTAGCATATTGTCAGGGTAGACAATGTCTCTTTGTCTATATGAAATGCACGCCACTGGCCTCCCCCTTCGGGTATACAGTCTAGTCTTTGTTCCAGGATATACTATGTAATGTGGAATCTCTTACTGAATTTCTATCTCAGCCATTGGGAGAAGTATAACACAGGAGTGTTGTTCTTGCCGTGGGGCTACGACTTTAGTATGTGGGTAAGTGACGTCATTTAACTAACCATCCCACTTAGCCCTCCTCATAAAGAGGAGGTTCTCAATTCGTCTGTATTGTCTACCTATTGTATATCTTGTAGCCGACTTTGAAAGAACGAGGTAACCAATTCGCCAGTTTTCGGCCGATTTCCCAAAAAGGAGGAGGTCCTCAATTCGTAGTTTTTTGTGTATGTTACTCGATATCTCCGCCAAATGTGGACCGATTTTCAAAATTCTTTTTGTGTTCGATAGAGCTTATTTCAAGAGTGGTCCCATATAAATTTGGTCACGATCGGAAAATTGGAAGTCGGTCAGTTAAGTTTTTAAACTTGTGATTATTTTATGTTCGTTGCGTGATATCTGGCAAATGAGGACCCATTTTCGACCAACTTCAAAAAAGGAGAAGGTCCTCAATTTGTCTGTATATTACGCGATATCTCCGCCAAATGTGGACCGATTTTCAAAATTCTTTTTGTGTTCGATAGAGCTTATTTTAAGGGTGGTCCCTTATAAGTTTGGTCACGATCGGAAAATTGGAAGTCGGTCGGTTAAGTTTTTAAACTTGTGATTATTTTATGTTCGTTGCGTGATATCTGGCAAATTAGGACCCATTTCGACCAACTTCAAAAAAGGAGAAGGTCCTCAATTGGTCTGTTTCTTACGCGATATCCCCGCCAAATGTGAACCGATTTTCCGATTCCGATACCGATGTGAATGTTTTTGTGTTCGATAGAGCTTATTTTAAGGGTGGTCCCATATAAATTTGGTTACTATCGGATTTGAATTCGGTCCGTTAAGTTTTTCAAAATTATTTATTTTCTATGGGACAGTGGTAATAAATAGGTAAAGGCGTCCGAATCGTGCTGTAGACATTATTGTTTACAGCGTGGCTCTACCATTCAACCTTAAACTTATTTAAGTTTTATATTTTCAGGCGTCCACACTATGTTTCGTGTGGACAGGAGTGAAAGGCACTATATTTTACAAGAAGTTTGCCTTTGACGGATATACCCTGGCCAACGTTTTCGAATGGGTCATATACGCCACCGGTGTGGTCACGAACCTGCCTGTCGCGCTTTATAATGTACACAAGTAAGTTTAAAACTACAATAAGTTTTATACATGAGCTCGAATTTGATTGTTCATATATCGTTCTGTTCAAAGTGTGATTCTGCCATTTGACCTCAAAATCCCAGCACAGGTATATATTTCCGTCCCCTTCCATTCCTTCCTTTTTGGTTGACAACGCATCCATGATTATTTTTGTCTTGGGTGTCTATGGGTGGTGGAGATCACTTACCATCAGGTGATACATCTGCACGTTTGCCGTCTCTGCAATAAAAAAACATACATACATTAACATAAGCTCACCCCTGTATTCCCGGAGGGGCAGACAGAGGCTCACTAACCAACTAGTACACCCACATTTCGCCGAGCTTAGTTCCGTCCCAGACGTGATAAAGGGCGATCGTCATATCGGGCACAAATTCCATAAAAAATGTATATATTATGTTAACACTGACTGCCTCGGTGGCGTGGTGGTATTTCGGTACGACTACGGTTCTGAGGTCTCGGGTTCGATCCCCGGGTCGGGCAAAGTGATATTGGATTTTTCCATATCAGCCCGGAGTCTGGAATTTGTGCCCGATATGGCGATAGGCTCGCCCCCTATCACATCTGGGACGGAACTAAGCTCGGCGAAATGTGGGTGTTCTAGTTTGCTAGTGCGCCTCTGCCTACCCCTTCGGGGATACAGGCGTGAGCTTATGTTATTATGTTAAAAACGTGCCAGAGACGTCTTTACTATTCCCACTTCCGTTTCCAGGTCATACAAACTCCGCACAGGTAAGATGAGGTCATTCAGCGAGGCGCTCCGCCCCCTGTGGTCGCTGCTGGTCGTGTTCATCATCTGCAGTATATGGGTGCACCAGTCGGAGAGGCTCCCCGGATACGACCTCAGGGCTCTGTTCCTGCTGATCGGCACGCTGTTCAGCAATGTCGCGGTGAGATTTTTGGCTGTTTTTTACGGATTTAAAAATTAAAACGGTTCCAGAGTGGTTCTCATAACAGAAGCTTACGCCGGCATCCCCAAAGGCATAGTCAGAGGCGCACTGGGGGACTAGAAGATCCACATTTCGCCGAGTTTAGTTCCGTCTCCGTTCCGTTCCGTCCATTGGTAAAGCTAAAAAAATAAAAATGGGACGTAATTTTTTAAATCAGTTATTACGCATGGGGATTTTAAAATCGTAATGCGACCTATAAATCTTTGCGATTAGCATAGGAATGGCTTTTTGTATGCTAAAATAATTAATTACATCATAGGTGGTTTTGATAGGTGGTTTCCAAATGTACTGCAGCTGACCAAATGAACCAGAAAAAATGTATTCATCCCAAATTCAAGTTTCCATTATTCACAAATTACAAATCTTACGATATTTTAAACTTTACCGCTAGATTGCTAGCCATCCCCCCTGTTAAATGTAGTTATTATTGATACCAACTTTGTAAAACATCCTGTATAAACCAGTTTACCAATAATAATAATTGTAATTAAATAAATGTATAAATACACGTGTGGTACATAGGTGTGTGACTGTATGGGTATACAGTCACACACCTAGTCCTGACCCCACACTAGGTATAACCTGTATCGTGGGTGTCAGAGACTATGAGAGACGCACGGTCTCACAAAACCCAGACTTGAAACAAATATCTGTGGGCCACACAAACATTTGTCTCAATGCGGGAATCGAACCCGCGGCCTCTCGCTTCACAGCTGGCTACTCGCCTGCTGCACCACGGAGGCTGTCAATAAATTAGGTGTTACATGTATATTAACATTATTTTCCATTTCAGTGCCGTCTAATAGTGTCTCAGATGAGCAACCAGCGCTGCGAGCTGATATGTTGGCTGTCCTGGCCGCTGGGTGTCGCGGCGGCGCTGTGCCTGTGGGCCCCACACTACGAGCCCACCGTCTTCTACGCCATCACCACCCTCTGTGTCATGGCGCATATGCACTATGGAACTTGTGTCGTGAGTACTAGTCCTTTCGCCATCGTTATATTATTACAAAGTGAACCGTTGGATTGGCTACAACGTCGATCACTGAAAAAAATTAAATATAAATAACACCCAATTCCTTGCAAGGTCTTCTCGTCCAAAATACCTCAGTGCCTGAAGACAAAAGTCTTCGACCAGTGATGACTTATGGCACTGAAACGTGGCCTCTAACTATGGGCCGCATTAGAAAGCTCAGTCACTCAGCGAGCTATGGAGAGGACTATGCTCGGTGTTTCTCTACGTGATCAAATCAGGAATGAGGAGATCCGTAAAAGAACGAAAGTCACCGATAGACCAGAGGATTAGCAAGTTGAAGTGGCAGTGGGCAGGGCACATAGCTCGTAGAACCGATAGCCGATGGGGCAGAAAAGTTCTCGAGTGGAAACCACGTACCGGCAAGCGCAGCGTAGGACGTCCACCTACAAGGTGGACCGACGACCTGATAAAGGTCGCAGGAAGTCGCTGGATGCAGACCGCTTCCAACAGGTCGATCTGGAAATCTTTGGGGGAGGCCTATGTTCAGCAGTGGACGTCCTGTGGCTGATGATGATGATGAATCCTGTTCTGACTTTTCATCTCTCAGTATAAGTCCTTTCCAAGGATCGAACCCGCGGCCTCTCACTTCAGTCGGCTACTCCCTGATACACTTCATCATCAGCATCAGCCACAAGACGTCCACTGCTGGACATAGGCCCCCCTAAGATTAATATGATTTTACCCCAAAAACGAGTAAACACCTCTGACTTTTCTATGTTAAGTTTTCATTGTGAATTATCGCTTGCTATAACGGTGAAGGAAGGCATCGTGAGGAAACCTGCATACCCGAGAAATTTCTTCCACACAACCCGCATTAGGCCAGCGTGGTAGACTAAGGCCTAACCCCTCTCATTAGTAGAGGAGGCCCGTGCCCAGCAGTGGGACAATGGTGTTACAGGGCTAATATTATTATTATTGACTTCGCAGGTGCGTCAAATGTGCGATCACTTTCGAATAAGCTGTTTCTACATAAAACAACGTTCAGATTGACTCTTAGATGACAATGCGTGCTAGATAACATAACATTTGTTATGTAACATGTTACATAATATGCAGTTATGTTACAATAATGTTACATAACAATAACAACACCACAACGCGTTTACATATCCTTCGTTGTAATAACTTTATTTATATTAATTAACCGCTTTTTTCTATTTTTTTCAATATTTACATCACAGGAAAGTCTAATAAACTAATTAAAATTCAAATTAAGGAGCTTTCGATTCTTTGTTGTTACATAACACAATGTTACACAAAATAATATAACAAAAATGTAAAAGTGATGTTGTTTTAAACAAATGTTATGTTTTTATGAAGATTGTACACAGGGAAAAGAACACTCGTAAATATAATCCTCTCATATAACATCATGCTATCAATATTATACCAGTGTATTATATAATAGATTCTTAAAGATAATTTATTATTATAAAATAACTTTATTTATATTCCTTATAGATTTTTAGAGGTTACGCCATCAATATATTATACCCTAGATGTACAGTTCTTTGCAAATATCCTCCTAAAAAGTGGTCTTAGAAATAAAACAAAGAAAACGATCACAAGTTGCAATTAAATCAACACAAATATAACCCTAAGCACGTGTTATAAAGTAGGTTTTTAAACGAAATGAGCAAGCGTTCTTTAATTTGAATTTTGAAATTTAGAATTCTATCGACGTCCGACTGTAGGCAAAACGAGTGCTTAAGCACTTTGCTGTCCCATTTTCCGAGCGTCAACTGTGCATTCTAGGTAAATAATATATCAATGGGTTACGCTCATAAATAGGCCAACTATGAGTTTTTTGACATTACTCGCTAGCGACTCCGTAAAATATTTGTATGAGAAACACCCGAACGCCTCTAGCGGTTAGACGGGGAACTGACGTTTTTCATGGAAATTATTTTACATAATCGTTAGCGTGAAATGTCAAAAAATTCATGATCGAGTTAAAGGTGCCCCCACATAATAGTGATGTTACATAACACTGTAATGTTCTGTAACAAATGTTACAGTAATATAATTGTAACTTCAGTGTGGTATACTGTTTAGGGCGGAAACCTCTGTATTTCTTTATGAGGAATGTAAAATTCATGTCAAATGTCTATGGACAAATAAATCGAGCCACTGTTTTATAATCTATGATATATTTTTGTTTTGTTGTGACTAAGCAACCTCTAGAGAGGGTTTACGTCAGGCAGGCAGCCGGTTGTAGAAACTAAACCGAATACTTTCTGCAACATGCTTGAAATAGTGTCCAACTGACCCCAATTGTGGAATCAAGCAGGTTGAAAGAAAGTTTGGCTTAGCAAAAACTCCTGCTCCACATGTTGGATCCCATATTAAAATTATTATAAAAAATGAACCATCATATTAATGTTACAAATGACTGTATGTGTGATTTATTATTCAAATTTTACACTATAAAGATACATGTGTTCATTAAAATATAATATTTTTTAAACTTTATTCAAGCATGAATTAAGCTCGATTTATTTATCTAAATACTGTCTCTTCTTTTGTCGCCATTTGTGTACGTCTTTATTTAGAGGGTTTATAGCACGCATTGTCTTATTTTGTATCATTATTTTATATTTTAAGCTTATTTGGACAGATCAGCCCACATACTGTGGAAAAGGTACGTCGACGCAATGTAACATTTGGAGTATTTGTTTTTATACAGGCTGTTTTATAAAGTTGGTATCAATAATAACTACACTTAAAGTGGGGATGGCTAGCACTCTAGTGGTAAAATTTCGTAAGTTTAATAGTTTTTGGGTAATGGAACTTAATTTGTGATGAAAAAAATATTTCTGGTTCATTGGGTTAGCTGCAGTACATTTGAAAACCATCTCTGGGGTAATTATTTTTAGCATGCACAAAGCTATTCCCATGCTAATTGCGACAATTTACAGGTCGCATTCCGATTTAAATTCCTCATGCTTAATATTATTGATTAAAAAAAATCATGTTCAATTTTATTTTTTAACTTTACCATTACGCTTGAAGTCGTTCTCCCTGTATGTGGAATTGTTATTAGTACCAACTTTATTAAACATCCCGTATATTTTATAATGAATCAGTGTCATTTAGTTATTATTTGCAAAATTATCGCACATTATGTGGCCATGTGTGTGGGCTGACCTTAATTTATTTCTATTGCGTACCTAATCTGGTAGCTTTAGATGTTTAGATATATTTACGTGTAATTTCCACTATTCTATGCGGTAATACTCGAATATGCTTCAATGATTTTTCGAATTTGCATAAAATAAGGACGAAATAAGCCTTTTCACCAATCGAACGAACGTTCGCGAATATTCGCTGTTGCTCACACAACAACAAAGGTTTGTCTGTATGAACGCAACGGAGATTCGCGAACGTTCGAACAAACGTTTGTGGGTTGGTGTAGATTGTCACGGGCGGCTCGGCCTCCGGTGGCCCATACGGTTATGTAACATATATATATGTGCTGCCTCCGACTGGTTAAACCCGGCACGAGAGATGTAGTCTTGGATTCAAATCCAGAAAAATCACATATATTTAGATTCAAAACGCCATGCCCCGTGTCTTGTCGATCGAGTAGCCGGCTGTGAATCGAAAAGCAGCGGGTTCGATTCTCGCACGGAGAAAATATTTGTGTGACCCACAGATAATTATCTCTGGTCTAGATGGTGTGAGAACGAAATTCTCTTGTAGATCATACCCATGACAAGACATGTTTTTTACTGTGGGGTCAGGATTATGTGTGACGTTTAGAAGTCATTAAACCCTCAAGATAAGGAATTGTATTTGAGGAACTATAAGGCAGTCTCCTTGGTCTAGTGGCAGCATATACGGGCTGTGGACCGGGAAGTCCTGGGTTCGATTCCCAGGTCGGGCAAAGTTATCTAATTTAATTTGCCCGAGACTAGATTTCTCAGAGGGGGTTGACGTCAGGCAGACAGCCGGTCGTGAAAATCCAAATCGTTTCTGCAACATTCATGAAAAAATTTGTTGCGCCGACCCCACATTAAGGTGGGATAAGGGCAGGTAGAAAGAAAGAACTATTGGGCAGTCGTGGCATATCTGCCTACCCCCTCGGAAATACCACCGTGAGCTTAATTAAATATTTATTGTTATATTACCGCATAGAGATGGTCTATAATGTTTAATTTCAATAAATTTTGGAATGGGTATATTTTGCCATTATACGGCGAAAGGACATTCGGAATCAACAAAACTTGGCGAATCAGTGAAACTTAAAAGAAAAATGAAATTTTTGGCGTGTGACTTGGTATATTTAAGCGGGAATTTTCCCTTTAAGGGTAAATTACAGGGGCGTATTTAGGTATTGGGGGGTCATAAGACTAAAGTGACCCCCAGTAGCCGGTAATAGAGCTGGCCCGGAATGTTGATAGCACATGGTATTTTAAGCATATAGTGTTCAATGTGAGCTGCAGCCAGTAGGAGGAACACGTCACTTGACGATTGTCATTATATTGGATTGCACCATGCTTCCCATCGGGTCAGTGTAGACGACTGACAGCAAAAAATAAATAAAAACTACTTATGAGGCTAACTCTAATATAAACAGTATTACAATTTGAGATTATAGATTAAAAAAATAATTATATTTTGTTGTTTCCTTTTTACAGTTTATTAATGAGCACGTTTATTTTTATAATTATCGGAAACGTTTATAAAATTTGTTTTAAGATCTTTTTATCTAGCTTAAGGTTTTTTTTGAGGCAAAAAATAGACCACAGATTATTTTAGTAATCTCTTTACTTATAAGTTATGTCTATCACGAATTTATGTTGTGACTTGTGTGCATTTATTTAAAAAAACAATGTTCTATTTTGGCACAAATATACCCATTCCAGAATTCGTGCTTTTTTGTAATTTTTTAGATGATGTATAATAATTTGTCTCGTAAGTTATGTTTCTTCATTCTTAAGGCATTTATGTTTATATTCCAAAAATATTATTTAAGATCGATAGACGCTAGGAGTTGTAAAGCTGCAACTATAAGATATACTGTAGATTGGACGGTATAATTATGCCCATTATCAAATTATAAATGCCTTTTTTATACACTATATTCCATGCAACAAATATACAAGATATTGATTGTTTTTTTTATTTAGCTTTATTCAATTGAATTCTGATTCGAAATCTTTCGAATTGAAAATGCGCGAGAATGGTCCTACATATAGATGTATGACTGTTGGGTGTTAATTATTTATTAAGCTATTTTTAATTGTTGATTCACAACTAATATGGTTGCAGCTTCACAGCTCATTTTTATATTAATATAATCACAATTCGATAAACGAATAACGCTTTATATCACGCTAATACCCACCTATTGTAAAAATGAGTGCAATAGCTTAATTGAAATCGCTTGTTTAGATTAAATTATATTTTACCTACTGACAAATATACTATAGGTGTAATAATTGAAAAGATTATATCGACAGATAGAAGACATTGGTTAATCACCGTGTTCATTAGACGTGAACTGAGTTTTCAAGAGTTTGTCTTTCCAAAAGTTTGCCGTCGTGGCCCCCAAAGCCTCATTTATATTGTACAAGTTCAGTCCACAGAGGCAGGAATATCACAGAAAATTGACTTTTACGAAGTCACGTTATAGAAAATACCAGTGAAGTGCGTCAACGTGACTTGCAAATATCAGTTTTCTGTTAATTCTCGCCTTTAAATGCAAATAGTCACCATATGAATGAGTCCCTTGAAGTACAATATAATGACCATATGAATGAGATTTTAGGCACTTGGCTTCTCTACTGTCGATAAAAATCGCTAAAAATGATCAAAACAGTCTGTTTTCTAACGACTTATTGCATCAAACTTCAGTAACAAGACTTGACAAAATTTGTTTAAATTAAATGTTTATGATAAGAAATATAAATTATCGAAGGTATGATGAACGAGGTAAATATTAACTCACTGCAACGTTTATCGGTCAAAATAAATAAAAATATACAAGCAAAATACCAGGACCGGAATTTTAGTATGCAGTTTTTCTCAATGAATTTGATATAAATTCTACAGGCATGCATGCGACTTCGATTCGAATTTGTAATCGATAGTGAGCCACGCTACGTGTTTTGGTAGCCATATTACTGGGTCTCAGAATCCTGTGTTACAGACAAAAAAATCCTTTTTTTTAAATCGGCCGAGGTTAAACCACGTTTCTTGCACATGTTTTTTTTCGAAACAAAACACAAAAACACCTAGACAAAATAACATATTTCGCTGTCTACTGCTCATGGAACAATAGACCATAGACATAAAATTTTAGAAACCGTGTTTTGTGTAATATTTTAGTGCAGGAGATGCGGCCTTAGTCATACTGAACTACAAATGCCGATAACGTAGCCACGAATCTATAATTTATTTGATTATTCTACGCAAACGAATAGATAGCTAAGTACTAAAATCAATACAAAATAAAGTGCCTCCCATATAGTAAAATATATTTTAATCATGTAATAGCGATTCGCGACTTCGTAAGGAATTTAATAAATGTAGTTCTTAAATAGAACTACGTAAGGTTGTATATCAGTGTTAAAAACGAACAATTTTTAAAACTAAGAGAAAGAACCTGTTTCTTAACACAAAAAGGCAACCGATCTGAGCTCTCGCTGTGAGGTTTGATCATTAAATATTATTATTGAAGGTGCAAACACAACCTAAAAATACTTTTGATATGTATAGACTAAGATATGTATAAAACTTGAATACTTATTGATCTAAATATTGTTTCAAGTCTTGTGAGTGATTAACTCTGTCTCGTGCAGAATACCTACTATAATATTGTCAAATCTTTGAGATAATTTAGCATAGCTTTAATACTCAAGGCGCTTAAACCATTGAACATCTAAAAGTAGATATATTTTGGGACTAGACTGAGATAATATGAAAGAGAAAAGAGAAAGTCATTCAAACGTCACACCCTTTTCGATTCCGGAAAAATAGGGGAAAAGATCTTTCGAGCGGACTCGTGATATATGTAGAGCTAATAAAATCACGGCCAAGTAATGCAGAACTGGCTTTATTCCGAGGTGCAAACCATTCAAAATTTAACCAAGAGACTCTGCTGCATTAACACATTAGCATACCACCTCCATCATATACATAATCAATGGTATTTAAAAAGTACTTCTGCATGGATAGAGTTAATCAAATTTTATTCTATAGTTGTGTATTTTACCATGTCTACTGGTTTTGGGATGAAATTGGAAATCGTGGCCAAAAATACATATTGGATGAGGGTCTAGAAGCAACGTAATTCGGCCCTGTACGAATATAAAAACTTGAAAAACCTTCCTAAATAAGATAACTCATATGAAAAAAAATGAGTAACTGAGTATAAGCTAATCCCTTTCTACAACATGCTTGGAAAAGTGTTGCGCCGACCCCACATTGGTGGGATAAGGGCAAGTAGATATAGTCAAATCGTAATTAAATTATGCCAGAATTTAACAATGACTCCAAAATTTTTTTAAATTTCTCTGTACCAAATGCATTGCATTGCCAGTAGACACATTCTCACTTAATTTAATATGCTTGTGTATGGAATGATATAAAATGGATAACGAAGATCTTCCTAACATTGCCTTTGTATTTTGTAGCTGCGTAACTGTTTTACAGGCACTGTCATCGCTTCACTGTGTATTTCACAAATAAAATATTACACAATATTTTGTGTTTTCTTTGAACTCTCCCATACAATTTTTCACTATTCGAAAAAAGACCATTTCTTAGTATTGGTAAGAAGTTAAGACGCGTCGCCTACGCTAGCTTTTTCGAAACAAAACACATACTCAAAACAATGAATTTCGCTGTCACCTGTTCGTAGAATAATGGACCATAGATAAAAAATGCATGTTTTGTGTTGGTGTTTTGTGTAATATTTTTTCTGCAGGAGGCGCGGTTATACATTGAAATTGGCCGTGATAGAAACATTAATAAACTGCTGCTTGCGGCGGAAAGGTAAGCGATAGGAATTCGGTATTTGGCGCGGGGAGGGTATTTAGTCCTGCCAAAATCTCGAAACCCAGTTTGCTGTTTGCCTTAGAGGTAACTCCTGTTCGTCTAAATTGAAAACACTGAGCTGATAAAGAATCTATATTCGTTAATATCTATAAGTGAATATGGATATTATAGTATATTTTTAAATAACATTCGAATTGATTTTAAAGTACTACTAGATGGCATAAGATTAGATATGATAAATAATTGAGCCAAATAAATTACCAACATAGTTTATTCATTAAACAAAATAATTTTATATTAGTATATCTAAATGCATCAGAAATATGTATGTGAACATACATTTTAATAGTCATACAGATAATTGTATGATCATATCATTATTACAGCTTTCTTTTGTCAAACTTGTCATTTACTAAAGTTATAGATGCCTGTTGATGACAATATTACATTGTAAGGTTCAGTCCCAAAAAGTAACTGCTGAGAAATTATGTTGCATTGGTCCTGGTGGCATCCTTTTACTGGCAAATATCTCAAATCATCCAACAAAATGTTAAACCTCTTATACTTGCGCTAGCAATCAAATTGCAATTTGTGGAATGACTATAAATAAAACAGATAGACTTAAAAATAATTCTGCAAAATTAGTTAACATTAGGTATTTTATGGTAGAAAATAAATTTATTTTTAAACTTCATCCGATTTTAAATAAAGTCTAAGTAATATCCTAGTCAAAGTGCCTTCGTTTCATGTCATTGTCCCCTAACAGATTTAACATAATCAGCTTTTATTTTTTCTCTTTCTTCAACATCAGGCAGATAAGGTTGGATTCCTTTGGCCCTCCTGTCACTGTATACTTGGCCCTGAAAAGATATATAACATTTCACATAGCTTTCATAGTGTTTTATATGGATGAATGAAAGATTACTTACTCACATAACATATTATATTTATTCGGAAACGTCCATTTTACAAGACTTCGAGACAACAGAGAAGCATCAGTGATCAGAGATCAGACGGCCATAAACAATATACAAGAATACTCTTTTGTATATGTAACATCTTCCCTTTTATAAAAATAACAAAAACTGAAACTTATCAGTATGATCTTATCAGTAGAGAGGGTAAATAAGTAGTAATAGTAAATTATCTCCATCAGTCGCCGCTTAGGTGTAGTAACAGCATAATATGGGTTGTGGAACGGAAGGTTCGATTCCCAGGTTGGGAAAATAGATTTTTCAAGTTTGATTTGCCCGGGACTGGATCCCCCAGTGGGGTCTTAACGTCCGGCAGGCAGCCGGTCGTAAAAACTAAATCAAATCATTTCCGCAACATGCTTAAAAATATCCTGCATTAGAGTGTGGCCTATGGGATAAGGGCAGGTAGAAAGAAAAAAGTAAATTATTTCTATCACTCTTATCCAGTGCTCAGAATAGACTGGTTCACATGGGAACAACTGTTCCATATCATAAATTCAGAAACACAGGGGAAAAGCATTCCATTTCATTCATTGTTAAAAAACACCATTTCAAGCATAATTTATACTTAAAAAATTGATTGGCCTGATTGATCAATGCACACCCAAAACTATTCACACTTGAAGGCTGAAAGCAACATGTTTTTTTATTTATTTGGAAAGTCAACTATAGGGATGGGACATTTGAAAAAAAATGCATTTTGCCCACCTCGTTATCCCTGAATACGTCCCAGGTAACAACAAATAAAGCAATTAATATGAACTAATTTAAAATAATATATTTTGATGACCATACCCAAAACTTCTTACAAGTGTTGTAATTATCGAAATACGCTTCACATTTAGAATGATCAAATCCAGTTTTGTTTAAACATTCGTACGACTGTTCTTGCTCCTAAAAAAAGTTATATAATTTTAGTTTTTATAAATTGTGACAAATTTTCTAGCACATTATCTTATCTTACCTTGAGGCATGGATTTAAACGCGCTGCATTTGGATTTTTTAGTTTAGTCATTATGAATTAATCGTGTTTTCTTTTATAATTTTTCTATTTATTTTTATAAAACTTGTTTGGTTATGTTTTCGTTTCTTGACGTTTCAATTTTTTTAAAGGTCATTGACAAAGTAAGATCAGATGTTTTTGGTCATACTGTCGGTAAACAAATCAACAGGTGCCTGTTATTTTCATTTTACAAAATGTTACAATTAGGATTTTTAAACTACATACACTGTATATTTTTAAATAAATATATACAATTAATTAAAAAAAATCGGTGTCACATGGACATTTAGGAACAAAACAATATTTTTCGTAGAACGAATCGTATTGACTAAACAATTTGTTCTCTATTACAAAATAAAATGACCAATAGAAATTAGCTTCCTTCAAAATTTAAGCAAGAATTTGCACACGATTGGTTGATTACACGTCATCCATTACTAATGCGGCAAAAATGTCGTAAGTGGAAACAGTTAAACTGAAATTGCGACGCGAAGTGCCTATCCACCGTCAAATAATTGAATAAAACTTTTATATTTTACAATGTTTTTAGCTTAATTATAAGTGCCTAAATGTTTGGAGTGTAGTTTTTTACGATATTAGTGCTATAATAAATGTTATCGCGATGTCCAAAAACAAGATAGCGGCCAGAATTGATAGTCAAAGTGTGGAAGTAAAAACGAAGGTGGGTAAAAAATTTCTAATTTCCTACCCGTAGTTTTCGACACACGCTAACTTTTAAAGTTCGTTTGTGTTCTACATACGTTATAAATCTTATTTCAAAGTGTTACATGGAGTAATTTGCAAGGTTTGGTGTACAAATGTGTCCATGTCCATTACTGAAGTGTTTTGTTGGAATGTTCCTTGGTGTTTATGAAACAATAATCATTATTTTCGGTGCGCTGTTGAGTCCCAAGGCATTGTTCACGAGTGTACAGTACTCAACTATGGGTAATTAACATGTTATCATGTCATTAATGAATCAAGAAACAATGCAATTTCAGAACTTAAAAATGTCAGGGTTTTCCATGATGATTTTGTTAATCTGTGAATTTTTACTCATGAAAACTCATTTATATGGCCTCATTTCAGTGGCGTGCAGTTCATATAGGCAAAGAGACACCGTCTAGCCTGACACTTTACTGTTTACATAAAAAAATATATCCATTTCCAAAAATAAAACTTCAAAATAGACGGCTAATGGCCGAATGTTCATACACTTAGGGTCGCCTTATGTCGTTTAATGCCGCCTTATCTGTCAAAATTGTATGGCGAAAATCAATATAAGAAGCCGTTAAAGTTGAGCAGCGTTTGACCATTCGGGCGTTATACTTTAAATTGACACTGAGATGATAATAATAATAAATACACCCAACAGACACACCTAGTCTTGACCCCACACTAGGTATAACCTGTATTGTGGGTGTTAGACTATGAGAAACTTTCGATCTCACAACACCCAGACTTGAAACAAATATCTGTGGCCACACAAACATTTGTCTCAATGCGGGAATCGAACCCGCAGCCTCCCACTTCTCAGTCGGCATCTTGGCTGCTGTGCCATGGAGCCTATCATCATAATTGGGTACTTGACAAATTTTTTTAAATTGATTTTATATGAAATTTACGTCATCTAAAACATAACACAAAAAAAAATATTGAAACACTCCCAAAAAAAAGTTATAAGCCTTTGTAGTATGGCGTAACCTTCAAACAGCGGGAAAGAGAAGTTTCAGTAAGATCACGTCACGGCCATAACGGCGCGTGCGTTGGAAAGGGATAGCAAGATATCCCCACTACGCCCCCACTCTTGCTCATTGCAGAATTTAAAATATGAATTACTGCCTCATTTTCCAACCAATTTCGATGCGGTTTTTATAGAAGGGTTTCTTTTTTGTTTTATTTGCTGTTACATATAAAAATTTGTATGAAATAGAACATAATCAAGTACCCAATTATAGTGATAGTAATGTAAGAGTTGAAGAAAATAATTTTGCAAGATTTTTGTCTCCCTTATCAGAAAGCCAGTGCACACCATTGCCTCATCGGCCTAGTCTTTTGAGTGTACACTAGACTGACGCATGATTGAGCCCTGGTTCAAATCCAGTGTCCAGCCCCAGTGTATAGGCTGTCCTGGGTTTGATTCCCAGGTTGGACAGCTCTTTGCCTGGTACTAGATCCGTGTTTACTATTATACACCCTGAATAATATTTGTATCATAATCATCAGCCACAGGATGTCCACTTCTGGACATAGGAAGTTGCTGGATGCAGGCCTCTTCCAACAGGTCAATCTGGAAATCTTTGCGGGAGGTCTACGTCCAGCAGTGGACCTCCTATGGCTGATGATGATGAATATTTGTATGGAGAACAATACATACATACATACATAATATCACGCCTGTATCCCATAGGGGTAGGCAGAGACTATGGATTTCCACTTCGCCCGATTCAGACACACTACTTTCTCTTCATCTACTTTTATCAATCTCTTCATACATTCACGTCGGTTAAGGAAGTGAAGAACAATAATAGCAAAAATATGTATCAAAAATAACTATTTTAAGAATAATGTCTGCATATTTTTAATTTAGACTTTCATGCAATTATAGGCGTGTTTGTAAATACCTAATTGATATTTGAAAAAAAAAAAATTGTTATATGAGTGAAGGTCGATGTACCACGGTCTCTTGGACCACCACTGCCATTTTAAAAGGTTATCATTTTTCATTTGCTTCACATACCAAGGTGTCATTAATATAAATATAATAGAATTTGTTTTGAATATATTTTGAGATATTAAGTAATTTCTGTATTCAGACACCTTGACCATTTTGCTATATTAATTCACTTGAGTGCCTTGAGTTCACATAATGTTCTCTGATATGCTTTAGATTAAGGAATCTATTGATGAACTAGTATGATACGAGGCTATTGAAATTAAAAAACATCCTAACTTCAATAGAGAGGATGCTTGGAAGCTTGCACACACCTGGGATCCAATTACACATTAAATAAATCAGAACCCAAAAGATCACCATTCCCCAAGAAACCGTGAACACATACTGTGTAGAACTGTGTTGAACACAAATAATTAACTTTTAAATTTTGTGTAATTTAAAAATGAAGGTAGACAATTAATGACACCTCAGTCCGACCCGAGACCACGACGACTGCAAAGCCTTTGAAACTTGGGCATAAAAATTAAAACAAATTGTGATAGAATCCCTAAAAATAGTTTTATTTCATTGTAAAACATTCGCGTCAACTTATGAAAACAGTAAATTTCTAGGCCATTTTTAAGTTTTTAAATGTTTGATGTATTGTCGACAGTTCGACGCGGAGTTCCGTCGTTTCTCGCTCAGTCGAAGCGAGAAGCTGAAGTATGAGGACTTCAAAGCGCTTATAGAGAAGCTTCACAGGCTGCACGACGTGGCCTTCCTCATCTCGTATACGGACCCTCGGGATGGCGATCTGCTGCCCATCAACAATGACGACAACCTGGCGAGGGCGCTCCTCACAGCGCGGCCTCTGCTGCGAGTCATTATACAGAGAAAAGGTATGTATGTATTGTAACAAAACATGAAAGCGCCGCGTACCTACTGAAGTTTACCTACATGTAGATTTTCGCGCATTATACCGCTTTTACATACTATAAATGGTGTGACATTTGGCAACCAAATTTTTGCTAATTTTTTAAGTTGATTTTTTCAATGTGAACGGTAGACCAAAATTTAACGTCGACTACACGACATTCGCTTTGCGAGGCCCCTCTTTTCCGGCAAAATATATTGGCAGTTTTATCCACTAGGGCCCGCTGCCAATCGAGGTGCGAGCCCCCCTTAGGGGCGAGGCCCTCGGCTGTCGCTAACACTACCACTTGTAGATAGTAAAAAACCAGCCAAGTGCGAGTCGGACTCGTTCACCGAGGGTTCCGTACAAACCTGTAGGTACATAATGAATTTCACAATTTTTCCTTTATCTGTGCTAGACGTTGCTTCGTACCAAATTTCAAGATTCTGAGTTCACGGGAAGTACCCTGTTGGTTTTGATTCCCTTGCGAGTGTCGAAAATTTGCGGCATAAACGGCTGTATCTTTTGATTATGTTGACTTAGAAGTTTGATGTTTTCACAGATCCAAGGGACAGTAGACCTGAGATTTGATAGGCATTTCAGCTTGATACGTCCACGCGTTCCTGAGAAAAAGGGTCTTGACAGACAGACAGACGGACAACAAAGTGATGCTATAAGGTTCCGTTTTTTCCTTTTGAGGTACGGAACCCTAAATAAGACCGTCCACAACACTATTGTTCATCAAACTTCGTACATTCTAACTTGACAATGGATTCAATAAATATTTTGATTTTAATTGCTATAAAAAAAAACCTCGTACATATTTTTCTTAATAAATATGGCATACGCACGTCAAGAGTCGTCATAACGTTATCAAATGAGACCCACAAAACATCATTAACCGCACCGGACTCTCCTGCACCAGATCACGTCAAAATACACCGTAACCCACCGCAACAAGGGTCACGTTGTAAACGAGCGATAATGACACCTCGTGCCATTCTATGTTAATTGATTTCCGTCGGCGTATTGAATTGTATCGCGACGGTTCTTATGGGACAAGTCTATTGTCAAGAGGAATGAGACGATTTTTATTACATATTACATACATATGGTAGGTTAGCTAGGATAGGGCCTTATAGTCCACGGCGTGATTTTCCTTACTCACATTTCCAGTCAAATCCTACAAGCTTCCTATTTTATTTTCCTGTCAATTCCCTGCTAGCATTCCTGCCATATCCCGTTCGTTCCCTTTCCTACAAATCACAACCATTTATCTAAGCCCCATCCTTGATTTGTGTCCATACCTGCCTGCTTGTTTTCTAAATTGATAGTGTTGTAACATGATTATTATTATATAAATGTATCTAGACCTTGTTGTGACCTGTCATAAGTGCATTTGATGTGCCTACGTGACCAATAAACATTTTTATTTTATTTATTTATTTATATGTACATACTTTTGAGTTTGAGTGGTAGATCCACGCTGTAGACAGTAACGTCTACAGCATGAATGGGCCGGCTGTTTGATACCACTGTCTCACAGAAAACCGACGTAAAGTGGCAGCTAGCTGTCGCGTTTCGTTCGGTGAGTGAGATTTCCCAATCCCTTTTCCCTCACCTTCCATTCCCTCCATTTAGGGTGGCAACGCACACGTGATTCTTTTTGTGTCTTGGGTGTCTGGACGGTGGAGATCACTTACCATCAGGTGACTCATCTGCTCGTTTGCCAATCTCTGCTATAAAAAAAAACGCCAAACTGTCACACACATAGTTACACTCTCTGCCTACTCCTTGGTGTTACATATGCTTAATCATGCTACATAGATTACTGCTGATAACGAAGTATTAAGGCTAAAGTACATTTACACAAGCATCAGTATGTGTGCGGCTTAATGATAAAAGAAGAATAGGGACTTGGCATGACTCCGAAAAAACTTAACAGAGCGACTTCAAATCCGATCGTGACCAAATTTGAATGACCACCCTTGATATAAGCTCTATCGAACACAAAAAGAATTTTGAAAATCGGTCCACATTTGGCGGAGATATCACGTAATATACATAAAAAAATACATACGAATTGAGGACCTCCTCCTTTTTGGAAGCCAGTCGAAAAGTATGATTAATATATGGAGTGAAACCAAAATGGCGACTTGGCGAAAGAAACATCCCAGTAATATAGCAATAGGCATCTTCACATTCACACATAACATAACATAAGCTCACGCCTGTATCCCCGAAGGGGTAGACAGAGGCGCACTAGCGAACTAGAACACCCGCATTTCGCCGAGCTTAGTTCCGTCCCAGATGTGATAGGGGGCGAGTCTATCGCCATATCGGGCACAAACTTCAGACTCCGGGCTGATATGGAAAAATCCAATATCACTTTGCCCGACCCGGGGATCGAACCCCAGACCTCAGAACCGTAGTCGTACCTAAATACCACCCCGCCACCGAGGCAGGCATCTTCACATTCCTAAATTAGTATTATAAATAAAACACCGTATTTATAATAAAATCAATAAATATTTATACGTTATTTAAGACTTATGACACGGTGACAGATAGAGACATTAAAATGGCAGAACAGGCTTCAAAGTAAGCACTTTTTTTCGTAATGCTGAGTCCTTATTTTTCCTTGATCATTGGTGAGGCTGCAGATATACTTGAAAGGGAGAGTTATCTTAATTCTCATAGATTTAAGATGTCAAGCATGTTACAAAATAGTTCTAAGTTCTGAGATATAGTAATAAATTATAAATAAATATATACACCCAACAGTCACACACATAGTCCAGGGGGGTTACCACCACCTCTTATAGCAGTATTATTATAATCTTACTACGTTTTTTTTGTACGGGAATCGGAACACGCAAGATTGTAATAATATTGCTATAAGAGGTGGTGGTAACCCCCCTGACCCCACAATAAATACGAGTCTTGTGTCGTGGGAATCATGAGCTACGAGAGACTTTCGGTCTCACAACACCCAGACACGAAACAAATATCTGTGGGCCACACAACCATTTGTTAGTAAATTTATTAAATTGTTGACCAAACCTCGGACGTCAGTCATACAACGCAGTGAAAGCGTGACGTGATCTGGGCTATCTGGCACATATATCACGGTGTCACGCTCATGGCTCGTGGTTTTTGAATAGTAGAGCTACGTAGACATTAATGTCTACAGCACAAATGTGCAGTGGCGTGCATTTCATATAGACAAAGAGACATTGTCTACCCTGACAATTTGCTAAAATTACGCAATAAAAAAAAAAGATCACCAAAAAAGCTTTTCAAACAGCGCAGGGTATATTATTTTACATCGAAGTGAGAATGTTCATAATGGATATAGTAAAACAAGAATAAATTGAGGATAATAATTATTAAAGTTTTTTTGTCTACCTTAATCTTAATTCATGTGCACGTCACTGCAAATGTGCCAGCACGATTGACCGGTTTGATACTACTGTTTGACAGATCACAAGTTTACAAACTTAGCTGACCGACATCAAATCCGATCGTGATCAAATTTATATAGGACCCTTGAAATAAGCTATAGCTTCAATAGATTGTATACAAAAATAATTTTGAAAATCAATTCACATTTGGCGGAGATATCGCGTAACATACATAAAAAACAGTCGATTTGAGGACCTTCTTTTTGGAAGTCTGTCGAAAACCGACGTAAAGTTGCTCGATGTTGCGTTTCGGCCGATGAGTGAGATTTCCGGGAATCGAACCCAGGACCTCCCGGTTCACAGCCCATATAAATAATGTTAGCCCTGTAATATTACTGTCCCACTGCTGGGCACGGGCCTCCTCTACTAATGAGAGGGGTTAGGCCTTAGTCTACCACGCTGGCCTAATGCGGGTTGGCAGACTTCACATACCTTCGAAATTCCTGTGAAGAAATTCTCGGGTATGCAGGTTTCCTCACGATGTTTTCCTTCACCGTTATACCAAGCGATATTTCACAATGAAAATACACTTAACATAGAAAAGTCAGAGGTGTATGCTCCATTTTGGGGTTGGTTTCGAACCTCCGACACTTGTCTCGGCAGTCCATACCATTCCCAACTGAGCTATCGCTGCTTCACACACAGGCCATATACGTATCTCTAAACCAAGGAAGCGACCTATTCGTATTTTCGACTGACTTCTAAAAAGGAGAATGTCCCTCCATTCGGCTGTTTTTTATGTATGTTCCGCGATATCTCCGCCGAATGTGGACCGATTTTCAAAATTCTTTTTGTGTTCGATAGAGCTTATTTCAAGGGTGGTCCCATATAAATTTGGTCACGATCGCATTCGAAGTCCGTCTGTTAAGTTTTTAAACATGTGATTATCAAAATTGACTTGAGACTGCCTCGGTGGCGTGGTGGTATTTCGGTACGACTAAGGTTCTGAGGTCTCGGGTTCGATCGTCGGGTCGGGCAGTGAGATTGGATTTTTCCATATCAGCCCGAAGTCTGGAATTTGTGCCCGATATGGCGATAGGCTCGCCCCCTATCACATCTAGGACGGAACTAAGCTCGGCGAAATGTGGGTGTTCTAGTTCGCTAGTGCGCCTCTGCCTACCCCTTCGGGGAAACAGGCGTGAGCTTATGTTATGTTATTATCAAAATTATTTTTGTGTTCAATAGAACTTATTTCAAGGGTGGTCCCATTTGGTCACAATCGGATCAAATTGGAAGTCTATCAGTTAGGGTTTAAACTTGTGATTATATTCAGTTCAATATTTTTATGGTATCAGCCGGTAATCGAATGCACATGTTAGCACAATCCATGACCGTGACAAGATACAAATAGAACATAAACTCCTCGCCATACTGTGTAAGATGTGAGCGACGAGCGGGCTTAAATACGGAGTGTAAATGTTTGACAGTGACCGGTATGGTCACAAGCTTATCATACGAAGGAATATATTACAATTCATTACAATTTTTATACCCCCCCCCCCTTGGTGAACACCCGTAGTATATGCCGAGACCCCCCTCCGCCTCTAGTTTTTAAGTAGTAATTTATAAATAAAGTTTTATAATTTTATGGCGAAAAAAAGTTGAAAATCAAAATATTATGATGAGTTGCCACCTGTGACTTTAAAAAGTGCTAAACACTGCTCGCCATATTTGAATATATGTACATATTATGTAGTTCGAAAAATAACGATATTTCTCTAAAAGATATTATTTATTTATTTTCAGGCAAATACGGCCCAGAGATGTATGTTACAAGCTAACATACATAATAATAAATATAAAATCCCTGTAAACTATGTTTTTGTGCGTTCGTTTATTAACTACGTAACGAAAACCTAAAAACGGGTTACCTAATATGGATACGTTCTCTATGCATGCGAGATGCAGGTGGCTATTTCTCCAAGGTTGACAAACCCAACTTAATACATGCCCGTGGTTTATTATCAAATGTATACCACGGGAACCGTATTTTTTCCTAGAATAAAAAGTAGCCTATGTGCTACTCCAGAATACAATATATTTCTGGCGTGATAGAGTAACTTTCAACCAAACTTTCGCATTTGTATTGGGTGTTGCTCGTGACTTGGTTTGTGAGATTTATAAACAAATCTACGACATTGACAGGCTAGTTGAATGGTGTACACATAACAATATGCTTTTAAATGCAAAAAAATTTAGTTGTATATCATTCAGCAGAAACAAAACAAATATACAACATTCTTACAGGGCTAACGGTAACAACATAAAACAGGTTGAATATATACGCGATTTGGGAGTAGTAATGGATACCAAAATGACGTTCAATGCCCATCTGGATAACATATTAATCAATGCGTCTAAAATATGTGGTTTCATAGCAAGAAACACCAAAACGCTAAAACGTCCTAGAACAAAAATTTTGCTATTTTACTCATTAGTCCGCAGTATACTAGAATATTGCTCACAGGCTTGGTCTCCCTTTTATGAGGTGCATAAGAATAGAATAGAGCGAACACAAAAGAGGTTCCTTGGTCATCTTACATTCAACCTAAACTTAAATAATTCTTTGAGATCATATAATGCTCGTCTCAAATACTTCCGATTAACATCTCTCAGCGATAGACGTAAGTTGCTTGATCTCCTATTCATCTACAAGCTGTTTAACAATGGAATAGATTGTCCTCAACTTTTAACACGAGTCAAAATATCTGCTCCGAGTAGATTACCACGCTCACATGTCTACAAATTGTTCAATGTACGTAGTCACAGAACCAATCTCGGCCTGAACTCACCTTTGACAAGAATGACCAGGCTGTACAATGATATTTCTAAGACTTTAAATCTTGATATATTTAGTAACAATCCGTTTGCCTTCAAAAAGAAAATATCGATTTTTTACAAATTTAAGGAACAATGATTATCTATCTTATTTTTGCATTCCATGTGTATCTACCTAAACTATGCTCAACTTTTAAAGCAGCCACTATGGTTTATTGTTTAAGATTACTTTGTTAATTTTTATAAAACCTATTTTAAACATCTGTAAATTAATTTTAAAATTTAATGTTAATTTTTGTCTGGTGTAAACACCACAATAATGCATGCTGTGGTTGCCTGTAACTGGGAGCAATGATATAAGTGTTAGTTACTTAAGTTTATTTGTAACCCCTTGGCGATCCTAAATAAATAAAATAAAAATAAAATACTTCATGAGAAATATAAATTTATCCAAGATAAAAGTAGCATGCATTATTGCATTACTTTATGTGCTATGCTCAAAGAGGCTCAGCACACGTCACGCCCAAAATGATATTCCAGACTATAATTTATCTCTGTTCTAAACTTCATCCACATCCGTTCAGCTGTTCTGGTGTATTTAACAAACATCCAAACTGTCGCACTTATTTATATTAGTATAGGTTAATCCGCGCCGCTCGTCGCCACGCTGTCGCTTGTGCCTCATGTCTCATGTGTGTGCAGAGAGTTCACGCTTCAGCGACCATCGTCTATCGTTGATGCATTGCGGGTATTTTCTGTCTGTTCACCTGTTATGGAATACTATTATAACTTCACTAGCTTTTGCTCGCGACTTCTTTCGCGTGGTTTATTAACAAACCTATCTTACGGGGTCTACCATAACCATCGTAAGGAATCCCGCATACCAGAGAATTTCGACACAAGAATTTCGAGGCTATGTGAAGTCTACGCAGCATTAGGCCAGCGAGGTAGACTAAGCCCCAACCCCTCTCATTAGTAGAGGAGGTCCATGCTCAGCAGTGGCATAATAATATTCTTCTTCTTTTAAAAATAATGGCTTCCACGCATATGCCAATGTCAAGGTAAATAGAGCAATTATGTTTTCACCATGAGACACAGATGTGGATGATATCAAGGCCCTGCTGGGATTATGGTGGTAATTCCTTCCAGCGCGGTGCCCCTAAGATGACCTTCACTCGGCGAATCGACCTAACAAAGCTAGCTAACGCACCAAGCAAAACTCATTAAAGATCACCGGTTAAAAGTTTCCACATTATACTGTACATCTTAACTCAAGTTTGATGCATTAAACCACACCACTTAAAGACAACAAAAACAGCTCTGAGAATAATATGAAATAGTTTTAGCGACGCCCTGTCAGACTTTCCGTCAAAATCCTCTACAGTAATATTACAGACCTAATATAATCATACCTACATCATGATATAAATATGCAGGAAACCTTCATTGACCATGAGTAATACCAGTACCCAGTTACCCACCTGGCTGTAGTGCCCTTTGGCTCACCCATGTATGGCAGCTTGAATGGATGCTGTGATTGTGTGAGAAAACTAATGATTACTAATCACATTCTATAGATAACTATGGTACATTTATACATCAGTATAGTAGTAATATTATATTATATTATTATAAACGTGAAATTATGAGTGTGTATGTGTGTGTGTTTGTTACTCTTTTTCTTGTCACGATAGCTGTAGTCTAGTAGTATGCAATCACAGACATTAGATTCTTTAAAATTAGTAATGAGAAACATATTATGTATGGTTGTATATTCGTATGCACAGGCACGCTTGTATGTAAATGTATGTATGTATGTAAAAAAAATTGCTGTCTGTAAGGCTTGACTTGTGTTAATATTACACAATTAAGTATATTAAAATCATATATGAGTGGTAGAGCCACGCTGTAGACGTCTACAGCACGAATGGGTCGGCTCGACGGGTTTGATACCACTGTCTCACAGAAAACCGACGTAAAGTGGCAGCATGCTGTCGCGTTTCGTTCGGTGAGTGAAATTTCCGGTGGCCCATTTCCCCCCCTCTCCCAATCCCTTTTCCCTCCCATTCCATTTCCTCTTTTTAGGTTGGCAACGCACCCATTATTCTTATTGTGTCTTGGGTGTCTATGGGCGGTGGAGATCACTTACCATCAGGTGACCCATCTGTTCGTTTGCCAGTCTCAGCTATAAAAAAAAACAATGTGCTGTGACGTCACAAAATAGGCTCCAATTGAGAACCAGTGTCGAGGGCTATGACATCGGCTTTATACTGAATTGGGACCTTTTTCATGACTTGACAAAACACCGTATTTCAGAACTGTAATAATATGTTCGTACCTTTTTTGCGTTAAGTCAGAAATAAATGATTTTCTGTCTTCTTTATTTCTTTCACGCAAAAACTACTGAATGGATTTTGATTATACATCAAAATAACACATAGGCTACTTTCGTCCCGGAAAATAATTTCCACACCAATGGAGTCGCGGGCTACAGCTAGTCGCATATAGGTAGGCGAGTAGCCGATTCGATTCCCGCATCGAGACAAATCTTTGTTTGGCCCACAGATATTTGTTTCGGGTCTAGGTGTTAGACCGATAGTCTCTCGTAGTTTCTGATACCCAATTTTTATGACTGTTGGGTGTTATTTATATCTTATCTATTATTCTGTTGTTTCCAGGCGACAGTCTTGAAGAGCTCAATGGTTATGGAACGATGCGGCCTCGGAACATCATCTCCTCGATACTCAGTGGAACACCAGCTAAGAACAAGGGCCTCGCTATATCAAATCCACACGATTTTAGGATGGTGAGTATCTAGTGTCTACCAGCACTGTTTCTTCTTCTTTTCGACTGACTATAAAATCTAAACTGTGACTGCCTCGGTGGCGTATATTTCGGTACGACTACCACCCTGACGTTCTGGGGTTCGATTCCCGGGTCGGGCAAAGTGATATTGGATTTTTCCATATCAGCTCGGAGTCTGGAATTTGAGCCCGATATGGCGATAGGCTCGCCCCGTATCACATCTGGGACGGAACTAAGCTTGGCGAAATGTGGGTGTTCTAGTTCGTTAGTGCACCTCTGCCAGGCTAGGCACACATACAGGCGTGAGCTTATGTTATGTGTATAAAATCAAAAATAATAATATTAGCCCTGTAATATTACTGTCCCACTGCTGGGCACGGGCCTCCTCTACTAATGAGAGGAGTTAGGCCTTAGTCTACCACGCTGGCCTAATGCGGGTTGGTAGACTTCACATACCTTCGAAATTCCTGTAAAGAGATTCTCGGGTATACAGGTTTCCTCACGATGTTTTTCTTCACCGTTATAACAAGCAATATTTTACAAAGAAAACACATTTAACATAGAAAAGTCAGAGGTGTATGCTCCATTTTGGGGTGGGTCTCGAACCTCCGACACTTGTCTCGATCCGTACCATTCCAAACTGAGCCATCGCTAATAAAATAATTTATTTCAGGTATCAGCAATAATAGACGTAGATATAGTTCCAGAAACATGCAGACGAGTGAAGTTATTGAAACACGGTTCTGACCGACCCTTAGGATTTTTTATCAGGTATAATTGTTTATCTACATATCGCCTCCCTGATCTAGTAGCAGCATATATGGGCTGTGGACCGGGTGGTCGTGGGTTCGATACCCAGGTCGGGCAAAGCGAATTTTCTAATTTAATTTGCCCGGGACTGGATCCCCAGAAGGGATTGACGTCAGGCAGGCAGCCGGTGGAAAAAACTTAGCCGAATCATTTCTGCAACATGCTTGAAAAGAAAACATTTGTGTTGCGCCGACCCCACATTAAGGTGGGATAAGGGCAGGTAGAAAAAAAAGGGTTTTCCAGTCTCAGCCAAATCATGTTACATTAAAAAAGTGTTTAGAATATTGTATTTTTTTTATAGCAGAGACTGGCAAACGAGCAGATGGGTCATCTGGTGGTAAGTGATCTCCACCGCCCATAGACACCCAAGACACAAAAGGAATCATGTGTGCGTTGCCAACCTAAAAGGAGGGAATGGAAGGGGAGGGCAAAGGGATTGGGAAAGGGAAGGGGGAATTGGGCTATCTCACTCACCGAACGAAACGCGACAGCGAGCTGCCACTTTACGTCGGTTTTCTGTGAGACAGTGGTATCAAACCGGTCGAGCCGACCCATTCGTGCTGTAGACGTTACTGTCTACAGTACGAATGTGGCTTTATTCAAAAATGAATGCATGACGAATAATAATTTAAATTATATAATTTGTAAATTTATTTCAAATAATGGTATTGTATGTATTTTCAATTAATGTAATATTGGAGTAATTGGCCTATATCGGTCGTTCCAATAAATAAATAAATAAATATTGGCAAAAGATCCGCCGGAGTCGGGAATTGAACCCGAGAACTCCCGGATCACAGATCATTTAAGCTGCCACTAGTGTGACTTGAAAGAAATAAAGAAAAAAGATTTATTTGACCATTTCGACAAGGACACAAACACGCACAAACAATTAATACACTTTAAAACAACATTCACTTTGAGTGGTACAGCTATAGACAGTTACGTCTACAGCATGAATGAACCGGTTCGACCGGTTTGATACCACTGTCTTACACAAAAATATGTAAAGTGGTAGCTCGCTGTCGCGTTTTGTTCAGTGTGTGAGATTTCCGGTGACCCAATTTTCCCTTCCTCAATAGCTACTCCCTTCCTTTTAAGTTGACTTGGGTGTCTATGGGCGGTGGAGATCACTTACCATGAGGTGACCCACCTGCTCGTTTGCCAGTCACTACCATAAAAAAGACTACACAATCTAATTTTGTTCTCTTCTAGAGATGGCACATCAGTTCGTGTGACGCCAAACGGCGTGGAACGATCCCCGGGCATATTCATATCACGACTCGTGCCAGGGGGACTGGCAGAGTCCACCGGCTTGTTAGGCGTCAACGACGAAGTGCTAGAAGTCAATGGCATTGACGTCTCCAATAAGACGTTAGACCAGGTAACATAAACTTGTTAGCTGAAATCCTACTTATATTATAATAATAATAATAACTCGGTGGCGTGGTGGTATTTCAGTACGACTACAGTTCTGAGGTCTCGGGTTCGATCCCCGGGTCGGGCAAAGTGATATTGGATTTTTCCATATCAGCCCGGAGTCTGGAATTTGTGCCCGATATGGCGATAGGCTCGCCCCCTATCACGTCTGGGACGGAACTAAGCTCGGCGAAATGTGGGTGTTCTAGTTCGCTAGTGCGCCTCTGCCTACCCCTTCGGGGATACAGGCGTGAGCTTATGTTATGTTATGTTAATAATAACATTAGCCCTGTAATGTTACTGTCCCACTGCTGGGCACGGGCCTCCTCTACTAATGAGAGGGGTTAGGCCTTAGTCTACCACGCTGGCCTAATGCGGGTTGGTAGACTACTTATATTATAAACGTGAAAATTTGTATATGTGTGTGTGTGTTACTCTTTCATGCAAAAAGTACTGGATGCATTTTGATGAAACTTTATACTTGTATAGAATACACATCAGAATAACACATAGACAACTTTTATCCCGGAAAATATAAGTTTTCACGCGAACGGAGTCGTGGACAAGAGCTAATAAAACACTTAAGGATTTCACATATTTTAATTTTTAAGGATATATTTAAGTATTATTTTTGGCTTGCAAAGGCAGAGGGCCCTCTTGATGGTAAGCAGTTACCATTGGCCGTGGATAGTACAGTCAAGCCCAGTGGTTTGCCTATACTATCCATGACAGACAGTTCTCTATCATGGTTAAAAAAGAAATGAGGATTGGTTAGTTAAGGGTTGGGAGACTGGTGTCCGCCTCTTAGAATCTCAATTACCGCACAAAACAGCTATATGTAGTCTATGAGGTGGTGGTAACAGTGCAGTCTGGTGTTGATGATATTATATGATATTAATAATAATTCAACAATCACATAGTCCTGAACTCCTGGCCCCACTGGGTTGGACCTGTACCGTAAATATCAGATCTACGACGACTTACGGTCCCATAACACTCAAACCTGAAACAATTTCTGTAGGTCAACATTTGTCTTGATGGTGTAATCGAACCCACGGCTTCTCGTTGGCCACAGAGTAACAAATAATAAATAAATACACCCAACAGTCACACATCTAGTCCTGAACCCACACTATGTATAACCTGTATCGTGGGTATCAAAAACTATGAGAGACTTTCGGTCTCACAACACCTAGACTTGAAAGAAATATCTGCGGGCCACACAAACATTTGTCTCAATGCGGGAATCGAACCCGCGGCCTCGCTTCACAGCCGGCTACACGCCCGCTGCGCCACGGAGGCTGTCAACTATTTGTATATAGGTGCTATATATGTATACCGTTCTTCGCCAGGTGACGGACATGATGGTGGCGAACTCTTCGAACCTGATCATCACGGTGCGGCCCGCCAACCAGCGCGCCGGGCCCGCGCCCCCCGGCGCCGCCCCCGAGACCCTCGAGCGCACCTCGCAACCCTCCAGCGAACACGACGAGGACAGGTATGAAACAACAGTAGCCCGACCACGAAAAACTAATGTAAATGTAAATGTATTCGAGTTCGCTGCGCACTGATGACGTTTGGTTAATATTTCATACACATTTCATAGACGCGCATCGAGTTCGAATACATTTACGGTTGTCAGAAATTTTCCTGCTCAGACCGCAGTTTTTAATGAAAAGTAACCAAAGCTCTTACAATGCTTACATAAAAAATGGTACATTAATTTTTCAGTATATTCTTGTTTTTATTTTTTTTAAAAGAAAAATAATACAGTAAAAAAAAATACTATTGACGTAATCAAATTCCACCATCCAAGGGGGGCCATCCCCCATGTCATAAAAAAACATGTGTGCAATTCACACGTGGTAGAAGTGACACCTTCAAAAATTTTACCTTCACGATAATGAGACGAATGTAAAATTTCAAGAGGATAATTGCAGGTTTTAGTAATGATCATAGTGATACAAAGTTTGATAATTATTTTACATTTTATTCGTATATTTCGTTCGTATATATTACATACATTTTATTATAAAAATGATGAAAAAACTGCAAACGTATAATACGTACACATATACAAAACACCACGGTTGTGTGATGCCTTTTCCTAAGCTTTGTACTACGCATGCGCGCACAAATGCTTCCTATCTCATTTTCTCCCACGTAAAATCTTATAGATTTATGTGTCTGTCTCTTTTACTGTCGCTTTTATGTTTCATCGACTTTCAAATCACAACGATGCTAAAGAAAAGCCTCCCGTCACCCCGTAGTGCTAAGGTAATACTTAAATGGCCCCCATGCACACACACAGCCTGTGCCAACATCGGGTATTGAAATCAATTACATAGTTATACCTAAGTTATAATGATATTTTTTTCCAGATACGATCAAGACGAACAAGACGAAATAGTGGACCTCACGGCAGTCACATTAGAGGAACATGCCGACCCGCCCCCCTTCCCTATCCCATCAAAGGACGACGGGCAAGTGTTACACCTCTAGTACATTCTAGAGCGGTACCGCCGCGCCACACAACGGCCTGTATCACGTAGGATTAAGACCCATCACATGTTATAAGTTTCCCAGTATGGGAATTTGAGACATATATCTGGGAAGATATCGTATTATAGAAATTTTATAAAGAAATCACTGAATTAGAACTTATAGGATATCCTATTTTGCAGTCCTCAAACTAAAATGCCGTTAAGTCAACTAATTTAGAAAAGTCCCCAAAAAACGTGGAAAATATAGTCCCTTGAGATTTCATAGCCTTTTGGTTATTTTATCTTAAAGTCAACAAGTTATTAAGTCTATTAAATATAAAAGCCACTGTCTAAAAAACCTCTAAGGATAATAATGTTCCACGTTTTTGGAGACATCTGAAAATTAGTTTTATTCACTTAACTGCATTTTAGCTTGACGACGGCAGTATTATGATATATTTATGGGATCAGTAGAACTTATCGGAAATATTCTATTATAAGAGTTTGTGCGATCATTAAATTGAGAGCAAATAGACTCCGTCACGACAGCGTCCTATGAAAGAACGATGATCTAGTAATACACCTATAGTATATCTTAAGCGGTACCGTCGCTCTCACAGTGGCCTTTATCACGTAGGATTGAGAACTGCCTGCTATAAGTTTCCCAGAATGGTACTTCAAGACAAATGCGTAATATAATTTTTATAAAAAAAAAACTGAAATAAATCTTAGAGGAATTCTTATTATATTTTTTTATGGGATCATCATTACATTGAGAGCAGACAGACTTCCGTATTTAGTGTCCTATGAAAGAACTATGGTCTAATAATACATCTATAGTATATCCTAAAAGGGTACCGTCGCCCGCACAACGGCCTTTATCATGTAAGATTAAGACCCATCACATGCTATAAGTTTCCCAGTATGGGAATTTAAGATGTATCTAATGATATCCTACTATATAAATTTTATAAAAAAAAAACACTGAATTACAACTTATCGTATTGGGATTTTGGGATCATTAATTTGGGAGCACACAGATTCTCCGTATTTACAGTCCTATGAAAGAACCATAGTCTAGTAACACACCTCTAGTATATCTTAAGACGATACCGGCGCCGATAAATAGCCTTTATCACGTAGGATTGAGAACTATTGCATGCTATAATTTTCCCAGTATGGGAACATCTAATATCCGATCATGGGAATATAAAACTTAACATCTCAACTCATCAACACCGGCAAGCGTTAAGCTCTAGTATAGCCTAGGGAAGTACCACCGCACCGCATAGTATATCACATAGGAGTAAGAACTATCGCTTGCTATAACTTCCCCATTATGGGAATTTGAGACAAAACACTTTTATGATATCTTACTGGAATTGTGTAAGGAAAATAACTGAAACTTCTGAGATCATCAAATAACGATGTTAAATTAAAATTAATAATGAAAATCTATATTAGTGATGGGATAAAACCAAACGAGGAATCCCTCGCTACACGGACTCGATTTACGCGTTTATGGTGGTTGTGTAAGGAAACAATTTTGAATAATTCCTTTATGAGAATTCCAATTATTATGAATAATTCCTTTATAAGAATTCCAATGATTATATATCAGCCCCTGACTCGGAATTTACGGCCCCTGCAGATAATGCAGAAATATTAAGTGTATGAATTGAAAATCGATCAATTGATCGTATGTAGGTCTTTAATAGATAATATTTTTTTGTATTTTACAATTACAAGCCCCTTTATTTTATTTGGGTACTATTTTCGGACATTTGGCTATTTGAGCGATTAATATAAGGGGTCTTAGGGGTCAAAAATTTAGGATGGTTTAATAATGTTTGAAAATACTCTATATTGCATTCCATTATAAGAAATCATGTTAGTGAAGTATTTATCTCTTAAAATACATAATAATATTTATTTTTTACATATTAATTTCACAGTTTGAAAGTATTTTTTCTTTATGTACTTAAACCATATAGTTACTAAAACTACGCATTATATTAGTATTATAAAAATGTATTATTTGCTATTAAAAACAATAATTAAAACTATTACATTCCAGAGGGTGTTCTAAAAATATTTATGTTGTGAATTCATATAGTTTTACACCTATGTTAACATTCACTAAATCAGTACCTTATTAATGAAACATCCTGTATACAAGCTTAATTAACATGAAATGCATCAGCGACAATGTGAATTATTTTATAAGTGTAGTTATTTTCATTTTTTTGTCGAATTTACTTTTTATGCTTTTGAAACAATGCATTCCATTTCACAGTATTTGTTTAGCGATTTGTTTTTTTTCGTGATACAATAAGATATGTCGCTTCCTTGGTCTAGTGGCATCGTATAGGGGCTGTAGACCGTGAGGTCCTGGGTTCGATTCCCAGGCCGGACGAGGTGATTTTCTAACACTAATTTCCCGGGACTGAACCCCCAAAGGGGGTTGACGTCAGGCAGGTAGCCGGTCGTTAAAACTAAGCCACATACTTTCCGTAACATGCATGAAAAAGTGTGTTGTGCTGACCCCACATTAAGGTGGGGTAAAGGGAGGTAGAAGGAAAGATACAATAAGATAATATGTCTTTGATCGATTATGTACATTATCTATTCAATTACAGTTAGTCGTTTAATCACAAGATTTAGACAGAATGATCCAATTAGAGTCAATTAACCCCCATCAAACAGCGGTATGTAAAAAAAATGTGATAAGTTCGTATTTAATCTGTGGTTTGATTATTATTTTGCTATCTATAAAAATTAAGACCAATCTACCATCTTTGTTTATAAAATTGCGTTATTTAATAAATGATTCAGTTTTAAGTGTAATAACTAATGAATGATTTAAAGTGGTAGGTAATTATCTTTGTAGGATTTCTCTCAAATATTGGTTGTATAAAACTTATACCGGGTGTTTCATAAAGTTGGTACCAATAATAATTCCACATACAGGAGCAAGATTTAAAGCGCAGTGGTAAAAATAAAAATTGAACATAATTTTTAAATAAATTATTAAGCATGGGGATTTTAAAATCGAAATGCGACCTGTAAATCGTCACAAATAGCATGGACATGGCTTTGTGTATGCTAAAAATTATTAATTACCCCATAATAATATTAGCACTGTAATATTACTGTCCCACTGCTGGGCACGGGCCTCCTCTACTAATGAGAGGGGTTAGGCCATAGTCTACCACGCTGGCCTAATGCGGGTTGGTAGACTTCACATACCTTCGAAATTCCTGTGAAGAAATTCTCAGGTATGCAGGTTTCCTCTCATTGTTTTCCTTCACCGTTATAGCAAGCGATATTTCACAATGAAAATACACTTAACATAGAAAGTCAGAGGTGTATGCTCCATTTTGGGGTTGGTCTCGAACCTCAGACACTTGTCTCACCAGATTCCCAACTGAGCTATCGCTGCTATACAGCTAATTACCCCCATAGGTGGTTTGCAAATGTACTGGAGCTGACCCAATGAGCCAGAAATATTTTTTTCGTCACAAATTCAAGTTGCCATTGTTCAAAAACTATGAGCCTTATGAAATTTTAAACTTTACCGCTAGATTGCTAGCCATCCTCTCTTCAAGTGATATTATTATTGATACCAACTTTATGAAACACCCTTTATATCAATCTATGTATAATAGTGTACTTCCTAAGTAAGGTGCTATTAAAAATTACGAAAATATCCTATGTAAGTTCCATTTTGCGATATTATTTTTGGTACAAAATCATGATTTTATATAGATTAAAAACCGAAATAGATAATTTAATGCCTCATCAATGCTAAATTGCATATATGTCGTGGTGGTATTGCGTACACGGTACGACTATCGTCCCGAGGTCTCCGATTCGATCCCCGGCGAGGGCAAGGTGATATTGGGTTTATAATTCAGTATCAGCCCGAAGTCTGGAATTTGTGACCGATGTGGCAATAGGCTGGCCCTCTATCAAATCTGGGACAGAAATTAGTTCGGCGTAATGTAATATAGGGGTAATTCTAGTTCGCTAGTTCAGCCAACTGAAAAATCGATTAATTGATCGAAAAAAAAATTAAACATTAATTTTTCTTCGCATTTTTTAATATCAAAAATCTACGGGCTGTCATTAAAATATGGTACAATTTTTAACCCTTGGATTTATTTATGATAAAATAAAATATTGTCTATGGCTTATATGAGACTAACTTTTTTTATCCTGTAGTATTGTTTATCTATACCTATGCGGCCTATACAATATACATTATATTTAATTGCATGTTCAATTACTTAGTGCCTTGTATATTATAGTTTGAGCATAGGATAACACAAGACCAATAAACGAACGCTCGTTGGTGACAGTATTTGTAGGCTGTGGACTAAATTTAAATCCAAGTTCGGACAATGGAACTTTTCTACAAAACTCAACTCTATTTGCATATTATATTAAAACCATAATAATATATTCCAGGGAGATTGAGAGTAGACAGGTGGTCGGTAACAAAAACTAAACCTACTTAAAAATTTTACTGTAATATGCTTAAAAATTCGTTCGCGGACCCCATATTAAGTGGAATAAGGACAAATAATAATCACAAGTTTAAAAACTCAACTGACCGACTTCCAATTTACCGATCGTGACCAAATTTATATGGGATCACCCTTGAAAGAAGCTCTATCGAACACAAAAAGAATTTTGAAAATCGGTCCACATTTGGCGGAGATATCGAGTAGCATACATTAAAAAATACAGACGAATTGAGGACCTCCTCCTTTTGTGGAAGTCGGTCGAAACAAGTGGAAAGTAGTTAGAAAATGGCCTCGTTTAAAAGGTTCTAACTTCACTGAACACTACGGTCCTTACTTATAAAAACATTTTCGCTTATCTTTTTGCTAAGAATAGCCTGTCACTTTTTTCCTTGCGTTACATGGTTTAAAAGTGAAAAGGACAACCTATGGTTAAAGATAAGCAGCGCTTAATCATTTTTATAAGTAAGGCTCAATTGCACCACTATTATTAACCTAGAGTTAGTCCTAACCGCAAGTTAAGTTACATGTCATTCATACATTTTCTGTCAATTTAGCTTGCAGTTAGGACTAACTCTAGGTTAATAATAGTGGGGCAATTGAGCATAAGTGGCTACATTTGTAACATACTGCAATATCCTACGGCAGTACTAAAACATAAATTTTAATAAAAATTATGATAATTATTTTTATCAAATCGTTAACCAATAATCACAAGTTTAAAAACTTAACAGACCGACTTCATATCCGATCGTGACCAAATTTATATGGGCCACCCTTGAAATAAGCTGTATCGAACACAAAAATAATCTTGAAAATTGGCCCATATTTGGAGGAGATATCGCATAACATACATAAAAAACAGACGAATTCAGGACCTCCTCCTTTTTTGAAGTCGTTAAAAAAATACAGACGAATTGAAGAGCTTGTCGTTTTTTGAAGGCTTTTTTTTTATGGTATGGCGTAGCAAACGAGCAGAAGGGCCACCTGATGGTAAGCGGTCACCTTCGCCCATGAACATCCACGATACCAGAGGAATCGTCGATGCGTTGCCGGCCTTTTTGTCTGTCGAAAATAGTACTTAAGGTACTAAAGATATCTAGAATATCTGATTTCGTATCCACATATCAAAAAAGACCAATATTTTAGACCCTTGTCAATTATTTGAAACCTATTTTTGTATTTATAATTGATATATTTGGTGTTTTTCATGATATTAGTATTCTTTAAAGACTACCTCATAGGGCAAAGTGATATTGGATTTTTCCATATCAGCCCGGAGTCTGGAATTTGTGCCCGATATGGCGATAGGCTCGCCCCCTATCACATCTGGGGCGAAACTAAGCTCGGCGAAATGTGGGTGTTCTAGTGCACTAGTGCACCTGTGCGCCTGTGCCTACTCCTTCGAGGATACAGGCATAAGCTTACGAGCTTATGTATGTGCTTTTAAAAGTAATATTTACTTTACCGACATTTCTGGCCCCTAAAACAGCCCCTACGAAGGGCCAAAAATGTCATATCACTGAAAACTACGTAGACATTACCGAAATGTCATTTATTATATTTTAAGCTGTTTAATATGATATTCACGAATTTTTGTTCGGAATTTATAAGTACTTAAAGGACATTATATTAATGTAGTTATAGCTGTAATATGTTATTTGTAATATAATAAATCCTGCCCATTATGTTAATTATTATATATCATATTCTGGCTATATTTGTGTCGTCTCCTGGTCTAGTGGGGGCTGTGGACCGGGAGGTCGTGGGTTCGATTCCCAGGTCGGGCAAAGTAATTTTCAAATTTATTTTGCCCGGGACTGCATCCCTCATAGGGGGTTGACGTCAGGCAGGCAGCCGATCGTAAAAACTTGCCAAATAATTTCTGCAACATACTTGAAAAGGTGTGTTGCGCCGACCCCACATTAAGGTGGGATAAGGGAGGTAGAAATATTCTGGCTATATTTGTCTGGGATCGAACCCACGAACTCGCGTTCCACAAACTTTCGCGCCTGCGCCTCGGAGGCTGTTTACATACTTTTATCTGAATTAAATTCAATATCAAAACTCCAATCCCGCATAAAAATCTGTAAATTACTAGCATTGTCGACAAAATGCCTGCTCGGTGACGTGGTTGTATTTCGGTACGTCTACCGTCCTTAGGTCTCGGGTTCGACTCCAGGGTCGGGCAAAGTGATATTGGATTTTTCCATATGAGCTCGGAGTCTGGAATTTCTGCCCGATATGGCGATAGGCTCGCTCATGATACTTATTAAAACAGTTTAGCTGAGCAAATGGCTAAGAATAGGCTGTCACTTTTCCCTTTTTCTTATAGTAGAGATTGGCAAACGAGTAGATGGGTCACCTGATGGTAAGTGATCTCCACCGCCCATAGACACCCAAGACACAAAAAGAATCATGGGTGAGTTGCCAACCTAAAAGAAGGGAATGGTATTGGAGGGAAGGAGATTGGGAAAGGGAGTGGGGAAATGGGCCACCGGAAATCTCACTCACCGAACGAAACACGACAGCAAGCTGCCACTTTAAGTCGGTTTTCTGTGAGACAGTGGTATCTAACCGATCGAGCTGACCCATTCGTGCTATAGACGTTACTGTCTACAGCTTGGCTCTACCACTCTTAAGTTCCCTTGTGTCTCATCGTTTGAAAATAAAAGGGATAGGCTATTCTTAGCCATTTGCTCAGCTAAACTGTTTTATAAGTAAGGCCCATAATTTATAAAATGGACATAGCTAACTGTTACCTGTGTGATAAATGTCTTTAAAAATATAAATTTCATTCCAAATATTTATACTCTAAAATGTGGTTACTTTATAAAAAATAAATCTTTAAATGCTCAACGGAAAATGTGTTGCCAGTTTAGAAATAATTTCATAGTGCCTAAACTAGGAGTAGAGTTCAAGACGTTTGTTAAATGTCCAAAAAATTTAGACAAAATGTTATATTTAGATGTTATTGTATGATATTTTAATGTTTGTAAATTTTAATTATAAAACATTCATCAAATAAGTGACTATACTTATCGACGCGAAATTGAGAAATTACTATCAAGGATTGAAATAAAACTATTTTTACGGATTCTATCACGATTTGTTTTAATTTTTATGCCCGACGTTTCGAAGACTTTGCAGTCTTCGTGGTCACGGGTCGGACTGATAGAATCGGTCGGTGATAGAATCCGTAAAAAACGTTTTATTCGCGTAAACTTAAGAAAATCAGTACTATCAAGGACCACATTTTTTTTCATTGTGATTAAACCTCATTACATGGGACCCTTGGCGGTAACACAAAAAAAAAACTTTAAAAAATCGTTCCACATTTTCCCAAGGTATTGAGTAAGACAAAAAAAATTACCCTCCTTCCGAGACGGTCGGATAAAATTACAAACTAGTTGAAAATCTCTTTGAAGTCGGAAGGGACGAACTAGTTGGGGTATGTTAGTGTAATAAAAAAGTAAAAGAGACCACTCGAATCGAAACGATGCGATTGATGCAAGTTCAAACGTGACGCTAAGTATGGTCACTTCAGAAATAGATTAGAATACTATATGGTAGGGGAGACCGTGGTACACCGACCTTCACTCATCTAAGAACCAGACTTTATCAAGATCATTTATTTACAAACACGCCTATAATAGCTTGCCTATCGAAATGTGTTCATAACTATTTAGAATTTTTTTTTCATATATTTTTTATATATTTTTATTAATATTTATATATTTTTTTCCTCATAGGGGGTTGACGTCAGGCAGGAGGCCGGTCGTAAAAACTAAGCCAAATCCTTTTTGCAACATGCTTAAAAAAGTGTGTTGCGCCGACCCCACATTAAGGTGGGATAAGGGCAGGTAGAAAGATATTTTTTTTTTCATAACCTTACTCTTTTGATAACTGATAAAAAATAATTTTAAATAGTACTTTTTAACATAGAGAATATGTCTTAGTATGTTTGCCTTCTTATTTTTTATGGCTACTTGCCAAGTAGGTATGAACATGTATGTCAATAGAAGTAACTACACCGATCTGATAACCAATAAATTTTGGTATCATAAGAAAGATAATTGAATTACAATATCAGTCGTATAGGCTTGCTTGCAAAAAATCGTTATGAAAAAATTAATATCCATGAACACTTTTCGCTAGCTATTATAGGAGTGTCTATAAATAATTTATATTTGATAAAAAAAAAAATGTCTGGTTATCAGGTGAGTGAAGGTCGATGTACCACGGTCTCTTAGACCAATATGTTGAAGCATTCCATTTTTTATTAAGAAAAGTAGCCACGCATTCCATTATAATATTCTTAAGGACTGATTTAAAGGTCAATTTAGACTATGCTGTTTAACATTCTAGTACACGCGAACTTAATTATATGTCTTATACAAGCGTATGCTATTTTAAAACAATTGAATGAATTAATTATTCTTTTTTCAAGAATTGCGCTAAAATACTTTACCAGAAACCATGTATTTTCTACTTTAAAATAAAATTAAAGCCAGAATTTATTTTGTGAGCATAGTATCTATTATGAATTATATACTTATGAATGCTTAAAGAATAAAGTCAGCTTTAAAATTCCTTTTTTTTTTCTTCTAAAGGATATTTAAATGTCCATTGCAGTGTTGTTATATAGCATCGATATGTCAAATTAAGTGAATACATATTGTACTGTCAAATGATCAGTCGTCGTGCCTTAGCCCTTATTATATATAGGTTCATTATAAGTCCTGTAAAATATACTTATGTTTATATTTATGTTATTCTTTCCACACTATTAGTTAGCATTTTCGTTAGAAAGGACGCAAATATTCTCAATTATAAATAAATATACAAGTGTTTATCAAAAAATTTAATCAAAATTAGTATGTTTATTTGCTCGCGTTGTCACGCGTCGTTTAAATGCACCATAATATTGATATTTGTATTTTATTTCAATGTTTTCAAAACGATATTCAATTGGACAAAGACTGAAGAAAAAAATTGAGGACCCGGCATAACTACGAAAAATACGTGTTTACTATGAAGCTGGTTTCGCCATTTTAGTTTCGTGTTCTATTTACATGTAAGTTGTCACCGTATCATTAGAATTTAATAACGTATAAACTTATTGATACTTATTGATTACGGTGTTTTATTTACAATAATACTAACTACGGAATATGAAGATGCCAACAGTTATATTTCATGGGTATTCCTTTCGCAGTCGCCATTCTTGTTTCGTCCCATACATTAAGAATGCTTCATTTTTCGAAGTTATGTCTTGTCCTCTACTTTCTTTTGTCTAAGGTTTATTATTAATGTCAATATTTATCAGAGACATTTAATAGTACAGTAAGTAATATTAAATCTCTTTGATATTTGTGTTTATTCATATTTGAAATCAAAGGATATTTATTTAAGGTCCTTTTTGTATTAACAAAGGGACTATCATAGTTAAACATACTCCCCATGAAGTTAGGTCTCAAATATATGTGAAAATGTAATACATAAAGAATTTGAAAATCATGTATCGATTAGTTAGTTTTAAGAGTTTATTTACCTTTAATAAGTTAGTTTTGTCAACGTTTATTATGAATTATATATTTAATTTGATTTACCTTGTTTTATTTTGAAAGTGTATCCGGCTCGAAGGACCACCAACAATAGACAATATTTACCTACCATAAAGAAGAAGACAATAATTAGATTTTTCTGCTAGAAGTTTCTGCTATTAAAGAGGTAGAAAGATTTATAATTATCTATCTTATTACAAACTTTCCTGAACTCGAAATCGAAATGTAACCTATACAGTATTGAAGACAAAAACCTCTCACTAAACCAAAGCGGTGAACCACGAAAATAAAAATAGACAAATTTACTAGACGCCACATATTACAGTCTGCTTTAAAACCTTATAGGTATACACTGGAAACTGCTCTCCAGACCTGTATGCCAGATTCCAGAAATGGCTGGCTTAGAATTGATTTTCCTAAATTCTAATACCTTTTAAGTTATAAATTGTTTACAGCACGAATGGGCCGGTTCGACCGGTTTGATACCATTGTCTCACAGAAAACCGACGTAAATTGGCACCTCGCTGACGCGTTTCGATCGGTGAGAGAATTCCGGTGCCCCTTTTTCCAATCACTGTTCCCCCTTTTTAGGTTGGCAACGTACCCATGATTCTTTTTGTGTCTTGGATGTCTGTGGGACCCACTTGCTCGTTTAAATGAAACCCTTGAGTGTGTTTCGGCATTTCTTCTCAGGGATAGCCACGAAATGCCGACGCCATTATTACTTTATCAATATCTTAAAATCAATATATACTCGTAATTGACATGTGAAAGTGGTATAAAATATCCTATTTGCAGAATAAATGATTTGAATTTAAGAGCTGCTATATAAAAAAAAAACTACGACTAAACAGCGATTATACATATGTATCTCATATTTTCGTAGCCTGCGTGGCGTCTGTGTGCTTATTGGTCTGTGACCCGAAATGATCTATTTGTAATGAAATACTGTGCCAAGTTTTACATTCCATGTCTCAAGAGGTGATGAAAAGGTGTTATTGTACTACGGTCACTGACCGTTATTTGTGACATTATGAACTATTTCATATTTTTAGCAAAAGTGATTGCACTGTGAGACTTTCACCTTTACTTTTGTGTTAAAAATATAGTCATTCGTGTAAATATCCAAAAGTTTTTTTTATTTTTATCCACATTTACCTAGAACTTCATCCCGACGTCCCTTGTCATCACGTGAGGGCAGGAAAAAGGGCGTTAAAACATCGCATTGTAAATGGACCGTATTTGCAGAAGTGAGCCAACCCACAAAATACATACATAAGCTCACGCCTGTATCCCCGAAGGGGTAGGCAGAGTCGCACTAGCCAACTAGTACACAAAATTTCGGCGAGCTTAGTTCCGTCCCAGATGTGATAGGGGGCGAGCCTATCGCCATATCGGGCACAAATTCCAGACTCCGGGCTGATATGGAAAAATCCAATATCACTTTGCCCGACCCAGGATCGAACCCGAAACCTCAAGACAGTAGTCGTATCGAAATACAACCACGCCACCGAGGTAGTCCACAAAAATAATAAAAGAAAAATATACATCAATAATAGTATATTAATGGTTTAAACCATGTTGACATCAATAAAAAAAAATATTTTTGTGGGTTAGTTCATTTCTGCACAACACGGTCCAAATGTATAGGTATGTGCTGTGTCGATTGCCTCGGTGGCGTGGTTGTATTTCGGTAAGACTGCCGTCCTGAGGACTCGGGATTCGACCCCTGATCGGGCAAAGCGACATTGGATTTTTCCATATCAGCCCGAAGTCTGGAATTTGTGCCCGATATGGCGATAGGCTCGCCCCCTATCAAATCTGGAACGGAAATAAGCTCGGCGAAAAGTGAGTGTTCTAGTTCACCTGTACCTGCCTCCTCGGGGATACGGCCGTGAGACTATGTAGGTATGTACATACATATGAATTATTGAATAAAGTTATGTAAAAAAAAAACAAATTGAATGTTTACTCGCTGAGATACCTACTGAAATCAAAATATTTGGATTTAAAGAAAACTTGATCTTGCTTTAATTATTATGATCGACAGCTTCCATGGGGGTTGAGTAGCCGACGATTAAGCGAGAGGCCGTAGGTTTGATTCCCGCACAAAAATGTGTAAGAACTAAGACCCACAAATATTTATTTCGGATCTGGATGCTGTGTAAACGTAAGCCTCTTATGGTTTTGTTTGTACTAACTGGGTTGTGACTTTGTGACCACCCTACACAAGAAATCGCGGGAAAAAATTGTACTCAGGTAATTTGCCTATTCTAAATTCAAAACACGGAACCGAGCACCACCTTGAAAGCAAAAATAAACACTACATACATACAATAAATTCTATAATCCCTAAACATAAATCTGTTACAAGTTTATCATGGTCCAAAAAGCGCGTTCTAAATCTGAACGCACGTGCGACAGGTGATGGCCGATTATATAAAATAGGCTAATTTGTACCCTAAGATTGAGTAATAAGTTTCTGTTTCCCTTACAGGTAAAGGGTTAGATAATCGCTATATAAAAAAGTGTTTGTTTTGTTTTATAAATTATCGCTTTGTGATCATCTTTGCCTGCCCTTACTCCACTTCAACGTGGAGTCGGTGCAATACACCTTTATGAATGTTGCAGGAAGGATTCGGCTAATTACGACAGACAGACTTCTTGACGTCAATCCTCTCGTTATAAATATTTCGTTATGTTTCAAATGAACCCGCAATATGAATAATAGCTTATTTACTATCATTTAGGTGTTTGACAGCTCGCGTGGGCATCGCGCCCTTAATCGGGTGTTCGTCACAGTGACACTTTTGGTTTCGTTATAGACAGTCGGAAAAATCTTTATAAGGTAAAAAACATGGTAAAAACTAATCAAGCTTTTAGTTATTTGGTATTCTTCAAACCAGGCTTACGAAATACTGAGAGCTATAATTTTTAGACTGAGGAGCTATTTTTCATAGCAGTAAATGAGGTCGAATCAAGGACGATTCAATTAAAACCTGTACCCAAAGAATTTAAACTAATCTAAGAGGTGTACCTATGTTCTCTTTTCTGTGCCTAGTTTAAATATTTAAAAAAAATATAATGAAGACTACTATTAATAAAATGAACTGAAAGTGATAATTTTCCCGGAATAATTTGAATCATGTTTCTTAAATATACAAGGTCAAGACAATGTTTTGGCACATAAAGTTCATAAAATGTTTGATGCGCAAATTAATGGCCCGTAACATCTTGTGATTTAATAATATAGTACCACGCTTTATTTTCGTCGCCGCATTATGTATGCATAGCGTCATTGTGACGCGATAACATTGCATCAGTTACTAAATTATAATGTACGCGAATAAATTTATTTTTTATCCGTCAACGATATTTAATCATTCTGCCTTGTAAAAACCTAAAGCTTTCTTCCACCGCAATAAATTTTACTTTTCCGCAATTGTTGAAAATATCAGCACGTGTAAAGTTTGTAAACGCTTGGATTTCCAGAAATAAATATTACGCTCTTTCCAGCGGCCATCGTTTGTGTGCCAAACATTTCCCGCCCTTACAACGGTCAGTTAACACGCAAAATCGGGCGAAGCTGAACGTTATAACTGTCAAATCGAATACTAATTCAAAAAGTGTTTGTAGTTTTTTAATTTATTGTGGCAGTGAAAGAATAAACGTACAGCCATGGAAGACGAGGAATACCGCCACATCGTAACGCGGATGGAAGAAATCACAGAACAAGAGGACAGACATTTAGCTGGCGCTAGAAAAGAGATACGAAATGATTTAACTGTGATAATACCCGAAAACCCATTCCCAGATATAGAAGTTGATGCTTATCCGCCACTAAAATTTTCCTGGGTTATACCCAAAAAATTGGCAGCGATGGCGTTCCCTAGGAATAAGGAGAATTTAAAGTTTTTAGTGAATCAAGGTATCACACACCTGGTATCACTGACGGCAGGGAAAAAACCACCAGTTGAAGATGTAGCTAGGCTTAGATGGACAGAAGTGCCCGTAGAAGAGTTCGAAGTTCCGAATATAGAGCAAATTAAGAAATTTATTGACGTGTGTAAACGAGCAGATAAAAATGGAGAGGTAAGATGTAAAATATTCTATTGTGTAAGCTCACACATCTATCCGCGAAAGGTTAGATAGAATAGATAGAAAGATAGATAGGAAGGTTAGATAGTTAGGTAGGTACATCATAGAAAGATATGGACTTAAAAAGTGCGTTAATGTTGCCATAGAATCGAGAACTTGTCATTTAGTAATTTTTAACGTGACATTAGTACACTTTTTAACTCAATTTCAGTGTAATTTTAAGTCACTAAGTGAAATCGAATGGAGTGTCAACAGCCAGCCCCCTGATTCAAATTCGACAAGGCCTAGACAGTGTATGTAACGTGATTTTTCGAATCAATGTTTTTAATAGTGGGCGAATCAAACCAGTTAACTTTCATTTCTCAGCTGCCTACTCAATTAGAATTTAATTGTAGTTAGAGATGTAAAAGTTGCCTTAATGTGAGGTGTGAATTTCTAAACTCCGGGAATCTATAAAGTCATTTATCTTAATCTCGAGAAGATGTACCAGACGGAAGCCGCTTGCAAAGCCAAAAGCTAATGTCAATTAAAGGTTTACAATTTTCGTACAGCTGTAGTAGTTTAGGGCGTAGGCGGTTGAGACACGGGAAATTGCGGTTTCAGATCCCAAATCAGATTCCCTGCGGAATTATCTTGTGCGGGATACTGAAGTGCCTAAACCCCGTAATGAAACCTGAAACAGTCGCTACCAAACGGGCAAAAATAAAACAAATTATCTTCAAAACATGGCAGATATAAAAAGTTAAACCTACTGTACGAAAAACTATCATAAGCTGTATGGTATTAATACCTTATTCCAAATTCCTCCAATTCAAAAATCCAATCATAAACAAGAACCATAAGTTATAAAATTCCTCACAAAATGTATTACATATATACATTAGATTAGAGGTTTCGTATTTCCAAATGCAACTGAAATATGGGAATAACTTAATAAGGAGTACGTACTTCAAACGAAATAACTCGAAATTTATTTATTTAGCGGACGAGTAGCCGGCTGTGAAACGAGAGGCTGCGGGTTCGATCCCCGCACCAAGACATATGTTTGTGTGGCCCACAGATATTTGTATTGGGTCTGGGTGTTGTGAAACTGAAAGTCTCTCGTAGTTCCTTATACCCACGACGCCACGCAAGACTCGTATTTATGTGTGGTCAGGACTATGTGTGTGACTGTTGGGTGTTATTTATTTATTACTTTTTATAGAGCATTTATAACAGAACAGCGATAGCTCAGTTGGTAGTCGTATGGACTGCCGAGACGAGTTTCGGAGGTTCGGGACCAACCCCAATAGAGCATACACCTCTGACTTTTCCCTGTTAAGTGTATTTTCATTGTGAATTATCGCTTGTTATAACGGTGAAGGAAAACATTGTGAGGAAACCTGCATACCCGAGATTTCTTTCCCAGAATTTCAAAGGTATGTGAAGTCTACCAACCCGCATTAGGCCAGCGTGGTAGACTAAGGCCTAACCCCTCCCATTAGTAGAAGAGGCCCGTGCCCAGCAGTGGAACCGTGTTATTATTATGTGAATTATCTTAACTAGGTGATGGCCATCCACTGCCGGCAAGGCCGCAGCCGCTCGGGCGTGATGCTGGCGTGCTACTTGGTGCACTTCCACAGATTCCTGCCGGACCAGGCCATGAACGTCATCAGGATGATCAGACCAGGTAAGGAATCTTACGTCCTTGAACACACATGGGGTAGGAGAGGCGATGTAGCTCACATTGCGCCGAGCTCATTTCCGTCCCAGATGTGATAGGGGGCGAGCCTATCGTCATTTCAGACCCAAATTCCAAACTCCAGACTGACCAGAAATTGTAAATGTTATTTTATACCGTTTCTTTTTTTTTATAGCAGAGATTGGCAAACGAGCAGATGGGTCACCTGATGGTAAGTGATCTCCACCGCCCATAGACACCCAAGACACAAAAAGAATCATAGGTGCGTTGCCAACCTAAAAGGAGGGAATGGAAGGGGAGGAAACAGGGATTGGGAAAGGAAGTGGGGAAATGGGCCACCGGAAATCTCACTCACCGAACGAAACGCGACAGCAAGCTGCCACTTTACGTTGGTTTTCTGTGAGACAGTGGTATCAAACCGGTCAGGCCGGCCCATTCGTGCCATAGACGTTACTATCTACAGCGTGGCTCTACCACTCAAAAAATACAATAAACACAAAGAGATTTAACAGTAGGTACACTTACTATATTTGAACTAAACTACTATCTTTGACAGTCTCCGTAGCGCAGTGGGCGAGTAGCCTGCTGTGAAGCGAGAGGGCGCGGGTTCGATACCCGCACCGATACAAATGTTTGTGTGGGCCACAGATATTTGTTTCGGGTCTGGGTGTTGTGAGACCGAGAGTCTCTTGTAGTTCCTGATACCCACGACACAATACTAGTATCTTAGTGTGGGGTCAGGACTATGTGTGTGACTGTTGAGTGTTATTTAATTTAATTTAATCAATATAATATACAAACGCGCCTGTACAAAAGTGCCCTACACACGCCATTACGTATCGGCAATATCAATATAATATACCCTAGATGCACAGTTCTTTGCAAAAATCCTCCTAAAAAGTGGTCTCAGGAATAAAATAAACAACAAGATCACAAGTTCTAATTAAATCAACACAAATATAACCCTATGCACGTGTTATAAAGTAGCTTTTTAAACGAAATTATCAAGCATTCTTAAATTTGAATTTTGAAATTTAGAATTCTGTTGGCGTCCGACTGTAGGGAAAAGAAGTGCTTAGGCACTCCTTTGCTGTCCCATTTTCCGAGCGTCAACTGTGCATCTAGGTAAATAATATATAGATGATAGGCAACCGAAAAAACCTTGCTTTTCTTTCAATGTTCCTAGCATGTCCATCTTTTTTTTACGTCCGTCTTTATTTGCGTCTGGTACTCATCATTATTAAACTTGGAATAAAACTATTTTTACGGATTCTATCACGATTTGGTTTTAATTTTTATGCCTGACGTTTCGAAAGCTTTGCAGCCTTCGTGGACACGTGTCAGAGTCTGATTCCAATGAATAACATTCACGTAAACCTAAGAAATCATGTTCAGTACTCTTTATTTTTAAAGATTATTTTTACATTTTTAAATATATGCTATAAAAAAATACATTTAAAAATATAAAAATATCCCCCTCCGATGGCGAGGCTCGGGACCCAAGCCACCGGCGGTTAGGACCCCACAGTGAGGAACCTCCTCACAATTCGTGCCGTATCCAGTAATACTGCCTTCTGCATTTGGCTCTTGACCCAAACACCAACCGAGAGCCTCTTGAGGTGTTGTTCGAGGCTCAGTGGTATTAAACCTTGGGCAAAAATGGCAGAAATCATTATTATTAAACTATCATTTTCCAGGATCATGCGACTTCGCAGAGCACGAAGAGGCAGTAGGCAGGTACTTCGAATACCTGACTGAGGACAATCCAGTGAAGTTCGGAGTGAGTGGGGATGTGATGGAAGAGTTTGTGGCAGCAGCTAAGGAGAGCACCAAGAAAGTTCTCAACTAACTGTGATCTTATCTGTGATTAAATTGTTGTTTGTTGAAAGAATTTTCATTTATTTTTTAGGGGTCCGAAGCCAAAGGGTAAATAATCACAAGTTTAAAAACTTAACACCGACTTCAAATCCAAATGTGATCGTGACCAAATGTATATGGGACCACCCTTGTAAAGCTCTATCGAACACAAAAATAATTTAAAAAATCGGTCCATATTTGGCGGAGATATAGTGTAACATACATAAAAAAAAATACAGACGAATTGAGAACCTCCTTTTTGGAAGTCGGTCGAAAAGGAAACCTTACAGTTTCGCCATGTCCGTCTGTCTGTCTGGTGGTCTGTTCATCTCAGAAATTGTTTGGGCGACTTGCAGCTCTTAGATATATCTTGATTTCTCCCAAATCATTTAATCAAATGGTTGAAACATAGGAATGAGCTGTAGGTTAAATCTAGATTAGTAATAGAGCTGCAAGAAAGCTGTAAGATGGCATGGGTATACATATCAACTTTGCTGAGAAAAAAAGTAGGTACTTAAAATAAAAGTCTACACTATTACACGTAAAGTTGGGTGACTTTGACCCACTTCAAAAAAAAGAGAAGGTCCTCAATTCGTCTGTTTTTTATGTATATAATCTCGCCATCGTATATCTCCGCCAAATGTGGACCGATTTTCAATATTATTTTTGTGTTCGATAGATCTTATTCCAAGGTTCCCTTATAAATTTGGTCACGATTGGTTAGGTTTTGAGGTCGGACCGTTAAGTTTTTTTTATGACACGCTAGATTTTGTATTTTCGCAGTCATTCTGTAGGTCTATGTTTGCCTCTTTAATAATTTGGTGGATTGTTTAATTTGTTAAACTAACATCAAAGAATCACATAACGGTATAACAAACTACTGAGAATATTTAACTGTGTTGGAGGTCATTCATGTTTACAAGATCCCAAAATAAATTACAATGAACAGCTAGAAATAGAAACATTGGTACGGTAATCATAGCTGGAAAGAAAGTTATGATAAAACAAGGTTTAGTGAACGTTTTTAGCTTTTGAAGGCAAACTTGCAGTCAGATTATCCGATGGTAAAAGGCTACTGTCGCCCACGGACATCCGTGGAAATGCCAGGAAAACCGGCCACTGCCTGGCGTGGAAAGAAATGGACTTAGTATTGGGAATGGAGTAACTACCTATTGGGTACTTGACTATGTTTGATTTTGTACAAATTTGTATATGTACTAGCAAATAAAACAAAAAAGAAACTCTTCTGTAAAATCTGCATCGACTTTGGTTGAAAAATGAGTCAGTAATTCATATTTTAAATTCTGCAATGAGCAAGAGTGGGAACGTAGTGGGGATATCTTGCTATCCCTTTCTAACGCACGTACCGTTATGGCCCTAACGTGATTTTACTGATACTTCTCTTTTGAAGGTTACACCAAATTTCAAATGCTTATAACTTTTTTATCTTTGAGAATATTTAAATAATTCTTTCAGTGCTATATTTTAGATGGCGTTTATTTCATATAAAAGTTTAAACAAATATTCTTCCTGTACCGAATTCAGGCCTATGAATGTAAGGTATGGGCACAAAACTGATACCGTAGCCTTCTTGGTCTAGTGACAGCGTATATGGACAGTGAACCGAGAGATCCTGGATTCTATACCCAGGATAGGTGGATGCTTTTAAATAAATAAATAACACCCAACAGTCACATACATAGTCCTGACCCCACACTAAGATCGAGTCTTTTATAAATTATTACACGATTTGCTTAGAACCGAATCACGTCGTACGTCGTAAAAACTAAGTCGAATCCTCTTTGCAACATGCTTGATATTCTATGGGTATAATCGACATGTGGGTGTTCTAGTTTGCTATTCACCTCTGCTTGCCCCTTTGGGGATACAGGCGTGTAAGTACCTACGGTAATTTCTTAACATTTATAGGTGCGTGTGGAAATGTCATTAAATCTGGCACTGCCAATATAAGTTGCCAATAGGTAGCTACCATTGGCATTGTACCAAAACTACGTATAAATGTCTGTGATCGCTATCTACAGAAATAAACTCGTTGGGAACAGATTGACTGATAGCAAACAGAAGAATTATTTTGCAATCGAATAGACGAGCATCTTGTCTGATGGTAAAGGATACGACTTTTTTTCTAAAGCCGGGTCTCCTGCAGTAAAACATTGCACAACACATGCATTTTTAATCTATGGTCCTTTGTTCTACGAGCAGGTGACAGCTAAAAACGTTGTTTTTCGTATGTGTTTTAGTGTTTTGTTTCGAAAAAGCTAGTGCAGGAGACCCGATTTAACTTATATTCTGTTGTGCATAGGTCTCTCCTTCTCTTTCATTACTCACGATTCAATGTCATTATAGAATCAAGAATGGAAAATCAAGAATTCAAAATCCCTGCAAACCGATCATTTAGTCTCGCCTTATAAGTCACTACAAACTTTGTTATTGGCAGAATCATCAATACCACGATGGAAGCCACTTTTTAAAGAAAGAAGAAGAAGAAATCAAGAATGACAAGAATGACTTGTCTTTCTACCTGCCTTTACCAGCTTAATGTGGGGTTGGCGCACCACACTTTTTCAAGCTTGTTGCAGAAAGGATTTGGCTTAATTTTTACAACCGGCTGCTAGGCTGACGTCAACCCCCATCGGATCCAGTCTCGAAAAAATTGTGTTGGGAACACTACAACCGACCTGGGAATCGAACCCAGGACCTCCCCCAGGAAGAGGTTTTTTAACACAATTTACACAGTAGTGATACCCCTAGAGTGTAATATCAGACAAGGGGCGTATAAAAACTAGGCCAAAGAATTTCTGCAACAAGCTTCAAATTGAGTTGCACCGATCTCAAAGGCAAGTCGAAAAATATACAAAATAATTTATGCACCAAAATAAATCAACGTACTATAAATGCGTACCTAGATCTTAATTGATGTATTGCATACGTATTCCTCTACGTCTTATAAAAGTTGGCAAACTATCCAAAGTGCGCTCACGAGTCCACGTCACAAGTCAATTCGTTGTAATTATTTCCCGCGTTGAGGAAGTGTTTACAAAATGTCTACTGTATCAAAAAGACCGAATGTAAAACTAGCAAAACTGATTTACAAATATGCGGAAGAGCCAAAGAAACAAGAAAATGAAGAACAAACAGTAGAAGAAAACGTTGAAGATTATGAATCGTACCCACCTTACAATTTCTCATGGTTTATAGAGAACAAAGTGGCTGCTATGGGATTTCCGCAGACAGTGGCAAACCTCAACTATCTAGCTGATGTAGGTGTCGATCATTTGATAACGTTGTCGCCGGAGAAGCTTCCTCCGATTTTGGAATGCAATAAGAAGTTAAAGTGGACGGAGATTAGGATAAAGGAGTTCGGGGCGCCGACGCTAAAACAGATTCTTAAATTCATTGAGATATGTGAGCGAGCTGAAATAAGGGGCGAAGTGAGTATTCCCTTATTTATAATATTAGATACGGTGAAATAAAAGTGATTATGGTTAAAAACATAAATCGTGATAACTATTTTGACAAGACCGGAATCAGTATAGAATCCTATTTATAGTAAGAGAGCCTCTAGTATCGTACTAACTATAGACCGTTGTTTATGGCATGAATAGGCCCGCTAGACAGGTTTTATACCACCAACAGAAAATTTACGTAAAATGGCAGACAATTTTGCGTTTCATCCGGATTTCCGGTGGCTTAAATCCACCTCATCCTAACCTAACATCTGTTTTCTTCCTTTAATGTTGGCAAAATGATTCGTTTAGTATCATGAATATCTATGGGCGGTGGAGATCAGCTATTATCAGGTGACTCACCTCGTTCAGTCTTTGCAGTAAAACAATGTTATACACATTCAGATATTGTGTCGTAGGTATCGACAACTATTACATACTTTCAGTCTCACAACACCCGTTATAAATATTAGAGGGTCATACAATCATTTGTCTCGGTGCGGGGATCGAACCCGCGGCCTCGCGCTTCATAGCCAGATCCTCGCTTGCTGCGCTACGGAGGCTGTCAAATAGAAAACAATTTACTTCTGTATTTAGCGTGGTTATTCGGAATTTTATTTCAATGTCCTACCAACCCGCATTAGGCAAGCGCATTAGGTAACCTAACCCCTCTCATTAGTACAGGAGGCCCGTGCCCAGCAGTGGGACAGTAATATTACAGGGCTAATATTATTATTATGTTTGTATTTCCAGGTGATAGGAGTGCATTGCCGGCATGGTCGGGGTCGCACCGGCACCATGCTGGCGTGCTATCTTGTTCACTTCAAAAACATGGCGCCTGAGAGAGCTGTCCTCACCGTCAGGGTACAGAGACCAGGTACAGTGTGAGATATCTATCATAATCAGCTACAGCACGTCCACTACTGAACCCAAAGATAGGCCTCCCCCAAAAATTTCCGATGGAGTTTGAAAGCTGCCTGACTTACCTATTGTCTATTTAACATCATAGTACAATACAGTGAAATTCAGACGAATTGAGGTCATTTTTGAAGGTCGCAATGCTAAAAAAAAAACCTTCCAGGTTCCTGCGAAACGTACGAGCAAGAGAAGATGGTATGTCACTACCACGACTGCGAGCGAGGTACAATAGAGAAACCAGACTACCGCGTCGTGGATAACAAACTATACTTCGATTTTGCTGTCAAATATCTGTTTGATGACGAGAGTCCAACGTCTCAACCTAAAGATAATAAGGACACAGAAGCCGAGGAGCTTGAAGAAGTAAAAATAGTGTGCAAAGACCAAAAAGTTAAGATCAAGTTGCCGAAAAAGAAATCTAACGCTATGGTTATTAATCATAAGATATATTTTTGATTGGTTGAATCCGGCACATCCTGATATATCAATCTAGAATGAATCCGAACTATAAATTATATTATTACCTACAATGGCGGCGTTAGGCGTCGGCGGCCGCCAAGGGCCTGGCGCCTAAGGGGGCCTCGCATCCGGGCACGATTGGCAGGGGCCTCGGATAAAACTGCAAATATTTATTTTCGGAAACTTATAGGGGCCTCACAAAGCTTCCCCTGACTCTTGACACTCTATTTGAATTTAAGTAACAAAAGTTTAATGTTTAATTATTAGTTATTAAATTATGACTTATATTGACTATTATTATTTACCGCCACCGTAGGTAATAATTATGGACGCAAAAAAAAGATGGAGCGCTAGTAACATTGAAAAGTGAAGCGGGATTTTCGGCCCATTCGACACGTACAATCAAACTTTATTTAACATGATTCCCCTGGTATTGTGGATGTTTATGGGCGGCGGTGATCACTTACCCACTTGCTCGTTTGCCTATAATATACCCGTTTGCCTCGTTTGCCTCGTTTGCTTCTTCTATAAAAAAAAGTTCGATTGCATGCAACATTAGCGCACTTTTTAGTCATGGGCGGCTCGGCCTTCAGTGGCCCATACGCTTATGGAACATATATATCTTCTATTTCGATGGAATTTTAATCGAGACTCGAGAGTCGGCCCCCTGATGTCGCCGACGTTCAATTTTGGACTAGCGCCGCCACTGATTTCCATAAATCACAGGTAGATTAGGTAATAGGCAGTGTTCCTATGTTTTACATATAAGAGACATTTTATATTTTTCTAACAAATTGCCTGTATTCAAAATTATAAAAATGAGTGTAATTTTATTGAGCCTAAATCGTGGGGTGCTGTTGAGGGTTTAATAGGTACTTTTTTTTTATTGCAGAGATTGGCAAACGAGCAGATGGGTCACCTGATGGTAAGTGATCTCCACCGCCCAGACACCCAAGACACAAAAAGAATCATGGGTGCGTTGCCAACCTAAAAGGAGGAAATGGAAGGGGAGACGAATGGGATTGGGAAAGGGAGGGGGGAAATGGGCCACCACTTCCCATGCTTCCAATGATTTTACGATTCTTCTTTTGTCGATGATCGTATATAATGTGTTGATGCACGCAGCCCGTTCGGTTCGAATAATTATTGGAGTCTTATGACGTAGCAACCAGCCCGCCTAGCATGCGCGCCACGAGAACAATTTATCTATGCTTTTCCAGTTATAACCTGTTTTCTCTATTTGTCTACGGACACTAACGTGCGTCTTCGTTTATTTTCATACAATATTGTCGACAACACGTAGACAACACCTCAATAGTCAATCATCGGGATATCTCGTGGCGCGCATGCTAGGCGGGCTGGACAAATGGTTCACAGCAGCGGTCGGCAACACGCGGCCCGTGGATGTCCTATTTGCGGCCCGTGATTGCTTTGTAAATTAGTCATAAATATCTAAAATGTTATAGATTCTAGTTAGTAAATATGAGGTGCGGCCGCCTTTACTATATTTTGCCACCTTGTGGCCCCTGCCTGACCGCTGGTTTACAGACACGGGGCACAAGGAGCCAAACCAATACCTGTAGGCTGTAGAGCAACTTTTGACACTAGATTCGATTGCCACTGCGATTCGGTTTCACGCAGCGCACTTTTTAACTCGATTTCAATGGAATTTTAAGTCAATAAATGAAACCGAATCGTAGTCGAAATGGAAATGAGTGTCAAACGCTTAGACTAACTAGTCAAAAGTAAGGGGGCTATATACCCTAGTACGAGTTTTGTTTGACATTTCTCGATTCTCGAAATCGACAATAGTTTGCATTTACTCAATGGTTTTCTCCATACATTTGACTAGCAGCGCCACTTTGCGGAAACTACAAAGAACTAATTGTGACGCATTTCCAGTGTGAAATGACAATTCTTGACAAGTTTCACTTCCATAAAACTATCGATATATTATTTACCTAGATGCACAGTTGACGCTCGGAATATGGGACAGCAAAGAACTCCTTCTCCCTACAGTTGGACGCCGTTAGAATTCTAAATTTGAAAGTTCAAATTTAAGAACGCTTGATCATTTCGTTTAAAAAGCTACTTTATAACACGTGCATAGGGTTACATTTGTGTTTGATTAAATTAGAACTTGTAATCTTTTTCTTTGTTTTATTTCTGAGACCACTTTTTAGGACGATATTTGCAAAGAACTGTGCCACTAGGGTATAATATATTGATGCATAAAACGACAAAAGTTATTAAATCTTTTTAATAATTACACAACAAAACGATATCATATTGAGCTGGTTACAATCACATTATTTTTTGTTCATAGAAAAAATATAATTTAAATCTGCATACGCCTATGGCTCACCGTACACATTATATACAACGATTTTCACCATAAGACTCTCATCTCAGTGTACATTGAACCAAAGACCATAACATTAATTCTTCCTTTGGATATGGCATCCGAGGAGCCCAGGCTTGGCCCAGGGTCGCGGCACAACCGTCAGGCTCACGACATGGCGTAGTCTTCTCACAACGACACTCACATTCTGTCCTACAGAGTGGGACACTATGTTGTGTATTTGGGTGATATCGGAGAAATTGCTGTGGTTTATAGAGCCGAACTGTAGGATCTCGTCATTGGTGCATAGACCCTGGAATTGGAGAAACTGTTATAATTCAATTCAATTCAATTCAATTTATTGCACTCCACAATAGTTGTTTACAATGATGTTAGTATATATTTATTTAATTCTGTCATTGTTTAAATTAACATTGTTTTGCACCAACTTTGAGACTTGCTATTGCTAACCCAGAGTTAAACCTAAACTCAATTTATTAGTTAACATAACGTAAGATCACGCCTGTATCCCCTAAGGGCTAGGCAGAGGCGCACTAGCGAACTAGAACACCCACATTTCGCCGAGCTTAGTTCCGTCCTAGATGTGATAGGGGGTGAAGCCTATCGTCATATCGGGCACAAATTCTAGACTTCGGGATGATATGGAAAAATGAGAAATGGCATGAGTGGTAGAGCCACGCTGTAGACAGTAACGTCTACAGCACGAATGGGCCGGCTCGACCGGTTGGATACCACTGTCTCACAGGAAACCGACGTAAAGTGGCAGTATGCTATCGCGTTTCGTTCGGTGAGTGAGATTTCCGGTGGCCCGTTCCCCCCCCTCTTTCCCAATCCCTATTCCCTCCCCTTCCATGTCCTCTTTTTAGGTTGGCAACGCACCCATGATTCTTATTGTGTCTTGGGTGTCTATGGGCGATGGAGATCACTTACCATCAGGTGACCCATCTGTTCGTTTGCCAGTCAATGCTATAAAAAAAAAATCTAATGACACTTTGCCCGACCCGGGGATCGAACCCGAGACCTCAGTACGGTAGTCATCCCGAAATACAACCACGCCACCGAGGCAGTTTATTCTACAGCTCATTCCTATTAGACCAGGGTAGAAGCCTTTAAAAATAATGAAAAGTGAAAAGAAATTATAGTAGGATGAAACCCATTAGAAAAGGAGGGAAATATTATAAAAATGAAAGGAAAAATAATTTACGGGCGATCTGAGGTCGGGAAGGGGATGGGGGTGAGTTTTTAAGGGTAAAAAACGGTTTTTCTCGATTTCCGTCAAAACTAAAAGTCCTATCGAAAAAAGTCAAATGGCAAAGTTGTAGATAATAAAAAGATCTAAAACTTTTGTATTTACACTTTTTTCACATAACCTCAAAATTTATGTGAAAAATTCAAAAAAACAAGTTTTTGGTTTTTTATTTTTATCTTTTACAAAAAATTGTTTTTTTTAACGAAATTTTGTGAAAACTTACCTTTTTATGTCCCAAATACGCTGTAATTTATTTGATTAAAAATATTTATTTTTTCACCTTATTTTGAATTAATATCGAAAAAACACCCTAATTTTCAATCTAAAATTCACCCGTCAAAATATTAGCTTTTTCCAAAAAGTTGGTATGGTTTCTGTTAGTTGAAATCTCTACTTTCCGATGGTGGAAAAAAATATATGTTACTATGGTAAATCTTCTCAGAAAATGCAAAAATTCAAAAAAAACTTGAATTCGAAATTTTTTTTTAATTATTATAAATAATTTTGAGCTATTTATTAAAATTTACACTTTAATTACTCGAAAAACGTTAGATTTCATGTGACGTTGATAACAAAAAAATTGCAAATAAAAATATACTACTATAATTAAGAAACAAATAAGTTAATTAAATTAATATTTAATAAGACATCTACAATATTTGGAGAAAGTTGTCTAATTTTCTTTAAATTATATGCGTAGATGCCTATTTATAACTATTTTGAGATAAATTATATATATACCTGAGTAGATATACCTGAGTGACCTACGAAAAATTGTAGCCCATCAAAAGGTATTTCGTGGAGAAGTGGGGAAGGGGCTAGGCGGGTCTGGGTCTTACTACATACATACCTACTATTATATACTATATATTTCGTAGCAGCTGTTACAACTGCTAGCCTAACCAGTATTCGAAATACAGTACAGTATACAACATTGTTTATAAAAATACACGTGCACGCTGAGTTTCTTGAAGATAATTGTGACAAGTTTACTAAAAAAACAAAAAACTTTTCGAATCTGCATAGGAAGGTAAATACTATCTCTATTTTTATCTGTATCAATCAACTCAACCAGAAAAATCGTAATATTTTCTTTAAAAAATAGTATGCTTAACGTAACATAACCTAAAGATTGAAATTAAATAATATTTTTGTACAAGATAAAAAAATAATAATCTCCTTAATTTTGCACAAACAAATTTAGTTAATCCCAATAAAAGAAAATATATTTCAAAATACATAAAAAATATATTTAAATTCTATAAAAAATATATAAAATATATATCGTAGATATATTTTTAATAAAACAAACTTTTTGCCAATTTTCATATATATTTTATAAATTTTTTATAGATTTATAATATATTATTCATACATTTTGACATTTATTTTTTTAATATTTTTTTTTCATGGGAGTTTATTCACGATTAAATAGTGAAGACATTATTAATTCGTTTTGTCTTTTCAGATTATCAGTATGGATGAATCTGTTTGTATCATTTGCAATAAGGCAGATGATAAGCAAGTGTATGCAATAAAAAAAGCACCTTTGAATCGTTTAGTGGTATCCAGCAAGAAAAGAATCGACAATAAATACAAAAAATTTGAGACTTTGACATCAGCTTTTATTCATCGAAGTTGTCAAAGTCAATTGCATTTTCTGAGAAGATTTACCATAGTAACATATATATTTTTTTTCACCATCGGAAAGTAGAGATTTCAACGAACAGAAACCATACCAACTTTTTGAAAAAAGCTAATATTATAAAGATTGAAAATTAGGGTGTTTTTTCGATATTAATTCAAAATAAGGTGAAAAAATAAATATTTTTAATCAAATAAATTACAGCGTATTTGGGACATAAAAAGGTAAGTTTTCACAAAATTTCGTTAAAAAAAAGATTTTTTTGTAAAAGAAAAAAATAAAAAACCAAAAACTTGGTTTTTTGAATTTTTCACATAAATTTTGAGGTTATGTGAAAAAAGTGTAAATACAAAAGTTTTAGATCTTTTTATTATCCACAACTTTGCCATTTGACTTTTTTCGTTAGGACTTTTAGTTTTGACGGAAATCGAGAAAAACCGTTTTTTACCCTTAAAAACTCACCCCCATCCCCTTCCCGACCTCAGATCCCCCGTAAATTATTTTTCCTTTCATTTTTATAATATTTCCCTCCTTTTCTAATGGGTTTCATACTACTATGATTTTTTTTGGTTTTAAAAATTATCGACCCTGGACTATATGTATAATATAATATGTATATATGTTTAAACTGGGATTCTGGATATATCGAAATTCATCTATGTGTTAAGGATAGGGTAACTTTTGACACTCGATTTGATTCGAGAACTTTTCATTTGGCACTTTTAACGCGACATAAGCGCACTTTTTAACTCGATTTCAGGGGAATTTAAAGTAACTATATGAAATCAAGTCGAACTCAAATTAAGTGTCAAAAGTTACCCTATGGGTTGTTGGTGTGTATATATTTTCTTATGTACGTTCACAGAGTTCAGTTCAGTGGCATCCTTGGTCAAATGGCTGTTTCGCCAGAGAAGCGGGCAAGAAACTCGGACGTTGCACTCTTTAGTAACAGCACTGCAAGGCGTCCTTAATACTTACTCCTAAATCAGCTGGAGATCCGTCATCCACAAAGCCGACAACTGCAAAGCTCTCTTGGCCACTGTAGCTCTCACTGTTGGCCATAGCCCCATTTGTATGGTTTGTGTTTCCGTTTGACGATGAAGGCTGGGATGTGTGAGGTATACCAAATAAATCTGCATGGACTTCTGCCAGCCCTCGTTCAATTTGTTTCATTATGGTCTTGTGGTCATTTTGGAGGCCTGAAATTGAAATGGAGGTATTTTTTATGCATTGTCTCCGTGGTCTAGCTATAGCATATATGAATCAGGTCCTGGGTTTAAATCCCAGCTCGAGAAAAACAGTTTTCCAACAGATTTGAATAACTTAAGCCACACCTCCTGCACTTGGTTTTCGAAACAAAACACTAGAAATACCATGTTTTGTTTAGTGTTTTAGTACAGGAGTCGCCGCTTTACTGTGGCCATATAACATAAGATCACTGTATCCCCAAAGGGGTAGGCAGAGGCGCACTAATGAAGTAGAACACCCATATTTCACTGAGCATATTTGCATCCCAGATGGCGATGGCACAGCCTCCGTGGCGGAGCAGGTGAGTAACCGGCTGTGAAACGAGAGGCAGGTTCGATACCCGCATTGAGACAAATGTTTGTGTAACCCACAGATATTTGTCTCTTTCTTCTTTCTTTATTTAAAAAATATAGCCTCCATCAAAGGTCAATGATTTTGCCAACGACAGTGTTTAATAAATCCATTACTCAAAAAAATAGCTAGTCAGACATCTTGAAACTCAAAAAAAACACCAAATATTTGTCTCAGATCTAGGTGTTGCGAGACCGAAAGTCTCTTAGTCTCTGACACCCAAGATACAGGTTATACCTAGTGTGGGGTCAGAACTAGGTGTGAGACTGTTGGGTGTATTTATTTGATTATGATAGATAGCGAGCTTATCGCCATATCAGGCAAATTCCAGAGGCTGTTACTGGATTGAACAACTCAATATCAATTTATTAGCCGGGGATCGAACCCGAGACCTAGGGATGGTAGCCGTACCGAAATACAAACTACGCCACCGAGGCAGTCATATGTGATATGATCTCTGAGTTGTGAGTAGAGCAGACTATATTCAAAAAAACTACTAGGTACTGAAAATCTGCTTAGTCATGTTTTTCATAAAGTGCCTAGCATTGCAGGAATACTTACAAATGATCCTGTGCCGAGCATGTCTCACTTTGTAAACGTCTATGTCATTTCGCGGGAACCCCTCGGCATCGACCAGACTGTCCTGCATGCCCATATTGTTACTCTCCAAGACCGCAGTCTGATCACGGATTTCACTTTCAATTCGATCTCTTTCTTCCATTAATTTCAGAACACGGTCCCTCGCAGGGCCGTCTATGTTGATACCCACCATTTTCAGCACTTTCAGTTAATTTCTTTTCGGGTTTTTAAGTGTCTATTTTTTTAACACTTTGTTTACAGCACAGAGTACTTTGTATATACTGAAATTAGGGATGATCGATATTCATCGATGTTTAATAAACATCGATATTTAGCTGGAAAATATCGATGTTTTAACATCGATGTTTTGATTTCGATGACATCGACACATCGATGTTATGAGAATAAAATATCGAAACGTCAATATATTCTTTAGGGCCATCTAGCGTTAGATGAACTAGCTGAGGACTAGATAACTATGAGTTCAACTATTTAGCACTAGATAACACTGATCAACATCATCCAAGTAAGCCAAACGAATAGTTATTTTTTTGCTTTGGGATTAAAAAAAAACTGTCAACTTCAATGCACAGACTAACGTCCAGTTCCAATAAACAATCTCAGTTCGAATGTGCAGATAGATTACAAAAATTAGCCAATAAGAACACAGTTTGAACATGACTCCGTCAAATAACTTGATTTGATTGGTTCATAATCGCGATTTATCTGCACTCTAAACTGAGATCGTTTATTGAAACCCGTCATAAAGGGAAAACACATGAAAAAGTTTTTTTTTACAGAGTGTGCCCAAAAAATACTGAGAATGTTAAAAAAAATCCTGTATTGTGTTTTCAATAACAATAAACGCATAAATAAAAAAATAAGAAATGAATAAAAAATAAATGGAATACACAGTTTTATTTGCTACAGAAAACATCGATGTTTTGACATATCGATGTTTTGCTATCGATGTTTATCGTACATCGATACTTTTGATTCGATGTTAGCATCGATGTCAACATCGATGTTTTTCTAATATAACTCATAAAAAGCGCCATCTGTTTTCCAAAGTAGGCGACTTTTATACGCTTTTAGGTCTTTTGGTTTAAGAAATCACAAAATCCTTTGATAGGATTTTTAAAATAACATTTTTAATTATTACATCTTATAAAGTGTAATCTGATTTTATGTGATACTTATCTATTTATAAAATGTATAAATGTGAGTGTATCAGATCACACAATTATCGATGTAAAAAATGAAAATGTTATTTTAAAAATTCTTTCAATAAACTTGTATTGGCGACTTTTTGGTATGTAACTGCTTCATGGGAATGTTGTTAAATAATACACTATTTCTTGTCAACATTGATATATCATCAATGTATATCAATCATTTATTGAAAGATATGTATGTACATCATGCTTTGATATAATTACATATAACAATGATTATTCGTATTATGCGCCATACATATTGTAAGCTTAGCTTCGGAAAAAATACCATTACAAAAACGCATTTAACTTCTTTACCAAAGAACAAATGCTTTAAGCTGAGATCTATAGAGCGAACTTCGACAAAATCTGAATCATAGAAATGAACTTGATGAGAATTTGGATTTTTCAAATCAAACTTCGACTTAGTCCAACTGACAGACAGACTAGGCAAAGATTTTCTTGTAACATATGACTCGGACTAAGTCAAAGATCGATTTAAAAATTCCAAATCCTCACCGAGGTCGTTTCTTTGACTTAGATGGTCTTAGTCGAAGTTTGCTCTATAGATTTCAGACTAAAACTATTTACTACGTGCACTACAGTAGCGCCGCCTACCGTCTGAAACTATTAAGGGCCCGTAAATTCTTTAAAATAATATTTTAGGTTCATTTTTAAAACAAGGTAAAAATTAAGAAAATTGGTACCAATAGTAAATAATAATTATAGATTTCAATGTTGACCATATTTATTTATATTTCAAGACTTGTAATTTTATAGCCCCAGTTTGTTTGTTGTTATTTACTGCACACTATGATCATTTTTGTAACTATATAAATTTTTTTGTTTAAGCAATTTAAACACCTTAAAGTAGTTAGAGCACAAGAGCTCGAGAACGATATTACATAAAGTTCCAATCAACATTTAATTAATCAATAATGTTAAAATGTTTTATGGTATTTAGCGACATTAAAATGAAGTCGCTTGTATACTAAATATTTGATTATTACAATAATTAACAATCTCGAATGAATTTAAATAAGGTAGGTAGAATTTTTCAAAAACTATATTGAAAGGAGAATGCCCATATCGAGTATACTTTGACAGATGTATGTAATAGTTTGTGTCTCGACAGTGATACCACTGGGAAAAAGAGAAAAAAAAATAATAATGTTTGGTGCGAGTCTTAGCTAAATCTGTATTGGGAAACAAGAATAATTAATAGATTTCTTCAATAATTAAATACACCATTTTGCGTTGTTACTATGGTAACTTGTCAATAATCAACTGGTCCTTGAATATATCAAACGTTAAAAGCTGGTCCACACAGATGACTTGTTACCGTGACTCTTGAGCAGTCTCGAGAAATGCAAAGGAAAATGTTATAATGTCACTCAGTCGTCATCTCGTCATCGCCTCGTAACTTCACGCATACATTGACTCATGCCTGTATCCCCGAAGGGGTAGGCAGAGGCGAACTAAAGAATTAGAACACCCACATTTCGCCGAGCTCACTTACGTCCCATATGTGATTTGGAGCGACTCTATCGCCATTTCGGGCACAAATTCCAGACTCCGGACTGATTGATACTGAAAAATTCAATATCACTGCCCGACCCGGGGATCCAACCCGAGACGTCAGATGTGCCTTTGTCATCATCGGGCGACTTTTGTCACTGTGATTGTTTCGTCTCTATAGGCTGAAAATGTATGGAGGTGCAAGTAATGAGTCACATTTCATACATTTGAAAAGAGTACAAAAGTGACGAAAAGTCACTCGTGCCCACATACTCTTATATTAAACAACCCCTTCTCGTAAGTTTGACAGATTACCTGAATAACAAACCAACGTCGCCTAGCAATTGACCATAGTGTATAGGTATCGATAAAGTATACATTAAAGAGTCTAGATATCACGTATTATTAATTTGAGATGTGTAGATTCACTAGTTAGGTAAACGTTACTTAAGAGTAAGATCACGTCAAGTGGACCCCCTATTTACCACTTGATCATAAAAATTTAATCTATATATATTTTTCATAAGTAGTTATGATGGAAAAATGATCCCCCAAACGATTTTTAAAAATTTTGATGTTAAGAACATTTTTTTTTAAAATGAAAATTTTAAGCACTTTTAATTAAAAAATGGATTAAAAATCAACCGTAAGAGATAAATTCATGAAATTTTCAGCATCCATGGTCAAATGTCTATACTTTAAGAATATATTAACGACTTAAGATTATTTGTTTATTTTCGTATTGTTAACTAACTTTTAAGTTAATAAATGAAAATTTAACTCATTTCTTGGTAAAAAAATGCATTTTTTTTTCATCGGTCACATGCTTTATTCATTTAAGTTTAAGATTCCGGAAGAAAATTTCACTGCTCGCCATTAGTTTAAACAAAATGAATTTATTTATGACAGCGCGCCAGCCACCGAGCGCTGTGGAAGCGCCGCGCTACCGAGCGTCTCGTACTGCATTGAAGCTTTTATCAGTGATAATTTAAAATAATAATACAAAATATTATTATAAAACAAATTTTATTATTATTTACGTTATATTATTATAATTATTTCAATAAAATTTTATTTTTTGTTAACAATATCATAAAGAATATAATAATTTTTTTTTATTATTTTTACCAAACAGCGTAAATTTAAAAATAAATAATCAATTAAAAATTCGCGAAATTAAATTATTTTTCGGATACGCGAAAAACAAATGAAAATCGTAACGGAGCGGTTTTTCTTTTGTTAACTAAAGATGGAGTCTTGACTAGAAAATTCAAAAATAATAATTTACTGAATGACCTAAAAACGTGAATACAGACCATAACAGTTTTAAGAATTTTTAATTGATTATTTATTTTTAAATTTACGCTGTTTGGTAAAAATAATAAAAAAAAATTATTATATTCTTTATGATATTGTTAACAAAAAATAAAATGTTATTGATAATAATTATAATAATATAACGTAAATACTAATAAAATTTGTTTTGTAACAATATTTTGTATTATTATTTTAAATTATCACTGATAAAAGCTTCAATGCAGTACGAGACGCTCGGTAGCGCGGCGCTTCCACAGCGCTCGGCGGCTGGCGCGCTGTCATAAATAAATTCATTTTGTTTAAACTAATGGCGAGCAGTGAAATTTTCTTCCGGAATCTTAAACTTTAATGAATAAAGCATGTGACCGATGAAAAAAAAATGCATTTTTTTACCAAGAAATGAGTTAAATTTTCATTTGTTAACTTAAAAGTTAGTTAACAATACGAAAATAAACAAATAATCTTAAGTCGTTATTATATTCTTAAAGTATAGACATTTGACCATGGATGCTGAAAATTTCATGAATTTATCTCTTGCGGTTGATTTTTAATCCATTTTTTAATTAAAAGTGCTTAAAATTTTCATTAAAAAAAAAAAGTTGTTAAAATCAAAATTTTTAAAAATCGTTTGGGGGATCATTTTTCCATCATAAGTACTTATGAAAAATATATATAGATTACATTTTTATGATCAAGTGGTAAATGGGGGGTCCACTTGACGTGATCTTACTCTTAAGTATCGACCAACTAGCGTTTGCTCGTAGCTTCGCTTATATGATGAAGATTATCCCGGTTGCGTCTGCATACATTAAGATGGTCATCACGACTGGGGCGTAAAAATAAAACAGAGAAAAACACTGACATCGTAATCCTCACAGAAAATGTATTTAGCGTAGATTTAGCCTGGTTCGGAAGTACCTACCTATATATTCAAAGATTACTATGTCCATCCTTAGATTGAAAGTATTAAGATAGTAATTATTAATTAATGTAATGTAAATTATGTGCTGCGTCAGAAGAGGAACGTTATGAGTTCTTGGGTCAGAATTTTTTTCCGGTAAAAATCCATTCCGAAATAAGGCTAGATTTAAATAATAGCACTTTTAAGCTGCAAATCATCATGGACATCATAGCTTGTGTTTTTACTTTTTCAATCCGCAAAATCATAATATGAATTGTCTGGGAATTGTTGCCACAGGCTCTTCCCTCAGAGCACCAAGTCACTCAAAGCAACTAAAATACGCTCGGCACGATGTGGGTGTTCTAGTTCACCTGTGTTTATCCCTTCCGGCACAAGCGTGAGCTTATGTACGTATGTAAAATAAACGAACCGACGAATAATTTATGTGTTGTTTGTATCAATACTTGTATACAACTTGCATTGTGATAAAACATCCACAATGAAGAAATCCGAGAAAATGCAAGGACTTTGCATGGTAAACGCAATGGTTCATTTTTATTTTGCGCTATAAATAAGCCACCCATATAATAAACACACTTAAATCTCACGTACATTAGGGCAGGCCGCTGTAGTCTCATATACGTACGTAATAAATACTACCTATATTATATAAGGCCAACAAAAGTTATCGATTAATGATTGACGATATTATGTAATTACATCCCTACTTTATCACGATCACGTTAGGTTAAATACTTTTTAATGCGAAGCTGTATACTTCAAGTCTTTCCAAAAAGAACAATAATAATGTTATCAAAAAGCATGAATGTCATAATCAGTCATAATATTGTTAACTGCCGTTCAATGGAAATGAAGATGGTGTTAGAAATTCCCAATATTTTTCCTATTTAGATAGGTTTAGGCCATAGTTTCTTAATAATTGAAATGTGGATACCTTAGTGGATACTAAAATATCATTGATGCATACGTTTTGCAATAGAAAATCTAGGGTATTGCTTTGTAATTCAATTTAATGTGTACGATGAACGTCAAAATGTATTTGATTTTATTTTTCAAATATTTCTTAAACTCTAATATCAATTGAATCCAAATTGCTACAGTAGTATTTATGGACATCTTAGAGTAGAATAGACATAATTTGATGTTGACACAACAATCCTGAGGTGAATACTTTTTCCCATATAGGATGGGCATTCTCCTTTCGATTTAAACAATTGTTTTGTTTTTCAATTAATTAACTAAACCTTATTTGTTATCTGCCAAAAAAATTATAACTGTAATAAAAACAACAACAATAATAAACAACAATCATTTTTCCCTCATTTTAGGTTGATTTTCGTTTCTTGGGTATCTTTACGCGGTGGAGATAACTTACCATCAGATGACTCATCTGCTCGTTTACCAGTCTCTGTTATAAAAAAAATTTACTTCTGAAAACAGTTTGTATGTACCTATACGTAAAAACTAGATTTGACTATTCAGAAGTGCTTCTTACAGAATATCTAAGTAAGAACTAGTATAAAATGAATATAAAAATAATAAAATGACTTTTATGAAACTCTTTCTACTCAGGACAAATTTTGATTCAGACGCTCGCTTGCTGCTATCGTAGCACTGTGTTATAGGGAAACCAAAAAGTTACATACTCTTTATATCTCAGATTCTTATAGTTTAGATCAAAATAAACGCTAGAGTAAATTCCCAAATGTTTGATAAACTTACTTTAAGTTTAGTTTTTGTAAATCTATAAAATTTTTGCTGGATAAATTTAAACGTAATAAAATGATTAATTAATAGTGAAAATTATCAGCAGATTGACGTCGCTGGTAGACAGGTTCTACGTTACACATATATTTTTTTTTATGTATGTTACGCGATATCTCCACCAAATATGGACCGATTTTCAAAATTCTTTTTGTATTCGATAGAGCTTATTTCAAGAGTGGTTCCATATAAATGTGGTCACTGTGGTTATTATTAATGTCTTCTACACACCATAAAGTCATGGTCAGAAACTATGGACTTAAAACCTTTATATCGATATATCTCCGGATATCGATATAAAGGTTTTTCCTAAGGTTAGTCATACAAATCTCAGCTGTGAATGCCTTAGTTCGCTAGCACGTGTGTATTTAGATGTATTATTATCGTTCCAATAATTTAATTTTATAATTGACAGGAATTTATGCGATTACATGTGACAACCCTAGGTAAAAATATTCAACCGACTTCCAAAAAGGAGAAGGTCCTCAATTCGTCTTTATTTTTTATGTATATTATGCGATATCTCCGCCAAATGTGCACCGATTTTCAAAATTCTTTTTTTGTTCGATAGAGCTTATATTAAGTGTGGTCCCATATAAATTTGGTTACTATCGGAGTTGAAGTCGATGTGTTAAGTTTTTAAAATTGTGATGATGCATATATATCCGATAGTCCACGGTTTGAGGTTATGATTTCCTTATAGTTTTTAGACACTTGGAAACATTATTTTTAGTTTAAAAATAAAATTCTAATATTGTGACTTATTCCAGTTATTAAAGATAAAAGCGAACATTAAATAATAATTACCTACTCCGATTCTAATGGATATACGATGATTTTTTATCACTTAATATGTAGCTATCTTCAGATGAGTTTCTTGCACTTATTTTTCTCGAAATAAAAAAAAAAATACCTACACAAAACAATTTATTTTCTGTCTCCTGCTCATAGAACAAAGGCCCATATCTAAAAATGCACATCTTTTGTGAGTATGGGTTCTATTACGAGCAATATGTTTTCGTTGTTTCTATTGTGTTTTGTTTCGAGAAAAAAATGTGCAGGAGATTGGCCTTAAGATACACATTATCGAGTGATAAGAAATAATTTAAGTTCATTAGAAACGTCTTTAGGAGGTTTAATTAACCAGCCAATACAATTTGCTGATAATTATCACTGATATTTATAGGTTTATTGGAAGCTGCATTAGTACTAGCAAATTTCTTCGCTACGCTTATGTGTGCTGACTGTATTTTTCAACTTGCTAGACTTTTTTTACAGCTATTAGTTGACAATGCATCAAAATTTCACCCTTTCCGCATTTGAAACAATACCTGTTTTAAATATTTTCTTTTCATTATCTCCGTTTCCTTGTAAGAAAATAATACAGCATTATAAGTGCATTTTTTGTAGTGCCAAGATGTCACCACTATTTGCATGGTAAAGAGTTGCTAATATGGACATTTCATCATGACAATAATTCTACCAATTTTAATTATCTAAGTTTTTATAAACTTGAATACATTATAAAAAATAATTATAAAGAATAAACTTATCTTACGTGATTCTTAACCATTCACAAAATATTATATGGTGTAAATTTTCACAATCGCCCTCGCATTGTAATAAGTAGTTGATGGCGGTACTGAAGTTTGAGATCAATTTCTTTGTAAGTTTCCAACTTACTTGATAGCCCCTCTATAGTTAGTATTATTAAATCTCCTTGTGTATAGTGGACTTGTTTTAAAATGTAATAAGGTTTGTGCCTGTTCCAAGTATATTTATAAGCCAAATATAGTACTGTATACATACTGTATACTGTACATACCTGCATCATCTTTGCATCCCAGGACGCAGCATATTTTGTCTGATTGCATGTAACTGGTGCACTTTTCACAAACACGAACACAAAACAAGGAATCTTATCATAAAATACATTACAAAAATTAACACACACAATACGAACCGTGGTTATTTTCATGTTTGAGTTTTGACAGCAAAGTTTGACAGTTGCGATCAGTGTGACCACAACATTTTTTTTGAAAATACTGAGGCCATCTCGAAAAATTACTGAAATATACTGTTTCACCCAGCAGAAATTACCGAAGTAGAATATTTATAAAATAAGTTTTATTTCACAATCATCATTACAGTATCATAAAATGGTTTCTTATATTTTAACTGAACATTTACAACTTTGAATTCAAACAGTTCATTAAAAGTGTAAAAAAAATTTATATTGTTAAGCCGCGTCTCCTGCGCTAAAACACCTACCTAGAAAAAATATGATTTCGCTACAAATTATGAGCTCTATGAGTAGGTGGCACCGAAAAAATGGTGTTGTGTAGATGTTTTTGTGTTTTGTTTCGAGAAACACATGTCTAGGAGATTTTATCCTCGGAATAATAATCATAATCATGTTACTTTATTTTATGAGTTCGTTCTATCACAGCATACAGTGTGTTTTTTTCCAACTGAGACAGTATGGGGATTCGGATCACTGGAAACCTCACTCGCTGAACCAAATGCAGTAGCGAGCTGTATCGTACAGGTTGTTCAAATCAATTTTGATTTTATTTGAGTTACTTAATTAACCCCCTCCCCTTCTCAATTCTCATTATCATCCATTAAGGTTGGCAACGCACCTGTGATTCTTTTGATACCCACCATAGGTGTCTTGAATGCTAGAGATTAGTTACCACCATAGAGCATTTTTATATTTTTTTATTCCATTTATAAAACGTCCTTGGTTCACATTTTTTTTGGTCGCCACGACACCCTTCGAGTTTGCCTTAAGCCTCGTCTACCTACTGCACTAGCTTTTTCGAAACAAAAAACCCAAAGCAAAACAATGATTTTAGCTGTCACCTGCTCGTAGAACAATGGACCCTAGATAAGAAACGCATGTTTTGTGTGATGTTTTAGTGCAGGAGACCCGGCTTTAAACGCGAAAAATCTCCTAACTTGGCATCAACTGTGCAATTTTTTCTCTGCGTAAGTTTAGTGGCTACATATTATTTTTTATTAGTCAACATGTATTTTATTCAAAATATACCGAAAAATTACTGACCTCCGCCAATATACCTATAAAATTACTGATGGTCCAAAAATACGTCAAAATATACTGAAACAGTAATAAATTTCTGAAAATGGTCACACTGGTTGGGATTTCCCAATGTCTATACATCTATGGATGGACGGCCATTTTGTTGCATATTGGACAATGGAAATTAACTATTTTACATTTAATATGATTATATTAATATTCTGTCATATGATTTATTTAACAATTGCTGTTAGTTATAATACTTTAATAAAATAAATTCATTTTATTCCATTAAACGAAATTCTTGGTCTGTACTTAGGTAGTGACATCTGTCCACAATGAATTACACTATCGGTTCAAAATCTGTTACAACGCCATCTGCACCTCTAAGTAAGCATATATATACCGAGTATAATACTATGAACTTAAAAGCAACCGTCTACTATGAAACTGAATATTTAAACGTGTACTCTATAATTTTATAGGATTATAAACGTTAGTTACCACTTGTAATGTACTAAGATTGAAGTGCCTGACGACGCCTTGTGTGTCGGGGTTCACACGCCCCGTTGTCATTGGCCCGTGCGCCGATGCGCGCGCATGCTAAATCTGTTTCGAGTTTTTAAGCGCGCAATTCAAATAGAGTGGCTGTACGCCACAAATATTTCGACGAATTGTTAAACTCCTCCTTTTTTTGAAGTCGGTTAAAAAAACTGTTCAGTCTTATAAAATATTTTTATAAAGTCAGTCCAATGTAAACTTCCCGTAATTTGGGGTAATTAAGTTTTTGTTTTCTTGGCATCCCTAAATTTTATGTAATGCCACCAAATTAAAGATCAGTTTTACAAAGCAACATGGTTGCATTATAATGACCAATCAAACTTGGAAAGGTTATAGGATAAAAATAATTTTCTTTTCGATGTGAATTTCTTATATTACTTTGAGAATTCCGCGAAAGTTTACATTTATTTCAACTCTAATTATCATCACCGAGATTATCACAAGTAAATTTGCGAGATATACGCTAATAATCGGTACTTACCTATGAAAGGTTATGTTTTCTAATTTTCGTTCAATACGGCTTTTACAGCCTAAAATGCAACATTGTACCATTATGGAGAAATACAATTATTTGATACTTATTGGAATAATGTCAATTGTCACAAAATATAACACGAAATACACCACATAAACGCAAGTCAACATTTCACAGAAATATGTTTGACACCAACTCGGGGTACATTCAGAGTTGGTGTCAGACAATAAAAACGCATACGCAGAACGAGATAAAAAATTCTTGGTCTGTCACTATCACTCACATTGTAAACTGCATTTATCTATCTCACTTATTCAAGATTTAGGTATTAAATACTATATATACTTATATATAGCCCAATCTATTATATACTTTATCTAAGAAGATTACTAATGATCTTGAAAGTGTTCCCCGCCGCGTTCAGGATTTATTGTCTAAACCCAAGTATTATATACCTTTATTTAAGTTTATTTGTAAAACTGTAGACCAAATTTAATAACCACATGTACTTTTATATTTTTGATTTATATAATATATTATAGTTTTTATTTATATCACTATGTATTCGGCTGAAGGACTCTGTATCCATGGCTACGAATAATAAAAAAAAAGAAAAAAAAGGGAGTTTTGGCGGGAATTCTGACGGTGCGGGTGGTTGCTTGTTTTAATTTCATATTCTAGTCTAAAGTTGTGCTTGTGGCTTAAATGTGATGTGAATCTAAGCAATAAACATCAACGAAGATGGACAGTATGTGGAAGCTTTGAAATAAGTGATTTTGGACGCTTTTTGTCGGGTGGGTGTGTCGACCATGTTCGACTCCTCCGCTGCGAGAAAATCGTCTAAAAAGCATCAAACTGGAAGGAATTGACGCCAAAACTTCAGCAGGGCCTTGAATTCGAACACATCCGATTTCATGGCACTTGTGAAAAATTAGATATAAGGAAATGAAGAAAAAAAAAGCACTTAAGACGAGGCTGTATGGGCTAGATCCCTTTGCCTTCCCGAAAGGGAAAATTAAAAAAAATAAAATAAATAAAAAATAAATAGCATGTCAATTTTGGTCGCGTCGAAAACGAAAAACAAAAAACAAGAACAATGGAATTCAACACGGGTCGATTTTAATTCCCTGTGACTCAGGTATTAAATGAGTTCGGTGCGGCAGACGCGTCAAACATGACCGGGACAATCATCGAGAACTTGAGCGGTCGTAAACTGAGTGTGCTTGTGACGATTTTACTTTTGTGTCAGGTAACATGTTTTTTGATCGGCGGTTTGGTGGCACCGATGCCTGCGAACGCGCAAAACATGCTCGCTACGGTATGTAAAGACACATTGACCATGAAAAATGACACGACGAAATGGTTTTACAACCGTGGGAAGGGTTCGTGTAAGAAGATCGATCTCGGCGAAACACACCACGACATCTCCGAGACGGACATAGTTTTCGCGTTTCAAATGCCGGTGCCTCGCGAAAGAGAGGTGCTTGACTACTCGCGATGGCAGCAAAACCTTATCGGCGTGGTCCAAGTCGACATAAGATACCATTCTCAGATGGAAATTCGTCCGGGAAGCACCGTAACCTTCGACGCGCGTTTGGCGTACCGGAACAAAGGAGATCCGGACGACCATTGGCAACTGTATACGCAGTCCGTCGAAAAACGTAACTTAGACTGCGACATCGACATTAAAAGTGAAGATTACTTGTACAATTGTTCTGCTATACCGTTATTTGAACTTGGGTCTTTGTTCCACGATTACTATTTGCTGAATGTGAGGCTGCCTGTAGACACGCCAGACATGAATGCTCACATTGGCCACATTCAAGACATGTGGCTGACTATCATCAATCAAAATGGCGGTTTCACTAAAATATGGCTGTCATTGAAAACTGTTTTCTTTCCGTGCATAATAGGCATTATAGTTTGGTTCTGGAATCGGATACATTTGTTACAACGGAAGCCTGTACTACTTGAAAAGATGCTGCTGAGCTTGGGGATCGCTCTGTGCTTTTTAAACATGCCTATTGAGTACCTTACATTGCATTTCAACTTGCCATTTATGTTACTACTTGGGGACATTCGTCAAGGCGTATTCTATGCAACATTGTTTTCTTTCTGGCTTGTTTTCGCTGGGGAACACATGTTAATCCAAGAGGCGTTTGCACAAAGCTCTCTAAAGCAGTATTGGCGACATCTCAGCGCTGTTGCAATGGGCTGCATCTCATTATTCATATTTGATATGTGCGAGAGAGGCGTACAACTCAGAAACCCGTTCTACTCAATCTGGGTGACCGATTTAGGCACAAACCTAGCCCGGACTTTCATCATCCTCGCCGGAATATCTACTGGAGTATATTTCCTGTTCCTCTGCTACATGATTTGGCAAGTTTTCAACAACATCTCTCACAAACGTCAATCCCTACCCACAATGTGTTCGGTACAATGTTTGCACTACGAAAGGATAATATACCGTTTCAAATTTCTGATGTTGGCTACACTGTTGTGCGCTGCTATGACCATGATTGGCTTCATTTTGGGACAAGTTGCAGAGGGACAGTGGAAATGGGACGACAACATTGCTCTAGAATATACTTCGGCATTCTTTACTGGTGTGTACGGAATGTGGAATATCTACATCTTTGCTTTATTGGTGTTGTACGCACCAAGTCACAAACATTGGCCTGTCATAGAAAACAATTCGGACACTCAGAATTTGAGCAAGGAGATTGAGATTAGCCCATTGCCAGAGCAACAAAGCGAGATATCTCTCCTAACCAAAATACCACTTAAGTAAAATTTAAGATAAAAATAAACCAAAGAGTTAAATTTGTGTTAAATGCTAAATAAAGTTAAACATAGGCGATTATAAAAGTCTTTGTAGTCGATATCCCTCATTCATAATAGGTCATAGAAATATCATATATAGAACCGCAGTACACGGCCACGGCGTGAAGGCGTTCCGGGTGAGTCGTTTTGGACCCCCAACGCCGCGTCAGTGTCCTAGGTCAAGTCTTAGTATGAAGAGCTCCCACAAATTTAATTATATTATGACGAACTGCGCTATCAAAGGATGTCACACTACAATGAACAAGCACCAAGGAAATATAAAGATAACATTTCACAAGTAATTAATTGCTGACATGTTTTAATATTAAGTAAAACATTCTTCTTCTTCTTCTTCTTTCTTTAAAAGGTGGCTTCCATCGTGGTATTGATGATTCTGCCAATAACAAAGTTTGTAGTGACTTATAAGGCGAGACTGAATAATCGGTTTGCAGGGATTTTGAATTTGGACATTGGACGGTTGAGTTATTATAAAAGGGTAGCAGGTAATGGACACAAACATCATTATTTAACAATACAACATAGAATATGGTTAAGGAATATATGAAAAGGGGCAGACATATTTTTAATACAGGGGATCAAGGTTAAATTTTATAATCTAATATTATTTATTGATATAAACCTAAACAAGAAATCGATAAGGGAGGGGTTGGATAGTGTTAGAAGGAATGTCAGGTTTACTGGACGTGGAATTTCAGTAGGAAGGAGATTATACAGAGCAATATTTAAATTCTGACAGTTAAAGAAAATATGTTCAAGGGTACCATCCTCTAGACCACATTCACAGAGAGAACTGTCTCTTATTCTAAGTTTGGCAAGAAAAACGGGTGAGCATACATGACCTAAGCGAAGACGGATAACAACAGAAGTGACCCATTTGTCATATGAACGAAATTTTGAGAACCATGGTTTAGTTGGAATGTCAGGTTGGATTCTACTGTACCACTTTCCCTTTGTTTGTGTGGTTTTCTCCCACGATTTAGTCCATGATTCTGACATTTTGGATTTTGCATATGTTTGAAGGTCTCTACCATATACAGCTGAATGCGTAGGTAATCCATAATTAACGGCCTCCTTGGCTAAGAGATCAGCAACTTCATTACCAGTGATACCTGTGTGACTTGGGATCCAGGCAAGAGCGACTTCTATACCCATACAATGACATCGGTATAATGCTTGTTTAGTTTTTAATGTGACACTAAAATTATCTTTGGAATGGAAGGGGAACTTAACAAGATCAGTTAAAGCACTGAGTGAATCAGACAGAATCAGTGTTTTGTTCAATTTGTGTGATTCGCAGTAAAGGACTGCTTCCATGAGAGCTATAGATTCTCCAGTATATGTAGAAAATTGAGAGGGACATTTAAAACTCAAAACAATTTCGTATTTAGGAATCCATACTGCAATTCCGACATTCTTGTCCTTGGCCAGTTTAGATGCATCTGTATAAATAAGAAGCCAATCCTTCCAGTCTTCATCAATGATACTACAGAATAATTGGTTTGCACCAGGAGAGGTTTTCTCAATACCAAAGTTTAACAAAATTTTGGGCTGATAAATTAAAGAATGAAAGTCACTCTCAAAAAAAGGATTTTTGTTAAATTGAATAATTGAACATGGAAGCGATTTCAGTGTGGAATAACTATTAATTAAAAGGGGGGTAACTTTATGTAACCAGAAATCTGATTCGCTAACAGACGTAGCCAACTGAGAAAGTGTAGGAGTAAGAGGATGGGAGGAAAATTGGATAACCTTGGAAAGAAAGCGATCTCCGAGGTATTGTCTACGTAACGCAAGTGGAGGATCAAGGCTTTCGACCTGTAAGGCATTGATGGGAGATGATTTCATAGCTCCTGTGATAATGCGTAAACATTTCGACTGTATTTTATCCAATTTGCTAAGAGCTAACTTATTGCAAGGTTCTAAAAGAAAAGAGGCATAGTCAAACTGACTCCTGATCAATGCATTGTAAAGTAGTTTTTGATTATAGGGGTGGGAGCCCCATCGAACGCCAGAGAGGACGCGCATAATGTTAATACTTTTCTGACATTTTTCATAAATATGGTTAATGTGATGAATCCCGGTAAGCTTACTATCAAGGATAAGGCCTAAAAATTTAACTTTGTCGTTGATTGGAATAACTTCGTTATTTACACGTAAGTCTATAGGGGGAATATATCGTTTACGCGAAAAAACAACTGCTTTACATTTAGGAATGGAGAGACTAAGACCATGTTCAGAAAGCCATATATTAAGGTAATAAAGGGAACTATTAAGTCGATTAGTACATTCACTCAAAGAAGAAGATTGGACAAATAACGCAATATCATCAGCGTATTGTAGAATATTTGAAAAATTATTGACTGAGAGCTCCAGATCACGAGTATATATATTATACAGAAGGGGGCTTAAAACAGAACCCTGAGGAAGACCATTCCAGACAGTTCGTAAGGGGGAAACGGAATCATTACAGCGGATGGAAATGTGACGGCAGGATAAGAAGTTAAAAGTGAAATTGACCAACCTCTCCGGTATATTCAGCTGGATCATTTGATCCCTGAGTATAGGGAGCTGGACATTGTCGTAAGCAGAACTTACATCAAGAAAAATTCCAATTACATTTTCGTTATTTGAAAACGCCGTACGAATTTTGGTTGTTAAAATACTGAGACTATCACTTGTGCCTAAACCTCTTCTAAACCCAAACTGGCTTTTTGCCAATAGACCTCTGTTTTCTGCAATCCATTCCAGTCTATTTTTAAGGAGATGTTCTGAAATTTTAGCCAAAGTGGATGACAAGGCAATCGGTCTGTATGAAGAGGGAGAATTAGGATCTTTCCCTGACTTTAAAATTGGTATAATAATTTGTGTTTTCCATGATTCAGGAATAGAGCCAGAAATGAAATAACAATTTATTAAATCAAGGAAGTATTCTTTAACAGCGATAGGTGATTTGCAAATGAACGAGTATGGGATACCATCGATGCCTGGAGTGGAGTCCCTCAGGTGGTCTAAAGCACAGCATAACTCTGAGTGTGAAAAAATATCGTTCATTTTATCAGGGGTATAAGGGGAGGCACGAGGCTGGGATAGAGAAAAGTTATCTAGTGATGGGACAAATGGGGGAGCAAGGTTGTTTATAAATTGGTCCAGCCAAAGACTAGGTTCATTAGAGGACACGGTGATATTCGACTGCACTCTTCTAAAGGAATTGATCTTCTTCCAAACAAGTGTAATTGGGGTACGGGGTGATAAAGTCTCGCAAAATTTCAGCCATCCTTGTGATTTCTTTTTTGACAAAGTTCTTTTAGTTTGGGCTGTTACCCTTTTAAAATTGATGTAATTATCGCGATTTACGTTTTTGACAAAATTATCTTCTGCTAAATTGCGATTTCGGATGGCAGTAGTACAATCGGAATCCCACCAAGGAGGGGAAGGTATTTTATCTGTGGGTCTTTTTATTGGAATCGATTCTTCTGCAGCCTCATGTAAAGTGGAGACAAAAGAGTCATAACATGTAAAACAATTGGTTAAATCAATCTTTGGAAGTTCTAAAATTTTACTACTAAGTATAGAAGAAAATTTATTCCAGTCTGCGCGATGAAGTTTATACTTTAAAAGTGGGCTAGGCTTAGGTGAAGGAGAGAAGTTATTAAATAAAGAAATAAGAATTGGAAAATGGTCGCTTCCATAAGAGTAGGGGAGGACAGACCATGTTTGATTGGATACTAGAGAGGGAGATGAGAGGGAAAGATCAGGCGCATTACTATTTTGATCAGGAGCTGCTCTACGTGTGGGAGTACCATCATTTAAAACACATAAATTATTATCGTCTAGTAAATCTAAAAGATATGATTCAGAAGTGTCTATGGAGCTGGAACCCCAAAGAGTATGCCTGCAGTTAAAATCTCCTAAAACGAGTTGAGGACCAGGAATGGTAGATAGGATTGAGTTTAATTCAGAAATGTTAATTTGATTAGGATGAGGAATATAAACAGAGAAAAATGAGGAGTTAAAAGCTTTGATAGCAACTACATTTAAATCACAGCTGTGTAAAGGGATAGTGATAAGAGAATAAGTAATAGTTCTTTTAACAAGAAGTAAGCAGCCTGCACGCCCATCATCTCTGTCATCCCGCAGGCAGGCGTATCCAGGAACCCTGAAAGGGGAGCAGGCTTCAACCAAGTCTCCGAGATGGCAACGATGCTAGGCTTATATCGATTTAATAAGTATATAAGGTCATGTTTCTTGGGTCTGATACTTCTAGCATTCCATTGTAAAATGTGAGTCGTCATTGTGAACCACGAGAGAAGATAGGAGTTTCTTAACTAAGTCTATAACATTGTACGGTAGAGGAGAATTAGAGAATTTAGAATGTCTATTATTCAGAGCACAAGTAAGCAATTCTATTAAGTTGTCATTGAGGGTTGGGGAAGGAGATTTCTCCTGAGGGGAGTTATTTATAAAGGCGCATCCATTTGGCATAGATGGGGGGGGAAGGTCAATAATTTCTCTATGGGCTTGAGGATAGGGTGATTTTTGCGGTCCAGGTCTAGGCCGAGAGGGACTAGTTACAGTTTTTTTATGAGAGGAAGTCACAATAGTAGGTAGGGGACGAGGTGAGGCAGTTTGAGGAAATTGAACATTAGGTCCTAGCTGGGAGTTTATTGGGATTTGGGATTGTATAGTAGAGCGGGTGATTTCTGCATAGGAGTGTCCAAGAGGGGGTAAACGCTGAGAGGCCTCTGAGTAACTTAAATTCTCTTGTGACATGAGCATTTTAATTGATTTTTGTCGAGAGTATTCAGGGCATTTAATATCAGTGGCTTTGTGTGCACCTCTGCACAGTAGACATGTTGATTTTTCATCTGAGATTTCGCAGGTATCACCCGTGTGTTCCTGAGCGCATCGATAACAGCGTGGTTTGGATCTACATTGAGACCGGACGTGACCAAACCGACAACATGCATGGCATTGTATTGTGGGTAATTGATATATAGATACCGGTAAAGAGGAGTGGTAACAAAATACTTTTTCAGGGAGAATTTGTCCTTGAAATGTAAGTACAATAGAAGTTGATGGAACCCATGATGCTACACCATCTTTAATCATTTTGGTATTTAAACGTCTAGCTTTAATTACCTTTCCACAAGGAGATTTAATACCACTAACCAGTTCTTCTAGGGTCCAGTCTGTTGGAACAGAACGAATTACACCCATTCTAGATAACTGAAATTTAGGGATTGTTGCATTAAATTTATGTTCAGAAAGGAGGGGGTTTCCCACAAAGTTGTTAGCCGCCTCAGCTGTTTTGAAATCAACTGATATCCTATTTCGTCCTAAGGCACGTATGCCCCCATCAACTATATTGGAAATATTATGCTTGTATAGAAATTGAGCAAAACGAAGAATTCTTATAGATAAACCAGCAGAGGGATCTGGTTGTACTCTGACAACATGGACAGAGAATGGTGCACAATCTTTTTCACTATACCTCCATTCTGTTTCAGCTTCAAATCCAGGAACTGTATAAACGCTCTGTATGGAGTCACTTGGGGGGGTGCTTTTTTTACCAATATTGGTTAAAGGTTGTTCTGCAGTGCGTTTTAAGGATTTGTGGGATATTGGGTCAACAGATTGGGACATTTCGGAATCTGTAATATAAGTTGAATCTACCCCCTTATCGGGGGGTTTATCTTTCGGGTCCATAATCCGATGATTATGGACCAGAAAACATTAAATTATACTTACAGTTTTGTTATCGACACACAACAAGTTAAACCACCACCAAAACACAAATAATAACAACTCAACACAAGGGGTTTCAGAAAAGATCGCCAGAAGAGATCCTGCTTGTACCGCGTGTCAAGCCGAAAAAAACTCCAGTTTTATTTACAAAAATCTGGAAAGTACGAACGTAAACAATACAGAAAAAAAATGAAGTAAAACATTCATCAAAACTACAAATAAAATTGTAAAAGTGACAGACGCCATTTACGTTATGAATCATTATGAATGTTGCCAATAATGCCAACCAATTTACCCATTTTTTAAATACTATTAGGAATAATGAAAGGAGAGGGAAATGCTTCCATACAATCTTGGGCCTAGATTGTAAAAGGTTGAAAGTAGTGTCAATTAATAGATAGTATATTATGAGATAATTACTAAAAATTTGGCGAATTTTTGTAATCTGAGAACAGAGTTAAGAGCCTCATTTGGACTTGAATAAAAGTGAGGTTATGGAATTAACTATACGCAAACAACTGATGTTTATAAGTACAAATCTTACCTATTGATATGTTTTAATGTAGATAACATAAGCTCACGCCTATATCCCCGAAGGGGTAGGCAGAGGCGAACTCGAAAACCCACATTCGATAACTATGTTGTGGTCACAAAGACGATTATTCTCAGGAACATAATACTCGTATTTATACTGTCTGAGCAACATTGTTTTAGTAGAAAATTATTAAAACGATGGAAATCATCCAAAACGCACACGCACAAAACAATATAAACACGAAGCAAATGAAAACGATTATTAAAATGTCAATTCATAGTTTTTTGTTCCCACTGGCGTAGCGTGGGGGGGGGGGCCGGGGGGGCCCCGGGCCCCGGGCGGCACATGAAGGGGGGCGGCAAATTAAGAGAGGCGGCACCTGAAGAGGGGCGGCACACGGCGCGGCGCGACAAGCGCCGCAATTCCTTTCAGCATAAAAATAAAATAAATAAATACGCCCAACAGTCACACATAGCCCTGAACCCACACTAGGTATTACCCACTGGCATAGCACCGGGTGGCACATGAGAAGGGGCGGCAATCGTAGCATTTTTGTTTAGGTACTCATGAAATTAAATAATCAAAACGTATGCGCTAATGCACCATGTGCCTCGAGTGTGACGGATTCACGCGACACAATACGACGCGACGGGGCGGCGCGGCTCTGGGCGGCACGGGCGTTGGGGCGGCGTGGGTGCTGGGAGGGTGCGGGCGATGGGGCGGCGCGGTCGCTGGGGCGGCGTGGTCACTGGGGTGTGCGGGCAGCGTGGGCGCTGGGTGTCGGAAGCGCTGGGGCGGCGCGAGCGCTGGACGACGCGTCCGTTGGGGCGGCGCGGTCGTTGAGGTGGCGTGGGTTCTGGACGGCGCGGGCGTTGGGGCGGCGTGGGTGCTGGGAGGGTGCGGGCGATGGGGCGACGCGGTCGTTGGGGTGCACGGCTTTTGGGACCGCGCGGTTGCTGAGGCGGCGTGGTCAATGGGGCGCGCGGCCGGCGTGGGCACTGGGTGTCGCGAGCACTGGGACGGTGCGAGCGCTGGGACGGCGCGGGTACTGGGCGGCGCAGGCGCCGGGGCGGCACAGGCGCTGGGGCGGCGCGGTCGCTGGGGCGGCGTGGGCTCTGGGGCGGCGTGGGCTCTGGACGGCGCGGGCGCTGGGGCGGCGCTGGGTGTCGGGAGCGATGGGGCGGCGCGGGCGCTGGGGTGGCGCGGGCGCGGGAACTGGAGCGGTGTGGGTGATGGGGCGGCGCGGTCGCTGGGGTGCCGTGGGTTCTGGACGGCGCGGGCGTTGGGGCGGCGTGGGTGCTGGGAGGGTGCGGGCGATGGGGCGGCACGGTCGCTGGGGCGGCGTGGTCACTGGGGTGTGCGGGCAGCGTGGGCGCTGGGTGTCGGGAGCGCTGGGGCGGCGCGAGCGCTGGACGACGCGTCCGTTGGGGCGGCACGGTCGCTGAGGTGGCGTGGGTTCTGGACGGCGCGGGCGTTGGGGCGGCGTGGGTGCTGGGAGGGTGCGGGCGATGGGGCGACGCGGTCGTTGGGGTGCACGGCATTTGGGACCGCGCGGTTGCTGAGGCGGCGTGGTCACTGGGGCGCGCGGCCGGCGTGGGCACTGGGTGTCGCGAGCACTGGGACGGTGCGAGCGCTGGGACGGCGCGGGTGATGGGACGGCGCGGGCGTTGGGGCGGCGTGGGTGCTGGGAGGGTGCGGGCGATGGGGCGACGCGGTCGTTGGGGTGCACGGCATTTGGGACCGCGCGGTTGCTGAGGCGGCGTGGTCACTGGGGCGCGCGGCCGGCGTGGGCACTGGGTGTCGCGAGCACTGGGACGGTGCGAGCGCTGGGACGGCGCGGGTACTGGGCGGCGCAGGCGCCGGGGCGGCACAGGCGCTGGGGCGGCGTGGGCTCTGGACGGCGCGGGCGCTGGGGCGGCGCTGGGTGTCGGGAGCGATGGGGCGGCGCGGGCGCTGGGGTGGCGCGGGCGCGGGAACTGGAGCGGTGTGGGTGATGGGGCGGCGCGGTCGCTGGGGTGGCGTGGGTTCTGGACGGCGCGGGCGTTGGGGCGGCGTGGGTGCTGGGAGGGTGCGGGCGATGGGGCGGCGCGGTCGCTGGGGCGGCGTGGTCACTGGGGTGTGCGGGCAGCGTGGGCGCTGGGTGTCGGGAGCGCTGGGGCGGCGCGAGCGCTGGACGACGCGTCCGTTGGGGCGGCGCGGTCGCTGAGGTGGCGTGGGTTCTGGACGGCGCGGGCGTTGGGGCGGCGTGGGTGCTGGGAGGGTGCGGGCGATGGGGCGACGCGGTCGTTGGGGTGCACGGCATTTGGGACCGCGCGGTTGCTGAGGCGGCGTGGTCACTGGGGCGCGCGGCCGGCGTGGGCACTGGGTGTCGCGAGCACTGGGACGGTGCGAGCGCTGGGACGGCGCGGGTACTGGGCGGCGCAGGCGCTGGGGCGGCGTGGGTTCTGAACGGCGCGGGCGCTGGGGCGGTGCGGTAGCTGGGGCGGCGTGGAATCTGGGGCGGCGTGGTCACTGGGGCGCGTGGGCGGCGTGGGCACTGGGGCGGCGTGGGCACTGGGTGTCGGGAGCGCTGGGGCGGCGCTGTGTGTCGGGAGTGCTGGGGCGGCGCGGGTGCTGAGTGGCGCGGGTACTGGGTGGCGCGGACGCTGGGGTGGCGTGGGCGCGGGAACTGGAGCAGTGTGGGAGAGGGAGCGGCGCGGTCGCTGGGGCGGCGCGGGCGCGGACCCTGGGGCGCTGGGCGGCGCAGGCGCTGGGGCGGCGTGGGCTCTGAACAGCGCGGGCGCTGGGGCGGTGCGGTAGCTGGGGCGGCGTGGGCTCTGGGGCGCGTGGGCGGCGTGGGCACTGGGGCGCGGGGGCGGCGTGGGCACTGGGTGTCGGGAGCGCTGGGGCGGCGCGGGTGCTGAGTGGCGCGGGTACTGGGTGACGCGGACGCTGGGGTGGCGTGGGCGCGGGCGCTGGGGCGGTGCGCGCGATGGGGCGGCGCGGTCGTTAGGGTGCACGGCCGCTGTACTTCCAATTCGAGTCTTTAGTTTGCACTGCTGTTGGTGATACCAAATATTTCCCGATGACAGTGTCAATTCCCACACTGCGATCAGACTGCGATAGATTTTGTAGTGAGTTTTGCTTCAGGTGTGGGTGAAGTGGAACCGCAAGGCCCTTGTAGTTCTTGATACCCATGATATAGGTTCAATTCCACCTAGTGTGGGGTCAGGATTACGTGTGCGATTGTTGGGTGTATATTTTATTTTGTTCAGTACTCTTTATTTTAGAAACTTTTTAAAATTTTTAAATATATATTAAAAAAAAAACATATTTATAAATATAAGGACGTAGGACGTCCACCTACAAGGTGGACCGACGACCTGATAAAGGTTGCAGGAAGTCGCTGGATGCAGGCTGCTTCCAACAGGTCGATCTGGAAATCTTTGGGGGAGGCCTATGTTCAGCAGTGGACGTCCTATGGCTGATGATGATGATGATGATGATAAATATAAATGTATTCTCCTCCGATGGCGAGGCTCGGGACCCCAAACCATCGGCGGTTAAGACCCGGGGGTCTCACTCGGGAGTGAGGAACCCGAATTCGTATGTGCGACTACCATGAATTTTTTCACATTTCCAGAACCAACTGTTTAGGTGGTAGGGGGTGCGGACACTTGACTCTAACAAACATTCGCAGATTAAAGCTTAATATTTCGCAAACGAATTCTTGGATCGAAAAACGGTTTTAGCAAACCCGTAATGTTTTTGAACGATCTATCCAACGATACCCCACACTACGTGATAATCGTAAAATAAAATCATCCAAACTTTACGACGTACCCTATAATTTTTTTTTCAAGATTATAAATATTAGCCCTGTAATATTACTGTCCCACTGCTGGGCACGGGCCTCCTCTACTAATGAGAGGGGTTAGGCCTTAGTCTACCACGCTGGCCTAATGCGGGTTGGTAGACTTCTCATACCTTCGAAATTCTTGTGGAACATTCTCGGGTATGCAGGTTTCCTCACGATGTTTTCCTTCACCATTATAGCAAGCGATATTTCACAATGAAAACACACTTGACATAGAAAAGTCAGAGTGTGTTCTTTTTGAGGTTGGTCTCGAACTTCTGATAATCGTCTCGGCAGTCCGTACCATTCCCAACTGCTCTATTGAAGACAAAAATAATTTTAGAAATCGGTCGACATTTGCCGGAAATGTCGGGTAATATACTCGTACAAAATTAGTCCGATGACTTGAGAATCTCTTTTTTTAAGTCGGTTGAAAAGGGCGGCAAATTTCCGGGCGGCCCCGGGCGGCGAAAACCCACGCTACGCCGCTGTTTGTTCCACAGGCAACCAGCTAAGGTCTGATTGCATGCCGACAAGCTATTCAGTTACTATTTTATCTTTTAGAACAGTTTATTATGTTAGTTCTTTTTATCTTATTTTATCTTATTAGCCGATATCATCCCACTGCTGGGCAAATGTTAGTTCTAATCGTTTTAATTATTTTTACTTGAATTAATCATCCGCATCTAGCATTATATATATTTATATTTTATTTTAACTCATTCATCTTAATCTATTTAGTGTCCTTTACTTAATTTTCATATATTTTCTAGATTATGAATTAAGCTGATTTTTCATATTTTGAAATAGATAAATATGACTATTTTGTTTAGCCATATCTCAACTCATTACACTTTGGCCCAAAGATCTCCGTCTCCTTTGGTAACTTTATATTACGATAATAATAATTATTATTATTCCGTCAAACATCCAGAGGTGCTACTCTCAAACATAACATCCGAATATTCGGACCCGACCGATACTCGACCGAAGTTTAGTTTGTTAGCCTACTACGAAATAAGTTCGGATCCGCGCATCTCGGTCGGAATCAGCCTGTCGCAACTACGTACAAAAAAAATGATGTATGGAGTTTGCGCATCTGTCTATCTCAATGACATTGTCATGGGCTACTCTAACCGCCGAATGTTCATACACTTAAGGTGGCCTTATGTCTTTTAAGGCCGCCTTATCTGTCAAAATTGTATGGCAAAAATCAATATAAGAAGCCGTTAAAGTTGAGCAGCGTTTGACCATTCGGGCGTAAGCCATGCTCCAAACGTAGTGAATACATTCTCTTTGTTTTAAACCTATAATGAATAAGAGGTATCGACTACAAATACTTTTATAATCGCCTATGTTTAACTTTATTTATTATTTAACTCAAATTTAACTCTTTGTTTTATTTTTATCTTAAATTTTTCTCCTAAACCTATATTTCTTTCATAATCCATACTAATTTCTTTAATTATTCCCTCACTGCATTTATGTTTAGTTATCTCTGTCTTTCAATGTCAAAGTTAAAAATGTTAATATGGCGGCACAGAGTACTTTGTATATACTGAAATATGGCGGTTACAATTCAATTTCTAGGTACCTATTTTCTCTTATTGTCTTACTGATTTTCTATTGAGTAAAATGGACTAAAAGTAAAAATCGCAAAATCAAGCCAATACTATTAGTGTTTATTGTAGTTATAAGGTAACTTCTACGAAAAATACACAACGAAAATGTGGAGGAGATGGTTACATAACAATGTTTGTTTTTGGATCAATTTTCATTAGAGAAATAACGGTAAGTACGCATTCTTTGTAAGCATTCAAATCGTATAGTGGTTAAACTATAAATTAATATAAAATTTAATTTCTAGCGTAAGTCATCGTGACATACCGTAAACAGATAAAAAAACGTTTTAAATCGGTCTATTGGAGTCCCGTCTCTTAAAGTTTACATGCTCTTTGGTATGAGTGATTATAGAAAAATGTTGCCAGTAATTAAAATTAAACTACAATTATAATGGATATTTAAAACGTTAATGTTAACTTATTATAACGTTATTTTTATTCTATTAAAAGCAGCAATTCTTATTAAATTATTTTGCGTGATAAGGGGCGTGCCTACCGTGCGCTTTTCGACCCCAGGCCATTCTTAGCTAAGAGATATATTTCAGATGACTATTTTCTTACTATAAACGTTTCCCGAGTCGTGGTGCGTTACGAGAATGTTTTGGGTAGGTGACCCTAAACTTTGGCACTGGAGACGATTCAGGCGATTAAAGTGTGTACTGTATGCAACAACAGGTAATTCCCGGTTTATATCGTACAAAGTAGGTACCTAAATTCTAATATCTAAACTTAAAATGTATAAAATGTCTAAATCCACTCTCACATAAATGGTTTATGAGACAACTCAAAGGGTTATTCTATAGCGATTTTTGCATTTGCCACATTGGCAATAGGTAGCTTATAGGACATTGTAAGTAGAAAATAAAAATCGAAAGTAATTATTTGTTATTCTTTATTTTATATTTTGAAATCAATAATGAGATTTAAAACTGTAGCTGTTCAGAATCTTTATTTTATACAAAAAATATTGAAAGCTTAGTAGATTTGCTTTGATTTTACATTTTAACAAATACAACAATGATTTAAATAAAAATGACCAGATTAATATAATTATAACTCTAATAATAAGAACTTAATTACAGAGTCACATTTTTATATAATAAAAATTAACAAATAAGGTGAGTGATGGTTAACTTTATAAATGAAGGAAGGTTATAATTCAAAGCGTTTATTTTATATATCAAAAGTATTCTTAGTATTCGCTTTATTAAGTAACGTCTTTTGAGACAGAGTGTACTTTAGGTTAAATCACTTAAAAATAAAATATGTCCACTATGGAATTTACTTTGTGAGCCGTTTAATTTTGATAAAAAATCGACGTCACACGACTCTGGCGTCAGCCGTATGTCGTCGTATGCTTAAAAGCTTTTTATATCGTAAAATAATTGTGCAATAGTCGATGTAAAAATAAACGTTATACATAATTGTATAATATAGAAATCAAATGCTAACCGACGTCACAAATTAATAACACAGGATGTAAACGAAACATGATTGTGCTTTACGAAAGAAATAAACTTATTATCACTATTTAGATTGCCGACAACCGCTTTAGAAAGATATTACCAAGCCCGTAGCCTGGCGTTGCTACGAACCCGAATTAACCTTGAAAAGCTGTAATCGGCAATCACCTATCCACGATACTTCGTTAACAAAATGGTCCCTAAAGAAAACATTATTACAAAAAAGTACGAAATCACATTTCCCTTCCGGTCGCTGTAACGAGACGCTACTACGTATTTCAACATACAAAAAACATACACTAATAATTATGGCAACATTGACAATAAATAAGGGGTAAAAATGGGGAATATACACACTGAACGAAAAAATCTTGTTCCAAAATTGTTGACAGCACAAAATAAATAAGAAAAAAAGTTTTCACCACGTGCAACACGCACGTTTACGTAGAAAAAAATAAGTATACAAGGCAACAAGTGCAGACTTGGAGTTATTTTTACTACTACCCATCTATTTCTCACTTAACTAAAAAGCCACATTCGCAAATTCGTATTTTTTATTAAGCTTTGCTTAATCCGCGAATCGTTAATTCATGTTAGTAGATTATAATAACATATCGGCACTTGCCACTATGCTTCTGCTAGTCGCTCCGTGACGGCTTTCAAGCTTTAGAATATTGATTTTAAACGTGAGGGAGATATAATACGTTAATTGGGCATAAACATGATTACATTTTAAGTGTCGATAGCATCAAAGCGACTCGCATAACATAGATATAATTTGATCATTTTATTGGAATATCACTGTTTTCGTCTACAATCGGAATGGTTCTCGTTTCTCCGTGGTTCGAGTGGTGGTGGTGGTGGTGGTGGTGGTACCGCGGCGTGCTCCCGTCGCCGTGCCCGGTGTACCGCTGTCCGAGGCGTCCGAGGGCTTGCGCAGTAGCCGCGACACGGCCGTCTGCTGGCCCGACCGCACCGGCGTCGTGCTGCCAGACGGTGTTCTTTGCCTGCCATAACATTTAACACATTACTAACTCATCCAAAAACTGTCAAAGCATGCACACACTAAAAATACAAATCTTCAAAACCAATACCAACGGAACTATCTCAATTTGTACTAACTGTTTACCTTAATTACTTTTGTGCTACAAAATCGTCTACTCTTTTGGATTTCAACTCAAAAACGTGTTAGATAAAATACAATATAAAAAGGCAAAGGTGTTATTACCTATTAACATTACTGTTAGTATGGTGGTCCTTAAGAACAGGAATACGACTTCGGCTGGGCGTTTGTCCTTCGGTGGAGGCAAACGACCCACTCCTACGTTGTTGTTAGCGAGCACACAAGGACAGACATACAGAAATTTAGTAACAGGACGACAGAGAAAGGACTTGCCAATGCATATGCTTTTCCCTCATAATTATTGCAAATAGGTACTTATATTTGCTAAGAACATGGGAAGAACTTTTACAATAAAAATCAAAGCATATGCAGTAACAAATATAAGAACAGAAAGAATATATAAAACAAAAATAAACATATTAAATATAAGTACAAAGAACCCAAATAAACATGATATCAACTTTGGTCACGTGTTATTGTTTGTCCATTTCACGAAGATGAACGCACTCTAAGCCAGTTACAAAGGCACCATATATGTAAAAATGACATAGATGATCGTACTAAATATTTGATTGTAATTCAATTCAAATAAGAAAAAGTTGATATAATGTGTTTTTACCAGGTGTATTAAGCCATTGGCCCGAAAATTATGTGCATGTTAGTGATTGATGGTTTAAAAGCTTTATTGATGTGCATGGAGAATTTAGCGAATAATATATCAATAATTGTGATGAAAGATAACATCATAAATATAGTATATCTCGACCAGAAACTTTATGATCTGTCCATTATATAAAGAACATTATTATTAAGATGAGAATATTGATTTCACAAAACGGGTTCCTTTTTTAACCTTAAAAAAGAAAACGGGGTAATTTAAGCAGTGTTTATAATTTGAGAACATCTATATATCAATTTAACCGTCTTAAAAATTTCTGGTCAAGTAAAAATGTAATGCGTGCCCTAATCCAAATTGCGAAGCTTTCGATGTCAATACTTTATAACTGAAGACGATCCAAGTGAATGCGAAGTTAGTAAACAACGATACATACAGTATTCGGATGACATATGGGTATGATAGCGAAATTTTCGTGTTGTAACAAGCAAATGGGACTATTAGAACGGATTCGTGAACGTGAGCACTCGACGGTGTTGTGGGTGAAAACAAAGTATCAAAGAGGCATCAATCAAAATAATTCGGGCAAAAATCGAAGCATTCTACAAGCTTGTACCCTTTGACGTCTCGCTGGGTCGGCTTGGATGCATCACCGCTAGATTCGCTTATGGTACTTTCGTATTCATTGTCGCTCGTCATTCCCGATATGCTGAACAACGAGGAGTCGTCTTCAGGACTCCTCTGCTCTGACTTCCTCGAGGGATCTTGGGAAGTGGGACTGGGCTCTTGGGATGTCTCCCGGGAGTGGGACTTTCTGATCTTCAATCGTCGTTCAACCGATGGTGATCTTTGGGAACGGTTGCCGACGTATACCGGGATTTTGGTGGAACCTTGAGTTTGGAATGCTGGATGAGTATGGGAATGGGATTTTGGAAGTTCGGAAGCCACGGACGATGGCTGGGAATGTGTCGAGCTGTTTTATTTCGAATCCATGTTCGTATCGCATGCGGGAAGGAAAAACATTACATTAACCCTCTATACGTAATCCTGTATGTATTTCTATAGATTTATAAAATATGTTAGTCAACTCCACACTACGGAATTTTGGTTCAATAATTGGTTATCGAATTGAACATGCTTCGTGACACCCATGAACTCCATCTTATGAATCAGATACATAATACCATCACCAATAGATTTATCATGAAAAATACTAATACAATACAATTTGCAACAAGACAGTCTCATGATCCATTCAAATTGCAGAGTGCACCCCAATAGCTCAACTATTATTTTCTGACATAACTACAAACTCTCAAATAGCCCTTTTCAAAGCGGAACGTGCTGATCCAACGCAGTGTATGTCAAACATTACGGCCGTAATTTTGAATGTGATATCATCGCCAATTCAAAACCATCTTTTGCCTCATTAAATCAGTGATTTTTTTTATTTGTTTTGCTTTTCAAATCTGGGATATATTGTAATTTAACAAATAAGTATAAAATATCAATCTATGTGAATACTGTAATATACAACATTATTACTTCATGTCAATTATTTCATCATAAGTTGATGGTCTAAGAGACCGTGGTACATCGACCTTGATTAATCTGATAACCGGATGACACATGTTTTCTAAGCTATTACAGGCCTGTTTATAAATAAATGATATTTGATAAAAAATATGTCTCATCTGGTAAACCAGATGAGTGAAGGTTGATGTAGCACGGTCTCCCCTACCATGAGATACGAAACAAACTACAATAAATTAGTTATAAAGGTACCTTGAGACTTCCCATAATAAACATAAGTAAACATTAAAAGACGAGACAGAAGACGATCACGTACATTTAATAAAAACACAAATTCCGGCCGTAAACATACACGATGACAAAACAGTGAATTTAAACTCATCATTGTGTACCTCACTAACGGCGGCACGTGTGACAATGTCGGTATACTTGACGTGCGGTACATCCCTCCGCCGCTATACCTGTCCGTGCGCCAGTGACATGTTTAATATACATACTTTAAACGTTATTTTCTATTGAAAAAAGAAGTGATAAAAGCGTGTAAATTAATATTCTTATGTTATTGTTGTTGGTTATCATTATAACTGCGTGTCGTTTTTTCGCTAAACTATGTTCTAGTTAATGTCTTCTGAAATATAAATGTGATGTAATAGATTTTTATTCAAAAATAGCAGTGTCGTTGAATTTTCGCAGCACTAATCGCTTTGTACGATTATATTACATCCCTAACTTAAAGTAAAATTCACTTGCAGCTCCGCGCTAAATCCCTATTTATCCCAAATATTTATTTAAAGACAGGAGTGAGCTGTAGGATAAATTGAGATAAAGTGTAACTCTAGATTAGTAATAGCGCTGCAAGTCGTCCTTACGCCCAAATGGTCAAACGCTATTCAAGTTTAACGGCTTCTTACACTGATTTTCGCCATATAATTTTGACAGATAATTCATAACTGCGAAAACCCATCAACATTTATATTACTTTCTGAAATATTAATGTTTCTGAAACGTACCTTCCGCTAGCTGGCGTCAATAATCCAGTAGGCGTGCGTGGCCTCGAGCCTCCGTTAGGTGTGGTCAGGCCTTGGATCTTCGATGCGTTGGCGGCGGCACGCGCTGTCGACGCGCGGGTATTGGTCACCTTCCTCATGGGGATGCGTGATGGCGTCGTCACGTCATCTGTGGTGCAAGGCATTTTACCAATAACAGCTACACTTCGCTACAGTAACAGCTACACTCAGCTACAATAACGGTTATGAACTCGGTACTGTAGGGAATCTTAATATTGTATCAGTCTTAAAAGTTTATAATACACAACATTGTGAACATTTCGTTCAATGATGTGGTAATATTTACGATATCTAATACACTTCAGTAGAAATGAACACTCTGCAATCGCGTCAATGATTGTGGTGACTGACAAAACGAAGCAACATTGTTACTACGTATGTTATAGTAACCGCAGATTCGTCGCACCTACGCGGTCAAGGTACATTCTTGCGGTTATGTAATATCAGGGATGGCACATTACCTATTAAATTCATATTATAATTCTTTGTATCTAATAGAAGCCTACATTTTTTTCAAACTTAGATACGGACTTCGAAATTCATCAGAGCTCAAACGTCAAACTCAAAATAGAAATTTATTCTGTAAATAGGATAACTCATTAAAGAAGAAAGAGAAAGAAGAGAAAGATGCTAAGATACAAACCTGTACTATCCAAAGACAGGTTGGAGCCATGTCTTGAAGGTGGTTTTGAGCCTGCCCGTGATCCAGGCCTGGATCCTGGTCGTGAACCACCTGGTGTTAACGTTGACCTAGCGGAAAAAATGTAATGTTATAATATTAACATAAACAGTTCTCGATATACATTAAACATGTAAAACTGAACTAAGTATTACCTTGCAACGCTTGGTTTTCTATATTTGGTTCCAAGTCCGCTTGCGGCTTCATTGTCACTGAGCGAGTCTGGGGTGCCGGCACTGAGAGACGACCTCGAGGCTCGTCCCGCCACTCCTCCCGCCGACATCGGCACGGACCGAGCCGTGCGCTCCCTTACCTACACCACAACTATAGCTTTAGTACTTGCCTCCACACCAAGTGCATGAAGATTAGCGAAATTAAATACAAAACTCAGGGTATAGGGTTATTCGGAACTAAAATGAATTAATTTTGTCAATATTATACCAATTATAAATGAAACGAACAGAAGCAGTTACAAAACCAACTAATTTGAGGAGCATGCTACACTAAGACAGAGTGAAACAAATGATATCTATGAATAAAACACAAACAGTGGACGTACACAATAGACAGTTTTAACAAAATAAAACACCCTGCCATCAACTAGCGAGGGTACATAAGTGCAAACTGAAACCGACTTATGAACGCACAACCGGTTAGCGTTACCCAATGATATCCTGGTGAGGGCTGGTATCCATGGTGATGTGTGTAATGATGAGCGCCCGGCGTCGTGGAACCCTGAGATCTTGAATGGCCATATATAAATGCTTGCTTAGTGCCATGTGTTGAGCCGACGTGCAGCGGATACGAGCACGGGAGCTCCTCCCGCTGCCTCAGTGCCTCAAATATGGGCCTCAACTGCTCCATAAACTCTTCAGCTAAACGCACCAATACAAAACCGGGACACACATTAAGGAGGGAAAGAGGCATCACCGTTTACAATATAAACACATTGTTTTGCCTTCATAGTGCCAATCGTTACCGATACGCAGTTTTCGCGTGATGATTACTTGCCGCGGTGTTATTAGTCCACACGTTAAGTCGACGAACGCGGTGAGAATTTTGCCAAACGCGGTATGAGGGAGGATCTAGCAGGATGGGTGAACGAAATACATTACCATAACATCCACAGGCGTTGACGTGCCACCTCTCCAATGCAGTGGGTCCAATGAATACTAACAACACCAAACACTACACGAGCGTGTGCGCCGATGCATCGCATGACCACACTAATGCAATACGACCAAACGCTACGAGCTCAACACATGCTGCACTCACGACAATGCCGCACCTTGCAAACGGACCAAGCGTTCCGTGTACAAGATGCACAGAAAATAAAGTAAGCAAAAATTGTATCCCAAACCGATTGCTCCCTCCAACAACTACGGTGCGCTATATGATACTTGTGCGAAATTACAACTAAGTTCTATCCTGCAGGAGAAGATAACAATAATACGTATAGCTGCGTCGCTACTTACCTTAGTGATAGGTCCGGTGGAAGGAGGCGTATTTGTGTTAGAGCGAGGCGTACGCGGTCTGAACGCAGCCATGCTCTGTGACACCCCATCGGCCAGTATGAACTGTTCACGCAGTTCGATGTTGGTGCGTCCCTTGGCTGCATGCGGGCGGCGTCCGGTGCGCGGGATCGCAAATGGAATAGGATCGGGATGGGGTCAAAGAAAACCATTAGGTAAAAGGATAGAAAGAAATAAAAATAACACCAAAGTGTTAAAAAAAAACATCAGGACAGCGTGCAGTGGTAGTGAGGGAAAGAAAAAAAACAACAAACAAATCAGATCATGTCAAACATAAACAAACATAACGTACATAAAAAAATAACGGGAATTTGATTAACATAGTGCAATAAGGGACAGGAACAGTAAAATACGATTAGTTTATTCTCTCACCAATTAATATGCAACACGCGTAAACCAAGGGCAAGATTATATAAAACTTTTAATCTAAATGTACACACGGACAAGTCATTGTGATGGACAACATTTAATAAACCATCAAACATTGTGCAAGTGATATGAATATTTACATTGCAATGTTAATACAGCACCAATCTTGCACTTGCTTTATACAAGTTAGTAACTACATATTAAAAAAAAATAAGAATATGCAAATTAATGTCGACATCATGCCATTATTATGCTTATAAAGCGATATTTTTATAAATCTTATGGTATAATTTATATAGAAAAATACATAAATCGTTATTAATACCCAAACTACAAGGCGTTCTACACATTTGATGAGTTTTGCGATTAATTATTAGTAAAAAGCACCCAACAAAGGCATCAAAGGTGTAAAAATATTTGTAAAAAATAGCAAATTTATTTTCTAAATCGCAAAAATAAATTCTAAGCCACACCAACTAGAACGGCCTGCGATGGAACCATAATTTTATGGTGAAAATAAAGCGAAAACATAATACATGATAATTATATACAAAGGTTCCAAAACAGTCGTGATTCTTACCGAGCGGGCAACAAGCCTCATGCTGCTCCGGTTTGCTCGGATCAGGCAGCGGTAGCACTAACGATACTACTTTATGTAAACGGGATATCGTAGGGATAAACGAAATATAAGAATATAAAACAAAAAATTAAATAAATTTTTGTAGGACCACAGGATATGGATCGGGCAAAGCGAGTACGAATTAGTAAATTAGTAGCAACATCAAATTTTGTATAGTTGTGGACACAGTCGATGCCTATTATTATAGCTGTACTAGCAGTTCGATGCTTCACAATAGCAGTGTAGTGTATTATGACTTTTATGATGTGTAAATACGGAGTGGAGTTTACGCGGCTTTGAAATGAAAAAAGCGCGTTTTCATTTTTATTTGAAGGCATACAGGTTTCGTTCGTTACAATCATCACTGCAAAAGTAACTATCGTTATTAATAAAAGTTTTCGTTATAGCTGATAACGTTATTTCACGTTACCGAAATAACGTGGTAGTAGTTACGTTTGAAGCTGGCAACATCGTCTCCGCGCATGTCAATTTTGGTCGCGTCGAAAACGAAAAACGAGAACAATGGAATTCAACACGGGTCGATTTTAATTCCCTGTGACTCAGGTATTAAACGAGTTCGGTGCGGCAGACGCGTCAAACATGACCGGGACAATCATCGAGAACTTGAGCGGTCGTAAACTGAGTGTGCTTGTGACGATTTTACTTTTGTGTCAGGTAACATGTTTTTTGATCGGCGGTTTGGTGGCACCGATGCCTGCGAACGCGCAAAACATGCTCGCTACGGTATGTAAAGACACATTGACCATGAAAAATGACACGACGAAATGGTTTTACAACCGTGGGAAGGGTTCGTGTAAGAAGATCGATCTCGGCGAAACACACCACGACATCTCCGAGACGGACATAGTTTTCGCGTTCCAAATGCCGGTGCCTCGCGAAAGAGAGGTGCTTGACTACTCGCGATGGCAGCAAAACCTTATCGGCGTGGTCCAAGTCGACATAAGATACCATTCTCAGATGGAAATTCGTCCGAGAAGTACCGTAACCTTCGACGCGCGTTTGGCGTACCGGAACAAAGGAGATCCGGACGACCATTGGCAACTGTACACGCAGTCCGTCGAAAAACGTAACTTAGACTGCGACATCGACATTAAAAGTGAATTTTACTTGTACAATTGTTCTGCTATACCGTTATTTGAACTTGGGTCTTTGTTCCACGATTACTATTTGCTGAATGTGAGGCTGCCTGTAGACACGCCAGACATGAATGCTCACATTGGCCACATTCAAGACATGTGGCTGACTATTATCAATCAAAACGGTGGTTTCACTAAAGTATGGCTGTCATTGAAAACCGTTTTCTTTCCATGCATAATAGGCATTATAGTTTGGTTCTGGAATCGGATACATTTGTTACAACGGAAGCCTGTACTACTTGAAAAGATGCTTCTGAGCTTGGGGATCGCTCTGTGCTTCTTAAACATGCCTATTGAGTATCTGACATTGCATTTCGACTTGCCATTTATGTTACTACTTGGGGACATTCGTCAAGGCGTATTCTACGCAACATTGTTTTCTTTCTGGCTTGTTTTCGCTGGAGAACACATGTTAATCCAAGAAGCGTCTGCACAAAGCTCTCTAAAGCAGTACTGGCGACATCTCAGCGCTGTTGCAATGGGCTGCATCTCGTTATTCATATTCGATATGTGCGAGAGAGGCGTACAACTCAGAAACCCGTTCTACTCAATTTGGGTGACTGATTTAGGCACAAACCTAGCCCTGACTTTCATCATCCTCGCTGGAATATCTACTGGAGTATATTTTCTGTTCCTTTGCTACATGATTTGGCAAGTTTTCAACAACATCTCTCATAAACGTCAATCCTTACCGACGATGTGTTCGGTACGACGTTTGCACTACGAAGGGATAATATACCGTTTCAAATTTCTGATGTTGGCTACACTGTTGTGTGCTGCTATGACCGTGATTGGCTTCATTTTGGGACAAGTTGCAGAGGGACAGTGGAAATGGGACGACAACATCGCTCTAGAATACACTTCGGCATTCTTTACTGGTGTGTATGGAATGTGGAATATTTACATCTTTGCTTTATTGGTGTTGTATGCACCAAGTCACAAACATTGGCCTGTCGTAGAAAACAATTCGGACACTCAGAATTTGAGCGAGGAGATTGAGATCAGCCCAATGCCAGAGCAACAAAGCGAGATATCTCTCCTAACATCCTTCATTAGGAAGACTACAGTTGACTAATATGTGCCAATAATTGCCATTTATAAATTTTTAATCTGTATCTGAAACAGACGGCCTGTCATGTAACTTTTTAGCTGTAATTTCAATTATTTTAAAATGAGTAAAATTAATGTATTGCATTAATTTTTATGATGTATTCGTAGAACAAAATGAGTATTATACTGGAAATTGTTAGATTATAAAAAAAAGCTTTTGTAAAACTTATATTTTGACTAATTTTTACCAAGCTGATAATGATCATTATTAAAGTAGTTTGTAGACCGCCGCCATTTTCTTAGTATGGAACAAAGTAGGATGATATTTAACTTGTAATCTTTTTAAAATGTTATCTATAGTTGTTTAAGCTTAACTATGTAGGCGTAGCCTTTTATAGACTTATTAAACATCGCCATTTTTGTGATGCGCCAAGGACTGGCTACTAAGAATTACCTATGTAGATGATGTCATTTGTAAACTCTCTTTATTTGTAGTCAAAATCATAAATATCTGTATCAAAGAATTTTATCTTTATCATGATAATCATGAACCTGTTTGACAATTTCTACAATGATATGATATAACACGCAATTCGATTTCTAAAATAAATTCATCTGAAATAGAGAATGTCTATGGTTTGATCATGGAATTAGCTCGGTCGTAGAAGTTTAGACTTTTTTACGCACTGTGTTTCTATTTTAGGCGCATGACTAACGTTTTAGGATTTAGAGCAGGTAAGAGACCTTGAAAATTACCAGTTTTGGCTAAACGTATATCCATAAATATCTGCTTGCGTTGAGAATCTCGAATCGTTTCTGTGATATATTTTCCGTTACGTCAAAATTTTATGGCGGGAAAATTGTGCATTTCATACAGTATTGCTAGTTATAATTTTTAACGATATTGCCAGCTACTTAATTTATGTTATATGTAAGTTTTTAATGTAGTTTTTGTATTTCGATATTATGTAATCATTAATAAATATTGTACTGGAGATATATGGTTATTTTTGTTATTTTACCACGTTCTTTTGTATTAATATAAACGGACAAAATTAGTTATGCCCTCGTTAGGGTGTTAACACAAAACTATACCCGATACGATTGATTGACACTTTGAATTAAATAATTTCCATTATGTACCAACTTTCAAAATGCATATGAAAGTTGATACGAAAATGTGGAACTTATCCAATGCTTTTTTCATAAAAAGCAGAGAAAAAGTAACCAAAAAATATAATACAAGCCAAATTGAAAATTGTGTTGTAAATGCATTAATTAAATTACTTTTAAAATAATAGAAATAATTTTCAAAAAATTGTTTATATCCATTGTAAAAAAAACATTTCAATTTAGCTCAAAAGAAAATCATAATGTGAATTTGTATTAGTTAAACCCGTTAGTATTAGCTTATAAAATAATATAATAAATATAACAATAAAATTACGTAAATATTGCAGCCACATTATAATTTTCCAATAGTAATTCTAAAATATATTTTGTTTTACTGTTATTCCAAATTATTAATATTTCTCAACTCTGAAACAGGACTCTGATTAATTTTGAATATAAAATATAATAATAACGTGTGATTACCGATTTTATTGCAAAATATTTTAGGATGGTTCATGGTCATAATATTTATAAGTATGTAATAATCCGTGACTAAAATGCAGTAAAATCGAAAATCCGTAGGAATTTTGTTTTATACGAACACATTGCCAAGATTAAAAGTTTTTTTCGTGGAACATAATGAAACTAACTGTGGACCGCGTATTTTTTAGCGATAGTCGTAAAGTCTTATGATAAAATTCATATTATATTCGAAATAATATTTATAATTTATAAAAAAATAATATTTATAAAAAAACGGGTCAGATATTTCGTCGATCAGATATCGATCGTCGATCATGTCCGCGTTGAAATTAAGTTGAGATTTAAATAAAAATACGAATAGAAATTACCAAATAATCTGGTAGTATAACTTTGGATTAGGTCTTAGGCCCTTGTGGAGTAAATAAACAAGAAAAATGAGTAAATAGACATCATGCATCGTGATTGGTGTTTACAGTCACGTGACTCACTGATAAAAAATTAAGTATTTAAATTACTAAAATAAAATTATCCTTGGAGTATTTTTAATAAATCCCTATTGCATACGTTATTTCGATGATAAATCTATGTTCCTACAGAAATTCATTGATATTGGTTACTATAGGTCAGGGACCCAATTAGATAAAAGATAAAAGTTAGATAAAAGTACTCCCATTTTATAATAATATTACAAATAGGAAAGATTTTTACTTTTAGTTTGTAATGAATAGGCTCGTAAACTACAGAAGAAAAACCGATAATAAAAATTATTTTATCTATGGCAAGCTACATTATCAGTGAGCAAAAAGGCTACTTTTTATGCCGGAAATATGTACGATTCCCGTGAAATACGTGAACGAAGTCACGAGCAACGGCTAGTATGGAATATTTTCATAATCTTGGCAACGTGTTCATTCGACACCCCTTCACCTGTCATGTAGAATCGGTACATACCTCTGCAAGGGTCGTTTTTGACCAGGAACTCGTCCAGGGCGACCCAGCCGCCTCCGACGCGCACCATCACGGTGGAACGTAGGATGCGCACCAGCCGCAGTTTTTGGGAGTCGCCGAACTGTTAGCGAGCGATTGTGGGGGGTAAAATTTTGGAGAGACAACCCTTCCTTCTTTCTAACTGTTCTTATCCTACAATGTGGGGTCAGTGAAGCTTTCGTTCTGTTTAGAAAGCTTTTAAAACAATCTTTCTTTCTGTGGAGTCGGTGAAACAACTGCATGTTGCAGAAAGGATTCGGCTGGTTATAAAGACCGGCTGCCTGCTTGACATCAACCCTTACTTAACCTCTGTAAGTTTTTTTTTTTTTAGTTTATTATTCACAACATGGTATACAAACGATATATTTATAGAAAAAACAGTGAAATGAAACCACACGACGGTTTATGTATCACTGTTTGACTTGTTATGTACTTAACAGTTTCTATTCGGCATTTTACACAAATTACACACTAAATAAACTACTTATGGAGGTACATTGACTTTAGAAGTGCTTTACAGTGGTTAGTGGTAGTGGTTTATTAGGTCAGTCCATTAGAAAAATCGCTTTGACCAGGGATTTCAACCCAGGACCCCCGTTCCCAGCCCATATACGCTGCCGCTAGACCAAGGAGGCGACAAGAATAGCTTGTGTCCCATAGAGGGAAACATAGACAATGGATTTACATTTCGCATGACTAACATATTATTAACTATCAACTTCCATTATCTTTTCACGCATTCTCAAAGTCCAGATAAAAACTGAAAACCTCAACTTTTCCGTTCAATTCTAACTTCATAAAGCAGATTTTAAACTAAATATTATATTATTTACAACAGCATTCTTCATTGAGATTTATAGCTAGATTTTTACGGCTTTATAATTATACACAATTCAGAACATTAACGTTTGCTAAGTTTATGTTCCTATAAAATAAAGTCTGGGATGCGTCCAACATAATGACCCTTAGGGATCGTACCCATATTACGTGTTCAGGTCGGTGAGGGGAGTTTTCAAAATACCACGCTTGGTCACAGGGCCGGGAGGGCTTGGTCTTAGGTTTTCGTCACGTAGTCAATATCTTCTAGGGAAATCTCGTGCTTTTTCGAGCTACATATATTGAAATGTGGCGCGCAGCGTTTAGCACTTTTTAAAGTCACAGGTGGCACATCAAAATATTGTGTTTTTTAATTTTTTTCGACAAAAATAATTTGAAATCATATTTATAAATTACTAATAAAGGGTGAGGGGGGGGGGTGTTCTTGGTATATACTACGGGTGGTCACCGAGGGTGGGAGGGGGTATAAAAATTGTAAAATATGGGTCACGTAATATAGGTACGTTCCCTTATAACATTTACGCTTATCTTTAAGAATACATTGCCACTTTTTTTGTTGCGCGATGCGTCACATTGTTTGAAAATGAAAGTGACAAGCTATTCTTAAAGATATGAAGGGCGTAAATATTTTATAAGTAAGGGGTATAATTTCCTTTGGATATAATATTTAGGGTAAATGAAGTAGACACACTAACCACTTTAATAATTGAAATAAAACTATTTTTACGGATTCTGTCACGATTAGGTTTCAGTCTGACCCGTGACAACGAAGACTGCAAAGCCTTCGAAACGTCGGGAATAAAAATTAAAACCTAATCGTGATAGAATCCGTAAAAATAGTTTTATTTCAATGTATAATATTCGCGTAAACTTAAGAAATCACTTTAATAATATTACGCTGCTTAGTTCTTATAATGTATTTGCATATAGGAGCATATAAAAAATAAAAAGACCATTCTCATGAGCCGTGTTGATGTATACAACGATTATTATTTCTTATCCTCAACGTGGTACGGGCGCAACACTTCTTTTAAGCATGTTGCTGAAAGGATTTGGCTTCGTTTTTACAAACAGCTGCCTCCTTCATGTCAACTCCCCTCTGGGGATCTAGTGCATAACATAACATAAGCTCAAGCTTGTATCCCGAAGGGGTAGGCATAGGCGTCTTAGCGAACTAGAACACCCACATTTCGCCGAGCTTAGTTCCGTCCCAGATGTGATAGGAGGCGAGCCTTTCGCCATATCGGGCACAAATTCCAGACTCCGGGCTGATATTGAAAAAATCCAATACCCGGGGATCGAGCCCGAGACCCCAATACAGTAGGTACTCGTACCGAAATAAAACTACACCATCGAGGCAGTCAGTGTTCCAGAGGATCCAGTGCAGTGTTAAAAAATACCCACCCGACCAAGATATTGAACCCAGGACTTGCTGGTTCAGAGCCCACACGCTACCATCAGACCAAGAGGATTTAGATAGAAACGAATACCCTGTAATCATCAACTGTAGTAATGTCACAAATCCAACTCACCCTGTACTTCCCCTCGCCGACCTGGAAGACCCTGAACTTCTGCCTGCAGGTGCACAGCATCACGAGCCGCTTCACCTCGTCGTGGATCTTGTCCGCGTCCGTGGGGGGACCGCGCCTCTCCACCTGGACAAATATACAAATAGAAAACGGTCTAGTGATATATTTAGACTAAATATGGTATGGTACCAGGTGCCAGGACATCCCAATCTGTGTTTTACGATGAAAATAACGTAAATTCACGCCTGTATCCCCGAAGGGGTAGGCAGAGGTGCACTAGCGAACTAGAACACCCACATTTCGCTGAGCTTAGTTCCATCCCATCGCCATATCGGGCACAAATTCCAGACTCCGGGCTGATATGGAAAAATCCAATATCACAGCCCGACCCGGGATCGAACCCAAGACCTCAGAATCGTAGTCGTACCGAAATATTGTAGTAACCTTCAAATAATAGAAATCAGATGCATTAGTATACTGACGTCACGTTCACAACGCAACGGTGCGAGCATTGAAAAGGGATAGCAAGATATCCCCATTACGTGCCCACTCTTGCTTATTGCATAATTTAGAAGATTAATTACTACCTCACTTTTCAACCAATTTTGATGCAATTTAGTTATTTTCGACCGATTTCCACAAAAGGAGGTCCTCAATTCGTCTTTTTTTTATGTATGTTATTCCATATCTCCGCCAAATGTGGACCGATTTTCAAAATTGTTTTTGTGTTCGATAGAGCTTATTTCAAGGGTGGTCCCATATAAATTTTGTCACGATGAGTAAATTGGAAGTCGGTCAGTTAAGTTTTTAAACTTGTGATTATTTGTATTATTTACCATTACGTATAAAACAGTGTATCAATTTCAAATATAGCCAACTATCCAATTGAGAACCTCTTTATTCACAAGTCGGTTATAAACGAGATCTTACCCAATCAGGTCTCAGCGCGGCTATGAACTCCTCCCAATCGATGAGACCACCTCCATTCCTGTCGAACAGGTCCGCCACCGCGCCCATCTCTAGCCGGGACGTGTCGAATTCTAGACAAAGGAAAAAGTGGCTTAACAACGTCGATTTAGAGTACATAATTTACTGATCAGTAAGTACCCTCAGTACGAGTTTTTCTCGAGTCTCAGGCTGAGATCTATAGAGCGAACTTCGACTAAAACTAAGTCAAAGAAACGAACTCGGTGAGAATTTGAAATTTTTAAATGGAACTTCGACTTAGTTCGAATCAATTTTTTTCGAGAAAATCTTTGCTTAATCTGTCTGTGAGTCGGTTTTTCTTGTAAAAAAAGGCTCGGACTAAGTCTTAGTTCGATTTAAAAATACCAAATCCTCAATAAGTTCGTGTCTTTGACTCAGACTTAAAATCGACGTTAGTTTACAGTTTCTCCATACATTTTTTAGTTCGTTGTAGTTTCCGCAAAGTGGCGCTGCCAGTCAAATGTATGGACAAAACGCAAACTATCGTCGTTTTCGAGGATTAAGAACTGTCAAAATAAACTCCTACTAGGGGTAGAGAATCAAATTCGTTGTCTCTGCCTACCCTCATGGGCAAAAGGCATGAGTCTATGTTTGACATACATGAGTTTTGACAGCCTCCGTGGCGCAGTGGGCGAGTAGCCGGCTGTGAAGCGAGAGGCCGCGGGTTCGATTCCCGCATTGAGACAAATGTTTGTGTGGCCCACAGATATTTGTTTGAAGTCTGGGTGTTGTGAGACCGTGCGTCTCTCATAGTCTCTGACACCCACGATACAGGTTATACCTAGTGTGGGGTCAGGACTAGGTGTGTGACTGTTGGGTGTATTTATTTATTTATTTATGTATATATATCTACAATGAATATTTGGACTCACTGGTGTTGATGATTCCGTCGATGAACTCGTTCCTGGGTATGAGGCCGTTGTTGTCTTTGTCCATCTTGCGGAACAGGTCCGTCAGACGGGACTTCTTGTGGTTCATGAACTTCAGGAACTGGCAGAGGAAAGAGGATTCACTTTATATTATTAAGGCCAGGCATTGTTAACTTTGTTTTTGTTACATTCTTTGGGGGAGGCCTATGTTCAGCAGTGGACGTCCTATGGCTGATGATGATGATGATGATGGTGATTGTTAACTTGTGTGCTGGAGAATTTTCCATGAGAATTTCTAAGGTATGTGAAGTCTACATGCATTATTTTAGTAAAATTTATAGAATGAACTGAGATTTAATCATCATCATCATCATCATCATCAGCCATAGGACGTCCACTGCTGGACATAGGCCTCCCCCAAAGATTTCCAGATCGACTTGTTGGAAGCGGCCTGCATCCAGCGTCTTCCTGCGACCTTTATCAGGTCGTCGATTAAATTTAATATTTATTTGAAAATCTTTATTAATTTTCATGACATATTTTTGAATCAAGGGCTAACGCCTCTCATTAGGAGCGGAGGATAATTATTTTGGATAAGTAATCAACAGTTTCTAGATTTCAAAATCTAAGGGTGACTTGCAGCGCTATTACTAATGTTATTTATCATACAGCTCACTCCTATCTTTAAATCAAGATTTAGGATAAATGGAGATTTATCGCGGAGCTGCTAGTGGCCCTAAGAAACTTAAATATACCTATAAATAGGCATGCATAAGTGAAAATCACTCTGCTATAACATTTAACTCATCCATTTTATTACAATAGCAAATCATGTTGTCTCACTCACCCGCTTTCTCCAGTCGTCCCAGCTGAAGTTGGACACTCTCTGCAGCTCCCTGAGGTGTACTAGCCTCTCGTGCAGTCGTCTCTGTCTCTCCCACGCCAGCAGCCACACGGTGCGCCATTTGTCCCACAGTTGTTTCACGCGCGGCGACCTGAATTCCGGCTCTGCACCTTTGCTGTATGGATTAGTGTTTTGTTAGGTTGGCACTTTTGATGTCTTTTAGAACATTTACAAGATTTTTTTAAGATTGGCACTATTGATTTTCTTTTAGAACATTTACAAGATTTTTTTTTGTGTTCATGTTCATGTATGGTCATGTAATAAATACATTTTTCATTGCAACAAATGGCAATTGTAATTTTTTTATTATTTAAGTCTGGAAAATAAATATTTGACAAGAAATAAATGCAAATATAAAGATATCATTTTAGCACTACCAAACATGCTAGCGTAATCAACTCACTAGCTCGCTACATATAACAAAAAAACGCAAAAAATAAACATTCAGCCATATAAAAGCCCTCTTTAGCATACACTCCCCGTTTTTAAGCGTTTGAAATTCGAATTTACCGTACATTGCGCCCCCAGTATGAGTTTTAGACACCGATGGTGGTTGTAAACAGCGACGTATGCCTTACCTGCCCTTTGGCGGGAACCTCGGGCCGTAGTGTTGCAGGTTTCGATCGGGCGTCTCTCGGCCGGGGCTCACTCGGCTACGAGCACACGCATTATTGTCAACACACGGAAAACATGACATACACCCTTTACCCGTTAGCGTGCGGTTGGCAACACGATGTATTGTTACGTTGGTACGGTGTTATGGCGGTTATTTTTGAATTTTGGTTATTTGGCGGTTGGTACCCTGTATAGTGATGCAAGCCATTTCTATAATTATTATATTATATTTTTCTATTAGTTTAGAAAATATGTTCTCATATAAGTGAAATGTAAATTACGTTTTTTCAAAACGTAATAAATTATATTTAACCATAATTAACAGAACTACAGAATATAAAAAAAAATCTTAAACAAAGTAATATTTAGATATACTATATAGTCCTTGTAATTTTTTTTATTGCGTTTTACCCGAAGATGTGTATGTTTATACCTAAAGAAAAACAAATGGATTGCATCAATATCAGTAAAAATAAAAACGATTTCCCCATATTATTCACGCCTCTACACATATCCCTTTTTAACATGCAAATAACCAAGCTTTCTACTAAATCAACCATTAGATTAAAAAAATAACACCACGTTTTGTTATACGATCAAAATTAAGAACTAATTAATCTTTTATATTGATATTGTAATCGTATTTTCATCCCATATTTTGGGAAGTGTCGACTCGGAAATAAACCCGTGTCTGCAAATGTTGAAGTTCCTTCCATTTCCACTAACTTTACTATTTTTTGCAATTTTTTTTCTTCACAGTTACTCCAAATAACTCTTATAGTTAATTTCAAAGTAATATACATGAAACAGAATCATAGATTCTAAACATGGTGTAATTTCTTAATATTTCAATATCACTTAGCTTCAATAAACAATTATATCTTTGAAATGTAAATATTATTCACAAGATGCTTAATTGGAGATTTTCTCAGGTCCTTGAAGCTAAGTAACATCTAAGAAGCCAACAAATAAATCATACTTAATACTTTTATAAATATTTATATACAGTGCTATAAATTATTGTAATGTATTCACGCACACTCATACTATGTAAATAAATAAATAAATAAATAAATAAATAACGCCCAACAGTCACATACATAGTCCTGACCCCACACTAAGATCGAGTCTTGTGTCGTGGGTATCAGGTACTACGAGAGACTTTCGGTCTCACAACACCCAGACCCGAAACAAATATCTGTAGGCCATACAAACATTTGTCTCGGTGCGGGGATCGAACCCGCGGCCTCTCGCTTCACAGCCGGCTACTCGCCCGCTGCGCCACGGAGGCTGTCAATGTAATATTATGAAACTTATTTCAAGAGTAACTTTGAGGCAATTTTAAACGATTTAGAGATTAAAATGTATAGCACTGTATATTCTAAATTACATAATACATTGACTGTGGATATTGTTGAAAAATTATTTAATTTTACAACAAATTTAATATTTGCGTTTACTTAAGGCATAATTCCCTACATTCTCAATATGGTGCAATAAAAAACAACTTTGCCTTGGTCGCTAAGACGATGTTTCTTGTCTCATGTTCGTGCAGCAATAAGGTTTTTTTTATTTTTTTTTTCCATTGGTTTATTAAAACAGAAGAATATTTTTTCTTTAATTAAAGTATGAAACCGATTTTTTTTAAATATCGAAACATGTTCTTTTTTTTATTTCCACAGTATCCATTGTCAAATGATTAATATTATTATTTCCTATACTAAATTACCTAAAGTCGAGGTGGAGTCCGTAACGACTGCATGCAAAAGTGAACAAGTAATACGTTAGCAAGAATTAAAAAAATACAACTAGCTTGTTGAACCGACGAGGGACATTCAAAGAATAACTTTACTAAGTCGACCTATTAGAAGTTTTCCTATAATACGTTTAAATAATACTTAAATGGCTATTAAAAATTGGCCCTTATTGCATTATACTATTATATTAAATAATTCATCTTAATTTTTTTAAATAATTTCCCAATTTAGAAAAATGGAATACTGCTATAAAATAAGGCTATCAACATATTATAGCTAGGTTTGGACGCTTATAGTAATATTAAAATCTGAGACATTATAAGGTTTTATGATCAGGGTCTGAATTTAGATTTAATTTCGTTAAGTAAATATATTTTTTACTACTAAATCTCGTATAAACCTAATATGTACAATTATTAAATAAAAATGTACAATTATTTTACAACTGTGTCAAAACACAAACAACTACAATGTGCAGACAAACTAAAAAGCAAAAACACACACTATTTATATAGAAACGCGTCAAACCTTCCTCTCCTAACGCGACTTTGTATCCTGGACCTGCCCGTGGTGAAGCGTGACATGAACGAGACAGAAACGGTTACGTTTACATGTGTTAGAGCGGGACGAAGCTATTTTATTTGTGCACTTTATAAAGAAATGCGTGTGTGCACGGCTAGACTTGTGCGAGATAGGCAGTTTGTGTCTGACGTAGTGCTTTTTAACGATTTTTTCAAAAAATTGTTCTACAGAAAATATTGAAAGTAGTATAGTGCAAGTGTAGTTCTTTTTTACAAGAAAACCCGATTTTTCATTTGAAAAGTAAAAATGTCTGCTGGTGATATAATGCCTATACTTTTCTTTATAACAATAAAACCACAGGCAAACCGGTTTTTAAATTATTTTGTATTTTACACGCATTTTTTTATAACTTGCTTCTATATAGTAGAACCTCATCCACACATTGGAATTAATAAAATAAGATTTTATAACTTATTAAAAAAAAATTAAACACTTAATGCCACCTAATGTGTGGAAGAGTCACATTAACACATAAAGCACATAGATGGTTATTTAACGAAATAGATCAACTTTATGCAAGATATTGAATACAAAAATTATAAACATTTGACTATTATACGACACCAAATATTGTGGCTAAAATTGAATTTCCCGTATTAAATTAAGCTACATTTTTTAATACTATATGCATAATGATCATCTATCTTCCCAAATAAAAAGACCTTTTTTGAAAAAGAAAAACAAAAAAGGACTTTTGAAAACAAAATTGAAAAAAAAAACAATAGATAAAGTATTCTAGACAGACCTGAACCTCCTAGATCCATAGTAATCGGGCGACACAGATCTCTCCCTGTTCAGATCGTGCTGGGACCCGCGACTGCATTGTTTTTATTATGTTGGCAACACAACGTTCCCAAGCGGTAACACCATGCAATGACGTCACAAAATGGCGCGCGGTCGACGTGAACGGCGTGCATGAGGTGCGGGAATGAGTGGAGGGGGTGGGGTAAACGAAAAAACAAAAAATGAATAACGGAAGGACACTTACGATAAAAATAAAATGGTAGGACTTCATTAAAACAAAAAAATATTGGAAATGGAACGCATCTAGTTATTTTTTTATACTTATTGTTTTTTCAACTGAAGGTTTTTATGACCTTATTATAATTTATAAAAAGATGTATTAACATAACATATCGACGAGCTGATTTTTTTATATTTTATATTTAAACAATCTGCCTTAAATTCAATAAATTATAATGAGTATTTTATTAGAATAATTCGTAAAAAAATTCGTGCCTAATTATCTCACGTTCCATTTCCAAAAAAATTGCTGCTTTAAAATTAAAAAAAAGGAAAAAGCTGTTATTTAAATTAAATTATCACAGCTTTACGGACAAACATACACAAGTAGTGAAAATCCCTTGAAGTATGAATTATGGACGTACCCAGGTGTTCCCTTGGTGGCACTCTTGGCTGACACCTTCCTTGGCGTGGTCTCCCGACCTTGGCTCTGACTCTTGACCTGGTGGAAATAGTAAAAAAAATAATTATCAATTTATATTTTTTTACCGGAAAGGAACTCGAAGTTGTCAAGCTAGTTAAAAAACTTTTTTCTATTTTAATCAATAATTTTTTTTTCATGTAACTCACAGTTACAGCTAGTAAAAGAACGTTTTCTATTTTATACTAATTTTTTTGTCAGGATTGTAACTCGCAGTTGTCAAACGCTAGTAAAAAAACCTTTTTTGTTTTAATCAATCATTTTTTTTTCATATAACTAACTGAAGGTTATCAAGCTAGTAAAAAAATCTATATTAGTCTCATGTTTTTTGTCAGGATGTAACTTGCAGTCGTCAAGAAAGTAAAAAATATTTTCTATTTTACTCAATATATTTTGGTCAAGGAGGCAACTCGCAGTCGTCAAGACAGTAAAAACTTTTTTTTTTAATATTGTACTCATTTTTCTATCTACTAAAGATACGAACCTGGTACGCCTTACAGACGCGGTCCACTTCGTTCTGTCGCTTCTGTGTGTGCTCCATCAACTCCTTGTGGTCTTCGATAAGACCCTCCAGCAGTTCGATGGATTCTGGTAACGGTTCGGCTTCCAGGGCTAAATGGGACATGATTATGTTTAGCTTGTAGGGCTAGATGTAAAAATATTTTCAGTCTTGTGTAAATTAGTTCTTCTATTTTATACTAGCTGTCGCTCCTCTTTGGCCTAGTGGCAGGGCTATGGGCTATGGACCGGGAGGTAGCGGGCTCGATTACCAGGTCTGACAAAGCGAATTTTATGATTTAATTTACCCTGGACTGGATCCCTCAGAGGGGTTGACGTCAGGTAGGCAGTCGGTCGTAAAAACTTATCCAAACCCTTTCGGTAACATGCTTGAAAAAGTTTGTTGCGCCGACCCCACATTAAGGTGGGATTAGGGTAGAAAGAAGAAAGAAAGATTTTATACTAGCTGTTGCCCGTCACTCCGTTCGCGTGGAAATATAATCTATATAACTGTAAAGTTTTATGAAAATCCATCCAGTTTTTTTTGCGTGAAAGAATAACAAACACATGCACACTCAAAAACTTTCAAGTTATTAGTACTCTTATGCTATACATAAGCTCACGCCTGTATCCCCGAAGGGGTAGGCAGAGGTATATTGGCGAAGTAGATCACCCAAATTTCGCCGAGCTTAGTTCCGTCCCAGATGTGATAGGGGGCGAGCCTATCGCCATATCGGGCAACAAATTCCAAACTCCGGGCTGATTCTGAAAATTTGAATATCACTTTGCCCTCGCCGGGGATCGAACTCAAGACCTCATGACGATAGTCGTACTGCGCACGCAATACCACCACACCACCGAAGCAGTCTAATTTAAGCACTATCATCATAATAATTTCAAAATACGAACTGGTGGGTTATAGCAGTATTATTATAATCTTATTTTGATTTTTTGGTATCTCTCTGTACTTACAAAGTAACGTGTTTTCGAGCCCGGTGAGCCATTGTAACAGCTCCTCGAGTACAAGATCCAGGTCCTTGAGGCTCTGCATGTGAGTCTCCAGCTTGCCGCCGCGCTGCATCGCCCATTGCCATACCTAGCACAAAAAACAAAAATATAACTCAATCAAAATTAACCTTAGCTTAATGTTATGAAATTATATGTAAGAAATTTGTTTTTGCAAAAAAGGTTCCAAAAAAGAAGTGACGAATATTAAATAAATAAATAAATACACCCAACAGACACACCTAGTCCTGACCCCACACTAGGTATAACCTGTATTGTGGGTGTCAGAGACTATGAGAGACGCACGGTCTCACAACACCCAGGCTTGAAACAAATATCTGTGGGCCACACAAATACTTGTCTCAATGCAGGAATCGAACCCGTGGCCTCTCGCTTCACAGTCACTTCACTTCACTGCGCCACGGAGGCTGTCAAATAATGGTTTAGAACATGTTAGCATCAATAAATATATTTTTTATTTTATGTGGGGTGGTATTCCTGCACAACACGGTCCAATTATGTCAAGAAAAAATATCTAAAATAAAAAAATGTATATCCTACAATTGTAACAAAAAAACATTATACAGTTTTTCAAAAATAATACGACAAAAACTGAAAAGATGCTGTGATGCGAAGTGCACTGTTTTATCTTTTCGACGCTTGAATTTTTCATGTTATTTTAATAAAAATATTCAATAATGATTAAATTTCTTTAACTTATATTAACTGTGAACGAATTTGTACCAGTATAAGGTCCTATAGGCAATTAGTAATTTATTTTATGGGTGGGGATGATTACTAGATACAACAACGCAGTTAGGAAATGATGTCGAGTAATAAAAAAAGGACAGCGTAGGAAGTCCACCGACAAGGTGGACCGACGACCTGATAAAGGTCGCAGGAAGTCGCTGGATGCAGGCCGCTTCCAACAGGTCGATCTGAAAATCTTTGGGGGAGGACTATGTTCAACAGTGGACGTCCTATGGCTGATGATGATGATGATGATGATGAATAAAAACAATAAAAAATGTACCTGCCCGGGCGTAACTTTACTAAAAATCCTTATAACAGGCAACACAGTCGCCACTAACTGTCTTTTCTCTTTTGGACCACTCATTTTAACACTTTTTTTTTTAAGAAACACAATTAATGCAGACGTTGCATAATACACATTTATTGACTGACGGAAAAATATAATTCGTATATAACTTTATCATTGCAAAGTGATAAGATGGCGATAATCGATTTATTATGAATTTTATCTTTGTTTTAACTACGTATTTAATTTTCAATGACATGTGTATTTATAATGCAAATCACATGACACAGTGTTATTATAATATTAATCCTATATTGCTTATGTTGTGATTCGGAAGGTCCTGGGTTCGACGCCCAGGCTAGGAAGGTGTTTTTTTAATACGAGTTGTCAGGTATCGAATCCAGATGAGGTTGACGTCAGGCAGACGGTTGGAAAAACTAAGCCAAATTCTTTCTGCAGCATGCTTATAAAGTGTGTTGCGCCGCACCCATATTAAGGTGGGATAAGGGCAATTGGAAAAAACGACGGTGTATTTTTAAGACCGTCCAGACGACTATTCCCATCTGGGTGATCCAGTCCATCATGTTAGAAAGCCACCCATCCGTCCTGGGAATCAAACACTAGACCTCCCAATTCACAACCCATATACGCTGCCCCTCAATCAAGGAGGCACCACAACAACAATTGTTTGAAAAATATTAACAAAGTACTAACAAGATAATGTATTGGCTATGCTAGTAGGTTTTAATGTGGCTAAATAATTATTTGAACAGATGTATGATTGAATATAAAAATGTATGGACATATGGGCATATTAACAATTAACAACGATCTTGGTACTTCATAAGACGTGAACGTACATTAATTATGAACGCGTTTAATTTGGTAAGTTTTAAAAATGTTTAAAAAAATATTGTTAAAGTATTAAAAGAAAAATATATTACTATAGAGGTACATTGTACTTAAACTCTTTTTTATAGCAAATATTGGCAAACGAACAGGTATGTCGCCTGATGGTAAGTGATTACTGCTAATAGACACCCATGATGCAAAAAAAAACTTGGGTGCGTTGCCGACTTTTATGAATGGTATTGAGAAGAGAGTAAGGTAATTGGGCTTCAGGAAATGTGTATCAACTTAGCGTGCTGGAAGATGTGGAAAGCTTTTTTCTATTTTTTTTCAATACAAAATTTAAGGGCGTGATTATATCGTATACTATTTTCAAATTATAATCTATTATTATATTTTTTTTAGGTAATCCCCGTTTTACTATTATGGGTTGCCATAGTAAGCTGTCAGGTAAAGTTCAACTATACGCTTGCAAAAAACGTAGTGGTGACTGGCGAACTGGTTCCTGGGTCAGAAATGACTATATATTTTGACCCAAATCAATAAATCTTTCTTTTTGCGTTATTTTTCTTTAAACATTTTTTGTTTTTTTTTGTACCAGTCATATTGCTGCATAGTAATAAAATTATGCATTTATATTTGGTCGTTTTAATTAATATAAAGAGCCAAAAATTGAAATAATCTCACATTATTTTACATCATTCATGCATAATAATTTGATTAATCGAAAAATAGTTAAAATATGACTACAAATGATGTATAAAACTTAAGCACAAATAGTTCTTTATCTGTAAAAAACCTGGGTATAAATAACCATAATCAATTCTATTATCTAGTCCTATCTCTATGGAAAAATAAAAATCGTTTTTTTTTTACTTAGCATCACATTTCACTAAATGTGATGCTAAGTAAAAAAAAAAACGAAGATACACTTATCTTTGCCAGGCTCGGATAAAAAATAAATAAAAAAAGTAAAAAACAAAGTCCTCACCTCATCCCACCGGCTCTGTATGATGGTGATCCAGTGCTTGATGACGGTGACTGCATCGGGATGCGCCCTGCCCAGTATAGAGTGGGCGAGCGATATCGTCTCGTCCTTGTCGCGCTGCTTCTCCTTCAGCTCTCGCACGAACCGTTCGTGTTCGAGGATCTGTTGTTGAGTCTCCTCGTCGCCTTCGGGCAGTTGGCCCGAAAACCGAAGTTTCGTTTCGGCGTCCGAGAGCCATTCGAGAAGCATGTTCACGGAGCGGTGGAGTTTTTCGGCCTATAGGAAAGACATATTTTTTGTGTTTAATTTTAAAATGAGAAAGGTTATTTTATGGCATTTTTTTTAATTCACAATTTTGATAAAGTATTTAAATATAGGTTCAAAGGGCATTTTAAAAATTAAAATAATAATTTTTGCTTTTTAGTACTAATTTATCTGAGAAAGAAAATTCAGTTGAGTAGGGCCATAATAATATTTTTGTTACAGAATTATTTCACATTTTTAAAAATTAAAAAACTGACCTCTTTAAGGGCAGATTCTAGTTTAGTAGCCTTCTTTTCGCTGAGGGTCTGTACCGCTTCCCACGCCTTCTTCAATTCACTGCATTGTTGACGAATGCTCTCTGCGTCTTCGGGAGGCACCTAAATAAGGCGAAGTAATTAAAGTAATTATTAGTAATTAATTAGTAATAATTAATTATTATTTTTCTTGAAACATCGGTCCTTACTTTTTATACATTTTAGCTGAGCAAATAGTTAAGATAAGTATATCCCTTTTATTTTCAAACAATGTGACACAAGGAAAAAAGTGACAGGATATTCTTAACCATTTGCTCAGCTAAAATGTTTATATGAGTAAGACATAACATGTTTATAGCTTTGGCCGGAACTGGATCCCCCAAAGGGGGTTAACGTCGGCCATTCAGCCATTTGTAATATATATTTTTTATTGCCGAACTGGCATACGAGCACTTGGGTCACCTGATGGTAAGTGATCTCCACAGCCCACAGACACGCAAAATACAAAAAAAATCATAGGTGTATTGTCAACCTGAAAGGAGACTAATATGAATTGGGGATGGGGCTGGGGGAATTGAGCCACAGGAAATCTAACTCACCGAACGAAACGCAACATCATAATCACAAGTTTAAAAACTTAATTGACCGACTTCCAATTTACCGATCGTGACCAAATTTATATGGGACCACCCTTGAAAGAAGCTCTATCGAACACAAAAAGAATTTTGAAGATCGGTCTACATTCGGCGGAGATATCGCGTAACATACATAAAAAAAAAATACCGACGAATTGAGGACCTCCTTCTTTTTGTGGAGTCGGTCGAAAATGCTATCAAATCTAAGCCAAATTTTTTCAGCAACATTCTTCAAAACACTGGACTGGCATGGCCGACATGGGGTTAGATGGTATAGAGAATTTGAAGCCATCGATATGGTCTACATACATACATACATAAGCTCACGCCTGTATCCTCGAAGGGGTAGGCAGAGGCGCACTAGCGAACTAGTACACCCACGTTTCGCCGAGCTTAGTTCCGTCCCAGATGTGATAGGGGGCGAGCCTATCGCCATATCGGGCACAAATTCCAGACTCCGGGCTGATATGGAAAAATCCAATATCACTTTGCCCGACCCGGGGATCGAACCCGAGACCTCAGAACCGTAGTCGTACCGAAATATCACCACGCCACCGAGGCAGTCATGGCGATATGGTCTATAATGCATTATTAATATAATTTATACTCACGGTCGCTTCCAGATCTTTGCCGGTCTTCATGACCGACTGCATCTGCTGTTCGCGAGAATGCAAATCCTCTTCGAATTGCTGAAATAAAGTTATCTTGTCAGACATGTCATGGTTTTCACCCGACTATCGAAGGAGGGTTATGTTTTTAGAGTGATCCTTTTTTTAATTTTTACCCTTCACCACTGTTATTTTCTTTATTCTTACATATACATATACATAAGCTCACGCCTGCATCCCCAAAGGAGTAGGCAGAGGCACACTAGTGAACTAGAACACCCACATTTCGCAGAGCTTAGTTCCGTCCCAGATATGTTAGGGGGCGAGCCTATCGCCATATCGGGCACAAATTCCAGACTCCGGGCTGATATGGAAAAATCCAATATCACTTTGAACATTCTAGGGTGTAAATTGTAATAATCGCCCTCGCATTGTAATAAGTGGTTGATGGCGGTACTGAAGTTTGAGACCAATTTTTTAGCACGGAAACTTGCTTGGTAATAATAATAATATTAGCCTCATAATATCACTGTTCCACTGCTGGGCACGGGCCTCCTCTACTAATGAGAGGGGTTAGACCATAGTCTACCACGCTGGCCTAATGCGGGTTGGTAGACTTCACGTACCTTCGAAATTCTGGTGGAGAAATTCTCGGATATGCAGGTTTCCACCGTTACAGCAAGCGATATTTCACAATGAAAATACACTTAACATAGAAAAGCCAAAGGTGTAAGCTCTTATTTGGGGGTTGGTCTCGAACCTCCGATACTCGTCTCGGCAGTCCGTACCTTTCTCAACTGAGCTATCGTTGCTTTTTATAGCTATCGGTGCTATATCGCTCTGCTATAAAGATAAATAAATATATAACACCCAACAGTCACATACATAGTCCTGACCCCACACTAAGATCGAGTCTTGTATCGTGGGTATCAGGAACTACGACGCGCGGTCTCACAACACCTAGACTCGAAACAAATATCTGTAGACCATACAAACATTTGTCTCGGTGCGGGAATCGAACTCACAGCCGGCTACTCGACCGCTGCGCTGCAGGCTGTCAACCTAAATGTTTTGGATCTGGTTCGTGTTAGAGTGTACCTTGTGTTGTTCAATGAGCGCGATGACGGTGTCGAGGTCCCCGTGCAGCGGCGCGTCGGCGGCGAGCCGGTGCTGCTGCTTGTGCAGCCACTCCAGCAGCGCGGACATCGCGTCCTTGAACTGGCCCGAGTACAACAACGCCTCCTCCAACTTGCGCTGTCTGGGGGTTGATTGAAGAACATTGATGAAAATATCCTCAGAATCTTTCGTTCTTTCAATATCGTTATTTCACAATATGGAGTCAGCTCAACGCACGTTTTGCACGTTTGGTTAAGTTTTTACGACCGCCTGTTTGCCTGACGTCAAACTGTCGTCCCCTTTGGGGATCCAGTCGCGGGAAAATCATATTAGTAAAATCGTTTTACTTGACTAGGGGATCGAACCCAGGACCTCCCGGTCCACAGCCCATAAATGCTGCCACTAGATCACAAGGATAGAAAATGGAGGAGACAAAAATGATGGAAAACGATGAAGGATAAAAATATTTTTTCTTTCTTTCTACCCGGCCTTATCCTGGCCTAGTGCCAGGATCTGCCTTCTTATTCAAACGCTTCCACTTCGCCTAGTCTAGAGCATCCTCCATAGAGAGACCATTCGCTCTACTCCAAAACGCCACCGAAAGGAATACCCCCATGGTACGATCTGGGCCAGACACCACATTCCAGTCTATGAAACGTGGCCATACCATCAAGGATCATACAATAGATAAAAAAAACGTTTAAGTGAAAATTACCTATCAACTGCCTTCGAGCAGACAGTCGTCCACTTAGTCTTCATATCCGACATCATGGTCTTCAAGGTGTTCTCGTCAGTCTTGGGCGCCTTGTCCTTCAGCTGCTTGCCGGTCTTCATGGCCTGGTCGTACACGGGCTGTTTGGCCGCGAGGGCCTTTTGGAACTCGCGGTGCTTGTTCAGTCTGATGGATGTCGATGTCGATTAGACATGAGAGGTATTGGAATTAAAATATCGATATTTGTTTAGTCTGTATACTCTGTACAACATTTTGTATATAGTCCGCATGTCAAATAAACTTTTTACTAATACTATGTTTTTAGAATAGAGAATAAGCAAGATGTCGATAATCGATATAGTAGAAATATAATGGAATAATCGTTATCGACGAGGTGGAGTTTCATTTTGAACTTATATCCCCTTACTTATAAAAATATTTAAGCGCTGCTTATCTTTATACCATAGGTTGTCCCTTTCATTTTTAAACAATGTAACGCAAGGAAAAAAGTGACAGGTTATTCTTAACCATTTGCTCAGCTCAAAATGCTTTTAGAAGTCAGGCCCAATATGTTTATTAATCGACATGCGCGCTTTTATATCAAGTTACGCCCTAAAATTGAGTTTAAAAAATAAATCATATCGTTTTGAGGTACTTAAAATAAAAATTGCATAGAGATGCTAAACCAATCAAATTATTTCATTTGACGGTTTTTGATCGTATTTACTAAATGATGGCATCGATTTGAAAAGTTGTACTGGGATTACAAAATTGCTAGATAATTATAAACTCGATTTAATGAAATACCTTTGTTTGATCTTCTCCGGGTCGTTGATGGTCGCTTCAGCGTTGAGTTCATCGAGTTGCTGTTCTGTGTCGTTCAGCCAGTTCATCAGGTTGTTCCTGCAAGAAGACAATAATCACAGAATTCTGTCTCATCGTCTCTATCAATCTCTTTCCTTTTTGCTCGTGATTTCGTGCGCGTATATCCCACGAGAATCGTACAGTATTACGGGATAAAAAAGTACTCTTTGTTACTCGCTGATAAAGTAACTTTCCATAGGTGAAAGGTTTATTTATTTTTAGGATCCGCTCAGTAGTTTTTGAACGTATTCATTGCAAAACAAAAATGCGAAAAAAATTGAAAGATAAATTTTTTTCTTTATGATATCTTTATGATCTCTTTATGATATAAGTATTGATGGAATAGAGATTAAATGAATTGAATAACACTTTCGAATGGAAAAAAACATCCCTAGTTTTCGGTTACTCACCACATGTCACTGAACTCCTTGGCCTCCTTGAAGCCATGGTCGAGAGCCCTGGTCCTCTCAGCAGCTTTAGACACGACCCTCTCCCACCGATGCTGTACAGACACCAGCAGGTTCTTGATGAGGATCACGTCCTGCTTCTGGCTGAAGTATTTGAGATGTGTTCCCTTCTTGTCGAGGTGGAGCATGGTTTCACGGTGCGTGGACACTTCCTTTTGGAACAGCTTGTGCTCTTCGATTTGTGCTGTTGGGGAAAAATATTTTTATTAAAAAAACAACACACATAACATAAGCTCATACCTGTATCCCCGAAGGGTTAGGCAGAGGCGCACTAGCGAACTAGTAAAACTACATTTCGCCGAGCTTAGTTCCGTCCCAGATGTGATAGGGGGCGAGCCTATCGCCATACTGGACGCAAATTCCAGACTCCGGGCTGATATGGAAAAATCCAATATCACTATGCCCGACCCGGGGATCGAAACCGAGACCTCAGGGCGATAGTCGTACCGAAATACAACCTTACCACCGAGGCAGTCAAAACAAAACAATAGTCACACATATGTATAGTTCTGACACCATGGTAAGATTCCACTTTTGTGTGTGTGAGATAGAGACTCACAATAAGGCCGGAAACAAAACATTTGTGTGGGTCACAGAAATGTTTTGTTTCGGTGACAGGTGACTGAGATTGATGACTAGCTTGAAGGTTCTATGTGGTTCTATCAGTTCCTGATACTCACTGAGCAGCGTCTCCATGACCCTGGAGACAGGTTTGGCGGATGTGAGGGTCTTCTCTGCGCTGGTGAGCCAGTCCACGAAGGCTTGCAGCGCGTCGTGGAACTCTGTGGCTTCCTTCAGGGCGATCTCCAGCTTGATCTTCTTGTCTGATGCTCTGTGGCAGAAAGGAGGATATTAAGAATATTGAAAGAAATTCTGTATCTGTTCTTGATTCATCGGGATTTTTGACTGTTAATATCTCAAACAAAAATAAATCAATTTTCAAGATTCTTTTTTTATGAAGAATTTCAGTCTTATGAAGTATTCTGTTTATGTTCTATAGAGCTTGGTCCAAGGGTGGTGCCATGTTTAAGGTTAAAATAGGATACATTTTGAAATAAGTTTTCAAGTTTTTAACTAGTTCAGCTCCTCACCTGGCGGTAACGTTGTCCCATCTGGACTTGAGGTTCTTCAAATTGTGGTGCAGCTGTGATGTGGGGTTGGGCTTCTCCTGCCTCTTGAGGTATTCCTGACCTTGCTGCAGAACTGCCTCCACTTTGGGACGGTTCGCTTCGATCTCGTTGTATACCTCCTGTTAGTATATAATAATAACATCAGCTCTGTAATATTATTGTCCTGCTGATGAGCACGGGCCTCCTCTACCAATGAGAGGGGTTAGGAGTTACCGAGCTGGCCTAAAGACTACCTCTTAGTATGATGTATAAAAATGTACAAAATCAAACATAGGCAACTGTCTAATTGCCATCAATAAGGTTTTTAGGGCCACTTAACCACTTGCAGCCCCGCGATAAATCTCTATTTATCGCAAATCTTGTTTAAAGATAGGAGTGAGCTGTCTGGTAAATCGAGATGAGGTGCAACCCTAGATTTATCGCGAAGCTGCAAGTGGCCCTTAAACTTTTTCAAAGATTTAAACAGATTAAAAAAAAATACACTCATTTTCTCTAGCAGAATATAAGATCTACAAGGAAAGAAGTTCCTACCAAAAACTACTATGTTTCTTACCATGAACCTCTCGAGTTGTTCGGAGGCGGTCTCCGGTAGTCCACCGACTGGTTTGGATGCTGCGATCACGCTGTCCACTTCCGACAACCAAGATAGAAGATCACCGATCTCCGCGTTGAAGCTGTGAGGGAAATGCATCATTTATTAAACCAATTTCGAAAGTGATTTTCATTTTGACAGCTTTTTTAATCTTCCTCCACGATTCAATGATTTGTAAATGGTTTGGCTCCTAAAAATCTCAACTGAACTATGGCTGCAATATGAATAAAAATATTTATCGCAGAGACTGACAAACGGGCGGGCGGGTCCCCTGATGGTAAGTGATCACTATCTATCCATACCCATGGTACCAAAAAAAACATTTGTGCGTTTCCAACGTTAAAGCAAAGGAATAGGATGGGGGGAAATTGATTCTTAAAAATAAATAGGGCTTAGTTGTCACGGAGTTTCGACAGGGTGGGAGTAGTTTGTTTAAATTATTTAATATTATTGTCTATAGTTGTATTTTTTGTTTAAAATTAATGTGATTTTGTGCACTGTTAATTTGAAATTTTTATTTGATTCGCTACAGTTTGAAGGGAATTCATTGCACTGGAAGGATTTTTCGCCAAAATTTCAGCAAATCTTGAGATAGTCCACATTTATGTCTAACAATCATTGCAAAAACTTAACAATTAAAAACTGGAACACATACGATCTACTATAACATTCGAAAAGTAATTATAACGCGGTGGGCCCATTTTTTAAAAGGAAGAAGTAGGAGTTAGTAGTCACCTTTGCGCCTCTCTAAGAGCGTCCTCAAGTTCTGTCTGCCTGTCCCTCGCCTTCTGCTGCAGTTCACGCCACTTCCTGTTCAGGGTGGACAGTTTCTCAGCCGTTTCTCCTGCTTCGTCTGTACCTACGACAATCAATGTTCTTAATGCTGTTTTTAAGGTTTATACATGGTGTTCCTTTTCTACGACATGGGCTTAGTCTGTTTTGAGACTATATGAATGAGTTTTTCTTGGGGGTTTGGTTTTAAACTTTAATTTAGACCATATACAAGTTGCTATTTTTTGGTATATTTTGTGCCATTGACTTTAACAGTTTCTACTCAAATATTTAGTATAGCGCTGAATACAGAGTTGAAATAAATATAGAGTTTATTTTTAAACAGTGCTAAATTAAAACTGTTTTGTACTCAACACTCTTAAACTATTGACTCAACGTAAAAAAGGACAGAATAGTTTGAACTTCGCTTATTTATTTTTCTAAGGGTTATAAAATGAAGTTATGAGTTGCCGCACCGGCTCCATGCTGTACGATCTGCGCGCCAGCATCGTTGAGAGTGTCGACGCTGGCCTGGTGCGCCGCGATGTCGTTCACCAACACCTTCAGCTTCGCCAGCTCCACCTCCAGGATCTGAGGGTCTCCGGCCACCTGGAGACGAAGGCTTTCGTAAGTGTTGGTTGTTATAACTATATCGTTGATAGTCGATGGTATGTGCTAAAAAATATCGAGGTATAATTATGTCGGCATAATGTCGGATATCAAAAACGTTAGTTGTTGAGTGTATTTATTTATTTTTACCGCTTTTTATTCAACTGTATACTTCTAAAACTAGAATTTCAGACCGTCATTCTAGAATTTGTCATTCTTGGTTAGAAGGCCTGATGTAGATAAAGGTCGCTGAAAGTCGCTGGATGCAGGCCCCATCCAACAGGTCAATCTGAAAATCTTTGGCCCATTACCAGCAGTGGACGTCCTGTCGCTGATGATGATTCTGGAATGTTCTAGTGCCGGCAGGAATAAGTCATGTCACCGTTCCTTGAGATGGACTGCTAGACGGAGCGGGCTCGTCACTCACCGGCTTGAGCGTATCCAGCGTGTCTCCAGTGTTCTGTATCCAGAGCAGCAGCTCGTGCAGCGCGTGCTGCAGCTGGCCCAGCTTGAGCAGCGCGCGCTCCAGCTGCTGCTGCCGCTCCACCATGCCGCGCAGCAGGGCAGACCAGCGCGCGTTCACCTCCGTGAGGGGCTGCTTGATGGCCTGCGCTTGCTCTGATGATGTGCGTTCCGTCAGCTCTTGAGCTTGCCTGTGGGGTTTTTAAGGTTAAAGCACCTCTCTTTCTTATGTTTTTCTCGAAACACTACAGAAAAACACGTACACAAAATATGGTTTCGCTTCACATTTTTGTTTATGGTCCATTATTTCATGAGCAGGAGACAAAATGTATCTCAACAGAAATAATATGGGTCTTCATAAAAGATCACAGAATACCAGTGCTAAGAAGATTAATCTATTTGGTAAATGCTGAGTTTTGTGGCCTTTTTGGTCAAACTTGAGACACAGGCGGTTGGAGTTTCCCTTCTTTCTTTCACAAATAGTTTGGTGTAGATGTTTTAATGTAGTTTTCAAAGAGACTTGCCCTTTATATATTTGCGTGGAAAGAAGACGTTCGGTAGTTGGTACAATATTCAAACCACAGAGACGTAAAATTTATTAGTCAAGTGAAATAAACAACTAGATTCATATAGAGGTATAAAAAAAAATATAAAGCTATTTGAATCAAGATTTGAAACGGGTTTGTGTGTGGTCTAAATATGGTACTCACTAATTAAAACACCCTATATACATACATTGAGTACAATTTAGCGTATTACACTTTTATGAAAAATCGAAGATGTTAAAGTAAGCAAAAGAGAAAATATAATTTAATCAGAAAAAATAATTTAATTTTAGAACGTAGAAGGTACATAAATAAATAACAAAAACACACATACACACACAAACCATAAACTTACACAAAAAAATATAAAAACACAATAAACGCATTCTGGAATCTTTCTGGCTTAAAAAAACGATAATAAATTTTAATTTTTTTTCAAACAATTTGATTTTATTTATGAAATGAAACCAAATTAGTCCATAATTCATTAGTTCAAAAATGCGTTTACTAAGCGTTAATTTAAAAAAAATCTTATAAAGCGAGCAAATCAAACGAACACTGCACAACTACAAAACCATAACGGAACATGACACATTCATAAATGGTAAAGTTATGTATCCTTGCCTCGTCAGACTCCTGCGTGACGTCATTCCACGTTAGATGTCGCATAGAAAAATACATCATTAGTAACAAATAAATATAGGGTGGTTGGAATTTGATGGAATGTTTTGAAGAGGAGAAAGTCGGTTTTTTTTTCATTTTTTACATTTTGGTAAAACTTCCACAAGTTTGTCAACAAAAAAAGATAAAAAACATCGAATAGATTTTTTTCCATTCTTCTAATCGAGTTGATATTTTTTTTATTAGTTATTCTAATTTTAAAAAAAAAAACTTATTCGTTATATATTTTGAAAACAACATAGGATTCTTTTACTAAGTTATTTTTTTCTCTTCTTCAATACAACATTCCGGGTTCCAAAGGAATTAAATTAAAAACTAAACTATTACACTATGGGAAAAACTTGGGAGGTGCAATTTTAATCCGCATGTGCATGGGGACACCAAAATCTCAAAATGTTCAGTACGTAGATTATTCCCAAAATATTCATACCAAACCCAAAATGATCGTCAATTATTTACTAATTAATAACACAAAAAAAGGTTTATTCCTCCCACTTCCACATGAAAATTACCAACTACCATTTTTCATGATCGACTGGGCATCAAAGCCGTAATGCATTGGCAATTAACATTACTTAATGTAACCCATGAAAAAAAACCTTGCGTGCTTAAGTGAAAACTTGATCAAGGCGAAATTATAATTAGTCGACTCTAGCCGATTTTACCCGAGCGTTACATAGCCGATTTTACCCGAGCGTTACATAGCCGAGCGTGACAGCTCAGTCTCATTCAATATCCAGAAAATAAAGCACTAAGTTAGCCTAAAGAAGTTTTCACTTCAAAAAAATGTAAATGTATTTCAATATCGCAAATACAAATATACCATAATCTACTGATGATAAAACCCGAAAACTACCCCAAACTAAAACTACCTACACCTCACGCTACCCCATAGGAATTCCTCAACATACCTGTTCAATGCTTCGACTTTCACCATATGGGGGTCGACTTCTTGCTTGAACGCGGCGAGCTGAGCGATCTGTCGCTTCACAGCATCGATATCTGATCCCAGGGCTCCCATGCGGGAGAACTTGTCTTCCGCCGTGTCGAGGAACTCTTGGAGATTCTGGTGGAAAACGTAGATTTTGACAAAAACAAGCAGAGAGAACTAGATCACCCACATTTTGCCGCACTGGTTTACGTCCCAGATGTGATAAGGGGTGAGCCTATCGCCATTTCCGACACAAAGTCCAGACTGTGGGCTGATATTGAAAAACGCAGTATCCCTTAGCCAGATACGGGGATCAATCCCGCTATCTCAGGACGATAGTCATACCTCGCACGCAATACTACAACGAGGCAGTTTTTTTAATATGACATGAAATTGATCGAATAGTAAAATCGACGTCTATCGATATCCGACGTGTAATCGATATCGATTTTTGAATATTATCCTGAGTCGTACCTGTAACGTGTCATGGAACTCCATGGCTTTCTCCATGGCGTCGATGAGATTCTCTTCCCTCCTGGCGTACAGGGCAGTGATGTTGTCCCATGCGCTGTCGAGGTCTTCCATGTGTTTCTTGACCTCTGGTTTGTCTGGCTCTCCGCATAGTGACATGAGAGTCGATCCGGTCTTACGGACTTTCTCCACCTGATGAGTGGGGGAAGGGGTTTAGCATAGGTAAAAAACATACTATTAAAAAAAGGATTCGATATTTGTAAATTTCCTTTTTTAGACACTTTTTTAGTGATACATTTAAGATTGAGTGATTTAAAATGATAGAAAAGTCTCCACTAACCATCACCTAACATACTAGTATCAGTAAAAATCAGCATAACCCTTTATCCTACAAGACGAAGTAGTCCAATCTTTCTGAACATAGCTTTTACAGATCCCTAAAGTCAGAAGAAATGAGGTAAAAATGTCCATCAAAATATCGATAAATTCTCACCTCCGGCTTGGTGTGATCGATCTCGTGCCTGATCTCCTGCAGGGCGACCTGCTGCGCCTGGATGTGCCGCGGCTGGGCGGCGGGCGGCGGCTGGGCGGCGAGCGTGTCTCTCAGATCTGCTAGTGTTCCCATCACGGCCGCTAGAGCCGCCCAGAATCGACGCGCGATCTCGAGGGCGCTCTCTAGTGACCGGGTACGGGACCCGCTTGACTTCTGCACTTCGTCCCATAGTCTGGAAGGAGGGGCGACGGTTTATAAAAGGTACAAAAATAGTTTCAGGTGCATTAGTAGGGTGGGTATCGATTTATAAGTTTTCTTAGAGTCGATGAGAAGGAAGGTTTTTTTTCGTAAAACACAACATAATACACATGTTGAAAAACAAAGTAAATAATAGACGAATATTCTTCTAAGTGTCGATTATAGTAGTCGATAGTGTTAAATGTTATCGTATGAATGTCGGTAAATCAAGATAATATCTTGAATTAATAATTATTATCATGGCTCGTCTTGTCACCTAGGCACAGGAGTTTACTATTTATATGGCTGGTATATTTCAATAATATTAAGTTTGGAAGTTTACGATTCTACAAACGTTTAATAGCTAAACAGATTCGGATGAAATTAAGCAAGGGAATAAGGTACTTTTAGGTATATATGACTGACTTGTTAAGCTTGTCGAGTTTGTTCCTGATGTCCCTGACGGCAGGGTCGCTCTTGTTGGCCTTGCTGATGACGTCAGAGGCGGCTCGCTGTACCGCGTTGTAAGCCTCCTTGCGCTTCTCCAGATCTTCAACCAGAGCGTTGTTCTCTTCGATTTGGTCCCTGTTGAAGGTATCGATACATCGATTAAAGTAATAATTAAGAAATTATTTTTTTCACTAAACTAATTGAATTGGTTGAACAAGTTGAAAAAAAATTTTTAAGATTCGTATTAGACCTTAGAGTTTTTAAATATTTTAGAGCATTTGGTTATCATTTCAAAACATATTAAAGGCAATACGTCACAAGGCAAGGCGTCACTTCAATTATCATCGATAATATTTTGTATTAATATTTGTAGTGTATGCACAATGCTCAACACATTTCAATTTGATTATATAAAATAAAATATTAATTAACTTTCAATCTTAATACTGACATTTATTATCGATTTCAAATAATTTTAATAAATTGATATAATGATACTCACTCAATTTTAGGCGGGTGTGCTGAAACCGGCTCGGCCCTCTGCAGCTGGTCGGCGGCTCCTGACAGGGCCCGGAGCATGCCTTCCAACTTGTCAGAGAATTGAGATGATTCTTGCAAAGCCTGGATGAAAAATATCGATTATAATAACAAGCGTACAAAGTTAACAAACTACTTAGAAATGTATTCGATCTTGACCAAAATATAAAACCACCGTTGAAAAAAGCTCTATCGAACATAAATCTTTAAAATCGGTCCATATTTGGATCAGTCCATATCCAACACGATGCACAGCAAACATCTTATTTATTGTGCTGGAATACAGAACAACTTATGTGCAGACTAGATTCATCAAATATCGATATATACATCTCTTTCGCACTCACCTGTTCCAACTCCTGCTGTCTCTGTCTGAGCTCAGCTCGTAGTGCGTTGTATCTATCGCAGTCGGTCTCCACAATGTCCTGGATCTTAGCGATGTCCTCTTCACCGCAGAGTCTCGCGAGAGCTTCTCCTGTCTTCATGAGCTTGTCCACGAGTGGCTTGTGCCCGGCTATAGACTGTTGTAGCATCTGGATGAGGGAAATTAATCAGCATTTCGTTAGGAATAAAGTTCTGTTTAGTTTGACTAGTTTTGTTTTCTACAAGCGAATGATTCCAGGAATATTGCAACATCCGAGTATTGAATACTAAAGTCTATAAATATTCAGTTTAAGTTCTTTTTAGATTAATTACTTTATTGTTTTTGGAAGAAATTGGATCAATAACACTTATTAAGTTTATCGACACATTATTAAGTTCAATTGAAAAATATAATTTGAAAATTGTTATTTGAAAAATAATCTAAAATGATATTTGGACAGTCTGGAAATCTTTGGTAGGCAGCGAATGGTCAGTAATTGCTATCCTATGATTGATGATATTATCGATATAAGTCTTAAATCCGATTGAGTTCCTGCTTTTTTTATCTGAGCCCGGCAACTCCTGATGGTAAACGCAGTTCATCCAAAAAGAAAACAACCAACGACCAGCAATGGGTTGGTCGGTGGTCACCAGAACCATGCCGGCCTAGAAAGGCTTCTTCACATTCTGAATATAAAATCTTACTAAATGGCACAGATACAAAAGTCAATGTTATTGTGCGAGTATAAATGCAACTGACCTCGTTCTTGTCCTGCTGCTGTACGATCTGCTCGGGCCTGAGCGCGGGCATCGCCAGCATCTGGATCTGCTTCTCCATGTCGTCCAACCAAGTCGAGAGACTGTACATCAAAATCATTTTATTACTCTAAACTCTTTGATTTTTTTGTGAGTGATTGTACGTTTGATTCTAGTAAATATAGTAATAGTCATCTTTGATTTTTTTTAAAAAGAAGAATAGTAATTAGTCGCTTATAAACATATATTGTAATTATATATGTAGGATGATTATAATCAATAAAAAATATAACCAAACAATATAAATAAAATTGTGAAATTTTTATAGACGATTTACGATTCTGAGAATATTTTAACGTTTTGTGTAATAACGGTTATTATCATGTAAAAATGTTTAATCAGATGCGATTAACACGAATTGTTAAATATTCAATTATATTCATCTTTACCTGTCTCACCCAAAAGAAGAGCAATTTTTAGTCCTTGCTATCCAAATGTAAATATTAACAACTCGAATTTAAACAGTTTTTAAAAGGCAATTTAAAACTGACCCATGATGAGTATCAGCGAAATGTTCAGCTAACGGCAGAGCTTGCTCCAAAGCGGCCAATCTCTCCGCGCTTAGGTGTCCCACTTCCTCCATCATCTCCCTCAACTCCTCTGATCTCTCGCGGATGACGGCGGTCTCTTCTGATGATTGGCACTCACGTACCACCTGGGTAAGAAAGGAAGGTTAGAAAGTGATTTGAAAAATAATATATGTAATTTAAAAAAATAAAACAGTGATAGCTCAGTTGAGAATGGTACGGACTGCCGAGACAAGTGTCGGAAGTTCGGGACCAACCCCAAAATGGAGTATACACCTCTAACTTTTCTATGTTAAGTGTGTTTTCATTGTGAAATATCGCTTGCTAAACGGTGAAGCAAAACATCGTGAGGAAACCTGCATACCTGATAATTTCTTTACAGGAATTTCGAAGGTATGTAAAGTACCAAACCGCATTAGGCCAGCGTGGTAGACTAAGGCCTAACCTCTCTCATTAGTAGAGAGGGTTGTGCCCAGCAGTGGGACAGTATTACTAGGCTAATATATTAAAAAAAACACACATTTTGTTGATTGTATAAGTAAATTAAGAGAATTTTAATAACATAAGCAGTATTGTAGACATTATTGATTTTTTTCGAGTCGATTATAGTGAAGAATCGGAGTAAAGTGTTGCAGTTAAATTATCGGAATTCGATTCGAGCGGCCCGTGTATATTGATCACTGAGTAACCGCTCAAGCAGTCCATGTATGGCCGCTCCATGATTTACTCCCTTTTTTTAAGTCGGTTGAAATTGGATGCACAAGTTAAAAAATAATTGAAGATACGATACCTTCTTAGCCTGGCTGAGCAGGTCTCGAACCCGCACCCTCTGCGCGGCCACGTCGTCCGCCAGCGGGCGGTGCTCCCGCAGCTGCGCCCGTACGGGAGCGGGCGAGCCCGCGGGCGGCTCCGCGGCTCGCAGCAGTGCGTCCACGCCGCGCAGCCACTCCAGCGCCTCTTCCATGTCCCCTACCACTTCCAGAGAACGCTGCCGAAACAATCACTTATAAGCTTGAAGATTTGTTATGAAACGTTCACTAAACTTGGTTGAAACGTCCTAATATTATACATTAACGTACTTCAATGGTAATGAGTTCTTGTAAACCAAGTTTAAAGTTAGTCCACGTTGTGTAAGAATAATATAATAATAATAAATACACCCAACGGTCTCACTCATAGTCCTGACCCCACACTAAGATCGAGTCTTGTCTCGTGGGTATCAGGAACTACGAAAGTTTCGGTCTCACAACACCCCGACCCAAAACAAATATCTGTGGGCCACACAGACATTTGTATCGGTGCGGAAATCGAACCCGCGCCCTCACGTTTCACAGCCGGCTACCCGCCTGCTGCGCCACGTTTTGTAATAATGCCAAGCAATCTCGAAAATAAACCGATTAACTAAACCCATTTTAAAGCATCATATTTAAACTTTGTTATTTTTGACTGCTTTATGAAATCGAATTGCAATATTATAGAAATAGCGGCCAATAAATAAATACTGAAAATAATTATCTTATTATCCATAGATATGTACTATAACCCTCATTTTTTTTTCAATAGTTACACACATTCCCCTATTTACTTTACCGAATTTATTTACCAAAATAATTTTATCATTTTATGTTTGTAACATTCATTTACATTTAGAACCAAACTATAATCTATCGATAGACGAAATACACACCTTCTTGCTGAGCAGAAGTCTCTCCGCCTTCCTCTGCACTTGTTCAGCGATAGCATCGAATCGTCTGTTGTCGCGCGTCACTATGCCTTCGATGTGAGTGGCGCCCTCTCCAGGCGATATCTAAACAACATTCAAAATTAACAAATAATATAGATGAGAATTATATTAGATTGCCTGACATGAAATGGTTCATAATTATTTAACACTAACTAGTGATACTATAATATTTATAATCAATTCTAAAACTTGTGGCGTCCATTATAGCTAACTTATTACTTAAACTCGTTCAACAGTTTTTTACTAAAACATAAATAAAGGAGTTCAAGCCCATTGATCGTTGTCGATCCTTCGGCGTCATTTATCGACAATCGATCAATCGGTATGGTAATTAAGAAATTCAAAAACCCTAGTACATTTACAACTACATATTTTTTCTTTATACTGCGGTGTTGCAGTCAGTAGATCAATGTATCAAAATCGATACAGACATCGTAAATCAACCGTCACCCCTCACCTGACAGAGCTGCGGTCCGATGAGATTGATGTTGTCCAACACCGGCCTGAACTCCTGCAGTTCAGCCTCGAGCCTCAGGATGTCTTCCTCGCGAGGCTCTACAGACTGAAGACAAGTCTCCGCGCCTGACATCCATTCCGTTAATCTGGTGGAACGAAACATAAAATTAAATTATATGAGACAACTTGTCTCTGAGAGTTTTATTGCCTTAACAGATTTTTCATAACACAAACATAACATAAGCCCACGCTTGTATCCCCAGGGGTAGGCAGAGGTGCACTAGCGAACTAGAACACCCACATTTCGCCGAGCTTAGTTCCGTCCCAGATGTGATAGGGGGCGAGCCTATCGCTATATCGGGCACCAATTCCAGAATTTAATTTAATTTAAATTTTCCATACATTACGTTAAAATGCCAAAATAATACGCCGGACAAAACTTATTTAGTGAACATGTGTCGACACAAATATAATAACGTTAAAAAAACCCTTGAGGTCGGGTAAAGTTTATAATATTGTTATTTATAAAAGTTATTACTCCACGCTTGTGTTTAGTCTAAACTGAAAAGGACAACAATATCGACCTCCTTAAGTAAAAGAGAGATGCACTTATTTGTTGTCATCACCTCAATGTCTTTAAAGCGCCCCCTTATTTGTTCAATTTCGTTATTTGTACTTAGTCAAACTGAAACCACAGCTATATGTCTACTCAAATCAAAAAGAGATGCATACTTGTTACGACTGTTATCTAACCTAAACTAAAAGGGACAACAATATCGATGTCCTCAAGTAATTAGTTATTACCAAATTGTTATCTCTTAGTGCTACATATTCTGTCTTATTTTTTTTGTTGTTCTCTCACTTATTGTTGCCTGAGACATTGGATGAATAAAGCATATTTCTTTCTTTCTTTCTTTCAAGTTATACAGAGATGCACTCACTTGTTATGGCTGTTGTACAGCTGCTGCACAAGAGGCAGTGTCTCCGAAGCGACCCTCAGGAGTTCAGCTCCGCGGCTGGTGAGATCGTTATATCTTCGCTGCAGGGCATCCAACTTGTCCTTGAGTTGGAGGGCCTCGTCTCCGGAGATGTGCTTCATCAGCTCAAGACCTGACTCCACTGTGCTATCGACTGCCTCTTGCTTGGAAGCTATTTCTTCGGTCTTTTCCTGTTAGTATAGCGAGGGAACTTAGTGCATGTAATTTAATGCGTGTGAGACGTTTTAATTAGACGATTAGGATAGATCATAGAATAACTATCGTCCTTTCTTTTTACCTACCCTTATCCCACAAAAGGTGGGGTCGGCACAGCACGCTTTTTCACCTATGTTGTAGAAAGGACTCGGCTTAGACGACCGACTGCCTGCGTGACGTTAACTCACTATAGGGGCGCCAGTTCTGGGTAAATCAAATCAGAAAAATCGCTTTGCCCGACCTGGGATTTGAACCGATGACCACAGCTTATATATGCTGCCAATAGACCAAGGAGGCGACTTACATAGATATAATATTAGAGAATATTCGTAGGATTAAAAAACGATTTTATATAGAAGTCTGTAATGTTGCCTAAGGGCGGAGACGCGCGCAAAAGTTAGTATATTCCTTACAGCAAGTTCGTCCATCTGCCTCAGAAGCTTCTCCATGTGCACCGGCAGGATCTTGCGCTTGGCCAGGTGCTGCTCCATGGCGTCCATCCACACAGACAGGTCCTGGTACGTCAGCACCAGGTGGCGGAGACCCTTGCGAGAGCTCTCCAGCAGATCGCCGATCGTAAGGCTGTGGTCCACCAGGGCCTGGTACCTGGTTGGGGGAGAAATTGGGGGTTAATATAGGGCCTTACTTATAAAAACAGTTTAACTGATCAAATGGTAAAGAATAGCCTGTCCCTTTTATTTTCAAACAATGTGACACAAGGAAAAAAGTGACAGGATATTCTAAGCCATTTACTCAGCTAAACTGTTTTATAAGTAAGGCCCATAGAGTATCCCTTAAATTGACCACTACTTGCTCATTTGCCTCCTTTAAAAAAAAACATGACATTTAGACAGATGTATTGAAGGGTGATGATCTAACCACAAAAACAAAATGATCTTTGTAAAAGAGTCACCATTTTTGAGATGTATGTATAGAGCTATAACCTTGATTATTTTATGTTTGTCAAATTCAAGTTAAAGCCTCGTAATTTTCAATAAAAAAAATATCAAGTTTTTATGTGGCTTCACAAAAATATTTTGACTCTATGGCAATATGTTTATCACAGCTGGAACGGAAACGAGCTCGGCAAAATGTAGTGGTTCTAGTTTTCTAGTTCACCTCTGCCCATCCCGATTAGATATATTGCAGCATAACAATAAACGTGTATATGACAGAAAATCGTTCATAACGAAGTAACATTATGCTATTTGAAAAAGAGAACTTTGACCTGCATTCATAAACTAGTTTTCTTCGTCTCTGTTTGTCACTGTCGTATCGATACTCTGTTCATCAAAACGGTACTCTATTCTGTTATGTTTTCAGCATAAATTCGTTTACCTATCAGTAGCTGCTTGAAGTCTATCCGCCAAGACTGTCGCTTCGTCATCTCCCACCAGACCCATGAGGGTGGAAGCTGTTTCAGTCAGTTGTTTGAACGCTGGCTGCTTGGATAAGATGTCTTCATGCAGAGCCTGTACAGAAAACATTATATAATAATATCGATATTTAGCCGCCTTCTTAGCCTAGTGTTTTAGAAAGTTGGTACCAATAAAAATTCAACATTAAAACATCAAATCATGCAAACAAATTGAATAACAACGAACCTTGTGCTCCCTGATCTTGAGCTGTATCTTTTCCTCATCAGTGGGCACCAGCTCCAGGGTCTTGACCTTCCGCTCGGTAGTGGCGAGCCACTCCACCAGCGGCTGCAGTTCCTCTTGGAACTGTTTCGCCACCTGTGAGAAGGAATATTGGTATTAATACTAAAGGTCATAATGTCGATTATCGTTTGTCCATTACAAGTAATTATTAAAAAATATTTTATTTTGTAATTTTGTCTTTTTGCAACCGACTTATAAAAATAAAGTTTTGAATTTATCTTTAACTGTTGTATATGACTGATTTTGATATCGATTTTTTTTATTCAATAAGGTAAACTTAAGAGTGATTCCATAATATATTCTACGTACTATGATCCGTACATTATTATTTGATGCTACATAGTTTTGAATATCTGTAATTTTAGGTCAGTCTTTGATTCATGAAAAAAAAAGAAAGGAATCAAAATTAAAAAAGAAAAACAATTTCGATTAAATGCACTTTTTGAAAAATAAAACCTTTTGCCTATTCGGATGCGTTGTGAAACGGCCGGGCGGGTTTTAAATTTCGGATATTTTTTTTAATTTCATTTTAAATCGTGAGTAAACGATGGTGAACGGTACCTTCATAGCCTGTTCCAAATCAAGCATTCTCTGCTGCGCTCCGTTGGTGAGACCATCGAACCTCTGCATGAGGCCCTTAAGCTGCTTCTCTATGGTCTTCCGTTCCGCTGGCTCACATCCGGCCGCCACCTCGTTGCCCATCGCGAACAGAGACGACATCGAGTTCTGACGGTCCATCAGCATCTTCTTCAGGAACTGTTGAAAAGAGATAGATATATAAATAGATTATGATGGGACGTAGTTGTATTGCATGTGGCGGATATCGTCCTCAGGTCTCGGGTTCGATCCCCGGCGAGGGCAAGTGATATTGGATTTTTCTACTATCAATTTGGTCACAATCGGACACGTTCTGAATTCGGTCCGTTAAGTTTTAAAATTAGTGATTATTTGGACCGCACTGCGCTTATCAACAGCCCGGCTAGCACGCGTGTCACGTTATATCACGAAAATCGATTGTCGAGATGTTGTCTACAATATTGTATGAAAATAAAAGAGAACATTGTCCGTAGATAAATAGAGAAAATCGGCTATAACACGACAAAAAGCGTAGACAAAATGTTCTCGTGGCACATATGCCAAGCGGACTGATGTAATGTAGTCGCTTTGTCGTGCTCGATAAAAACCACATACCTTCTGTTCCTGTAGCTGCGCCTTCACCACCTTGTAATCAGCTGATGGTGGTTTTTGGTTGTTGACCATGTCCTCGGTATCGGCGAGCCACTTCTCGAGGCCGGCGAGCGCCTCCGCGAACTTGCCCGATTGTAACAATCCCACGTCGAGGCGACGTTCGCGCTCGTTCATCTGTGGGGTTGGCAGTGAACGTTAAAAGTCTAAGATAATCTGAGTACGTGATGGTCAGCAGACGAGTAGACCAATGATGTGTTATCAACGAAGTTACCAATTAATTATCAAGGAGATCTTGTTAAGCGTAGTGTTATAGCGCCCAGAAGAATTAAAAAGATTTTTCGATTGTATATATCTGAGTCGTGACGTCACAGACCATAGGTGTCTCATATCTTCTTTGAATGATGATGACTGTGGAGGATGCTAAGACCGGACGAAGAGGAAGCCTTTAAATGGGAAGACGGACCCTGGCACAAGGCAGGGATAACGATAGGTTGAAAGAGAGATTAAAATCATATAGATTTGATCAGATTTTTGAGTGGTAGAGCCATGCTGTAGACAGCAGCATCTATAGCACGAATGGGTCGGCTCGACCGGTTTGTTACCACTGTCTCACAGAAAACCGACGTAAAGTGGCAGCTGGTTGTCGCGTTTCGTTCGGTGAGTGAGATTTCCGGTGGCCCATTTCCCTCCCTCCCTTTCCCAATCCCTTTTCCCTCCTCGTCCATTCTGTCCATTTAGGTTAACAACGCACTCATAATTATTTTTGTGTCTTGGGTGTCTATGGGCGGTGAAGATCACTTACCATCAGGTGACCCATCTGCTCGTTTGCCAGTCTCTACTATAAAAAAAAATCATTCCACTATATTTTTCACCATTCTCCCAATCTTACCTTCTCCTTCAACGCGTTCCACTTATCGTTCATCTTCTCGAGGTCCTTCTCCAGTATCTGCGTGCTGGCCCCCTGCAGTGCAGATCTAACTAGCGCCTGTCCGATCTTGTTGCAGTGCGTCACGTTCTGCCCCAGAGGCTCCAGGGTGCGTCTCTTCAGCTCCGCGAAGTCCTTCTGCTGGGCGCGGATCTGTTCCACCTCTGATGATACCGGTTTCAGGCTGCGGACTTGTTCTGCCGCCTGGTGAGGAATGAAGAATAATGAAGAAGATTTATTGGTATGATACGGTTTGGGATTATTTGACCATTGTGAACCTGGCTTTTAATACTGCTTTCCGAATCGCGAGTTTTCTTTAACAGTACTCGATTCTTGAAATCGATTAGTTTCTTCTTATTTTTTTTAGTTCGTTGTAGTTTCTGTAGGTGTCGCTGATACGTCAAATGTATGGAAAAGATGAAAACTATCATCAATTTCTAGAATCGAGGACTGTAAAAAAATACTTGCAGTAGGCATTCTGATGAGAGATTGTTAGTCAGGGGTGACATTAGGGTCTATTATAGAAAAATAAGCCGATAGTGTTTCGTCTCTTTGACTCTCAAAGTATTTGACATAAGGAAGAAAGAGACAAACCAGTTTGTTCTCGATTATGTAATATACCACAAGGTAAGATTGCTAGGTCCTCATTCGTGAAAAATCTTATCAAAACTCCCTTTCCCTTCAAATTTTAACATATATACATTACAAATCACAACAAGACTGTACAATCATATCCAATATAATGTAGTAAGGCATTACCTCTTCCACATCATCCATGACAGAATCATAGGCTTTGTAGAACGCCTCGAGTTTGCTCAGAGTGTCATCCAGATCTTGTTCCTTGGAGCGGGCGCGTTCGTCCAACTTCGACAGATGTTTGCGAAGACCTTCCACCTGCTCGAAAAATGGCTATTTAGTAAACTAATTTTTACTAGAGAGACTATTTTTACTAGACTAGCCCCCTTATTCATAATGAAATGGTCTTATCGAATGCATAACCTTACTTTTGCCTACTTTAGCTAAAAGAGAACTAAAATGAGTTTATCGAATACAATGTTGTTGCAACAGAAAAAAATATTATTTTTATCTCTGGCAAGCTTTGAAACAAATAGGAAGTCTTGGCTGGAAAAAAACAATAAAAAATATATGTGTATCAATCTTAGATAAGGTTCTAGACTATAACAAAATTAATGTGATTAATAAAGAACATCAAATTTGAAACAGCTGGTCGAAATCAGCTATGTTTTCACTATCACAATATATATTAATCTTAGATGGGGTTAGGACCCCCCCCAGGATAGTTTAGGGACTATAACAAAATTAATGTCATTAAGAAAGAATCAATCCCTATTTCCCTCCTTTTATGTTGGCAACGCACCCATGATTATTTTTGAGCCTTGCGTGTCTATGGTCAATGGAGATCACTCTTACCATCAGTTGACCCATCTACTCGTTTGCAAAAAAAACTATGGACCGGTTTCAGCTGTCGACAATATCCTTAACCCTCACCTGATCCCTGGTCTTTGTAGAGTCGACAGCATGTCCACTGTCATCCAGGCTCTCCGCGTCTCTCTCCACATCGGCAATCAGGTCATCAGCTCGCTCCAGCTGCTTGTAGAACCTGGAGATGTCTTCCAGCTGCTGTTTCACTGTCTTGATGTCGCGGCCAGGTGGCTTCATCGTGTCGAGCTCTTTCTCCAGGTCTGATAGGTCTACCGCTAGGTTTTTCACTTTGTCCTGATGGGAAATAAAAGATTAGTAGGGTAGATTTTTTAACGATAAAACGTTCGAGTGATATATTACTACTGACTTAGAAAACGGTCCATTTCATATTAGAAGGTTATAGTGAAAATGAAGACCGATCCCTAGTCTTTCTGTTGCAATTTAAATAAGAAGTCATCGTTAAACAGTCATTACAACAGCAGCTGTTTTTATGTCATTTTCTTTCATATTATTTCTTCATGATTAGAATATCACGTTATTTGGACTTCTTTTCGCCTTTAAAAGTGTGTTAAGGGACTAGAATTATCGATTCGAAATCAAATTATGTTTGGGCCGAATAAAATCGATATTAGTATAACAGACGTCATCCGAATCGTTTCGATTCGGACGATATCGATTTGAGTCACAAGACATTTTCCCCTATACATGCCTCCCCCCGTTCGAATGGAACCTCACATTCTCCGTCCCCCTCACCTGGAAGCCGGCCATGGCCCTGGCGGCGGCGGCGAGCCTGTCCCTGGCGTGGGCCGCCTTCTCCTCCAGCTCGTGGCGCTTGTCTGCAAGCTGCCGCACCTGCAGCCCGAGCACCTGTCTCGCTCGCTCGGCCGCGCCTGCGCCGTGACACTCCTCGGCGAGGCACACGATGTCATCCGTGGCTGATGTGATGCTCTGTGGACGATGTGAGATTGGTACTGATTGTGTCGTCTCATTGTCAAATCGCGATAGAATCCGTTTTATTTCCATAATTCTTTTCATTCAACTTTTTTTAAATCGAGCATGGCAAAGTGACTACACTCCAAATGATGGTAAGCGCAGTGTAGTCTAAAAAACCGGCGGCCACCGACTAACAATGGATTTATTGGTTACCAGACTGATATGGATAAATCCAATATCACTTTGTCCGACCCGGGGATCGAACCCGAGACCTCAGAACCGTAGTCGTACCGAAATACCAGCACGGCACAGAGGCAGTTATCAGATGTAGTGTAAGCATTATATTTTTTATAGCAGAAACTGATAATTGAGCAGATGAGCCACTTGATGGTAAGTCATCCCCACATCACTCATCACATCAGTCATCAGTCATCACCACTATCTCTAGCCCATAGATATCCAAGACACAATAAGAATCATAGGTGCGTTTCCAACCTAACGGGGAGGGGAGTTGGGCCACCGGAAATCTCACTCATCAAACGAAACGGGACAGCGAGCTGCCACTTTACGTCGGTTTTCTGTGATATAGTGGCATCATACCGATCGAGCCAGCCCATTTATGCTGTAGACGTAATTGTCTACAGCGTGGATCTACTATTCGAAAACAACTCACTTTGCCGTGCTTATATACAAAATGCTTCTCCTCACTCCGGAGAGGGATGAAGCTTCACAGCCAACTTGCAGCAGCCACTTCCACGTACCTGTATAGGCGCCAGCAGCGCGTGCAGCTGGTCGGCGACGCGCGCCACGTGGTCGTGCGCCAGCGCGGCCGGCGCGGCCAGTGCGTCCAGCAGCCGCTGCTCGCAGCGCTGCAGGGGCGTGTCGACTGCACGAACCCTCTCCTCCACCTCGCCCAGCTTGCGGCTCGCCGCCTCCAAGAACTCCACTTGACGGAGCACTTCTGTCAAGTTATCATCAATATAATATACCCTAGATGCACAGTTCTTTGCAAATATCGTCCTAAAAAGTGGTCTCAGGAATAAAACAAAGAAAAAGATCACAAGTTCTAATTAAACCAACACAAATATAACCCTATGCACGTGTTATAAAGTAGCCTTTTAAACGAAATGATCAAGCGTTGTTAAATTCTAATTTTCAAATTTAGAATTCTATCGGCGTCCAACTGTAGGGAAAAGTAGTGCTTAAGCACTTCTTTGCTGTCCCATTTTCCGAGCGTCAACTGTGCATCTAGGTAAATAATATATCGATACCAGTTATAGATAATGTTAACACTTCTATAGTTTAACGTAGGGTTTTAATAATCGACTGAACCCTGGTCTGAAGTCCTGGTCTTATCGAAAGCATAACCCTACTTTTGCCTACTTTAGCTAAAAGAGAACTAAAATATGTTTATCTAATACAATGTTGCTGGTTTACACAAAAAACATGATTTTTATCTATGGCAAACGTTGAAACAAATAGGAAGTCTTGGCTGGAAAAAAACAATAAAAAATATATATCAATCTTAGATGAGGTTCTAGACTATAACTTGAAACAGCTGATCGAAATCGGCTATATTTTCACTATCGAGCGTTAGAACGTTTTAACGCTATTGGACAGTTATGAATACAATTTTTATGAAACGTACTATTGCGATCTTATTACGCTCTACTAAGTTATTATGAATAAGAGGGTTAGAGTATACACATGGTGCTAAAACCTGCCACAGTGACCCACACAACTTGTGTGTTTCGCGTTCCAGGCTCAGCCAGTGTACTTCCGGTTCTCTCGAGGGGCTTGCGGCATGACTTGATGGTTGGATGGGACAGGTATGGGGGTATCCCTGTATCTGCATCGGTCACCCGCCTGTCTAGTCGCAATCCCCTCGATTTGCTTCTTCCCTCTTCAGATTCGAAGTGTAAAGAAGCATAAATAAATTGACACGATTCTGGCTACCACTGATGAATCCATTGTTTGTCAGTGGTGCCTAGTTTTTTTCGACTGCACTTCGCTTACCATCAGGTGTCACTTTGCCGTGCCTGCAAAAATAAAATCGCTTACCATTGTTGATCTTGTCCCATCGATCCTTCATGTGGTCAAGGTGTTTCCTGACCACCTCCTGGTCGATATCGCATGATGATATGAACGTCTCGCCCAGGGTCTTGTTGTTCTCGTATTCACCGGACCTGGGCCAAACACATGGAAATTACATATAGAATCCCTGGGTGGTATATTATCGATTAATGTGAAAATATGCTGCCTCGGCGGCGTGGTGGTATTTCGGTACGACTACGGTTCTGAGGTCTCGGGTTCGATCCCCGGGTCGGGCAAAGTGATATTGGATTTTCCATATTAGCCCGGAGTCTGGAATTTGTGCCCGATATGGCGATAAGCTCGCCCCCTATCACATCTGGGACGGAACTAAGCTCGGCGAAATGTGGGTGTTCTAGTTTGCTAGTGCGCCTCTGCCTACCCCTTCGGGGATACAGGCGTAAGCTTATGTTATGTTATGTGAAAATATCAATTTGCTAAGTTGATCGATATCGATGCAGTTTTTAAGAATTATGAATGTCTATAAATCTTGATAATCTAGAAAATTATTTAATAATTATTTAACAGGACTTTAGGGAGGAGCTTACGTTTGGATTTTAACCATAATACATGGTAAAACATTATCGTTAAGCTCATCTCAGCATGTGGTAGATAGATGGTATTATATTGAGCACAACCGGACTCCGGGCTGATACTAAACAGAAAACCTCAGTACCACTTTATCTAACCCAAGATCAAACTTGAGACCTCACAACTGCAATCGTTCTCATACGCATACATACATTTTAACAATCGAACATCGAAATAATATTCCAAAAGATTCACACACCTCTTCCAAATATCGTTTCTAATCTGCTGCAGCTCCCGCAGCTGCTTTTCGACCTCCTTCTTGGTGAAGGCCGCTGCTGGCAGCTTGGCGAGACGCTCTTCAGCATCAGACAGCCATGGTACAAAGGATTCCTGGGCTTTGTGGAACTTGCGGCAGTGTTCCTGTGAAAAACAAAGCGTGCATAAATAAATGTATACATAATCCCAGACATGTACTCCCATAAGGATAGACAGAGACGAATTTAAAATAATTCATTAAATAAATAATATTAACTATTTACTATTTTACTAATGAGTGATGATATTTCAAAATGTTATTTTACTAATTGATTTGAGTAGGTATTTTCGAAGCCTTATAACTTTCGACTGTAATCGAATAGTAAATATGTAATCGAATGCGATTCAGGTTTGCTGCACACTCATGACATAGATGAAAGTCTTAACAAGTAGCTAGACAACGATCTCGATTCGAAATCATAATCGCAAGTGATGCTATAGTACCTTAGTTCAATTGCTAACATAATATTACCATAGCGGTAGTAAGCCTGGTGTGCCTGTCGAGTGTCTCCCGCTTGAGTTTGTCCCACTGCGTCTGGATCCTGTCCAGGTCCTTGCGCAGGTTCTGATGTGCAGGCTTCTTCTCCATCTCGCGACCTGGATCATAATTATCGTTACATACTCGCCGTAATACAATTCGGCATAAAAGTTATATAACGATATTTTTATCGATAACCATCTTTGAATCACCACAAACACCGACAAAAAAATTGCAGATTGCTGTTGCATTTCATACGTTTAATGGCATTTTCGTAACCCCAAATAAGCCAAATACCCAAAGTTTTCTTTATCACCGTATGCAGAGGCTTGGCTGCGCATCTGGTAATACCGTTGTCCATGGACGTTGGTAACCATTAACCATCAGAAATGTCATCGCTTTAATTCGAAGCTTATTTAAAATCTACCACATACCTTTATCAAGCAGCATGATGAGCTCGTGCTCCCTCTGCGTGAGGTCTCTATACAGAGGTTCGTGCCTCTCCAGCTGTTGCTGGAGGACGGTGCTGTCTGCAGAAACCTGTAGACGACCTGGTAAGGCGCCCAGCTCGGCCTGAAGCCAGCCTAAAGTTCGAGCAACGTTCTCTTCGAGGTTGCGGCCTTCCCTGTTCGTAATTATAATGGTTATGATTTTTTCAACCAATTTTGCTTCAATGTAGGGTCCGCGCAAAACAGTTTTTGAAGTATATCGCAGAAATAATTCGGCTTTTAGTTTTCACGACCGTCAATCCCTCCAAGAGGATTTAACCTTGGATCTGAGAAAATATCTTTGCCCGTCCTGGGAATTGAACCCAGAACCTCTTGGATTACAGTCCTAAATACGCCGCCACTAGACCAAGGAGAAGGCATTTAATTATTTGTGACTACATAAGTAAATATATCTTATTTATTGCTCGTACAATATTCATTAAAGAAACGGAAAGTTTAGCAGAAAAATAACGACATTTTGTCGACTTGAGAATTCGGTAATTTGTGTAAGCATATCAAAGGTAGAAAGTTTAAAGAACATCGAATATGTGTTATAACGCATTATATTAAATCACAATTATTTTTGAAATAACTCAATAGTAAATCGAATTTTTATTTAGCTCTCACTAAAGGCATTTTATCGGCTTAAAAAAATTCGATAACCCCCGGGAAAAATTCTGTGAATCGTATAATAAAAATGTATCGATTGTTTTGACCAGTACTAACTTCAAAGCGGCCTCGATCTCCGCCTTCCTGTGGTCCAGTTTCCTCTGCAGGTTGTCGTACTGCCTCGCCGCGGCCGTCAGCTTGTTCTGTATGTCCTGGCGGGACGCGGGGTCCGACAACACTTGCGCGAGAGTCGCTCCCGCCGCTTCCAGGTCGGCCAGTAGGGGGCGCTGCCCTTCCAGTTGACGCTCCAGGTTCTGGTGAAAGGTAGTCATTGATGTAATCGAATTTTTACTGTGATTCTGTTCCATATTAACAAGAATTATATGCAGAATATCGATGATTAATCGATATAGGTGTTAAGTATAAAGTGTTGAATTATACTTTGATTTATGATTGTAATTACTAATTAAATACTCCAAAATGATATCAATTTATACGCATATTTATTGGAAAAAATATTGATATTTCTAAACCATAGTCCTCTGAGGACTCATAATATTCGTATATTTGACTATTCAGTTTTTATTTCGGATATGAAATATTTTTTATGTAATTATTTTATTGATAAAATTATCGATTTAAAAAACTTCATAACTATTTATTACATAACACACCGATAAATATTCACAACTGAGTATTTACCTCGATGTTCCTCAGATTGTCAGCGGGTTCCGCATCAGGTGGCAGGTCGTCCAGGCTGTCTCCGATCGCCTGTAGAGCGTCTCTCAGTCTCGCGAGACCGGCATCCAGCTCTCGCGAGGTGTCAGCCGCTGCGCCTAGACTCGCTGCACGCTCTTCCAGTCTTGGATAGAAAATAAAAATTGGATATAAAAAAATAAAGCATTTTAACAAAAAAGAAAAGTTTCAAAACATCAATTTTATGCAGTTCATAATTACGATAGAAACCAAACTTACTTGTTCAGCAGATCGTTCCACCTCGCCACTAGGTCGGTGACCTTCTGCTTCAGTTTGACAGCGTCTGGTGACCCTGGATCCAGTCGGGACAGCACCGCGGTGGACACCTCCTCCAGATGGGTCAGCTGAGGTTGCTGGCCACGGAACTCCTCGCGAAGTACTTGCACCTAGTGATGTAAGTTATTGAGTGTTAGTTGTCGATATAATTGAGGGAATAAAATGAATATTGCGAGTAGAAAGTATCGATAGATCGATATCGATATCACAATCTAAGTATAGACTATGTTACTTAGTGAAACTTGTTTCGATATTATTGTGTTTTATCGATGTTATATATGAAGATAAAACTATACGTTTTTTTAAGTATGTATGACTGCCTCGGTCGCGTGGTGGTATTTCGGTACGACTACGGTTCTGAGGTCTCGGGTTCGATCCCTGGGTCAGGCAAAGTGATATTGGATTTTTCCATATCAGCCCGGAATCTGGAATTTGTGCCCGATATGGCGATAGGCTCGCCCCCTATCATATCTGGGACGGAACGAAGCTCGGCGAAATGTGGGTGTTCTAGTTCGCTAGTGCGCCTCTGCCTACCCCTTCGAGGATACAGGCGTGAGCTTATGTTATGTTATGTTATGTTTTAAGTATGTAACTCACTATTAGGGTGTTATAAGATGTATGTAATTTATCGATATGTATTAATGTTCTAATTTAATTAAATACTTCATGTCGAAATACGTTTAAAAAGTAATTCCAAATTAGGTTATCACAAATGCAAAGAACTTATTATTTTAATTTATACAATTTAGTATTATGAAATAAAAAGTGTTATTCATTAACGCCAAAAATATTATCGATGTGGCACAAAACGTTCTATAAAGCTGTTAATCATACCTGCTGCACTTGTGTGTGGACCATCCTGGAGTCTGTGGAGATGGGCCCGAGCGCGGCCATCATGCGGTCCTTGGCGCTGAGCCACTGCGTCAGGTTCGTGTATGTGTCGTGGAAGTCCTTCATCTCCTCCATCAGCCTGATCCTGGGAACGGAAAGACAATTGTCAAGCCCGGGCATATTTGAATTGTCACCTTAAAAAATGCCGACTATGTCTAATAAACAGATGATGTACTTTCCTTATAAAAAATGGCTCCAATGGCAAGTAGGAAATGTAATGATTATTCAAAGAATTTAAAACTTAACACAGATGTGGACCATTTCAATACCTGGAGATACGATCGATTACCGATTACCTGGATTACCTGGAGTTATAGATAGCAGGAATAGCTTACCATCATATTTAACGTTTATTTTAATAATAATACTGGTCAACTAATTGTCATTCGATAAAGCAAGATAATCGAAAATTCAGTCATAAAAGTTAAAATAGTCAGAATGATGTTGAGTTTCATAGGATATCTGAAATTTCTGGAGGCTCAAATCACTTATCAAACGGAAAAACGGTGTCTACTAACTACAATAAAAACTTTAAATGGGATAATCCCAACGAGAATTTTTTAATAGACAGCATTATCCCATCACTAACGGCCGGTTTCAATAAACAATCTCAGTTCGAATGTGCAGATTGATTACGAAAATTAGCCAATAAGAACACAGTTTGAACATGACTCCGTCAAATGACTTGATTTGAATGGTTCATAATCGCGATCTATCTGCACTTTAAACTGAGATCGTTTATTGAAACCGGCCCTAAATATATAATACACTAACTTGTCCTTGAAAGCGTCATGCAGTGCCTTCCATCTGGAAGCGACATCTTCCATCTCATCGTGGAGACGATCAGCCCCTTGTACGCTCTGTTTCCGTTTCAATAGCTCGCGAACCTGTGGACAATGGACGAGAATGAATTAATCACAGCGTCACAGTATTTTAAGGCTTTAAATGAGAGACAGAGAGAGAGAGAGAGAGGGAACGCCCAATAGTTACACACCTAAGTAGATCCATGTGTCGTGAGTATCAGGAACGAGAGACTTTCGGTCTCACAACACCCAGACCCGAAACAAATATCTGTGGGCCGCACAAACATTTGTCTCGGTGCGGGGATCGAACCCGCGGCCTCTCGCTTCACAGCCGGATACTCGCCCGCTGCGCCACGGAGGCTGTCTTTAGTGATTTTAATATAGGCAAACACGTTTTTTTCGTTGGCATGCTAAGTCCTTTTTTTCTTTTGTCATTGATCTACACGTAAAATTAACTAAACCTTGCTATACAGAAACGCTCTTCTACTTTAAAGGCTATTTACATTGTTATGCGCCATAACATTCTGATAGAAAAGTGGGCTCAAATGATATAACACACTCTCAAGTGTTTGAGAATCGTTTCAGTATTCGGGGATTTGTTACATACCTGAGTCTTAGTGGAGTCCAAGATGCTCTGCTTCTCATACATCTCTTCGAGCACAGCTCGCGCTTGCTTGATTGTCTTGTCTGCTTCCTCCTTAGTGCTTGGCACAGAGTCTTTGGGCAGTTGTCTTTGGACCTGCGTAATATACATAAGTGTCAGCAAAGACGCAACGTATATCCCTATGTTGGGAAGTTTTTTCTGTCTACGTCACGGGTTGGCCGATTTATTATAACAATATTATGCGATTTTCATTTTAAAAAAATACAAAAGTCGTCCAGGGATGTGTCCCCTTGTATCCGTGGACGGCCCAAAAAGTGGTGGATGGACGTTTTGGGGGATGATATGAGAGCCAATGGTTTTTGTGGACGATGCTAAAGACCGGGCGAAGTGGAAGCGTTTAAGTACGAAGTCGGACCCTAGCATTAGGCCGGGATAACGCCAGGCAGAAAGAAAAAACAATCTAAGGAATGGGCAATAGGCAATTATCGAATATATACACTCTAATAGAAATTTACCCAACCGAGTAATCAACCCACGAGCATCATAGAATCGAAGTTTCTTATCGATAAAAAATATTAGAACAAAAAACTCTCCACTTACCTTATCCAAGAAGTTGTGTAATGACCGGAAGCTTTCGAGATGCTTCCTTATTTCCTCTCTAATAAGGTCGATTTCAGATTGTCGGTCCGTCAGCTTGGTGCCGAGCAGGCTGTACCGATTGTTGATTTCCGACAACTGTTGCTGCACTGGAGACAACTCTGTAAGAGGTGAGTCGGTGTTTGATTCGTGGCGAGGTAAGATTATCGATATTTTCTGATTTCGAGCAACTTCTAAAAAAGAGAATGTCCTCAATTCGTCTGTATTTTTTGTATGTATATTACGCGATATCTCCGCCGAATGTGGACCGATTTTCAAAAGTCTTTTTGTGTTCGATAGAGCTTATTTCAAGGGTGGTCCCATATAAATTTGTTCACGATCGGAATTGAAATTGGTCCGTTAAGTTTTAAATTATCGTATATGTTAGAATTTACAAAATCACAAGTTTAAGGACTTAAATACCGAATACAAAATGTACCAAATCTCGACTAAAATCATATGAGACCACCTTTGGAGTTAGCTCTATCGAACACAAAAATAATCTAGAAATTATCTCTACATATGCCGACGATATCGAGCAGTGCCGAACGGTGACATTTTTTAAAAGAGCCAATGTAGAATTTTCTTTTAATTAATGCCTATTTGTCCAAACGACAATTCGACAAAGGCAAGCCGGTAGGAATCGTGTTGTACCTTTCGCCACTGATATCGAGTAACATACATAAAAAAAACACCAACGAATTGTGGACCTCTAGCTTTTGAAGTCATTCACATACCTTCAAGATGGAACCCGTCCTGGCTGGAGCGTCGTGATGAGAACCCACTCGAGGTTGAGTGAGTGGACCCTGGACTCACCAAACCATGACCTTTACCGGGAGATGGTGACCTTCCGTCCAGAGTGCGGCCTAAAGAGAAAAAAAGGACATTACATATAAGGATTTCTTAGTTTTACGCGAATGTTATTCATTGGAATAAAACTATTTTTACGGATTCTATCACGATTTGGTTTTAATTTTAATGCCCGACGTTTCGAAAGCAGTGTTCTATTTAATAATAATTTCGGAATGTGAAGAGAATACCGAACTGCTGTATTACTGGGATCTTTTTTTTCGCCATTTTGACTTCTTGGCAAGTCCTTGCTACTTTTGTCATTGTCGAGAAGTGAGCAGAAGCTAATGAGAGTATACTCACTGGGCGTCTGTCTCTTGGTGGGGCTGTACAGTTGTCTCTTGCGATGTGGACTGTCAGCTCGCTCGCCGCGGGTTAATGCCGAATACACTGCACCTGCCTCGTTCATCTATTCACAAAATATCGGCATTGTTCATACAAAATATTATTACATACATACATAGGCTCAGACAGACTGCCTTGATGGCGTAGTTGTATTTCGGTATGACTACGTCTCGAAGTCTGGCAAAGTGGTATTGGTTATTTTCTATATCAGCCCAGAGTTTGGAATTTGTGTTCGATATGGCGATAGGCTCGCCCCCTATCACATCTGGGACGGAACTAAGCTCGGCGAAATATGGGTGTTCTAATTCGCTAGGGCGCGTCTGCTTACCACTTCGGGCGTGAGCTTATGTATGTTTATATACATAGAATACCCATATTTCACACCGATCTTCCTTCCGTCCCAGCGGGCCTAGTTTGTAAACGAATGCCGCAGTTGCGGACTTCGTTTCGGACGTTTTGTTATTCTATGTGGCTCACGTGTCCGACCGATATCGGTGCTATAAGTTTCGTTTCGGAGAATACTATGCTGTAAACCGTTTGACAGCCCACTCTTCGGTGTTTGACATTGATTTGATTCACGTGCATCTATATTAGTATGTGCGGTAGAGTATCGGTCCGATATCTTTCATCCGATAACGTTTTATAGAATAGACACCCAGATATGATAGGGGGCGAGCCTCGATAGGCTGGGAGTCTGGAATTTGTGCCAGATATGGCGATCCACGTCGGGCACAAATTCCAGACTCCGGGCTAATACCGAGTAAACAAACCCAATATCACTTTACCTCGCCGGGGATCGAATTCGGCGCACACAATACTACCACGCCACCGGCAGAAGCTGATTAAATACACAATTAATTCGTGGTAGAACTCTTTTCTCTTCTTGTTGTCTGTAGGCTGTGAACCGTGGGATCCTGTGTTTGATTCCCAGGTGGAGCGGGTGTTTTTTTCAATGATTTACTAAAGACTGGATACCCTAGATGGGAGTTGACATCAGACTCGCAGCCGGTCGTGAAAACTAAGCTAAATCCTTGTTGTAATATTCTTGAAAAAGTGTGTTGCGCTGACCTTACTGTAAGATATTGGAATGCAAGGCGAGTGAATGTAACGGAAATATAATGTTAATGTATGTAAGAGAGAGAAAGCAAGTGAGAATGACAAATGACAGATAAAAGAGTAGGATAGATATAAGTTTGTAATTAGGGTAAGTGAGAAAGAAATAAACAAGATGGTCGCAACAAGTCTTTAAATTACATTATTTAAGTGGGACAAGGGCAGAATGAAAGGCGTGTTTACAACGTACCTTGTCTATGGTGTGTGCGAAGTCCCTGTACTCCTTGGCGAGGGGTCTGAGCTCGTCCTGCTGCGACTTCAGCACGTCCAGCTCCACCGCCACCGGCTGCAGCCTGTTCACGCGGATCTCCATCGACTGCAGCCACTCTAGCACCTGGATACAAAGGATTTGGGGGTTTAGTACATGGCCGGCAGTCGTGTACAGCCTTAAGGACAAACAGACAGAGTGATAGAGCCAATATAGACAATTACGTCTACAGCACGAATGAGCTGACTCGACCGGTTTGATAACACGCGGTGGATGTCACTAACCATCAGGTGACCTATCTGCTCGTTTGCCAGTCTCTACAAGAAAAACAAAAGAAAAAGATACTGTCTACCCGAATATTATGACGGTTTGTAATTTTTGGGTGGGGGGGAAGGTCATGCAAATCAGATCCTTGCTTGGAACATGCTTGGAAATGTGGGGCGCCGACCCCACATTAAGGTGGAATAAGGGCAGGTAGAAAGCAAGAACAGCATACTGTGGTACTGCTACTGACCTGCGTCTTGAGCGTTTCGTACTGGTTGAGTTGTTCAGCTCTTTGTTGTGACAACTTCTGCTTCTCTTCTAGAGTGCTGTTGAAGTCGCGCCATTGGTTCTCCAATGCCTAGTAAAGATCATAACGTTTAATTTTCTTTTACAAAAAAATTTTTTGTACAAAAACATGTTATTCGAAAAAAATATTTTTATGCAAATAAATTTTTTCGAAAGTTTTTTCCAAAAAAAATTACAATTTTTTTTTTTTTAATATTTTTTACAATTCCACTATTAAAAAATACTTGGAAAACATTTGTATTGCCTTTGAAAAGATTTTTTGTGCAAATATGTTTTTTTAAAGTGATAAATATAAATTTCTCACCTTCATCTTGTCCCTCACGCCATGTGTGTCGGTGACATCCTTCTTGGCGACCAGTTGCTTACCATTGCGCAGACATTCTTCTAGAAGCGGCATTTGCTTATCCCTGTGACAAAATTTATTACTTTCATCACCATTATCAGCCACAGGACGTCCACTGCTGGACATAGGCCTCCCCCAAAGATTTCAAAAAGTTTTACTTTACGGACCTTTTATTTTGAGTCTTCTATACGAGTGATAAGGGCGATTTTTTATTGTCTATGGCCTATGAATATTGACAATATTACTACCGTGAAAGAATTTTATAAAAATCTCTTTTGAAGACCAACATGTCTTATAGCTGTGGATATATTCTGTTCATTTTCGAATCATAGATACAAAAGGGGGAGGTCGACGAACCTTTACAACTGGGTACTTGACTAATTTTTTTAAGTTAATTTTATAAGAAATTGACGCCATCTAAAATATAGCACTGAAAGAATTATTGAAATATTCTAAAAAATAACGAAGTTATAAGCATTTGAAATTTGGTGTAACCTTCAAACTGCGGAAAAGAGAAGTATCAGTACTATCACGTTTCGTCATAACGGTACGTGCGTTAGAAAAGGATAGCAAGATATCCCCACTACGTCCCCACTCTTGCTCATTGCACGATTTAAAATATGAATAACTGACTCATTTTTCAACCGATTTCGATGCAGATTTTACAGAAGGGTTCCTGCTTTGTTTTATTTGCTATTACATTTAAAAATATGTACAAAATCAAACATAGCCAAGTACCCAATTCGACAAAAAGTACGAACTAACCTGTAGTGAGCCAGATCTTGGAGCCTGATTCTCAGCTCGTCGGCGTTCATGCGCGCGAGCTCCCTGCCGTCCGCCTGCTCCGCGAGCTGCGCATGCGCCGCGTCCAGGGCGGCCGCCTGCTGGCTGAACTGCATCAGCTCGATCGACACCTCGTCCAGGAACTGGCCGCGCTTCATCGACTTCTCCACGAGTTTCTCGTATCTAGGTAAAAATAATAAATACAATCGATTAACACATTGTCGTATCACTAGAGGCGTTGACGTTAAAAACTAAGCCGATTTCTTTATGCAACATACTTGAAAAAGTACCCTCGAAACCCAGTTTCGCAACATTTTTTTTATTTATTTATTCAACACACACAGTGATTAAAGGATATACCCAATTCGAATGGCGGGATAATTGCAAAAATCTACAAAACAAAATAGCAAAAACTTACTACTATAAACTATAACTATTATAACATGACGTAAAACATAGTACCTCTATAAATATTTGTATCGCCGCGCTGCAGGGATCGAAAATGCTATTTGAATTCGACAAACGACTAATCAAATTTTATCGAAATTTTTCGTCTCCGTCGTGTCGATGGTTTATAAAATGATTTATATTATTTTTTATCGAAATGTTTTCTTAAGTTACTCTTTGATTAAATTATTTCCCGTCTACCTCCGAATACTGACACGCACTTCAAACACTTAGGTCGCGTTTACCCCCACGGAGGCTGTCATGGCACAAAACAATGTACATAGTCTTTAAAGTTGAGTACCGTTTCAGTATTCGGGGATAAGTACTAATTTATCAATCTCTGCTATATTTTTATTGCCGAAGTGAACAGACAAACAAGCTGACCTGATGGTAAATGTCCACTGACCTGGTGTAAATATCCTCAGCTCGTTGTTCCAGTTTCTTCGCGATCCTGGCGTTAGAGGGCGTGAGTGCCGCGTCCCTCGCGCTGGACAGCAGCTTGCCCAGTGTTGGGCGGCGCGCATCCAACTCCGAATGTGCGATGCGCTGCTCGCGAACTTGCTCGTCGAGCCGCTCGCGAATGAGGGACGCCGGTTTGTATTGGCTCCTGGTCGAAAAAACATAACATAAGCTCATGCCAGTATCCCCGAAGGAGTTGGCGAGCAGAGGCGCACTAGCGAACTAGTACACCCAAATTTCGCGGAGCTTAGTTCCATCCCAGATGTTATAGGGGGCGAGCCTATCGCCATATCGGGCACAAATTCCAGACTCCGGGATGATATTGTAAAAATCTAATATCACTTTGCCCGGCCCCGGGGATCAAACTCGAGACCACAGGACGGTAGTCGTACCGAAATACAACTACACCATTGAGGCAGGTATTTTTAAACCTTTTCTATGCAATTAACTAAAAAAATAATTCTTACAAACGAAAAATAATAATCGAAATTGATCAACGCATATCTGAATTATAAATAAACATACACAAAAATCATCAGACGAAGACGAACATTGAAAACCTTCTCGTTTCGAATTCGGTTGAAGATTAACTCCCCTCCCTCTCCGCCCCCATACTCACTTGAACAAGTTCTCCGCCTGTCCGAGCCAGTGCGCCTGTGTTTCGGCGGCATCCTGTAACCCCTGGCACTGCAGTAGCGCCCCCTCTAGCTCTGCACATCGTGACGTCACCGCCTCGTTCAACTCGTTGTAGCGTGACGTCAGCTCTATCACCGGCACCTCCAGCTGACGTATCTCGGATGGTGTGAGGTTGCCTTCTAAAGATTTAACTAGTTGCTCGCATGTCTGTGAAAGGAAAATAAAAATGTTATGATCCGCCAAAAACATTCCAAGTCTTGGTCTAGTGGCAGCATGTATTCGCTGAGGCCCAGGAGGTCGTGCGTTCGATTCCCAGGTCGGGCAAAGCGAATTTTCTATTTTTAATTTGTTCTGCATCTCCCTGGATCTGGATCTAGACTGGATCTCTCAACGAGGGTTGAAGTCAGGCAGGCAGCCGGTTGTAAAAACTTAGCCAAATTCTTTCTGCAACATGCTTGAAAAAGTGTGTTGCACCGACCCCCATTAAGATGGGATAAGGGCACGTAGAAAGATAGAAGATCTGCCAAAAACACAAATTTTAATAGCAAGATAGTTCTTCTTAGAGAAACGATAAAACTTTACAACTGAGTACTTGACTATTTCCTTTTTTATTAATTTTATATGAAATTTACGTCGTCTAAAATATAAAACAGACAGAAATATTGAAATATTCTCAAAAATTAAAAAGTTATAAGCCTTTGAAGTTTGGTGTAACCTTCAAATTACGGGAAAGAGAAGTATCAGCATAATCACGTCATCGCCATAACGGTACGTGCATTGGAAAGTGATAACAAGATATCTTCAATATTTAAAATATGAATTACTGCCTCATTTTTGAACCACTTTCATTGCAGTTTTTACAGAAGGGTTTCTTTTTTTTATTTCTATTACATATAAATATGTGTATAGAATCAAACATAGTCAAATACCCAATTCAATTCCAGCGTTGCGGCCTTTCATCCTACTTTATTCAGTTCATCATCATCATCTGCCTGCCCTTATCCCATTTTTATTTGGGGTCGGCGCAAGATGTCTTTTCTTTCCATTCCCTCCTATCAGCCGCCATATCAGCACTTACTCCCTTTTTCTTCATATCATCTATTACACAGCCCATCCATCTTTTCTTGGGTCTTTCTCTATTTCTGATACCTTCTACCCCCATCCTTTGAATTCTCCTTACAGCATTTCTTTCATCCCTTCTCATTTTTTCCGTTATTGGTGCCACTTTCAAACTTCCTCTTATATACTCATTTCTTACCTTGCCCATTCTTGTAACACCGCACATCCATCTCAGTATCCGCATTTCCGCCACATGCAATCTACTATCAATCCTACTTTATTCGGTTATAAAAATAAAAAGGTCTTACATCCTTAACGTTGTCGATGAGCCTCCCTTGCGCGAGTATCTCATTGTGCAGAGTCTTCACTCGCGACAGCTGCGTCTCCACGGCGCGAGGCTCACCCCCCACCGGCTCTGAGAGTATCGAGCGTGCCTGCGGCTCCATCTGAAAGGGGGAATTATAAGTACTGGGATCTTAACTAGACTAAACAAGTTTATTTCCAGCATAAATTGACGACGGTATGTCTAGAGGGGTTACCACAACGACTTATAGTAATATTATTATAATCTTACTTTTACTGTTTCCCGTACAAAAAAGCAAAGTAATATTATAATAATCTGTTATAAGATGATGTGGAAACTGGTAACCCACCAGATGTAGTGATTTGAGGTAACATATTATATAATGACATAATATTATGATGACATATTGACATGTAATCACTGATCACACATTGACTTGATGACATATTAACATAATTTATGATGATACAATGATGTTATGGCGCGTACACACCGGCCGAACGAAGGCGAAAAAATCTATACCTGTTGCGTCCACACAAACAAATTTTCGCTGTTGTGGGAATGAAACAGGCATGATTCGTTCGCCCTCGTTCGGTCCGGTATGTACGTGCCCTAACGTGGTTATGTTTATGTGCGTACATGTCTATGCGCACGTCCTGTAAAGGTCGAAGGAATAGTCTTGAATTAACCGCGCTGTTACATAGACGTTGTTTTATTGGTACATTTTCAATATAGTATAACAATGACATCACATGTTAATACATGTGATGACATTGTTAGTAATGAAACATTCACATCTGATGACATATTGACATGTGATGACACATTAACCTGGGATGACACATTAACATATGATGACACATTGACATGTGACAAAACATTGACATGCACGAGTCTCACCTCATTGATCCACCTGGTGGCCCTGTTGAGCGCGTCATGGTAGTGCCTGGTGACGTCAGCAGCGGCGCGCAGCCTCTCCTGCAGTCTCTCTGCGCGTGCGCACAGCTCGGCGTGCCTGCGTCGGGCGAGCGCGGCGGCCGCGCGGACCGCACTGTCGCCGCGCGGGGTGACGTGCGACAGCCGCGAGGGGAGGGTGGTGCGGTACTCGTTTAAGATCGTTAGGAATTCCTGGGACAAAATATATGTAGTTGTAAACACAGCTATGTATAGTAGACGGGGAGTACGCTAGTTGAAACAAAATATAGTTGTAGGGACAGCTATGTACAGTAGACGGGTACTCCCCGTCTACTGTTCATAGATGTCCCTACGTCCCTACGTCCCTACGCTAGTCCGGCGTGTGCAAGCGCAGCGTGCGCACCTTTTGTATTCTTTTATATTAATTAATAAATAGTATTTCTACAATTAGTGTTGCTTATACTATTATCTCGACTCGACTGCCTCGGTGGCGTAGTGGTATTGCGTGCGCGGTACGACTGTCGTCCTGAGGTCTCGGGTTCGAGCCCCGGGTCGGGCAAAGTGATATTGGATTTTTCAGTATCAGCCCGGAGTCTGGAATTTGTGCCCGATATGGCGATAGGCTCGCCCCCTATCACATCTAGGACGGAACTAAGCTTGGCGAAATGTGGGTGTACTAGTTCGCTAGTACGCCTCTGGCTACCCTTTCGGAAATACAGACGTGAGCTTATGTATGTATGTATGTATGTATGTATATATACTATTATCTCACCAACTAACGGACCCTAAACAGTAGTGCAGCTAAATTGGTGACCCCGACGTGATCTGGACAGCTAAACATTTAGTAGTTTTGTGTTACTGAGTAACTTTCGTGGTTGTGGTGTATTAAGATATTTTTTTTTAATTTACAATATGAACCCTGCCACGTGTCATTAAGAAATAGTAATAGTCATTAAAGTTGAGTAGAATTTCAGTATACAACTAATGGTATTGAAACCTGCCATAGTGACCAACACTCCTTGTGTGGTTCGCGATCCAGGATTAACCAGTGATATAATACACCAGTTTTCTAGAAGGGCTTGCGACATGACTTGATGGTCAAGTAACCATCATAACCATAGCTGGTTCGGGGGTACATCCCCATGTCTACATCAGTCATCCGCCTGTCTTGTCGCAAGGCCCTCAATTTGCTTCGTCCCCCTACGGAGTGCGAAGAAATATAAATGGGCCGGCGTGATCCTGATGACCAGGAATATATATCCATTGTTTTTTTTGGACTGCACTACGCTTACGTATAGTCACTTTGCTGTGCTCGAATAAAAACAAGATTGGGGGGAATCTTGATTACTGCACTGACTGGTATTGAGCAGTAGAGCTACGCTGTATACAGAAACGTCTACAGCACGAATGGGCCGGCTCGGCCGGTTTGATACCACTGTCTCACAGAAAACCAAGCACCAGGCAGCTTGCTGTCACGTTTCATTCGGTGAGATTTCCGCTGGCCCGTTTCCCACTCCCTTTCCCAATTCCTTTTCCCTCCCCTTCCATTCTCTCCTTTTAGGTTGGCAACGCATCCATGATTCTTTTTGTCTTGAGTGTCAATCAGGTGACCCATCTGCTCGATTGCCAGTATCTGCTATAAAAAAAACTGACCTTGCTCTCATCGACGAACTTCTGCGCGGACATGGTGATGAACCTGAGGTCCGCCTGATGAGCGATCACATCGGAGACCAGCTCGCGCACCTCCTCGGTCTGTCCCGGGAGGTTCTCCAGCCTCGACAGCGCTGACTCCTTCTCCTCGAGGGTACGGTACGCGCCCTCCATCCACGTGTTGAAGGTCGACATTTCGTTCCTGTTGGGAAAAGAGGGGTTATATGAAAGTAGTTATTTAAAGTTCGTCTAGGGAGGTAGGGGGAGTAGTTATTTCAAGTTTTTAAGAAGTTATCCTTAGCAAGGACACCCCATGGCTGATGATGAAAATATTCATTTATTATACGGGATCCCCGAAAGGATAGGCAGAGGCGAACTAGATAAAGACAAATTCTAGATTTCGAGATAAAACCGAATCGAAAAACACAATATCCTTTTGTTTGACCCGGGCATCGAACCCGAGACTCCAGGACAGTACTCGTATCACAAATGCAATACAACCTACCTGAGCCACCGAGACAGTCAAATAATTAAAATGGACAGTATTTAATTTTGACCTCATTTATTATTGGCCTTTTTTCTGGAACCATGTGGCGACAAGAAAAAAAACACAAGGTCACTAATAAAAATGTTGGAAACCACTGTTCTATACTCACGTGAATTTCCCAAGCTCATCTCTCGCAGCGGCTAATCGTCGCAGCATCTTATCACATTTTTCGGTGCACTTGTCGCATCTCTGCTTCAGTTGGCGCACGCCTCGCTCCAGTGCCGCCACCTGTGAGACAAACAATGGAACACGTGATGTCAAGTGGTGGCGTTATGGGTCATTGGAGATGAAGTGCTCATGAATTTAACATAAGCTGAGGCCTGTATCCCCAAAGGATAGGCAGGGGCAAACAAACGAAATAGAACACCTATTTCGCCGAACTTATTTCTGTCCCACATCTAGACATAGGGGACGTGTTAGCTTATAGCCAAATTCCAAATGGGTACTTGACTATGTTTGATTTTGTACACATTTTTATATGTACTAGCAAATAAAATAAAAAAGAAACTCTTCTGTAAAATCTGCATCGAAATTGGTTGAAAAATGAATCAGTAATTCTTGCTATCCCTTTCTAACGCACGTACCGTTATGACCCTGATATGATTTTACTGATACTCCTCTTTTCCGCAGTTTGAAAGATAGACCAAATTTCAAATGCTTATAACTTTTTTATTTTTGAGAATATTCCAATAATTCTTTCAGTGCTATATTTTAGATGGCGTACATTTCATATATAATTAATAAAAAAAAATAGTCATGTACCCAATTGCAATCCCAGTGGCATAACCAAGCTGTCGCCTACCGTAGAAAGGAATAGAGATGTGGAAGGGATTGATACCACTGTAATTGGGTTTCGATCATCGTACGAAACGCAACAGCAAGCTGCCGCTTTACTTTGCTATCACGCTATCACGTGACGTAAAGTGGCAGCTTGCTGTCGCGTTTCGTTCGGTGAGTGAGATTTCCGGTGGCCCACTTCCCCCCCTTCCTTTCCCAATCCCTTTTTCCCTCCCCTTCCATTTCCCCATTTTAGGTTGGCAACGCACCCATGATTCCTTTTGTGTCTTGGGTGTCTATGGGCGGTGGAGATCACTTACCATCAGGTGACCCATCTGCTCGTGTGCCAGTCTCTGCTAATAATTAAAAAAAAAACAGTAGTATCGAACCGGTAGAGAGAGGTTAATTTATACAAGATATAAAATTATCTATAGCGCTGCCGCCTTCTTTAGTTAAATGCGATCACTGCTGGAATGAGCTCCTCAAATTCTACAACTAGGAGTGAGGATTGAAAGTTACCTCATGAGGAGCAAGCACATCGCCGCCGGAGACCAGCAGTTGTTTAGCCTGGTCCGCACACGCCGACACCTGGCGCTGGTGACTCTCCAGGTCATCCTTGATGAGCTGCAATAAAGAGTAACCTCAGACATGGGACCTCACCTCACCTACGAGGGACTTACGGTTCCACAACGCCAAAACCCGAAACAAATATCTGTGGATTACACAAACATTTCGGTGCGTTATTAACCTTGACTATGCTGTGGACCGGGAGGTCCTGGTTTTGATTCCCGGACAAAAAAAAATAATTTAAAATGCCAGGGACTGGAACCTCCAGAGGGGTTGACGGCTGGCAGGCAGCCGGTCGTAAAAACTCAGCAGAATCCTTTCTGCAACATGCTTGTAAAAGTGTGTTGCGCCCACTCCACATTAAGGGTGGATAAGGGCACGTAGAAAAATTTACCTTGAGTATATTAATTTGGTTGCGCAGTTCGTCAATCTCTTCCTTGACCGCCTCTTGGTTGGCAAGTCGGTCTTCGACCACTGCGATCCATTCCAGCAACTTCGACAGAGTCTCATCGCAAAGCCTGTACTTCTCTTCTACTGCTTGCTACATTGGAAATAAGGTTCATTTATAATCGTTTCACAAGATTTGGTAATTGGAGTAAACTCCATTCGACAGATCGGCGACCGAAATTGTTGTTAAATTGTTGCTGTCTCTTTCAGACGGTGTGTGCATAAGTGAAAAAGATAGAAACAATTTTTGTTACTTAATAATAGAAACCGAAATAAATAACCCAAAGTTAAACTAAATGCATATTTTTCGCCGAAATCAGTTCCACTCAAAAATCTGTAATTTCTAATAATCAGATTATTTCCACACTCAGTACCAATTAACACATGTTACTCCGCTTTTTAAGTACAACATTTTCCATACTCAGTAACGGTGAGAATAACTGATTCTGAGTGCGGAAATAATTGAATTCTAAGAAATTAAAAACAATTAACATTTCTATGTTCTTGTATCGACATTTATTAGAATTTATTCGATCGCCGATCAAATCGCTCCATAAGAGGTTGCTAGGAGTATGTACAGAGGATGACCTCAGTGTGCTATCTAATGTACGGCTGTATACAATGCATCTATACTACTTCAGTGCATCGAACAATCTTTACGGTCAAAATGTTGGAGATGATTTTCGTTCAGTGTCTTAGTATGGGGAAGTATGTTCTTAATTTTTTAAAATTATGTCAAATTTTTAGAGATCTTGGTATCTTGGCCGCACTGCCATTTGTGGTTAAAATTATTTTCCAGCATTTTATTTATTAAATCAACAATGTAAACTAAAAAAATAAAAATTAATTATAATGAAATAATATTGAAATAAAACTATTTTTACAGATTCTATCACGATTAAGTTTTAATTATTCTTCCCGACGTTTAGAAGGCTTTGCAGTCTTCGTTGTCACGGGTCAGACATTTTTATTTAAATATATAATATTCGCGTAAACTTAAGAAATCAGTATGAAATAATATTCAATTATAGAAATTGTTTTAACAAAAATCTTTTCGAAAAATAAATCAGAATTCACAGTTATTAACTGTCAACTATCTAATAAATCAGAATTTACAGTAATTACCTGTCAACTATCTAGTAACTAAATGTTAACTATCTAATAAATCAGAATTCACAGTAATTACCTGTCAACTATCTAGTAACTAACAGTTAACTATCTAATAAATCCGAATTCACAGTAATTACTTGTCAACTATCTAGTAACTAACTGTCAACTATCTAATAAATCAGAATTCACAGTAATCACCTGTCAACTATCTAGTAACTAACTGTCAACTATCTAATAAATCAGGATTCACAGTAATTAACTGTCAACTATCTAGCTCGAGTCATGCTCACTCATCACAGCACTCATGGCTTTCGACTGCAATTGTCATGAGTCAAAAGTCATGAGTGTGTAGGGAGGTATATTCGAAAACTTTGTCGATAATAATACGTACTAGAGTCTCTAAATATTAAAATAAAACTATAATTTAACGAAACATCATCTCCAAAAACCGTTTTTTCGAATATTTAGTGCATATAAACAGTGTAATCTATACATTAACATAATCAACATTAATTAAGACATCTGTGGGACTGGGGTGTAGTGTCAAATTAAGGAAATATATTAAATTATTATACTAATGCACTGTTCTATATTACTTAATTTATAAATCTTACCCAAAGTTGACACTTACAGTAATGTGCTTCTAGTCATGATCTTACTGTCAAAAGGAAGCCGTGAAATCATATTGTTTAGAGTTTGAAATTCTTTGCAATTCGTGACCATATAAAAATTGGAAAGAATTAGAAACTTTGTCATAAAAATGCTCCAAGACATTGTAATATCAACTAAAGCACTGCTAGAAACAGCTTTGCTAAAGACAGTAAGATCAGAATTCGAATAAAAAACACCTGAAAGAGAAGCATCGTTCACAAAATCTACGCGGAGAGTAAGCATAGACAAAAAACAAAAAATAAATTCTCAGAGGAAAATATCGAGAGACCAAGGCGACACCGAAGACAGCCAACAGGATGGAGATGACAGAACACAACAAGTCAACATTGCTGCGTACACACTAAACGTAGACGATTAGACATGCAAGAAGCGACACATGCAAGCGTGTGGGAGGGGCGTGTCAAAATATCATCTCAAATTTGACACACCCCGTATATCCGCAATGGTATTAACAACCGATACGCTTAAAATTAACGGTTTTAGAGTTAATTGTTAAAGAGTAAAAAAGTATAGAGTACCTTACTTAATTTGTATCTGAAACTCAAATATTTTTGTAAAGTAAAACAAAAGGTAAGAGTAAGATAGATGATGTAGGAAATATTTAAAAAAAGAATTTACATGTAAAGTCGGACGAATTTACATTTAAAGGAAAAAAAGAAACTTCTTATGAGGCTTTATTTCATCAAACATCGGACTGTAAGTGACGTCAAAAAGAAAGCTTCAAAGCGTCAAAGCTTCAATGACGTCATACTTCTGTAACGAAAGCTTTTTATGAATGGATGCTTGATGTAATGAAGCCTAGAAATGATGTATCATTTCTAATTAAACTATAATGAATAAATACTACCTTCCGGACACGTTTTGAGGTAATTTTTGTACCATTCATATATTTGCGTATGGCGGCGCGATCGTATCACGACCATCACGAGCACCGGCTCCGAGGAATGAGTATTTCGAACTATAAAACTTTTACGGGACGACACCAGCAGTCATAGTACACTGGCTGTTTTGTATGAGGAAGCGAACGTAAAGCGAAACGGGAGCGGGTGACGTGCGACATCGTACGCAAATTCCCGCGCAAACTCTTAGCACAAAGTGATTATGGGAGGTTAGGTATTTGGCGAAACGGTGATTGTTGTCTATATCGTCGTTAATATGATCCCTCACAGGCAAGCATTCACGATTTAGCTCAAAAGGGTTCTTTAGCATCGCAGGCAACGGCTGGAAATAAAAAAACATACATCGAGCCTTATAAAATGTAAGCACACATCGTGACCGCCGATGTCACCCGGCGCGGATGTCAAGCGACACCGGCGGTCGCTTACGAGCGCTATGTACCTATTCTTAAGCATCTAGGACGACACAAGGCACTGTAGTACCACAGTATAGATATCAAACTAATCTAACGCCTAATGAAGTGTGTCAAGCTGTTACTAAAAATTAAAATCTCAACGTGTATAAAGAAACATGTGCTTAACTACACTCAACTAAATCTATTTATTAAGTATAAAAATGAATGTTGATGTGTGTCGTTTATTAATGTATGCCACATGTACAACTGTGACGTCACCATGGTAAAATGTATCCCAGTCAATCGACACTATGAGTTGGTACGTGGGTGTCGTGCCATGCCAAATGTTTCAAGCCAAACGCTTTAGATAATAGTCACCTAGTAAGAATGGAAACAGGAAACGTAAAGCAACACCTTCGCTCGATAGAAGCACAATGAAAGCGTATCCAAATTGACTTACCCTCGTTTCTGCTGGCAGCAAATATCCCTTCTTCAGAGCTTTGACTAGATCGAGACTGATTCCTTTTGTCGGGTCTATAATAAGCCTTCCCTCAACTGGATCGACCAGTTTTTGTTCAATCGCTTGTACCAATGGCCATATCTTTCCTGATTCTGGATCTTTGACAACAGTGCTGGATGCGTCAACAATTCCTTGTTGAATCGCCTCACCTAAGCTCAATCTTTTTCTGTCTATGACGCTTGTTGTTATGAACGGATCATTCAGTGCTCCGGTAGTAGGATTATAAATACCGAAGTTGACTGTTTCGATCAAGCTGAAGCTTTTCTTTGGCGTCATGAGTAAGCCACTCTCGATTGCTGCTGTTAACGTGTTAAGCTTGGAGGTCTCCGTGTCTAGAATGTTGCCTTTCTCGGCATCCATTAGGCCTTTACGGAATGCTTCCGGGAGCTTGACTAACCTCTTTTTGAGATTATCTTTTATGAGCGCTGTGTCTGCATCGATATAACCTAGTGATGTTGCGTCTTTAATAGTTAATATTTCGTTGGAATGTGGATCAGTAAATCGAGCGGTAGCTACATTTAGATGTCCATTTTCTATCGCTTGCTCAAACGTTAGAGGTTCGCGAACGTACACAATCAAACCGTTTTCAAAGACAAAGCAAAGAGTGCGCGATCTATTTTGTGTGTCGAAAGAACCTTTAGCGTTCTTATCAATAATACCTTCAATGATACCTAATCTTAATGGAATGTACTTATTTTTATGTGGATCTTTGATGACCGCTGTTTCAGGATCGATAAACTCGTATTTAATAGCTTCGTCCAATGTAAATTCCCTGTATACTGGTTCTTTGGAAGCCGTGGAATCCGTGACGTATCGTCGCGTGGCCGTTTGAGATGTTATAGGTTGGATGACGGTTACCAGAAGGCCTTTGTCAAACGCGATGTCTAAGCTGTAAGTTTTCTTTGCCTTTGTGTCGAGTACCCTACCTTTAGCGACGTCTACGTCACCGCGTTGAATGGCCAGAGGCAGCGGGTTGAATTTATTCGTAAAGCTATCCTTAACAACTGTCAACTCGGGATTAAGCAGCCCTATTTCAATAGCCTTATTAATATCAACAAACTCGTTAGTGCTAGGATCGACGATCTTTCCATTATCGGCTCGGAACAAACCATTTCTTATGATTTCTTCGAGGCTTAGATTCTTCTTAGTGGTAACGATAAGTCCACGGTGCTTAGCATCTAGTAAGTTAATCTGGTTTCCGTTAGGTAGAATGTATACGTTGTTTTCATCGTCTAAAATACCGTTTTGCATAGCTTCATCTAATTTTATATATTTACTCGAAGGAATGTGTTTTACTAACGATGTTTCGGGATTTATTAATTCTTCCTCAATTGCTGTCTTAAGAGAGATCTTTCTTTCGCTTACAGGATGTACGAATGCAAGCTCAGTAATATTGTACATGTCCATTGCTAATGCTTCGTATAAAGTGAATCCGGCGCTCTCAATGTCGACTATAAGACCTAAGCTCATCGCCTCAGACAGAGGAATTTGCATGTCAGAACCCGGTTCGTGGAACTTACCACTTCTTCTATCGATAATTTCACTACGACAACATTCTGCCAATGTCAGAGGTTTTTCAGATTTCTTGTCGAAATAACAAAGGTATTTAGGACTAATGATAGATCGCCTGATTGCCTCGTGCAGAGTGATTTTACGGTTGGTAGCCGGGTCAACGATTTTGCCAGTGCTATCATCGTACAGTCCTTGATGTAATGCTCTCTGAAGACTGATGGGAGCTTTGCTATCTACCAAGAGACCTATCTCAATAGCTTTGCGTAGTGTAATTTCCTCATTATCATTATTAATGTTCCTAATTTTACCAGTTTGGTCATCAATGACCCCAGTTTCGAGTGATTCTGGAAGAGTTATTTTGTCCCATTTGCCTAACCTATTGTCTTGAATATGGACCGAGTGAGGATCGATGAGATTAAGCCTTATAGCTTCAGCGAGTGTGTACTTCTTACCACTTTGTGGATCCATGAACATGCCGGTTATTTCGTTATACACACCTTTGTCAATAGCTTCAACTAATGAGAGAGGTTTACGGACCTCAACAAGAATACCTCTTTCAAATGCTTCGCGGAAATCTACTTTCTCATCACCGAGTAATATTGTACCTGTTCTGCTATCAATAATTCCTCTGTCAACAGCGAATTCGAACGGTAATATTTTGCCGGCAACGTGTACTAAGGTAGACTGCGGATCGATCATACGTTTTCTTATAGCCCGATCCATTTGGATCTTATCTCTACTCTGCGGATGTGTAAATTTACCCGTTTTTGGATCGTAAAATCCTTTGAACACAGCCTCAGGTAAACTGAGTTTACGTTTAGCTGGCAGAATTAAGCCGCGTTCCGATGCATCTGTGAGAGAGATTTTATCGCCATGAATGGGATCTTTTAATTTACCTTCTTTAGAATCAATAATACCGATTTTGATTGCGTCTGCCAATGTGATAATTTCTCCTGTCATAGAGTTTCTGATAGTCAATGCTTCAGGGTCAATGTTACCAATCCTAATAGCGTCGTCAAGTGTCATGGTCTTGTTATTAATGGTCAAAAGTCCAGTTTCCGGATCGTAAATGCCTTGAACTAAACCTTCTTGTAAAGTCCAGGGTTTCTTGTCACTCAAGAGGTAGCCTTTATCAAGTGCGTCTTTGAGATTAGTAACAGGTGATGTAATGATGCCCTGTTCTAAGTCTATCAAACCTGATTTTACAGCTTGGTGGAATGGTACAACCGATTCAGATTTGTCATCTTTAACTTTCACGTCAGTCGGATCTACAAGGTTTTCGTCAATGGCTTGCTTAAGAGAGATAATTTTACCAGTCTTAGGATTCAGAATGTTGCCCGTTTCAGGGTTATAATAACCTAATTCGATAATATCGAACAAAGAGAAGGTGATTTCTTTTGTTGCAACTAAGCCCTTCTTCAGTGCGTCGTCCAATGGAATGTCTTTACCAGTCTTTACGTCTCTTACTTTACCTGTTTCAGGGTCAATTATTCGTTTATCTAACGCTTCAGCTAACGATACGAATTTCTCTGAAGCAGTATCTTTAATTTCTGAAATCGTGGGATGAATAATATTCCTATCAACAGCATCGCCTACAGTAACCATTTGGTCAGTCATTCTGTCAATAATTTTACCCGACTTAGATTCATACATTTCATTAACAATAACGGCCTCGATAGATATTGCTCTGCGCGTAATGCTAATAACGCCACGTTTAATAGCGACTGACACTTCAACTACTTCGCGAGTTTCCGTTATTGTAATTACGCCTTCCTCAATTTTGACTACGCCACGGTCGATAGCGTCAGACAGAGGGATAACTTCTTGGGTACGCGGTACCCTGATCAACAAGGATTCTTGATCTACAAGACCCTTTTCAACGGCTTGGCCAATTGGCACTAATTCGCCAGTCTTTACGTCTGTAATTTCCAAAGTCTTAGGATTGTAAATACCTTGCTCGAAAGCCGATTCTATTGTTATCTGTTCAGGAACGGAAACATCTTCTGGCTTCTCAACTATCCAACCTAACTGTACACATTCTAGGAAAGGCACGCGTTTGCCTGTCTTGGGATTGACCATGTGGCCAGTAGTCTTGTCAATTATAGGTCGAGCAATCGCTTCGTCAAAAGTAATATAATTGTCTGATTTAGAGCCTAAGTCTTTCACTAATATTGACGTAGGATCGAAAATCTGTAAACTATAAACTAATTCTTCAAATGAGATCTTAGCACCGGTATCGGGATTTAAGAATATGCCTTTTTCAATGTCATATACACGCATTTCTGATAATTCTTCAGGGGTAAGCCTATGAGATATAGCAACGCAATACGTTGGTTTGGACTCTCTTAATACGACACAGTTTTTGGATATCACGTCTACGGGAGAGAATCGGCTTATTTGTTCCTGTTCCAAAGAATCTTGAACAGTTAGGGGCGACTCTACTCCATTGACTATGATTCTACACACTTTTGGTTCTATTTTACCTTGAGCGATGGCATCAATAAGTGGAATGTTTTCATACAAAGGCTTTTCAGGAACAGTCTTTTCTTTTGTTACGTTTTGTTCGGTAATTTCGTCAATAACTCTAAGAGGTTGCCTTTCCGCGTCAATCAGCATTGCGGACACCGTTTTCCCGTCATGAATTGTAGTATGTGTTGGACCTTCAAACTCTAATACTTTTTGTTCAATCGTTGTTATTGATTCAGTGATGGTAGGCCTAATCTGAGTTGTTTCAGTAATGATAATTTCTCCTGGCCGAGTAATTGTTTTACTAGTTACGTGGCGCTCTACAACTTCTTGAGTGAATGTTATCCCTTTGGGAATAAGTTTAGCTAATTGATCTTCAGGAATATTCGCTTTAATAGCTTCATCAACCTTCTTACTTGTTTGATGGTCTATAATTCCACGTTTCACAGCTTCTTCTATTGGTATTTTCTCCCCTGTTTTGTGATCCTCCACTAAGACAGTCTTCACTACTTCTGTCATAACAGGTAAATCAGTTGGTTCATCTTTATTTGCTGTTGCAACCAATCTTTCGTATGTTTTAGTGTCTATTAGTCTTTGTTCTAAAGCTTTATCAATAGGTATCTTTTCACCAGATTTAGGATCTACTATAAGAACCTTCTTAACCTCAGTTAAACCTTTTAAATCACCTGGGATTCCAGCTTCAGCAGCTTTTAAATATTGTTGGTATGTTTCCTGGTCAATAATGCCTCGTTTGAAAGCTTCTTCCAAAGGTAGTTTTTCACCAGTCTTCGGATCTATAATAAGGATACTGCTACTAACTTCTGACGTGTTGATTGTAAAATCTTTTAAAGTACCAGATTTTACCGATTCTTGGTATTGTTTATAAGTTTCTTGATCAATAAGACCTCTTTTAAGAGCTTCGTCTACGGGCACTTTTTCGCCTGTCTTCGGATCTACAATAAATATAGCTTTTACAGCATCAGTTATTTCACTTATCTGGACATCAGTTGGATAGTTTCTCATTGCAGTATCCTTATGTTGTTTATATGTTTCTTCATCGATGAGCCCGCGTTTATAAGCTTCTTCCAAATCAATCTTTTCACCGGTCTTTGGATCGATAAATACTATCGTCTTAACAAGTTGTGATAGCGTTGTTGTCACAGATTTAGTAGGAGTTTTAGTAGTCTCCTTATATCGTTGATAAGTATTTTGATCGATCAGTTCGCGTTCAAAAGCTTCGTCCACATCAATATTTTCACCGGTCTTTGGATCGATAAATAAAATATTTTTATCAAGTCCTATTAGTGTTGTTATCACTGATTCAGTGGGTGGTACTGTTTCAGTAGTCTCTTTATATTGTTCATAAGTATCTTGGTCGATCAGTCCGCGTTTAAGAGCATCATCTAAATCAATCTTTTCACCAGTCTTTGGATCGATAAATACAATAGTCTTAACAAGTCCTGATAGCGTTGTTGTCACTGATTCGGTAGGAGTACTTATTTTACCAGTCTCCTTATATTGCTCATAAGTATCATGGTCAATCAGTCCGCGTTTAAGAGCTGCGTCTAGGGGTACTTTCTCACCTGTCTTTGGATCTACTATAACGATCCTTGTGAGTTCCGTTACTTTTGTAGTAACTGTATCTGTGCGAGTACCAGTAGTTGCAACAACTTGGTATTGTTTATAAGTTTCTTCATCAATAAGACCTCTTTTTAGAGCTTCTTCAATTGGTATTTTATCGCCTGTTTTTGGATCTACAATGACCGCCTTGATAAGTTCCGTGACTGTCGTTACTAACTCTGACGGAGTGTTGCCCCTTGAGACTTCTTTGTATTGTTTATATGTTTCTTCATCAATGAGACCTTGCGTTAAAGCTTTTTCTAAAGGTATTTTTTCACCTGTATTCGGATCCACAATAACGGTTTTTATTAGTTCTGTTACTGTTGACGTTAGTTCAGTAGGCAATTTTCCTTCCATATATTGTGTATAGGTTTCTTCGTCTATAAGACCTTCTTTTAGAGCTTCTTCTATAGGCAACTTTTCGCCTGTCTTCGGATCCAAAATAAGGGTTTTTATAAGTTGTGTTATTGTTGACTTCAGTTCAGTGGGTGATTTTTCTTCTATATATTGTTTGTAAGTTTTTTCGTCTATAAGACCTTGTTTTAGAGCTTCTTCCACAGGCAACTTTTTGCCTGTCTTCGGATCTACAATAACCGTTTTTACAAGTTCCGTTACTGTTGATTCCAGTTCAGTGGGTGCAGTTTCATCTTTGTACAGTTTGTATGTTTCTTCATCAATAAGACCTCGTGTTAGTGCTTCTTCTAAAGGTACCTTTTCACCTGTTTTCGGATCTATAATAACCGTTTTCGATAGCCCTGTCACCCTCATTACTTTGGTATGGGATCCTATTTTTGCCGTAATTATATATTGCCTATAGGTTTCCTCGTCGATCAAACCAAGGTTTAGAGCTTCTTCTAGAGGCACTTTCTCTCCTGTCTTGGGGTCAACAATTACCAATTCGGTGACTTCTGTTGGAGTAGTATCTTTATCAGCCTTATATTGGTTGAAAGTCTCATCGTCAATAATGCCACGCTCAAGTGCTTCTTCTAAGGGTATTTTTTCACCCGTTTTTGGATCTTCAATATATATATTCCTAATAACTTCAGTCACCTTAGTCGTGGTGGATTCCTCAGGTTTCTTAGCTTGAGTAATTTGTTGATATTCTTTGTATGTTTCAGGATCAACGAATCCACGGTCACGAGCTTCTTCGATAGGTATTTGTTCTCCTGTCTTGGGATCTATAATCATGACGGTTCTGACTACTTCAGTAACTTTAGATGTAGATACGGCTTTGGAAGTATGGACTGTAACAAATTCTTCGTACTGTACACCTGATTTAGTGACTGTTTCTTTTATTATGTTTTCCCCTGGCTTAGCATTGGTGACTGCACTCTTTACAACATCAATCACTTTAGTAGCAGCTAAAATAGGTGCTCCAACTACAGCTATAAGACCTATCTTAGCAGCATCCGCAACGCTTAATTTTTTACCAGATTTATCCTTAACTTCGCCAGTCTTTTCGTCAACTACACCTTTCCTAATAGCTTCCTTCAGTGTAATTTCTTTGCCTGTATTAGGCTCGATGACTTTCACATTTTGTGAAGGTACTGTACCATTGTTTACAGCTTCTATCAAATTTTCTGATTCACCAGTAGTAACAGAAATGATTGCTGAAGTTTTAGGGTCATATATTATTCCTGGTGTTATTTCGAAGACTGTGTGTGGTTCATCAGTTTTTTGAATCTGTTGTTTGAGAGAATCAGATTTCACCTCATTTGTTTTGTCTTTTGGTTCTTCTTTAACCAAAATAATATGGTCTTTAACAAGTGCATCCTGTAACGGAATTTCTTTAACAGTCGATTCTTCTATGATCACTTGGGTCTGCTGCGGAGCAACTCTGTCAGTTTCATCTGGTGTCTTAACAATATATACTTGTTCACCTTGTAGAACTGTTTCGCTAACATCTTGTGGACGAGTGATTTCTTCTGTGACGACGTATGACTTAGAGCCATCTTGACTGATTTTGACTGTAGTAAATTTAGATGATGTCGTAGTCGTTACAGTACTCATATTATGTTCGGTCATGTATTGTGTAGGTTCAGACAATGAAACGGTCTTTTTAATTATTGTAGTTAGTTCTCCATCCGGTGTGGTCTCGCGGTACTCCTTAATAGTAGTACCTTCATGAATAGGGGTTTCTTTACCTATATCTTTGCCTATAGCTATACCTATAGCTTCTTTAGGTAATTTTTCTTTGGGTTCTGTATCCGGTGTCTTTTTACCCTTCTGAATAGGTTCTTCTTCTTTTGGTTGCTGAACAACCGACAAGTCCTCGGAAACTTTAGTTATATTGGGTCTAGAAGTTATTTCATTATCGATCTTTGACACAGATTTTTTTAGAATTGTCACAATTTCCTCGCCTTCAGGCGTCACTCGTCGGAATTCTTGTACAACTGGTTTTGTTTCCGTGGCTGTAGACTTCTCATCTTTTTTATATTGCTCCACAGTTTGACTAATATCAGATATATCACCTGACTGTTCCTTCGTGCTTTGTTCGATAATAGCCGTTTGAGTTTTTGAAGTTATGTCTGTGACTGGTTTATTTTTATCTGTTAGTCCTACTTTCTCCTCCGAAATAACTGTCTTCTGTTTGGAAAGTTCTTTTTCTGGAACTTTGACTTGTTCTTTTATAGTAACTGTTTCAATGTCTTTAAGCTTCTTGCTGCTGGTGGGCTTTGCGGGTTCCTCTTTGGAGGGCTTTTCAATAACTTTCGATTTAATTATATGTTCTTTAACAGGTTCAGCAAGACCTGGCTTTTTGTCAGGCATTTCTGTTTGTGCAATATCATATTTAGTAGTCTTATCTGAAGGAGTGAATTTGCTTGGTGTATCTGTGGCTTTTTCAGGCTTAGTCTGAATTAATTTACTAGTCACGGTTTTAGCGCCCTGAACGACTGCCATTCCAGCTAGAACAGGGGCAGCAACAACTGCAATTAAACCCATCTTAGCAGCATTTTTAATATCTACAGATTTGCCAGTTTTAGGTTCCTTTAATTTTCCAGTCTTCTTGTCTATCAATCCTGTATGAAGCGCTTCTTGTAATGTTACTGGTTTTCCAGCTTCGACATTGTATATCACAGAATCCGGATTGATCACATTACGTTCAAGCGCTTCTTTAAATGTGATTACTTTGGTTGGAGATTTAGGATCTCTGAATTTTTGAGTTTTATCATCAAACAATAGTTCGAAGGCTTCATTAAGGTCCAACATTTCGAGTTCTTTTCTCTTAGGAGATAATTTACCAGAATCAGATGAAACTTCAGTGTTTAATATACCGCTGCTAACTGCCTCAGAGATACTAACAGTTTCACCTGTTTTAGGGTGAGTGAAGGTTCCGGCTTCAATATTAATATAGCCTAAGTTGAGAGCGTCTTCAAAACTAATGTTTGTGTCACTTGTAATAAATTGTTCCTTCCTAGTTTGTTCGTCCCTAACAATACCCTTTAGTCGGGCCTCTTCCATTGAAATAATTTCACCTGTCTTTGTATTCTTAACTTCATGGGCATTAACTAAAACGTAATCCGCGAGAAGCTCAATCATTTTAGTAGTGATTGTGTGTTGGGAGGTAAATGTCTCAGTAATTGTAGTAACTACACCACTGTCAATGCTCGGCTTCACAGCAAGCAGACCTTCTTCTAAAGCTTTATCAATGGGAATTACTTCTTTCGTATCTGGTCTAGTGAAAGTAGCATGTTTTAGATTTACAACGCCTGATTCGAGCGCTTTTTCTATCGTTACTGTTTGTGACGATTGGGGGTATGGTATAGCCATGATCAAATCACGGTTTACAGCATCATCTAAAGGAATGATTTCACTTGTTAGAGGGTGTTTTATTTCACCAGTGTGGGGATTAATAAGATGTTTTTTAATCACGATGTTAAGAGTCATTGCAGCTGGAGGTATCTGTTCAAAGGATTTAAGAGGCTCTGTCTCGGAAAATACTCGAGCATTGACAGCAGCGACTAAATCTAATGGACCGTCGGTGGTTTTAACTAAATTTTTATTGTTGTCAATTAGATTGCGTTCAATAGCTTCTTCAAGTGTTACTTTCTTACCGGGAGCAACAATCACTGTCGATAAAGGATCTACAATTTCACAAATTATGGCCTCTCTTAACGTCAAGAGACTGCCAGTTTCAGGATGAATGATTTTACCTGTAATTGGATCTAACAATCCCTGTTCTAGGACTTCTGGTACAGAAAGAGCTCTTGCAAGGGGTATAAGTACCTCATCCTGTCCTTCGGCATCAAGAATACCTCGTTTCAACGCCTCTTTTATTGTAACAGCATCTCCTCTTACTGGGTCTACAAGTTTCCCCTTATTTTCATCTACAAAACCAATTTCAATCGCTTTACCTAACGTGATTGGAGATCCGTTCACATCATTGTAAGTTTTGACAGCTTCAAGGACTGTAGCTGTTTCTTTATCAAGAAGACCGTTTTCTACAGCTTCTTGGGGATTTATGACACGCTTTCTAAGTTTTTGTAATACGATAGGCTTACTCTCCAGAAGTGGTTTGTCAGGAGTACTTTCGCGAGCAATGTTGATTTTATATTTTGGTTTGATATTGGTTTTAATAATTTGTATCACATCAGATGGTCGAGCTTTCTTATCAGCTGTGATAGATTCAATAGGTCTCCTATTATCAGCAGATAAACTGTTTTGTATTGCTTCAACTGTTATGAAGCCTTCAGATACTGCAGCACCGACAGACAACGGTTTAGAAGTAACCTGGGAAACGGTAACAGTACTGGTGCCAGGAACGGTCCTGGCAACTTCAGTTATAACCGAATTTTTATACAATTTGTAAGTAACTGCATCAATTAAGCCGAGTTCATATGCAACATCCATAGTAATCTGTTTTCCTGTCCTAGGATCCACCATTGTTGTGATCACAGTCTCAGGTGTAGGCTTCGTAACCTGTGTAAAGGTTACCGAGCTGGTACTGGGAGATTTAATGTCCTGATACGTGGCAAGTTCTGGCATTTTATCCTTGACAGATAGCTCATATTTTTTGTAAGAGATAGGATCAATAAGTCCCCTCTCATATGCCACTTCGATAGGCAATCTTTCACCAGTATTGGGATCCACGACTACGGTAACAGTGGTGGTTCCTGTAGGAGAAGTTGTTGTAGTGAATTGGGAAACCGTTACCTTTTCGGTGACGGTTGTTTTTACGTCATGTCCTAAGTCAGTTTCGGGGGTCTTGTCACGGATCGATTCTTCGTATTTTTGGTATGTTGCAGCATCAACCAATCCACGCTCGTAAGCGACTTCCATTGGTATATTCTCGCCTGTTTGTGGGTCCACCACCATCGTACTTTTGACAACCTGAATTACTTTCGTCGCAGCTACTAGTGGAGCACCCGCTACAATCAACAGACCTACTTTGGCTGCATCTACAAGACTAATTTTCTTACCTGTATGATCCCTGTACTCGCCAGACCTATTATCAATTATTCCTCTATTGATTGCCTCCTTTAATGTTATTGCCCTGCCAGTGTTAGGTTCGATAACCTTCACTGAACTATAAGATACAACACCGCGTTCCACGGCCTCTAAAATGTTTTCTGAGACACCTGAAGTTGTAGATATGACTAAAGCAGTCGCCGGATCGAAAATGATGCCAGGCGCTACCTGGACGGGTTCCAAAGCAGATTGTTCTTCGGTAGATGAAGCCTGCGGAATATCGGATACTTCAGATATTTCCATTTTATCCGGCATACCGGCTACTGACGTAATAGTTATAACCTTTTGGGAAGACGTTGATTTCACAAGTTGAATGAAAATAATATATTTCCTTTCAATGGCCTTTATCATTGTAATTGTCTCTGTAATGTATTTGTACCGACCTACGTTATCGATTATACGTAATTCAAGAGCTTTGTCCAAGGGAATTTCTTTTCTAGATTTTGGGTCTACAACTTTAGCAGAATTAGGATTAATGATGTTAAGTTTGATAGCCTCTTCGAAGTCTAGTATTCTATCTGTGCCTGGAATGACAAACATTCCAGTTGAAGGGTCAAAGAGGTTTTGTTGAATAGCTTCTTTTAAGGACCATCCGCCACTAGGCAGTTCTATAGTATTCTTCTTTATAGTCATCGAGGTTACAGTAGGTTCTGTTATAACAGATTTAGTAGTGACAGTCCTAATTTCTTGGACACTGCTTTCCCGAGGTTGACTTACCTCACGAATAGTATAATCAGGGCTTTTAACCGTTTCTGGACGACTATCACGTTCTACTTTGCTTTCCGGGCTTGGTGGCATGTCTTTAATGAAAGATTTTTTAGTAATTTTCAGTTCAACTACTTGACCGGGAATTAAATCTTTCTTGGTAACGCGATCGGAGATGTGAACGACGCGAGGTTCATTCTTTTCCACGCCTAGCAAACCTTGGTCTAATGCTTGTTGGATTGGGAACACGGTTCCGGTAGTCGGATCAGTAAATGTTTGAGTGTTTTCGTCTATAAGTCCACGTCGAATTGCTTCAGCAAATGTGATAATAGTTTCAGATCTTTGTGTCGCACTTGTATTAGTAACCGTTACGTATCGTTTGACAGTTTTTGTTACAGTTTGTAAAGTCAAAGTTATATTTAATAGAGAATTGAGTAGAGCAGCGCCTTCCGGCGTGATCATATTAATTTCAACAGCCTTGTTAAATGGAATGGGTTTTTTCGTTGTCGCGTCAAGTAAATATCCCGTTTTGGGATCAAGAATATTTTTGAAAACCGCATCTAAAACAGACAGCTCTTTACCGTTTTCATAGACGCCTATTTTTCTATTGAACATTTCTAAAACTTCGGGCCTAACAATCGCAACTTTAGTACAATCTTCTAAATATACAAAATCACCGCTTTCAGATTTTAGGAAGGTCTCACCGTTCGCGTATTTGAAATTACCTTTGCTTAGGGCGACGTTGAAGGAAATAAATTCGCCCGTCTTAGGGTCCCTAAACCCGTCGATGTCGAAAATGGATCTTTGTGATACTGAAGTAATAAGACCGCGGTCTACGGCCTCCGGAACGGTACAGATTTCTCCAGTAAGGTTATCCCTGAATTTATTATCGTGGAGTATAATTTTGTTAGCCAAAGCTTCTGATAAAGTCAAAAGTTGACCAGTTGTCGTATCCGTGATGCATTTAACACTATCACTATCAAGAACACCTGCATTAATGGCTTCTAGGATATTTAAAGGAATCCTATTTGCTGGGGACAAGATTTTACCGTCATTGGTCATGAGATTATTATCGCAAACGTCTTTAAGAGTCATCGGTTTACAAATATACTTTTTAATCGCCGCCTCTTTGAACGTGAATTTTTCTTTAGTCACATTGTGTACGTATTTACAAAGTTTTACGTTGATTATATTCAACTCTATAGCTTCAGCAAGCGTTATTTTCGTGTCGTTTTTGGGGTCAACAATCTCCCTAACATTTGGGTTGATCAACTCATTTTCGATAGCGACATCTATTTGGTATTTCTCGCCTGAATTCCTATCCAAAATCCAACCACTATTGTCAACCAAATCTTGACTAATCGCGTCGGAGAGAGACAGAACGCTCGATTTAATTTTGATAATCTCGTTGTATATGAGGTAGCCTCTCTGGTAGGCCTCTGCGATGGAGATGTAGCTACCGTTGGGCAGTCTATACAATCCCCTCTGTAAATCAACTTGTCCGCGATTCAACGCGTCCGAGATACTCATTCCTTGCGTGCCGGGCGCTTCTCCCTCGACAGTTACCTTAATTCTCTTCTCAGCTGGATCTGTGAGTCCTTGTTCGGCATCATATAATTCTCTCTGTATGGCTTCTAGTAATGTCACTTCATTTCCATCTTCTGTCATTCCACACGGTCCTGTCAATCTTGCGGCTAGTTTTGGATCGATCAGGCCTTCTTGCGCCGCCTGTTCGATGGTCATGGTCTGTCTTGTGTCAGGGGAGGACAGTAACCTTCCCGTTCTGACATCCAGTATCCTCATGCTTATCGCCTGACCTACTGTCAGTATTTCTCTCGTCTCTGGATGTACTATACCCCTGGATTCGATAATGTTCGGCCCCTCGTACATTCTGTGCACACGTTTTAGTTTTCTGACGTCTGGTCTGTCGTCGTCTGTGATTACTGTCTTCGTGGCGTATGTGGGCGAGGTTAGTTTGCCATTGGCCATTGATTTGTGAGGCGATTGGCCGTCCAATTCGGTAGAGTGTGAAGTTCTCACATATCTGTATTGGAGGAAGATGAAATTAATTACATAATGAATTATTGTGGCCCCTAACATGAGCTGTGAAATGGTTCTTTGAACAAAGCATCGAAGTATAGGTCACGTATGCATGATCTATACGTGAGCATATACAAAAAAGTATTTATTTAACAAAATGACGTGTCTTCAAGACACAATAGCGCTGTTATTTCAGACAATTAATCATGGAGAACAAAACTGTTAAAACTACAACAGTACAAAGAATTCTTTTAACATTATCACGTAATGTGAAGGGTCATCGCCTTAAAGAATTCTTTAGAACTTCTTTATTTGATACATTAAAAGGCACGTTAAAGAAAATTTAGACTGGCACTTAACTAGACAATAACAGTAGTAAAATTTGAAATTTAAAAAATATTTATATTGATTTTACATTATCGGTAAGTCTCCTAAAACACTATTTCACGTCATATAAGTTAAAGAGTTATATTAAAAAGACATATCATAACAGTACAGAAAATGAATTGTTTTTTGTGAAAAATAGGCCGTTATTAAATAAAATTGAATTAAATTAAATAATTGAATTGAAAATGAAACAAAATTCTTAGCATCTAGTACTTACTTCTCAGTGGTATACTGTGTCGTGTACGTGTGTTCTGTGGTCAGATCCTGCATGTTGAACTCCTGGCGGAAGGAGCGCGCGGAACGAGGTGCCATCGCCTCCACGAGACGCTGGAATGGAAGGGAATAATGCACAAATTAATACAGATCTTACTTATTTTAATATCCCTTAGAATATGGCAGTTTTAGAAGCTGAAACATTTCAATATAAACTTAGATAAAATCATTATAAAACGAAGTTACGGCTGAGATCTATAGAGCGAACTCAGTGAGGATTTGTCATTTTTAAATCGAACTTTGACTTAGTCCAAGCCATTTTTTACAGGAAAAATAGACTCACAGACAGATTTAAGCAAAGATTTTCTTGTAAAAAATGACTCGGACTACGTCAAATTTCGATTTAAAAATTCCAAATCCTCACTGAGTACGTTTCTTTGACTTAGACTTAGTCGAAGTTCGCTCTATAGATCTCAGGCTAAGTGTGCAAGGGATAAATTGTTAGATACATGACTGCTTCAGTAGCGTAGTCGTATCGTCCTGAGGTCTCGGGTACGATCCCCGGGTCGAACAAAGTGATATTGGTTTTTTCAGTATCAGCCCGGATTCTAAAATTTGTGCCCGATATGGTGATAGGCTCGCCCCCTATCACATCTTTATTTTGGGGGACTGCTTCGGTGGCGTGGTTGTATTTAGGTAGGACTACCGTCCTGAGGTCTCGGGTTCGGTCCGGGGGTCGGACATGGATGTATATACACAGTGATATTGGATTTCTCCATATCAGCCGGGAGTCTGGAATTTGTGCCCGATATGGCGATAGGCTCGCCCGCTATCACATCTGGGACGGAACTAAGCTCGGCGAAATGTGGGTGTAGTAGTTGGCTAGTGCGCCACCCCTTCGGGGATACAGGCGTGAGTTTATGTTATGTGTTGTGTTATTGGAAACATCCTAATACAGCTTGTAGTATATTGACATAAAAACCCTTTCAATAAGGTATTTTAACAAAGGCTCGTTCTAAAAATGTCATGAACTTATTGATCGTGTGGACATGACCTGCGAACTCATTAGGCATTCAAGTGTTTGACCACGTGACGAAAATAACATTTTACGTACTACATAGACATGGACAGGCATTTTTACCAGGGAAGACAAAAAACTTGCAACTTGCGATATAAATCAAGTTAGCCTTTGCTATTTTGATAATTAATTTTTAAAAATGACTTTTATTCAGAATTTATGTATGACAATTCTGTTTGTCTATATTGAATGCACGCTACTGATAGGTGGACTATGTGCAGTTTAGACCAGGCTTAGTTCCGTCCCAGATGTCATAGGGGTGAGCCTATCGCCATATCGGGCACAAATTCCAGACTCCGGACTGATATTGGAAAATTCAATATCACTTTTGTCCGACCGTGGATCAAAGCCGAGTCCTCAGGATGATAGACGTACCGCGCACGCAATACCACTGCGCCATCGAGACAGTTTATATATTCCGTTCTAATTTTTTAAAAATAAATAAATAAATATATGTTTTGTATAAAACTATTTCTTAGTCATACTGCATTTTAACAAAAGCCAGATTCCGTAAGAGTATGCGTAAAATAATTCACTATGAAAAATGACAAATATTGTAATGTTAAAATATTGGAAATAATAACGAGGATTGAGAAAGGAATGTTGCGGTGGTTTGGGCATGTAGAAAGGATGGATGAAAGGAGTTTGACAAAGCAAATATATATGGCAAGTGTGAATGGTAGAGTTGGAAGGGGAAGACCTCATCGAACATTCTCTGACCAAGTCAGAGATTTACTCGACAAAGGTCAAGTTAAAAGTACCCTAAACCGACGTGCATGCATGAAGAATGTAATGAGACTGAATGAGGCGAAAGAGGTGTGTAAGGATCGTAGCAAATGGAAATCCGTTGTCTCTGCCTACCCCTATGGGAAAAAAGGCGTGAGTCTATGTATGTATGTATGTAATGTTAATACTTTACTATATTTTATTTTATTTTTTAGTGCCTTTACGTAACGGCTGCTTGTTTCAACTTATTTTAATTATGTAAAACATTGTTATATATATATAATGATAGCATCTTTAACGCTATCATTATAAGCTCGGCTGTGAATCGGGAGGCCGCGGGTTCGACTCCCGAACCGAGACAAATGCTACAGATGTTTGTTTCGTGTCTGGGTGTTGTAAAGCCGCGTGTCCAGCACATGTTTTTTCGAAACTAAAAACACCTTCACAAAACAAGGTTTATGCTCATATAACAATGGACTATAGACAAAAAAATTAGCAACACCATGTTTTGTGCAGGTGTTTTGTGAAATGTTTTAGGGCAGGAGAGGTTTATGACCGTGTGGTTTATGATACCCACCACGTGTCGTATCCTTTACTTGGGTTCAGATCAGTAGCTCAACCATGGGTTTGGTGCACGTATTTACGCGAGCGAGGCATCGATTTCATATATCCTAGATGCACAGTTCTTTGCAAATATCGTCATAAAAAGTGGTCTCAGGAATAAAATAAAGAAAAATATCACAAGTTCTAATTAAATCAATACAATTACAACCCTATGCAAGTGTTATAAAGTAGCTTTTAAAACGAAATGACCAAGCGTTCTTAAATTTGAATTTTGAAATTTAGAATTCTATCGGCGTCCTACTGTATGCAAAAGGAGTGCTTAAGCACTCGTTTGCTGTCCCATTTTCCGAGCGTCAACTGTGCATCTAGGTAAATATATCGATGGAGCGAGGACGTAAAATATTTGAATGGAAAACGTCAGTTCCCCGCGTAACCGCTAGAGGCGTTCGGGTGTTTGTCATACAAATATTTTACGGAGTCGCTAGCGAGTAATGTCAAAAAAACGCATTGGCTGACAGTTCTAAGTGTTTTTGGGTGTATTCCGATTAATTCGGAAGGAACCGAAGATTGCCAAAACATAGTACTGTTATTATCGGTTTAATAAAGGCGAGCCTTATCTAGCGACCCAATAGTTTTTTGGTCGGCTCGACTAACACCAAAATTCGCAGACGTCCTGAGGGGTGAACGACCCGCAGTTTAGTGCCGTATTTAATATCGACCGAGTCACCGAGTGCGGTATCACGACCGGTCCGATAATGCAGTCCGGTTCGCGTGCATAGTCTAAGAACTCTACGTGTACCAATAGCTTGAGTGGTAGAGCCACGCTGTACAGTTACGTCTACAGCACGAATGGGCCGGCTCGACCGGTTTGATACCACTGTCTCAAAGAATACCGACGTAAAGTGGCAGCTTGCTATCGCGTGAGTGAGATATCCGGTGGCCCATTCTTCCCCTCTCCCTTTCCCAATCCCTTTCCCCTCCTCTTCCATTCTCGCCTTTTTGGTTGACAACGCACCCATGATTATTTTTGTGTCTTGGGTGTCTATGGGCGGTGGAGATCACTTACCATCCGGTGACCCATCTGCTTGTTTGCCAACCATTGCTATAAAAAAAAGTTGTTCTTTCTTTCTACCTGCCCTTATCCCACCTTAATGTGGGGTCGGTGCAACACACTTTTTCAAGCAGGTTCTACAGAGGATTTGGCTTAGTTTTTACGATCAGCTGCCTGCTTGATGTCAACCCTTGTCTGGGTGACTCAGTCTCGGGAATCGAACCCAAGACCTCCCGGTTCACAGCCTACTAGACTAAAATGCTACTCTACGTGCCCCGATAACAATATTTATTGAATTTATTTAAAAAAAATATTCATTTTTTATTTTATTAGTTGTCACCCCCTGGTCTATTGGCAACTTAAAATTTTAAATATTCGCCGCGTTGCGGGAATCGAACCCGCACCCTCTTCACCCCTACACGCTGCGCAATCTTTAAACTGAATGCGTCAAACACAAAATCGTCTGCGAACTTGTAGTTGGACACATAAATGCAAAGAAAGAAATAGTTTAAACATGCAGAATTTATCACATAATGCTAATAAGATTGAAAAAAATACGAAAATTGTATGCAATAATCACTTCCTGCTCTTTTTCCTTGACCTCAATGTATACACGTATAATGGAGACACAATATGTTAGACTTTACATTGCCAAGGTTATTTAATAATAAAATAACTGAACACGCGAGAAAAAAAAGCATTTTTGCTATTCTCATCGGAAAAAATTGACGCGTTGAAGAAAAATAGATCAGTGAAAAAAACATGTATGTATTACATAAAATAATTAACATTTTAATCGAATATTCGCATCACTTTCCCCCATCCCTTTCTAATTACTAAATAGGGAGAAAGACAGCAAATGTTCGACCAACATTGACATAATAAACAGGTACCAACCCGGCACTCGTACGCGAAGTCATACTCGTACTCCTCCATTTTATACGAACTTTATTATAAAACAACACAATATAGTTTATTTATAACGTCCACTAAACACATCGTTTCGCACAATATTCACATCAACACTTCATTTATAAAAAACACATTTATAAATTGCAACCTAAAATCAACAAAAAGAATTCCACAGATTGTAAAAACACATTAAAAACTCTTTGCAACGCAAAAAGGTAACAAAGAAAATCGGTCGAAAAACACGGCTTGGTACGTTTCGTACTGGCCGAAAACTGAATGAAATGCAGTAAAGACCGTAAATCGAAATAAAAGATGTATTCTAAATTTAAATCATTTCGTAACCCAGTCGCGGCGCGAGCGGTCGACGCTTCACGTGTGTCGCGATTGTGTTTTTACGTTTAATTACGTATTATTTGAGGTAACAGCTGTTGGGGTGGTTTTTGAGGTTATGAGCAGTGACTGGCCGATTCGATTCGGGGAGCGGTGCTTGCAGAGATGCGCGCGCAGCCGCGCCGGTGCCGGCGGTGCACCGACCGTCTAATCTTGACACTGTGACACCGAAAGGGGACAAACAATACGCGATTTGCAATTTTGATAGTGCCTTTTGCATCAAAATTGAAAATGATTCAAAGGAAGGAGTGACAAGAGAAAGTTTTATTATCGATCACATGGAATTCTGCGCCAGTTAGGCGCCATGGCGCCTGCTCGCTGTATCAATAAAAAGCTATTGTGTAATTTTTCGACAAATCCGGGATCTTGAGAAACTGCTTCTTCTTGTAGTTGGTCAAAAAGCCAAAAAAGGTTTAAATCAAGTTTGGGAGAAATTAAGAAACTTAAGTGTAATGTATTACGAAATTTACTTTTACTACAATCTGGTTATTGAGTAATCAGTTACACTACGCTTGATATGCGTTTTGTCACTGATTGGCGAAATTGCTTACGTATGTTGTAATCATCATATTCTGAGCTAAAGAGCACTTCACTTGAATGTTATACATCACATTTAGCTATACAACATAATAGCTGTGAAGTACTCGCTTATCAATAGACACATCACTCAAAGGTTTAAATTGTAAAGTGCTATATGGATGTCCTCTGCATTCAACATCTCTTATCATAAAAAATTTACTTAGTCTTCAGTATTTTCTCAGTATATTACTTAAACTCTTTTCTATCCCACATAACTACTACACATACTTTTCCGGCTCGACCGGTTAGATACCACTGTCTCACAGAAAACCGACGTAAAGTGGCAGCTTGCTGTCGCGTTTCGTTCGGTGAGTGAGATTTCCGGTGGCCCATTTCCCCATTCCCTTTCCCAATCCCCTTCCCTCCCCTTCCATTCCCTCCTTTTAGGTTAGCAACGCACCCATGATTATTTTTGTGTCTTGGGTGTCTATGGGCGGTGGAGATTACTTACCATCAGGTGACCCATCTCGGTGCTCGTTTGCCGATCTCTGCTATAAAAAATAAAAATAACTACACCCAAACTCAAACTTTAATATGCTCTACATACTACAGCTTCTCCGAAATCTCAGCTTTCCCCAAACACATTTCGATTGCAGTCCACCACCCGCGACGACCAAATTTATATTGGTGACCGCATTGAATAAACGCGAAACGTAAAAAACCCGTTTTTACAATCAAGTTAAACAGAAAAGGATGTGAAATTGAAGACTTCCTCGGTTTCATTGGAAGGCAAACATTTCAACATCGCCAAATTATCGGTCACTGACTTTGTAATAGAATAAAGTCCCGAGATGAGTCATGTGTCTACTGGAACCGAAGTATTTATAGGAAGAACGAAAAATTGAGTGGAACGCGAAGAAAACTTGTTTATCGAGTTATGGAGCTAGTACTAGATATTTAATAAAAGAGTTGATAGTACCTTCAAATTTCTTTGAAAATAGAGCTATGTGTTTGGGCTGAACACCTATTAATACTAAAATTATAGTCTTTAGTGATCTATGAAGTGATAGACAAGTTTGTTTTAAAATTGTTTATATCGTTAATCTAATAACAAACATAAATAAACAAAGTGCTAACAATCTTCTTAATTGAAGATTGAGACATTTTGTCGAAACATAAATACCTACTAACAAATATTCTAAAACATAACCACGAAGTTGCAAAAATACACACAATAATATTATGTATATCAATATAACATATCGATCAACGACTACACAGCATAACACGCAATATCGATGATCTCGGCACAACAGTTAACTGAACATAAATATTTACCGTCCACTTATAACCATCATACCTAAATATAGAGCATAACTGCCAAAATAAACGTAAACGCTTGGGCAATCATGAAGAAATCCCAGAACAATTAAACAGAATTTAGTAAACTTGTTAATATCTAATTTCATGAAGTAAATTCAGTAGCCATGAAGTTCAATTACAATCTACACTAAGCTATAAACATCGTACCTACTTCACCACTTTCAGATCCATTATGCGACAAATATGACCAAGCTACTAAGTACTCAATTCGACGAAATTAATGTGAAACGTTATTACTTGACTACGACAAAGCGAATGAAGGGTAATCTATTTAACAGTCCATGTTTGTGTAGATGTTCTATTGTAGTTGTAGCGTCGCCCTCATCGAACCGATTTAAATAAATGAGGTATCGATCGATTCCTTTATCGGCGAATGTATAAAAACCTAGAGATTTGTGTTTCAAACACCACCCTGCTTCAAAATTGAAATTGCCGTCTTAAATCTGAGACTGTTGCTCCAAAACTCAATTCTAAGTTCAGAGAGCCACAGTCCACACATCATGGGAGATAGCGTCACACGTCAGATAAAGTTGCTAGTATGACCAGACATTATGGTCTGACGAGCTATAAGATAGGATTTCCACCTTATGAAATCTTAACACAACTCGGTGCCGACGACGAGGTGCGAAACTAAAGTTAATAAGACTGGCTAACAATAGCACGAGATTGCAGTGAATAAAATGAAATTATTTTTTCAAACATTCATAACAGTCTCTTTGACTCTCACACCCAGCATAGCATACAGGACATGCCTTAAATGAATATGAATAAAGCAACTGGTTTTGAAAAAGTGTATCTGAGATTTTTTATCGGGATAGAAATGAAAATGAACAAATTGACGTCTATTGTACCTCTACAATATGCTGTTTTATAAATTTTCATGATCCAATAACATGCCAAGGGCATCCGTTAAGGAAGTGACAGATTTATCAATGCATAACAATTGAGGAAAATGATGAAAAATGGCTCCAGACGAGGTGAACGTTAATTGGAATGTTGCGAATAAATAATTTAAATTGGACATTTTTACGCCTATTAATTTTTGTTACTTTCAATGAAAACGTTATGAAAATCTAATTGGATTTCATCAATTAGTGCAATAATTTTTCTTAGTTTTTCCTGGGGATTTATAGTTTATTCTTCAATTCGTTACATTTATTACATTTCTGTCTGTACAGTTTTTAAATTTATTTTCAATGCATTACTATCACTTCAAGACTTCTTTGTCCAAGTGTTTATTTAATTACTTAGTGTTTATAAGCAACAACCAAAAAATAACCCACAATTTTTATGAGATTTATGTCGATATCGTTAAGGTAAAATGTTTTCATGTCTATAAATACAATTTAAGTTCCAACCAAGTTACCGATCCCAACTACTGTTGGCATCAAATTCCGTTCCTATCAATCCATAGTCCCCCAAACTTACGTCCTTCAGTTCGTCACTTCTCAGACAATCTTCATCGGGTTTATTGAACGCGTCTATATATACTATTGTATTATCCCTTGGCATATAAAAACCTGGCCGCGTGCCATGCAAGCGTTAAGTCACACGTGATGGTAAGGACTGATGGTGCGCTCTGCCATAATAGCTTCGTATGCGTTTTATATAGTCTTAATAGAGATCATATGGGGATTGGTTTAGAGGAGAGTGTAGTTTGAGCGACCATTATAGAGAATGGTTATTTCAGTATCTTCGTATTTTAAAGATCATATTCGTATTTTTTAGTCACATGAGGGCTAAATATTAGACTTGAGATTATAAATTTAAGTATATGTTATGCTAAACAAATTCCTTGTCACGTAAGCCGAAATCAGCTAGGATGATATAATATATAGAGGTATATTCTAAATACCAACATTGTTGAGCAATCTGTCTCGATTGTTATGAAATGTTGATGTTAGTATAGCTAATTTAAGTTCAGAACCCGTTGGGAGGTTTAATAGTTCTGCTACAAGACTGATCACTGCCCACTTCTTATTAATTAATCAAGACAACGATCAAGATATAATTATATTATGCCGTATAAGATTCGAAGCTGGTTCATAGACGTTACGTATTAGTTATTGGTGATGATAAAATAATAATAATAAAAGCCTTTGTTCAGAGAAGATTTACCTTTATTCAGGTAGAATAAAGACTAAAGACTAGACATATTAGCAGCTGCCATTGAATTTTATAGAGACCTTTACTCTAGGAAAACCAGGAAGTGATTCTAAATAATGATGAAAAATTCCCCCCGGTTTTACTTGACGAGGTAAGGCAATCAATAACGAAACAAAAAACTGACAAAGCCCCGGGTCCTGACCAGATAAGCAACGAAATTTTAATAGAATTGGTGATGATAACCTACGTATAATTAGTAATACCTCTAGATATTTTTATAACTCTGTAACAGCTAATTCCAAACTAGATCTAAATTCATCAGAAACATGATTCCAAGCTAAAGCAAGTCACATTCTAAACTGTAAATAAAAATCCAGTTTAAATAAATACAAGAACTGCATTTTCTTCATCACCTTGATAATTAAGTATTGTACTCGAAAATATTTTCACGCAATCGGAACGTACTGACATGCAGATCTGGAATTTCCTATGTCCATTAGACTGTGGCGCCCCCATTGTGGAGCAGTGTGTGAATTGTGAACTAAAATAGTTTTCTCTTCATCAAACGAAGCGTTAAAGCGGAAAGAGCGCTTGAGCTGCGACAAGTTTCCTTTGCGATTTCTAATCTCTAGTTTCATGGTTTGTCTTTACCAATTTGCTATAGTTCATTTCAGGCTTTCACTTTCTAATCGTCTAACAGTCTAGTAACATCATATTTGGGATGTCCTGTACGATCAAGTTCAAGTCGCAAATATAACTACTCGGTAACATCTCATCCTATACGAGGTAAGAATGATGGAACATGACGATGCAATAGTTTCGACTTCTGATAACAACTGTACAAACTTATGAAACGTCTACATAATTAAACGTGTAGTGTAGTCACGTTGCCGTGCCCGGATAAAAAAGGTAAGTGCATGATACATCGCATACTAGAACACCCATATTTCGCCGAGCTTATTTCTGTTTCTGTGATATAGAGCATATCGCCCCATTAACCAATATAGGCAATAGGCTGGAATTTGTACCTACAAATTCCAGACTCCGGGCTAATGCTGAATTGAAAACCCAATGTGCATGAAAAAAAGCAACCTAACGATTTCCGGCAGGGGAAATCTTATCGATCTGAATTGCCATGCCAACCTATACAACAAATAACACAATGGCTGGACCCGGAACACAACCCCTATAGAATACTTAGGGGACTTCAAGATTCAGAGGAGTCAACAATTTTCCTATCATCTCAGGTGAGATTTCATTATTTAGTCCTGTCCATCTTTTATCATCCTAACTCTCAACCTAGTAGTATATCTACACAGCCGACATTATTTTTGGCCTAAATAATCCGATCAAGTAAGAAAATATCAGTCAAAAGATTACTACCCTTTGTAAAATCAGTTTGGATATAATCACGTCGCTGGTTAGCTTTTCTTTCAAATTGTATGGTTACTAAATGAGTTATCTCTTGTTTATGAATCTATTGATCCGCAACAGCCTCCTTTTTATGGAAGAGTTTCGAATTAATCATCATCCTCTCAGGTTTAGCGATGTTGGATTTCCATAGCTTTGTTTATAGATCACATACACGATCTATATATTGGCTACATTCTTAGTCGCAGCTCTAAGACTCTACATTAGCAAATAAAAGCCGATTAATAATACGATTAGTGTTGTGCCTACAAGAATGATGTTTACCTTGCTCCAAGATTATCGACAGCGCCAAGGCAATGGCCAGCTAAATCTATACTCTATTACATTATATTATAAGCTAATACTGCTTGCCAAATGCGATGGAGTGACAAACTGATTACATCATAATGTGATGAATTTTTAGTCCATTCATCTTTTCCAAGGTTTTTCGATGAATGTCAGGTTTGTTTAACGACCATATTCGTACATTTTTGTTTGATCCGGTTAGTTGAAATGCTTCAATACAACGATGAAGGACATGTCCTGCAAATAACATTGGGTCGTCTCTTAAATCGTTGCCAGTTTTTAGGAAGTTTACTATAGCAAACGTTTTCTCTACAAATAACCATACTAACTATGGAATTCAGCATCAAAATCAAAACGTCTTTAGAATTTAGTTTAAATAAATGTTCAATATCCATAATTTCTCGGAACATCCATTACCAACAAACATTAAACACATTATATTTGAAATCTCTAAAGATATTTAATCTTCATACACCGCGAACTAATACGAAGATCAAAATACGCCATTAATCTTAATGTAGCAATAAAAATACATTAAAATTAACAAATAGCTCACATTACGATGTTCCGATGACCCGGTTACATCGACGCATGGTTTTTCCGCCTGCTAGAATAAATCTTGTAATTGCGCAACACTTCGGAGATATTGCTTGGAAATTTAATTATGGAAAGTAACTTTAAATAAGTTAATGAAATTGTAATAACTGAATAGTCAAATTCAGTAGATATTGCTAATAAAATGTAAGTAAGCGCACTGTGGAATAATAATAAAAATCGTATTAATAATAAATAACGTTTCAGTGGCAACATTGATTATGATGACTTAGACGGTAGTGTGGTCCCGGGTTTAAATCCTACATTAAGTGCAATTAAGTGATATATACACATTGTAAATAATTACATTTAAAGCAAAAATGCGCCGGCTCGACCGAATTATTACCATTGTGTAACAGAAAACCGTCAGGAAGTGGTAACTCGCGTTTCGTTCGGTGAGTTATATTCCGAGTGACCTATGCTTTAATCTAAGGAAATTTTTGGGGGAGGCCTATGTTCAGCAATGGATATCCTGTTTTTTTATTGACACACTACTAAACAGACTACAGACAGACACCAGAACTCTTGATAATTAATTCGAAACAAACCTCAAAAGAAACGTAAAAACAAAACAGACACTAAGGTGGTCAAAACAAATTGTTATTCAGTTAGGCACGTCCTTGAAACGTGTTTAGGAAAACATTAATGGAAACGTCCAGAATGAACGACCTTGGAAACGGACTCAAAGTTACTACAATATAAAACTTAGTAATTACATTTAGATATAGTGATATAAGTAGTCGGTTAAACATAGCAGTAGTAGTTTAACTATAAAGTTTTGTAATATATAGCTAAGTGGTAAAGCCACAGTAGTTTGTGAACACTGTCTCACATAAAATTGACGTAAATGGACAGCTCGCTGTTGTGCGTTGTTCGGTGAGTGCCAACTGCCAGTTCCATTCCTAATACTTTCCCTTGATTGATTTGTAACGCACCAAAAAATCTTGCTGTATTGTGGTGTCTAAATGCGGCGGAAATCTCTTACTATAATAACAAGTGCAATATGATCTATAAAAATACATACGTTCATGACAGCATCCCTGAATGGATAAGCAGAAGAAAGAACTGAATGAAATGAAACCCCTTATGAATGGCGAGAGATTAACTCACGACAGGGGTGTGAAAATTAATATAAAAATGATTGTTTACGAGACAGTGTACAATTTGAAAGAGGTTAGCGTATGACAAATACAAATTATTCCAGAATCCAGACAAACTGCACTACAGTCGTCACCCCGAGATCAGGGAAAAATGTGTATGATACTGTGAAAGTATTGAAAAGAAAAATAAATTATTCTGTCAATTTTTAAAATATCTATACTAAAATGACGCCAATAACAGAAACAGATTACCGTATCTTACATCAATAAGATATTGTAAATTTAACGATTAACATAAACCCAAATGAAAGTAAAAATAAACACTTCGTTATTATTATTGTGAAATATTATCGAAATAGCGTTGTAAAAAGACAGAAGTTTATATTACCTCTATAATCCAATATGCAAGTCATCGTCAGACAAAAGTAGGATATAAATGTCTGTAATAGTACGCATAATAAAATGCCAAAGAAAAAACGTGCAAGTGAGTCACCTGATGGTTAGTGATGATTGCATACAAAACCTAAAAACAATATTGAAGAAACATAGGATCAGATACTAAGCAAGTAACGAAATAACCGCTTCGATTACAAACAAAACACAATAAACAACTTACGGGATCGAAGAAGCAAAAGTAGTCCATATTGAGACGGGCAATAACAACGAAATCCGTGTAAACACTGCATTGGTATCGACGATAAATGTTATCAATGCGACGGTAAATCTAATTGGTCACACAAATGTCGATGCCGATATAAATGAACCGAGAGTGTTGCCAAAACAAAGGTTAGGTAATGCAATCGTTAGATTGCATCTAGATTAGATTATAATCGTTAGATTGAATCTAACTCATAGAAAATCAATGAGACATGACATCTTACTGTAGAGTTTCAAATCATAATTCGGTGTCCAATATCTCTTTCTTTCTACCTACCCTTATACCAATTAACGTGGGGTCAGCGCAACACAGTTTTTCAAGCAAAAAGGATTTGGCTTAATTTCTACGATCGGCTGCCTGCCTGACGTCAGTTCCCTCTGGTCCTCCAGAGATAACTGGAACCTTCCAGTCTCGGCTAAATCGAATTAGAAAAATTGCTTTGCCCAACCTGGAATATGAATGCAGGACCTCACGGTCCACAGCTCATTTACGCTGCCACTAGAACAAGAAAGCGACAATTCGGTGTCCAATCATAACAACTAGTCTCATAACACTCAAAACCGAACCAAATATTTGTAGATCAGACAATTTTTTATTCACCTTGTTCATATTTCAATGCAACAAGATTTATCAGCAACGTCTATTTACTCATCGGTTTTTCGTTTACACTACATTGACTCACTCACGACAGCAAATTATCCGAATCTGTTTTTTACCCACCGAAGTAAGAGATGGTTACATCATTGTTTTGGCTGAAAAACACATGTTTCATCAACCGAAATATGTTTATATAGTCTGCACTCTGCACCTACGCTTATTTCTAGTGATAACTCTATACCGACTTCATCATTAAAGTCGGCTTATACATCTGGATTTAATACATGTATTTTTCTATCTAGCTATTCATTAACATTTGATCTTGCTACATCGGCTTTATTTTTTTTTTCTCATTCCTCAATTTTTTAGAGGTTCTACAGTTTATCTTTTTCGAATTTTCTAAACTCAATGTTGTATGTAAAATTTATAATTCCAGCTTAGCTCTATAACTCAAGATAGAAATTTGCTCGCGAAACTTTAGTACATTATCTTCCTGCTTGCCCTTTCTGGGATACAGACGTGAGATTATGATAAACTATAAAATGAGATGTTTACTAAAACATGTCAAGATTAATTAACTTGTTTATGAGTAGGCCATAGATAACCTGAGATCATTTAGGTCAAACCTATATTTAGTCATGAGCTAATATAGATAGTAAGAATTTAAAAATATACAAAGCCGTAAAAATATTCAAAAAGACATGAACTGCAACATCAGTTTAGTGAATTCAATAATCTTTCTAGCTTTGAAACTTCATCAACATGATTAGTATTTTGTAATACAAAGACTTTAAATATTAAAATGCTATTCTGAATGATTTAACAAATTGCACATATTATTTACAGTTGTGTTTTCAAATTATGAGTTGCAGTCTCATAAACAAGCTTTTTCTGTGTTGTATTCTCGTATTTATCGTGCTATAACATTTTTCCTTCTCCGCTTTTCTACTGAGTCGCTTCCACATTACTCTGCCTTATTATTACAATAATTATAATGAAAGAAAATGCAAAAATAGCACCCTAATAAAGTATCGAACCAAATGAAACAAAAACAGACATTGAATACAATCAAGCACGCAGACAGACACTTGTGTATTCAAAAGGCAAAGAAGGCGAGTGGCAGTCCTTCACTAAATGACCAGTTAGTGAGTCAATGCGTTTAACGATTGTGATTGGGAAACACTTTGGAAATTGATAAAAGATACTGATTTCTTAAGTTTATGCGAATATTATACATTGAAATAAAACTATTCTTACGGATTCTATCACGATTATGTTTTAATTATTATTCCCGACGTTTCGAAGGCTTTGCAGTCTTCGTTGTCACGGGTTAGACAGTCTGATAATAATTAAAACATAATCGTGATAGAATCCGTAAGAATAGTTTTATTTCAATTGATAAAAGATATCGCGCTTTCCAATGATTGTAGATACTTCTAAAAACTTCTATCCCAAATGTCTCTCGAATAGGGTGAGGATATAAATTGAATAGCTCATTGTCTCTGTCTGCCTTTATACAAAAAGGGCATATATGTATCTGTTGTGTATATTAAATAGCTCTATTCAATTTTTTTTTAAAGGCAAACAAACATTTTTTCAGCACCATTTGCCAAGGACTGAATTCCTCAGTGGGAGTTGATATCAGGCAGGCCGCCGGTTGTAACCACTAAGCCGAAACCTTTTGTGAAACGTGCTTGGAAGTCTGTTGCGCCGACGGATTGCAGTGAGATAAGATGGTGGACAAAGACACTATCATCTTAAAAAACACGGTTAAGCGTACAACATTTTATTTTTCTACGTATATTTGAGAGCATAATTTTAAAATGTCATCAGATCAAATAGTTCCTTAATGTACTAAAAAGTATCCCAACATAAGGAAATATTGTGGAAGAAGGTTATTATAATTGATCATTTAGGGCATAGGTTCATTGGCAGAAATAAACAACCAGATATTTACAGTCACATAGAGCATGTAAATAGAAGTATGTAGTAATGATAGATATACTTATAATTTTAGATTGCTAATCAGAAGAACCACAGAATGTGGTTGGAGTTGGATGCGGTTTCTACTATTATAATATAGATTACTTACTCCGGCAAATTAGTGTTAAGATTGGTTTTGCACCTTTCCGAATATTTAGAAAGTTTGTTTCTTTGCTCATTTAAATTTTGAACTATACCTAATTAAACTCTGGAATGATTTAACTGATTCTGAAATGATTTCTGCGTTAGAGAACTACTCCTGTCCTCTATATACTTTTGTCCGGATCTTTATCACAGCAATTTAATTTCATTTCAATAATTTCTAAAAACAAACCTCTAACGTAACCATATACAGGTACATAGGTATAACTCATAGATTCTATGAAGTATGTAACCGTCATGGTTGGGATCTCGCAAAAAGTTATTGTACAAATTTTTAATATAACCGGAAACCGGAACTGCTGTCAAACGTCGGCAAAATTGTTATTCATGTCCAAACCTATAGTGCGTTGGGTGAAAAATTACGTAAATTGGTCGACCACTTTGAGGCGAAAATCGACCACTGGAAACAAGAAACTTGCTAAAGAATTCGAACCATTTTCGACCGATTTCCAAAAAGGAGGAGGTCCTCAATTCGTCTGTTTTTTTATGTATGTTACGCAATAACTCCGCTAAATGTGGACCGATTTTCAAAATTCTTTGTGTTCAATAGAGCTTCTTTCAATGGTGATCCCATATAAATTTGATCACAATCGGATTTGAAGTCGGTCCGTTAAGTTTTTAAACTTGTGGTTACATTTCGATTCGAATACTATTTCGCAAGTTGTTATGCATCCATCAACAACACAGTTCAGTATTTAGGCATTGATTGGTAGTTTACAAACAAGCAATATTTCCCACGAAACTGATTCTACGTCGGTGTGGGAATTTCAGCCAAATCCGACGAACCGATAGTTACTTTCAATAACATTGTAGCCGTTATAGTATTAGAGGGAATTAACGTTTTGCAAACAGTAACGTATATCAAAACCGTAAATACGAAAAAATTTTACTGCCTCGGTGGGGTGGTTGTATTTCGGTATGACTATTATCCTGAGGTCTCGGGTACGATCCCCGGGTCGGGCAAAGTGAAATTGGATTTTTTGAGTTTTTCATATCAGCCCGGAGTCTGGAATTTGTGCCCGATATGGCGATAAGTTCGCCCCCCATCACATCTTATTTAATCCTAATAATATTATAATAGGACTGTTTGGATGTTTATGCGTTTACTTAATGAACAACTGAACCATTTGGATGAAACTTGACATACCTATGACTTGGATTGAAAAATATTAATTTCTTTCTAGAAGATGCCTCTATCCGCAGGCAGAGTCATGAACAAATATTAATAAAAAATTTGTTCGATTTCGATTTCCGAAAATTATATTCGAGATCGCAATTTAGACCAAAATCATAAAAAAAACACGAGATAATTTTCCCGATCGACTTCAAAAAAGGTCCTCAATTGGTCTATATTTTTTTTATGTATGTTGACAAACATAAAAAAAATACAGACAAATGTAGACCGATTTTCAAAATTCTTTTTATGTTCGATAGAGCTTATTTCAAGGGTGGTCCCATATAAATTTGGTCACGATCAGATTTGAAGTCGGTCCGTAAGTTTCATTCAAATCACGTCCAATCTGATGATATCATCGTTTATGCCAACGCAAGGTTGCGTTCATTCTGATTTATTATACCAGTGATAATGGGGGTCAAGGGTCCCGCTAAGAGGATAATACCACTCTATATTTGATACGTACGTACGTAGGTACTACATTTTTCCAGGTAGGTTAAATTGATTGCCATTTTTAGTGGAATATCTGGGTCATTTGTCATAACATAGCAAGCGGTAGAGCCAAGCTTTATACAATTTTGCCTACATTATGATTGGTTTGGCTGGTCTGAATTATTACAAACGGAACGAAGAAGTAAAACGCCTCCTTGGTCTAAGGGCAGCGTGTATGGGATGTGAGCCTGGAGGTCATGGGTTCGATTCCAAGGTCGTGTGGGGTGATTTTCTAACACTATTTGGTCTGGGCTTAATCCAGGCAGGCAGGCAGATGACGTCAGCCAAGCCGCCAGTCGTAAAAAACAAGCCAAACCTTTTTGCAACATGCTTGAAAAAGTGCGTTGCGCGAATCCCACAGTAAAGTGGGATAAGTAATTAGAAAGAAAGACCGAATAATCAATACTAGTCCATATAGAGACGGCCAATCTGCGTAAACACTGCATCGGTTTCGACATAAATATATTATACTCTAGATGCACAGATTCTTTGCAAATATCCTCCTAAAAAGTGGTCTCAGAAATAAAACAAAGAAAACAATCACAAGTTGTAATTAAATCAACACAAATATAACCCTAAGCACGTGTTATAAAGTAGGTTTTTAAACGAAATGAGCAAGCGTTCTTTAATTTGAATTTTAAAATTTAGAATTCTATCGACGTCAGACTGTAGGCAAAACGAGTGCTTAAGCACTTCTTTGCTGTCCCATTTTCCGAGCGTCAACTGTGCATCTAGGTAAATAATATATCGATGGGTTTCGATGATAGATGTTATAAATGCGACGGCAAATCTAATTAGACACGCAAATGTCGATGCCGTTGTAAATGAACCGAGAGTTGCCAAAACAAAGATTATCATAACATACATAACATAAGTTCACGCCTGTATCCCTGAAGGGGTAGGCAGAGGCGCACTAGCGAACTAGAACACCCACATTTCGCCGAGCTTAGTTCCGTCCCAGATGTGATAGGGGGCGAGCCTATCGCCATATCGGGCACAAATTCCAGACTCCAGGCTGATATGGAAAAATCCAATATCACTGCCCGACCCGGGGATCGAACCCGAGACCCCAGAACCGTAGTCGTACCGAAAATACCACCACGCCACCGAGGCAGCAATAAAGATTATCAAATGCCACCTAATGCAATCTATCAAATAGTAAAGTTTAACAACTTCAAAACCGACTTCAGATATCAGTATCGACGTCTATACTGTTATTTGTTAAGAAGTTAACTTCATCAGATGTTAACCAAAATATGCATCGATATAATAATATACCTAGATGCACAGTTCCATACAAATATCATTGTAAACAGTGTCCTCGACAGACAAAACAAATAAATATCACAAATTTAATTAAATTAACACAAATATGACCTTATAAACGCGGCATAAAGTAGCTTTTTAAATTGAATGTTCAAACGTTCTTATATTCGAAATTTTTGAATTTCTAATCGTTTTTGAATTTGACAATAATTTGACATTATTAAAAGAAACATTCTAGTCACTTGGACAAAGATTGAATGGAGTCGAATAGTTCTTGTATTTATCTGTGAGAAATGTTGACCGCGTGGCGTACAATGTAGATGAGAATGGCGATATCTGTATAATAATTTTACTTACATTAAGAGATAGATAGAGTATAAATGTTTAGAAGATAACAAAGCTTATGAGTAATGAATATGAAATAAGCACTGTTTTGCCTTAGCGTGATTCATAAATAAATAAATAACACCCAACAGTCACATACATAGTCCTGGCCCCACACTAATGTCGTCCTTTGCTCTTTAGATTCTTAATAATTTCTTTTAGACTATCATTTCGTTTTCTTAATCTTTTGTTCTGCCTTTTTAAGTTTCGCACTAAATTAGATTTAAGTTTAAATTTTTGGTTGCGTTCTTTCAAATTATCTTTCAAAAATAACGTCTTAGGTGTGTTAAAGATTGATGAAAATTCTGATGGTATTGGTGATCCTTCATTATTTATTGGTTTAATTGCTGGTTCCTGGAAATGAATATGTTTCCAATAAATGATGACGCCACAATTACCGTTGTAGTAATTATGCCTAACGACCGGTTCCAATAAATGATCTCAATCCGAGAATCCAAGATAAAAATGAAAAATGAAAAAATGAAAAATCGCGAGAATGAACCATTAAAATTATTATTTGACAGCGGAATGTTCAACTTTGTTCATGTTGGCAATTTTTTATGATCTGCACACTTTGATTGAAAACATTTATTAGAATAGGGAACTTGCATGTAATTTTCTTTTTAGTTCATTGTTAAGAACTAGGTCTCGAATAAACACACCAGAAAGAAAAACATTAAAATATGCATAAATCATTTAATTATCGCAAGTCAAAATATGACTTTCAAAACCCCGCGCCAAAAAAGGACGTGACGTCACCGCTTAAAAATTGCTTTTTATTGACATTTCAGTTGACACTGATGGCTACAATGACGTTTGAACATTGCCTAGAATGACGTTTGAACCGCTATAATTGCCTATCGTTTAAAATTTCCCCAAACCGAACAAAAATGTCCCCAAAAGCTATTTCATTAAATAACGAAGTAAAAATTAATTGCACTCTTGAATCTTGAGCGGAGCGATGGGAAAATTAAACGAAGAAAAGAATTTGGAAAGAGGAGGACCTTCGAAATCTCATTCATCAATCATCTTACTAAACATAATAACTGTTTTCCGCAAAATTGGGAAAAATACCCCAACCTGGAAACCCTGCCTAATGCAACGACGTCACTTGTGTTTTGCAATAACGTTCCATTATACGTAATTTATAATTAAGATATTTTGTAAAATATCAAGTATTTTATCCTACAAATTTCATCATAGCACATTTCAAGGTTTTGTTTATTGATTTATCATTGTTGATAAATCAACAATCAACAATTGTTCGTTATAATTTTCGTGCAAGTTCCCCATTAGCCGCAAATTATTAAATAGTCATTTTACATGGCAGTATGTACCTAGTATATGCTTGCTATTGATGAATTCTGTATCAAATATTTTTAAATTTAAATAATTTTACGCCATTTATCTCTTACTATTTCATTTCATGGAAATCTGTAATTAATAAAAAAAAATCATAAATTTAAAATAAATATAATATATTTCCAAAAAAAAACGACTCCATATATTTCATTGTTCCAAATCATGATTTCAAAAGGGACAAAATATTTTATTAACTGAATTCGTTAAATTAATTATTTATAAACGTTTAATACTTAATTTAACATGATTAAGGTTTTAAGAATCAAGTAAGGGAATTATACTTACTTAAAATATGAAATCCCATGTGTTTTGCGCTTTGTAAGAGTGTTATTTTTGCACTCTTTCACAGAGCATTTAGGCATCTTCACAGACGAACGGTCGGCGCCCGACTGACAGCCAACAAGTGCTTACTTACATTTTAAGCACTCGTTGGCTGTCCCACTTTCTGAGCGTCAACTGTGCATCTAGGTATATTATTATATCGATGAAAATATGGATCAAGCTTTTTAAAGTTTTTTCGAACGCAAACAGAATCTTGAAATTCGGTCCACATATATCTCTATAATTAATATGTATTATATTATCCTAGTATGTATTACATATATTGATTATAATTATATCTAATATCTATATATTTAATTCATGTATTTATTTGTATTTTATTCTTTATGTATTTATTTAAGTAATCCGTTTTTATTTAGGCTGATAAGAACATATTTCATGTCTGACTATATTATTTTTTGTGTTTCCTTTACCCTTCATTATTTTTACACCTGCCATGTACATTTCTGCATCACCCTAAGGTTGACTGGCAGAGAATGCTTTTAGCATATATAGCGTGTATATAAAGTGTAAATAAATAAATATATCGACATACGACATAAAATCAAGAGGAATTAAGAACCTCCGTTTTTGAAGTCGGTTCATAGAGTAAATATAATTATCAGTGTAATCCAGATATCTGGATGCATTATCAGATACTTACGATTACGATATGTGACTACAAAATTGTGCCATTGCACCCATATCTATACGCCGAAATGTCAAATAGGTTGACCTTGAACATATGACGTAATATTGTAAGGCACGTTTTCAAAGTCCGTTAATTTGAATTTTAAATATGTCACAATTATCATACAGTCGTAGAATTTTTGACTGCCTCCGTGGCGTGGTGGTATTTCGGTACGACTACGTTTCTGAGGTCTCGGGTTCGATCCCCGGGTCGGGCAAAGTGATATTGAATTTTTCCATATCAGCCCGGAGTCTGGAATTTTTGCCCGATATGGCGATAGGCTTGCCCCCTATCACATCTGGGACGGAACTAAGCTCGGCGAAATGTGGGTGTTCTAGTTCGCTAGTACGCCTCTGCCTACCCCTTCGGGGATACAGGCGTGAGCTTATGTTATGTTATGTTATGTGTTCGTAGAATTTAGAATCTGTCAAATTTAAAAATCGAATACTAAAATTTTAAATTTCGCATTATTGTGGTGTCCCTGATCTTGATTGGCTGATACATAAAGGCGAAATACAAATAAGAAGACAAGGACGCCCATGATTTTTCTGGATTAGTAAGACGATCCATTCGCTCGTTTGCCTTTTAAATTGCAATAGATCAATGAACGCCTGACCTGGGGCTTACCACCACGTCATATAGCAGTATTAATATAATCTGACTTATACCTATTCCCGTACAAAAAAAATAAAGTAAGATTATAATGATTAAGCAACCTTCTTCACTTGTGACAATTACACCGGCTACAATTGTTTCTTCACGCTTCACTTGAAAGACCTTATTGTAGGCAGCACGTGTATGGTTTAATATGACACAATTTTCAATGTCATTGTCAATACTAACACCAGTTTTAGAGAATAGATAATATCTTGTATTAAAATCTAAAAACAATTCAACAGAGAATTTTATAATGTTAGTGTGAAATGGAACACAAGCCTAATAATTTAAAAAGTACTGACGTTTTCTTTATATTTGGCGTTGCCTTTAGTTACTCCCTCCTGTTTCGAATCTTTGTAAATAAAAAAAAAATCAAAACCAATTGAGCAGTTACTTAAAAGTACGAACGAAACAGCCTTCAGTTTCTATACCGATCACGATTCGATAAATAAAACGAAAGAAATTACCAAGGACCGAAACTTCATCAAAACCAACCGAGAAGTTAGTAAAACATAAGAACGCTACAGACTTCCGTTTCTGTAGCGATCAAGATGATTTAACGTTACGCGAGAATGTTTACACATATTTGTCTAACGTACACTACTTTACAAATTATGACAACTGTAAAAATACGTGACAGCCTCCATGGCGCAGCGGGCGAGTAGCCGGCTGTGAAGCGAGAGGCTGCGGGTTCGATTCCCGCATTGAGACAAATTTTTGTGTGGCCCACAGATATTTGTTTCAAGTCTGGGTGTTGTGAGACCTAAAGTCTCTCATAGTCTCTGACACACACGATACAGGTTGTACCTAGTGTGTGGTCAGGACTAGGTGTGTGACTGTTGGATGTATTCAAAAAAAGGCCTTAAATGTGTGTTAATTAGTATGAAAGTCATGTCACTGACTGGATTTACACTTTTTAAAGATCGATACTAAAGTGGTAACGGGAAAATCCATGCATTTTAAGGACAAACTACTTGAACTGTAATTAGACTAAACACCGGCTTTAATTTATTCATAAATAAAGATGTCAAATTATAAATTAGAAAGTCAAATAAATTATTATAAAGTATTTTACATTTATAATGTAGCTATAAAGAGAAAATAGAAAATAATAAGACCGCTTCATTAGCGTGCTAAGTTATTGTATAAAATATGGAAATTTGCTAATTTACTTGTAAATTAAAAAGTCTGCATGCATAAAAGTCAACAGCTAAAAAAAAACAAAGAATTTTATAAACTCAAAACAAAAATAATCGACCATTTAAATTTCAAAGTCAATAAATCTGAATAACCTTGAACGAATTAATTATTATGTTTTTCAATGTTGTGGTAATTATTGTTTATAGACATTTATCGTATTAGCACGTATGTCGGTTGAGGTCAGTTGTTGTCAACGTTGTAGACATTTTCATTAAACGCCTGTTTCCTACACGTACACAACTTATCGTTTAAGTCCGATTATCAAAACCAAGCTGTAAAGATAAAAGTATATTGACAAATAAAAAAAAACTGTGGCGGCACATTATGCGTAAGATTATAACATAAATAGTTTTTCTTTTGTTTTCTTTTGAATACCCATAGAGTGTATTTTTCTATAATTTAAGATTAATTATATTCTCTCAAGCATTCGATTCAGTTTTCGTTGCAACGTAGCAAGTCGGAAAATTGGCAGAATTTTCTTTGAATAATCGCAATCCGAATGGCATAAAAACGTCCAAGATCACAAACTCGCACATAAATTAAAAAGTAACAAACACTGGCACAAAACATTAAAAAAAAAAACACAAATTCGAAATTCGTATTTGCCAACGCGGTACTCGTTCGACAGTGTTACGGCGCAAGCGTCGATCGCCGGTCGTCGCGCGCGCGTTACTGAAAAAACACTCTATACACACACAGTCACGTCACCGTATCGAATCGTTCGCGTATCGCGATATCTAGCGATGCAATGCTATATACCTAAACATTATTACTGCAAATATTTTATCTAAGGATAACATTGTGCTATCTCATATGTATGAGGTGTGGATAGCTCTTGTAGAGTCGAACCACTCGCTTTTGCTCCCGATTTCGTTGTGGTAGAGCTCTTCTTGATACAAAATAGTCTGTTACTCAGCGGTTATACAGCTGTAGTTCCGGCAGATTATACCATATTTCGTAAATTAACTAATTATACATCTTCACAATATTAGTAGGTGAGTGGTAGAGCCACGCTGTAGACAGTTACGTCTACAGCACGAATGGGCTGGCGCGATCGGTTTGATACCACTGTCTCACAGAAACCCGACGTGAAGTGGCAGCTTGCTGTCACGTTTCGTTCGATGAGTGAGATTTCCGTTAGCCCACGTCTCCCCCCATTTCCCTATTTCCCTCCCGTTAGATTGTCAACGCACCCATGATACTTTTTGGGTCTTGGGTGTCAATGGGCGGCGGAGATCACTTACTATCAGGTGACACATTAGCTCGATTGCCAGTCTCTGCTATATAAAAAAACTCAGTGGTTGTATAGCTGTAGTACATACATACATACATAGACTCATGTCTTTTTCCCATATGGGTAGGCAGAGACAACGGATTTCCAATCGCTACGATCCTTACACACCTCTTTCTAGCTGATACCGGCAGATTATACTATATTTTGTAAAGCAATTTTACCTCTTCACAATATTAGTAGATATAAACTGCGTCGAGATCAAAATGTCTTGGCAAGATCTGTTTTGGGCGCCATTGGTGTTTATACATACAATAGATATAATTCTATTTATATCTTTTTGCACCTTTATTCTCCTACAATAGTTGGCGCACCATGCTTTTCTAAGCGTATTGCAGAAAATAATCGGCTTAGTTTTCACTTTTTGAAGTGAAACTTGTTTAGAATAATTGTGATTTCAAATAGGAAATGAATGCGTCAAAATGAAACGCAAAAGCGCCAAATAGACGGACTGACGGAAGGACTGACTGAATCCGTCAGTCAAATAAAGTCTTTTGTCTCGAAGTTTAGGTTCCAAAATTTAACTTTGACTGCGTGTGAACTACACACATACGAAATTTTTTTCCAATTGTCGATTGCCACAACCTCCTTTTAAAGAGGCCTCCTCCAGTCCTAGGCAAATTATGTTGAGAAACCCAGACAAATTTCGACTAAGGGATCCCAACTTAGAATCTCCCGATCCAGAGCTCTATTGCCATTAGAACAAGAAATCAGACATCAAACGACAAGCTGTTTTATTTGTACTCACGCAAAATCCTCTCAAGGTGACATTGATTTTAGAATTTTAGACTATAACATTTAATGTTCGCCGAACCCTCTTCACCTTTTGTTGTGCACCCATTCTCCAAGCCAACCCTCCTATAATATTCATGCGGGGGGAGTTTAACCGCCCTACACTGGCAGACAAATATTTTCGCCACACGCAACTTTTGGGTACGAAATTAAATGCTCTTTTACATACATATTTAAATACACATATATAAATAGGCTCACGCTGTTATCCCCGAAGGTAGAGACGATCTACAGCTTAAAATATAACATAACATAAGCTCACGCCTTTATCCCCGAAGGGGTAGGCAGAGGCGCACTAGCGATCTAGAACACCGACATTTCGCCGAGTTTAATTCCGTCCCAGATATGATAGGCGGCGAGCCTATCGCCATATCGGGCACAAATTCCAGACTCCGGGCTGATGTGGAAAAATCCAGTATCACTTTGCCCGACCCGGGGATCGAACCCGAGCCCTCAGGACTGTAGTCGTACCCTAATACAACCACGCCACCAAGGCAGTCGAGCGAGTAGCGATACGAGCAGTAAAATATCAATATATGTACCTATTAGATTATAAAGGAGTCATTTTATAAAAATCTTCACAAAATATTAATAAAATTATTGAAAAAAAAAACATGTAGATGGATCGTTTTTTCGTCCGTTAATTTATAAGCGCCAGTCGTTATCCACATCTGTCTTCAAATAATGGCGAACGAACGTGCCCAATCTCAAACGCAGTGTATTACTTTTAAACTTTACAACACGTTTTTTAACAGTGACTGTGTTGCATAACACATGGTTCAGATCCTAAAAAATATATTGCCTACGTTTTATAGCTAAAATCTGGAGTACATTTTAGTCAAGAAGTGAAAATATTGAGCTAGTATAGATTATTTTTAGCCGACGAAAAAAATGGGTACAGTTCCTATAACTAGCTCGAATACTAACTAGTTCGACCCTGTATATCCCTTCGGGGATACAGGCGTAAGCTTATGCATGTATGTCACTGAGAGACTTTCACTCCTCGTATCCTAGCATAATCTCTATCCCAAAGACATTTAACGGTACATAGACGGGACAAGTGACAACAGTGCGAAACTTGTGATCTAAAAGTTGTGACCTCGTGGTCATAAGTCACTCAGTCGTATTTGAAACATACGCGCGCATGGTCGTGCCAGCGTAATAATATTTAGACAATAAAATTGTCTTACGTAATTTTTGTACATTCACAGAAAATTTAGGGTGTAAATTGTAATAAGCTTCCACGCATAGTAATAAGTAGTAGATGGCGTTCTAACGTTTAGGATCAATTATTTTCTTATCTTATCAATTACTAGTTTTTGCCCGCAGCTACGCCCGCGTGAGAGTCTCGACAAACATTCATTCCCTATTACATCCTTTTAGGGGATAATATATGCATGTACTATACATATAAATCTTCCTCTAGAATCACTCTATGTATTTAAAAAATCGCATCAAAATCCTTTGCGTAGTTTTAAAGATCTAAGCATACATAGGGACAGACAGACAGCGGGAAGGGACTTTGTTTTATACTATGTAAAGATTTTGTATGGAAACTTGCTTGATAGGCCCTCTATAGTCAGCCTCCGTGGCGCAGCGGGCGAGTAGCCGGGTGTGAAGCGAGAGGCCGCGGGTTCGATTCCCGCATTGAGACAAATGTTTGTGTAGCCCACGGATATTTGTTTCAAGTCTGGGTGTTGTGAGACCGAAAGTCTCTCATAGTCTCTGACACCCACGATACAGGTTATACCTAGTGTGGGGTCAGGACTAGTAGGTGTGTGACTGTTGGGTGTAAAAAAAAAGTCAGTAATATTAAATCTCTTTGCTCTATCCAAAGTTCATAATACATCAAGTTTACAGACACTATTAAAAACTGAATAATATTTACTTTTTGCTCTGGTGAATTAATTCACATATATTTTTCTCAAATAGTACATTCGTAACAGAATCTACGTGAAGAGGTGAAGTCGAATCAATCAATTTGTTTATATTTGCAGTAGACGCATCTGGGCACGTGATTTTTGGCAAAACTCTCTTGTAAATAGAACATGTTTAATATTAAAAATAAGAATGTTCTCGATTTTCTACGGTTCAGATTATTTTGGAGCAGTATTGGGCAACGGCTGCGTGAGGGAAATCCAAAAAGCTTTTTAAAAGTGCAGAAGAAAATTTGACAAATGATTTTTCTAATCTGAATTCATCAGTAAGCAACGATGAGTTTTTTTTAAATTACTCGCTAGCGACTCCGTAAAATATTTCCGAGTATCCGGCTTTGAAGCGAGAGGCCGCGGATTCGATCCCCGCACCGAGGCAAATGTTTGTATGGCCTACAGATATTTGTTTCGGGTCTGGGTGTTGTGAGACATCGGTCTCGAGACGAGAACTCTCATCGGTACGAGAGACTATCGAGTCTCTCGTAGTTCCTGATACCCACGACACAAGATTCGATCTTAGTGTGGGGTTAGGACTATGTATGTGACTATTGGGTGTTATTTATTTATTTATGACAAACACCCGAACGCCTCTAGCGGTTACGCGGGGAACTGACGTTTTCCATACAAATATTTTACGTCCTCGCTCACGTAAATACGTGCAACAAACTCATGGTTGACCTATAGTAATATTAGCCCTGTAATATTACTGTCCCACTGCTGGGCACGGGCCTCCTCTACCAATGAGAGGGGTTAGGCCTTAGTCTACCACGCTGGCCTAATGCGGTTTGGTAGACTTCACATACCTTCGAAATTCCTGTGAAGAAATTCTCGGGTATGCAGGTTTCCTCACGATGTTTTCCTTCACCGTTATAGCAAGCGATATTTCACAATGAAAATACACTTAACATAGAAAAGCCAGAGGTGTATGCTCCATTTTGGGGTTGGTCTCGAACCTCCGACACTTGTTTCGTCAGTCCGTACCATTCCCAACTGAGCTATCGATGCTTTTTTTGACCTATAGTACGCCTACGTAACTTTAATCATTTTTAAAATATGCCTCCAATGCGCTATAGGTGATTTTGCCAGTGTTTAACAGTTAACTAAATTGCGTTGACGGGGAATTCAAGCTAGCCAAGATGAACTTTCAACAACTAAAATTTTTGGTACACTCGTACAATTTGTCAAATATTTTCCAAACGAAATATTTGAACGCATATAACAAATTGCTGGCAAACGTAAATAAAGCTGTCAAATTTTTTTACGCACACCAAATAATCGTTATGTTAGAGTCCTTGACTTTGCAGAGTCGACCTTCGCAAGCGGTCGATAAAGCAACGAATTTAGACTTCTCGTGTTTATAAACTAAAAGTAGATCTGGTTAGTAAAGTATTAACATAACATAAGCTCACGCCTGTATCCCCGGAGGGGTAGGCAGAGGCGTACTAGCGAAAAAGAACACCCACATTTCGCCGAGCTAATTTTCGTCACAAATGTGATAGGGGGCGAGCCTATCGCCATATCGGGCATAAATTCCAGACTCCGGGCTGATATTGAAGAATTTCAATATCACTTTGCCCGACACGGGGATCGAACCCGAGACTTCAGGACAGTAGTTGTACCGAAATACAAACACGTTTATTAAAGTCACCACCTTGGTCTAATGGCAGAATATATGGGTTGTGGACCGGGATATCCTGGGTTCGATTTCCAGGTCGGACAAAGCAAATTTTATAATTAAAAAAAACTGAATTTATTCCTATTAGCCGACATTTTAGCTTAGGTAAGTCCGAAGGAATCGTATTGTATGGACCCTTCGCCACTATAAGTACCCCGAGCAGATGTGTGTTACCTTGGACTGAACAGAGGCGGTGACGTCAGGCAGGTCGTCGATCGTAAAAACTTTTTCTGCATTTTTTTTTAAACTTTTTCCGTATTTTTTTTGCGTCTACCCCACATTAAACAACAACAATGCTGGTGGTAGGATATTCGTATCCGACCGGATGGCGACCACTATACACATGGTGCTAAAACCTGCCATAGTGACCCACACTCCATGTGTGGTTCGCGTTCCAGGATCAGCCAGTGTACTTCCGGTTCTCTCGAGGGGCTTGCGACATGACTCGATGTTTGGTTGAGACGTGAATGGAATCCCTCTATCTGCATCGGTCATCCGCCTGTCTTGTCGCAAGCCCCTCGATTATCATCTTCCCTCCCGGATTCGGAGTGTGCAGAGGCATAAATAGGCCGGCATGATTCTGAAGACCACTGATAAACACAGTGTTTGTCAGTGGTCGCTAGTTTTTGGACTGCACTACGCTTACCATCAGGTGCAGTGTAGTCACTCTGCCGTGCCCGGATAAAACAAAAGTTGGTGAAAACATTTGCCAATTCGTCCAACATTTGCAAAATCAATGGTTCAGGTAACAAGAACCTAAGACTAGGTAATTATTCATTGCGTGACGAAATCATAGAAGCATTTATTTTTTAACCGCAATCATCGTCATCAAGTGATGTCATTGGTGCGGTTTTGAATAAAACATAAATGACGAATAATTGTTGAGAAAAACTTGTTGGCACAATTTTATTATTGTGATAAGAATTTAAAATTCAAAACAGCCATTCAAAACACGATCAACTAGTGTATATCCGGTTATCTCGAGGGGCTGCGACGTAACTTGAGTGGTAGAGCCACGCTGTAGACAGTAACGTCTACAGCACGAATGGGCCGGCTCGACCGGTTTGATACCACTGTCTCACAGAAAACCGACGTAAAGTGGCAACTTGCTGTCGCGTTTCGTTCGGTGAGTAAAATTTTCCGGTGGCCTATTTCCCCCCTCCCTTTTCCCTCCCCTTCCATTCTCTCCTTTTAGGTTGGCAACGCACCCATGTTTCTTTTTGTGTCTTAGGTGTCTATGGGCGATGGAGATCACTTACCATCAGTTGACCCATCTGCTCGTTTGCCAGTCTCTGCTATAAAAAAATAACTTAATAGTTGGTTGGGTGGGGGGAGGTATGGGGGTATCCTTGTATCTTGTCGCAGGCAGTTTTCAATAAAAAGAAAAATAATTTGTAAATTATTAGGCTAGGGTAGACAATGTCTTTATGTCTGTATGAACTGCACGTCACTGCTTGCTAACGTCAACCAGTGGGGGCAGCCTCGGGAATCATGTTCGAAAAACCGCGTTGTCCGATCTGGAAGTCGAACCTAGGATCTCACAGTTCAGCAAAGTCCACAACTACACGAATGAAGCTTTAAGCCGCGACTCCTAGACTAGTTTTTTCGAAACAAAACACAAAAAACACCTACACAAAACAAGGTTTTTCATTATCTCCTGCAGGTCGATTCTTTATGGTTTCATTTGTGAAAACAACGTTGCGGCATAGTTGCGGCAGCGATGTTTTCATTTTTGTATTCAGCAAGGTACAACGCGCACGCACTAGCGCTATGCGTGATGACGGCGCTTATGCGAACTAGCTCTCTCGAGCGAGGCGTTTGACATAAATGTATGGAAAATGGTATTCTCTAAGAGCCAACAACGTTGAACGCTCCGTCGATCTCAATGATGTGGCGTTTCTTAGAGAATCGACCTGCTGCTCATGTATCAATGGAGCATAGACAAAATTTAGAAAAACCATGTTTTGTGTAATTGTTTAGTGCAGGCGACGCGGCTTCAGATACAAATACACGTGACATATATTTTACGTAAACATAATACAAACAGAGTCAGTTAGGCGTGTAGGACACCTGAACCGTAAAGTATCGCCATGTACGCTGTACTGGATTGCATTATCACTTATTCTAATGCGACATGTCCATAAATAGAATATAATGTACATATAAGAGTTAATTGCGTATCAGGTTTAGCTGGTTCCGAAGTTGGTTTGCTGTATGGTGACCTGAATATCCTAGGGTATAAAAATAAGTGGTATTTTAACATCCATACTAATCCTGCGTAACATAACATAACGTCTGTATCCCCGAAGGGGTAGGCAGAGGCGCACTTGCGAACGATTACACCCACATTTCGCCGAACTTAGTTCCGTCCCAGATGTGATAGGGGGCGAGCCTATCGCCATATCGGGCACAAATTCCAGACTCCGGGCTGATATGGAAAAATCCAATATCACTTTGCCCAACCCGGGGATCGAACCCGAGACCTCAGAACCGTAGTCGTACCGAAATACCACCACGCCACCGAGGCAGTCTAATCCTGCTTCCCTGTATATACAGGATCTTACTCATAAAAAAAAACGTGTGGCACTCGGGGACTGCCGCGGTAAAGCATAGCATCGAAAATCAATACACCTATATACTTTTTCACAAACAGCTGATTACGTATTCGTACGATTTCGGAGAAGCTCGTCTCGATTCGTGCGAGCTTCGTAGAGTCGTACCATGAAGTAAATACAAAGAGGAGTTGCCCTAACGCCGAAACTCTAAGCAGGCATGAGTCACCAGATTACGGGGCGAAGAGGGGGATTACGCATGCGCAGTAACGCCGATACAACCAATGCCACCTAGAGGCGAGTTGCTGAACTAAAGAGACAAGCGTGATATTTCAAAAAAGTCATTAAAAGTTCTGCTATTCATCGATAGATGGCAAAACTAAAAAGTATCACCGCTGTGCCGGTCGGAGTGGGGGGGGTGTTAGGTTATTTTCGTTACGGAATTTCTGGATTCGGTCTCCACGTTCAGGCCCGCGATAGAAGCTTTGCAATAGCTTAACAGTTTAGCTGAGCTAGCTAAGAATATTCTGTCACTTTTTCCTTGCGTCCACATTGTTTGAAAAAGAGACAGAGTATTCTTTACCATTTGCTCAGTTAAACTGTTGTTATAAGTCAAGCCCACAGGATTGTTGGTAATTGTGATGTGTTTTTTTTTATATCAGAGACTGGCAAATGAACAGATGGGTCACCCGATGGTAAGTGATCTCTACCGCCCATAGACACCCAAGCCACAAAAAGAATCATGGGTGCGTTGCCAACCTAAAAGGAGGTAATGGAAGGGAAGGGAAATGGGATTGGGAAAGGGAGGGGGAAACTTCACCGAACGAACCGCGACAGTGAGCTACCACTTTACGTCGGTTTTCAGTGAGACAGTGGTATCAAACCGGTCGAGCCGGCCCATTCGTGCTGTAGACGTAACTGTCTACAGCGTGGCTCTACCACTTAAGAGTTACTCACTTGCTCATGAAGTGTTCAAAACATGACGCCAGTTACCAGCGCGATAGGCTAAGCCGTGCATTTAGTTTTTGCAATCGCTGGACCGAAACGCGGTCAACGACCAAGACAAATCTGATAGGGTTGGCAATATGACAAAAAATATCAATTTTGTTAATATATCCTAGTTATTATTTCCTAAGTGCGATTAAATTAATATTTCTTTTAAAGAAATTTATTCTGCAATAACACACAATATAATTCTTACTTCACTATTGATTTTTTTCAACTGTATTTTAAATATCATCAGCATCATGGAGTGCCATCTTCTATTTGAAGGTTGGAGGTCAATTGGTGGAATCTGTTGCAGTTTTTTGCAATTCGCTTTATTTCGTAATATAGCTGTTTAAATTAAATAGTTTAAATAAACGCTCTAATTCCAAGTGGAGCTGTTGAAAACTGCGAAAACAAACCAATTAAGTGATTCCGCGGCATTTCTATTGACATTTTTATTGGCCAATATTAGGATCGACATAAACATTTGAATTGAGAACGTTAACGAAATTGATGATTGGAGAATATTCATTTTCGACCGACTTCAAAAAAGGAGGAGGTCCTCAATTCGTCTGATTTTTTTTATGTATGTTTCCCGATATCTCCGCTAAATGTGGACCGATTTTGAAGATTCATTTTGTGTTCGATAGAGATTATTGGATAGAGCAAGGGTGGTCCCATATAAATTTGGTCACGATCGTATAAGTTTTGTTCTCTTCTCCATTTTGGAAGTCTGTTGAAAATGTAATTTTAGACAGACAAGCAACCCTACCAACAAATGGTGTTTAAAAAGATGGGTTAATTTTTTTTCGCATTGTTGCCCAAAGTCCGGCCAGTTTTTTCACAAGTTTCAAATTGCAAGTAACGTCATTTCAACGCTTTTTGTAATGGGCGTGATGTAACGACACGATGATGTTATGTCTATCTTAATAGCTTATGATTTACTAGTTATTATTGACAAAACCTAATGTAACTAACGCGGGTAACCTCGAATTTCATCCGTCTATCCACGGCGGCTCTAAGCTCTAAGGCTGAGACTATAGAGCGAACTTCGACTAAGTTTGAGTCAAAGAAACGAACTCAATGAGGATTTAGAATCTTTAAATCGAACTTCGATTTAGTCTGAGACATTATTTCACAAGAATAATCACAAGTTTAAAAACTTAATGGTCCGACTTCAAATCCGATCACGACCAAATGTATAAGGGACCTCCATTGGAATAAGCTGTATCAAACACAAAAAGACCAACCCGCATTAGTCCAGCGTGGTAGACTAAGGCCTAACCCTTCTCAATAGTAGAGGAGGCCCGTGCCCAGCAGTGGGAATAGTAATATTACAGGGCTAATATTATTATTATTAACACAAAAAGAATTATAAAAATTGGTCCACATTTGGCGGAGATATCGCGTAACATACATAAAAAAACAGACGAATTGAGGACCTTCTCCTTTTTGGTCTGTCGAAAACAGACTGACAGACAGATTAAGCAAAGATTTTATTAAAATGACTCGGACTAAGTCGAAGTTCGATTTAAGAATTCCAAATCCTCACTAACTTCGTTTCTTTGACTCACACTTAGTCGAAGTTCGCTCTACAGATCTCAGCCAATGCTCTAACGATTAAGAAATAAAATGATATCACCATTAAACAATACCGCACAGTACAGACTGGAAGTCCCACGCACAACCCGTTACGGTCACAGAGTGGGTGGACAATAAATGGTGCAAGCGGTTTATAGCTTCGTTAAAATGTCAAGTAATCTGCGATTACGGTTTTTGGTTAATAATTATATCGACCCACGCGTAACTGTTGTGTGTTTTGGCTAGATATAAGTACGAAGAGTTTCTTAATAGGCAGTATTTGAGTCATAATTTTCGAATGGCGGAGCCACGCTGTACAGTGGGCTTAGCCAAGTGGCTTTTACGCTAGTCGAATAGAATAGTAAATGTATGGGAATGACATTAGAGTACCCTATATTTAGCGTACTCTTATCTCATTCCCATACATTTACTATTCTATTCGACTAGCGTTTATGCCACTTGGCTAAACCCGCAGTAACATATACAGCACGAATGGGCCGGCTCGACCGGTTTGATACCACTGTCTCACAGAAAACCGACGTACAGTGGCAGCTTGCTGTCGCATTTCGTTCGGTGAGTGAGATTTCCGGTGACCCATTTCCCCCCTCCCTTTCCCAATCCCTTTTCCCTTCCATTCCCTCGTTTTAGGTTGGCAACGCACCCATGATTCTTTTGTGTGTGTGTGTCTATGGGCAGTGGAGATCACTTACCATCAGGTGACACATCTGCCTATTTTGTCAGTCTCCGCTATAAAAAAAAATACAGAGCCACGAGCGGGAAAATTTATTTACCGACTTCAACAAAAGGAGGGTGTCTTCAATTCGTCTGTATATTTTTAGGTATATATGTTCGCAATATCTCCGCCAAGTATGGACCGATTTTCAAGTTTCTTTTTGTGTTCGATAGAGCTTATTTCAAGGGTGGTCCTATATATTTTTTTTCAATACAATTTGAATGAGGAGAGTATGTGTGACTATTGGATTTATGGACAGCCTCCGTGGCGCAGCGGGCGAGTCGCCGGCTGTGAAACGTGAGGTCGCGGGTTCGATTCCCGCATTGAGACAAATGTTTGTGTGGCCCACAGATATTTATTTCAAGTCTGGGTGTTGTGAGACCGTGCGTCTCTCATAGTTTCTGACACTTACGATACAGGTTATACCTAGTGTGGGGTCAAGACTAGATGTGCGAATGTTGGGTGTATTTATTATTATTTATTTATTATTATTTCTTGTTTGCCTCTACCAAAAATCATACTTATGTTCAATTAGCCTCAATGTAGACATTAAAAAGGCCATTAATTCATATATCAACAAATATAAACTCCTTGGTCAAGGACAAATGATATTATAGTATGACATCACGGAGGTGACCACATTAGAATAACGTGTGGCGCCAATTTACCTTCTATACCACAAACACGCAATATTACGTCATTGTTATATCGGTGGACAAACAATTTGAATTTCGAATGTATTTATGACAGCTGTAATTTGTTGCCAGTGTAAAATATTTCGCGGAAAAATATTACGTAATTTTATAATTGAACTGGCGTTTGATTAATAATTTCGTGTTGTTAGAGATTTCATAAAGATATGAGTTATTTATTACTCATTAATAATGCAAAAAAATAACGAAATTATGTGGTTTGTTATTATGGACAAAATTTGTCCTATATAAATGTCAAAAATTGTAATAAACAATATAAAATATAGAGTATAAATATTTATATCGCATTAGGTACGAGTTTTGTGCAAATGGCTAATATCTATTTGCAGATGTGATTTAATCTAAATATTATGTGCATATTTTCCTTAATTTGGATGCATTCTGCCGTACCAAACCAACAATATTTAGTAATTAGCATATTTTCCTGCATTTTAAATGTAGGTTTTAATGTTTTATTTTTAATACATAAACACAGTGTATGATAATGAAGTGACTACATCGACAAAAACAATGTTTTTCCTTGAAATATTTAAAAAGAAACAACGAAGCAACATCTGGCATTTATTTTTATGAATTATACTTATATTATGTTTATATAAGATACCAAGGTACTATTCCTTTATATTTATAAACTGTAATATAATCCATTGAAATAAAACAAATAATAATTTAACGTATTCGAAGAAAACTTACACTAAAAATCATTCCTCATTGGAAAACTTAAAAAAAAAGCGTTCCAAGCAAACTCTTACATTATCTGGATTTTATTTTTATAAATCAATATACCTACAGGTGTTCTTAAATAATTTGGTTTGATTGGTTCATAATCGCGATCTATATGCACTCTAAACTGAGATCGTTTATTGAAATCTGCCATAAAACTCCACTTCTGACAGATAAATCTGTAAGTCCCTATATATAAAAAACTTAATACAACATAACATAAGCTCACGCCTGTATCCCCGTAAGGTTAGGCAAAGGTGCACTAGAATACTAGAACACCCACAATTCGCCGAGCTTAGTTCCGTTCCAGATGTGATAGGGGGCGAGCCTATCGCCATATCGAGCACAAATTCCAAACTCCAGGCTGATATGGATAAATCCAATAGCACTTTGCCCGACCCGGGGATCGAACCCGAGACCTCAGAACTGAAGTCATACCGAAACACAACCACGCCACCGAGGCAGTCGAGTAAAAAACATGGCGAAATGTGGGTATTATAGTTCGCTAGTGCACCTCCGCTTACCCCTTCGGGGATACAGGCGTGAGCTTATGTTAAAAAACTTAATCTAAAAATAATAAAGAAATCACTTACCAAAGTAACAATATCGCCTGGATTGGCCGCGGCTATCCTCCTCAGTCTCTCATACAACATATCCAGCAGCCTCTGGTACTTCGCGTTGAGTTCGTCCAGCTCCCTCGCAACACCTTCAGCTCCCACAGGAACCCTCTCAGGGTCGACGTTGATGCCGTGCCTCCTCATCCTCTCAGCTTGCTGGACGTCAGCCTGCCTCTTCAGCTGCCTCGTGTCCAAGGAGGGATGGACTTCCTCGCACAACCATTCGGCGTACCGTTGGCACCGTGACGAATGTATCTATCGTGTTAGGGTCGAAGCGGGTTAGGTTTGTTGTTGTTAGTGGAGCAGACTGTTTTTGGTAGAAAAGTAAATTCTACAGTAGAAATTTAATTTGAGTTGGTATTATTTTAAAAATTTCATATATTTTGAATATAGAATTAAAACAATCTGCTTGCAATGTTATGGCAGATTAGATAAATTAATCCATTCATAAAATCTCACATACTACATTTAATTCTTTTTTACAATTTACAAATATACAATCTTACATCTCCTTTTACAAAACGTCTATTTTTTCATAGTAGTCTTTCACACATCAATAACTGGCAACACTGAATAGTCCAGCTGCGTAACACCGCGACAGATCATTCCAATTTCCCTGTTCATTACAGGTTTAAGCGTGCAACACCAACGGCAAAGTGCGGTATATTCGTGCACCCGTCGATGCCCCGAAGCATTTTATGTACATTTAAACATAAAGACATACACTTTTACAACACAAAAAACACCAATAATTTCTACCAGTTTGGTAGAAATTTTACATAACTTGGCAACACTAACACGTGTTTTTTATACGGCAGGTCACACTGCATGCAATGAAGTATATTTTTATTTATTTTTTAAAAATATAAAATAAATAACAATAATTTTGTCGCCTAATATGGTCAGTCAGTGCACATTCTTATTTTAGTCACAAATTGTGCAGTAATAAATTGCATTTTCTTTTTTTTAACTCACACAATCGTCTCTTTCAGAATGTGTTAAGATTTAGTATGAAAGCAAAGAAAACAAACTTGTTATAGAAAATCGAAGCATTGTTAAATAATTAGTTCAATCTCGCTCAAGCATTAAAAAGTTAAGGCAGGCTGTAGCGTACATGCGTTAACAAAAAACAATCTTTTTGTATGTAAACACCGCTATACAGACCACGAAACACCCATAGACAATATAGACATCCGAAGCAATGTGACAAGACAGAAGACGCTGGACCGGTAAGACACCTTGCAACCTTTCACAATCCATTCATCAAAAAGATAAAATTTACGGAAAAATCATCTGAGGTTGGTAACACTGAGACGTGACGTCACGTATATTGTACAACATCATAATATGGCATAATCCTTACTATAAAGGCGAGTCTCCTGCTTGAGTTTTTCTCGAAACACTACACAAGACAATGTTTTTGTTTATTGTCTCCTGCATATGGAACAATGTACCATAGAAATAAATGTGAAGCGAAACGATGTTTTGTGTAGATGAGTATTTCGATAAAAACATAGGCAGGAACCGCAATATTATATCATTATTATAAAAATCATTTACGCGTTTCTTATCTTTAAAACTAGTTTGTCACTTGTTCCTTGCGTAACATTGTTTGGAAAACCAAAGGGACAAACTAGTTTTAAAGTTAACTAGACCGTAAATATTTAAGGGACTATAAACCATGACATCACGAAAAATCGACCCAAACTCGACAATTTAGCATTTCATATTGCCCCTTACTTATAAAAATATTTACGCTCTTATCTTTAAAAATAGCTTGTCCCTTTCATTTTCAAACAATATGACGCAAGGAAAAAAGTGACAAACTATTCTTAAGGATAAGGTAAGCGAAAATGTTTTATAAGTAAGATCCATAGAGTATAGAGACAGTGTTTTCACGGTTAACACATCGATATTTACCTTCGCCTCCCTTATGAATCTCCCGCCATCAACGTTAACCTTTTCGATTTTAGGCGTCCTCTCCACAACGCTTGTCAGAAGATTCTGTTGACCACAACACACCCGAATATTAATCATGCATAATTAGTATAATTTTTACATATTATTTATTTTAAATGTTTTATACATACATATGTACAGGCGGATTGGATTTGATAAGGAATTTAAGGGGGCCAGAGTAAAAGGAAAATCGTTATTTATCTTATTTATTGACAGCCTCCGTGGCTTGTCGGGCAAGTAGCCGGCTGTGAAGCGAGAGGCTGCGGGTTCGATTCCCGCATTGAGACAAATGTTTGTGTGGCCCACAGATATTTGTTTCAAGTATGGGTGTTGTGATACCGAAAGTCTCTCATAGTCTCTGACACCCACGATACAGGTTATACCTAGTGTGGGGTCAGGACTAGGTGTGTGACTGTTGGGTGTATTTATTTATTTATTATCTGTATTAATTTCACTACAAAGTATTAGGGGATTTCAATTTAGGGGATTTCAATTGAATGGGTCGAATTTATTATGCATGCGTTTGTTCTGAATTAATGTTGTGAAATTATTTATCCATGCATTACCAAAGCCTGTTGTTTTAATAACTTTTAGTTCTCCAGTGATTTCGTGTGTACGGAACAAATCACAAAAATATTTGAATAACATTTTTCCCATTGTCACTAGAAGACTAAAAAATTGGCCACGTAATTCTAGTGATGTGGATAATCGATTATTTTTCATAATCGATTAACCGCATCTCAAAAAGTATTCCACCTGTCGCTAAAATGTAGTAGTCTAACGCCCGAATGGTCAAACGCTGCTCAACTTTAACAGCTTCTTACATTGATTTTCGCCATACAACTTTGACAGATAAGGCGGCCTTAAGCGACATAAGTTGGCCTTAAGTGTATGAACATTCGGCGGTAAGATACGGTAGTCGTACGGAAATACGACTACGCTACCGAGGCAGTCAGGAAATATAATAATACGTCTTTAAAAAATCATCGATTGTGATAAATAATGGATTATCCACATCACTAGTACGTTCCCCAAGCTATGACCATTTACATCTCAGCTCCGAAAACAGTCGACACGAACCGATTCAAGACAAATTCTGGTTCATCTTTCTGGATCTGACTCAATTCGTTGTATATATTGACACGAAAGAAGAAGACAAAAAATGTCTTAAAAAATTCTACTAGATTTTCTTTAACGATACTATACCCTGGTAGGCTCGAACTGCTCCTTAGGCCTGATTTCGATGGGGGGTTGTGCCTGCAACTTATTGTATGTGTCATCGATCCATTCCGCCTCCTTTTCTAGACCAGCGTTGTAGTTGCGCAGGAGTTGGTACGCGGCTTCGCAGCTTCGGAGTCTGCGAGGTGAAATGTGAATGTTAAAAAGAGACGCAAGATGGTAAAATCGATGAATTCTTTTTTCGACTTCAAATACTTGCGAAATTCTCATTATTCAGGTTTCGTTACGTTTTCTTTCACCGTTATAGTTATCGATAATTTATAATGAGACACTTAACATAGAAAAGTTGTCGGAGCGTGTTCTTTTTTGGATTGGTCTCGAACCTCCGATACTCGTTTTGGCAGTCCGTATCACTCCCAATTGAGCTATCGCTGCTATGCTGCTGTCCCTTTCCAATACTAATTGTCTTTTGAGAGCCTCCGTGGCGCAGTGGGTGAGTGGCTGTGGAGCGAGAGGCCGCGGGTTCGATTCTCGCATTGAGACAAATGTTTTTGTTCACAACATCCACAGATATTTGTTTCAAGTGTGGATGTTGTGAGACCGTGGGTCTCTCATAGTCTCTAACACCCACGATACAGGTTATACCTAGTTTGGAGTCAGGACTAGGTGTGTGACATCTTCGTTGAAGTTTATCGCACAAATTCACATCACATTTAAACAACAAGCACAACTTTAGACTATAATATGGAATCATTAAAACAAGCGACCACCCGCACCGTCAGAATTCCCGCCAGAACTCGTATTTATTTTATTTATTATCTCGTTAATAAAGTGGAAGTTGGTCACCTCTCAGCCAGCTGTGTGCAGACCCCGTTCCACCTGTTGTTGAGCTGCGAGACCTCCTTGTCCAGGCGCTCCAGGTCGATGTGCTTCCCGGCGCGCGGCAGGGAGGAGTGAGGCAGACTCTCCCTGGAGGAGTGCACCAGCCGCCTGCAGTTCTCCGCGTCGTCGTTCATCTGGTCTACTTGGATCTGCTGCTTGCTCACTGCTACCTGCATCCGGAGCAGGTCTTCGTGCATCTGTAGGAAGAAGTTAAAATGTAAGTTACACATTTGATTTTGTTTTAATATCAACGAATTAAGACATTTTATATTTACACGTACTGTTATACATATAAGCTAACAGTGGAATCACCTATTTCCACAGGATGGACTAAGCCTCCTCTGGAGGTTAATGTTATACAAAAATACTGCATTCCTGTAAATTTATCTGACTACACGGTAGGCAGCCTTGGCTATGTTACTGGCATTGCGACGGTAACCAATTACCATCAGGTGGACCGTCTACTCGTCTGCCTTCGTAGGCCAACAACAAAAAATATCCACAATTCGCAACAATTGGAAGGAATTGATTGCGACATATCAGGCAAAGGATCAAAAATATGTAATAAGAAAACATGATTATGCCAGAACTCATGATTCCGAAATTATTGCTACGGGTACGGTTAACTATTTTGCTCTCAATGAACAAATTCGGAGGCTCCTCACTTTAACTTGCTTTTCTCAAAATTCACTTACATCCTTCAGCAGTTCGACATCGTTCGGCAAATCGCTGAACTGCGCCAGCTTGATCTCGAACTCTGATATGGTCTGGTGATTCTCCTCCATACTGTTCACCACGATCTCTACGAACTTCAACCTGGAACAATGTCGATAGATCACATCTCGTACCACTACTCAGGCTATGTAAGCGAATGGGGCGGCTTGACATTAGATTCAGATGGTTTCTTGAGATTGCAGTCATACAATCTGGGTATTGTAGACCTTAAGACCCTCGTATATCCACAATACAGCAGGTAATTATCTAAGAAACGCCACAACGTTGCGATCGAGGCCTCGCTCCCGCAGCGCACATCGTTGAGGTCGACGGAGCGTTCAACGTTGTTGGGTCTTAGAGAATACCATTTTCCATACATTTAAGTCAAACGCCTCGATCAAGAGAGCTAGTTCGCTAAGCGCCGTCATCACGCATAGCGCTAGTGCATGCTCTCTGTGCCTTCTTGAATACAAAAATTAAAACATCGTTGCCGCAACGTTGTTTTCGCAAATGAAACCTTAGAGAATCGACCTGCAGGTTAAATCTAGTGTGGGACTGTTGGGTGTATTTACTATTTTTATAATTATCAATCTTGTGACCACTGTCTCACAGAAAACTAACGTCAAGAAGCAACTCGCGTTTGGTTGGGTTAGTGAGATGTCAGATTCGTAGCTGAAATCGAAAACGAAGCGCAAAGCCTTAATCCCTGTCCCAATAAACCTGAACTCCCTTTCTTTAGGGTTGACAATGCATGATTCATTTAATATCGTGGGTGTGTATAAGCGGTGATCACTTACTGCACGATTACCAGTTTCCTATAGAAACCTTTGGTCCATATACTTTACCGTACAGATAAAATCATACCGCGTTTTAAACTTTGTAAACCCGACCCCGTACTAAACCGTACAAATATTGACCGATTGCACAACCCCCATAATAAATCTTGTTGTCTATGGCACTCCTCCAGTACTAGACAAAGCGGTAGCCGATGGCAACATGCCAGCACCCTGCCAGTTAGTTACTTTTACACATTTTTCCGAAATAGGGTTAATTACATAAACTCACTTGTAAAGGTTTAAGTTTAAAAATTGAAGAATTTGGTCCTTTTCTAATGCTAATAAATAAAAAACTAAAGGCAGTACTAACATGGTATATAAACAAAATGTTATAAGTAGTTATGAATACAATTTCCTGGTCCTTCGAACTTTATGTGGTCCTTCGAGCCACATTTTGGATCCTTCGACCCAGATATTGGATCAATTATACAAATATCAAATAATAACACCTTAAAATGGAGTACATACCTTTCAACAAACAGCTGGCTCTTGGACTGCATGTCGGTCCACTTGCCCATCACTTTGTCGAGGCTCTTTTTCATGGCAGGTGTCTTTAGCGCAATACCTAGAATAAAAGATGTAATTAGATTTAGTTCCATCTGATCGATCGTTTGACCAATTTTTGTTTTCCCTTCGTTTGTCTAGTCTAGAATTACAGCTTCTAATAGATTCCAAGATATTCGAATTTGATGTTTTAGAGACAGGAGACTCAATTAAATCTAACATTAAATTCGATATTTGAAGTATAAGTTCGATATGGCAATGTCGTCACAAGACCAAAGAGATAATATACATATAAAGGCTATGGGTTTGAATACCAAATTGGACAAAGTAGTTTTTCTAACGTCATTTACGACCCGGAACTACCAGAGGGTTTAACTCAGGAAGATAACCTTTCGTAACGCACTTTAAGAGCGCTTTAGCAAAATCTTGCCGCTCAAGTTTAGGTATTTTATGACAGCGCTGCACCTGTGTGCGTCGCACACATGCCCGAATTGCAATCCGGCACGTAAACTCAATGTATACTTGGATTGAAAAATCTTGATCCTTAGTAGTAAGTAGTTAGAAAAATAAACTTCAATGTCGGATCGACGCATCATATTTATACACGCTTTATTTCAAGCATGTTGCTGAAAGGTGCTTTCTAACTGATTGTTGTACTCAGTCTGGGTAGTCATGCTCGTTTAAATGTCTATGTTAGCGATGCCTATAGGCACAATAAATAAATAAATTGCATAATTTATTTGCCTTGCCCTTCGGAAATAATAATAAAACGTCTGTCACCTCTTTGATCTAGTGATAGCGTAAATAGGCTGTGAACCAGGAGGTCCTGGTATAGATTTTCAAGTCAGACGTGTATTGTTCTAGCAAGATTTACCGGGAATTAGATCCCCAACAGAGATAAGAATGTTTTTTCCAAGCCAGATAAACTAAACGGTGGACCAAAATCGTTTGCAAATTTGAAACATGAATATAATTAAAACTAGAAATGATACAAATGATTCCTTGGACGTAACAAACATCTTATGTTTTTTTAATGATGTCTCGTCGTCGGGAATCTAGCAATCTTTGACACATGCTGCCGGTGATTTTTTCGTGGATGTTTTATTTTAATCGGGATATTGTTGTCGGTTTCTTAGATATACACAACTTTTCAGGTATCCCCACACGAAAAATTCGCAAGGTACGGGCCGGGCTCCTCAGAGACAATGGAATATCAAAATGACAGTCTTTTTCGTAAGTTTTGACACCTGTTCCGTCGTTAGGAGCTATGTGGCGACCAGATATCGATTTTGAAGTCTATCGGCCCAAAAACAAAAAAAAACAAAATGGCGGTCACTTTTGACAATTCTGACACCGGTTCCGACGTTTGGAACTACGGGGCGCCTCAGATATCGATTTTGAAATGAATCGGCCCAAAACAAAAAAAGACAAAATGGCGGCCAATTTTGACAGTTTTGACATCGGTTCCGTCCTTTAGAACCACGGGGCGACACAGATATCGATTTTGAAGTCAATCAGCCCAGAAACAAAGAAAAACAACATGGCGGTCACTTTTGACAGTTTTGACATTGGTTGCGTGTTTCGAACCACGGAGTGACCCAGATATCGATTTTGAAGGCAATCGGCCCAAAAACAAAGAAAAACAAAATGGCGGCCAATTTTGACAGTTTTGACATTGGTTGCGTCGTTTCGAACCACGGAGTGACCCAGATATCGATTTTGAAGGCAATCGGCCCAAAAACAAAGAAAAACTAAATGGCGGCCAATTTTGACTGTTTTTACATCGGTTCCGTCGTTTGGAACCACGGGGTGACCCAGATATCGATTTTTAAGTCAATCGGCACAGAAACAAAGAAAAAGAAAATGGCGGTCACTTTTTAGATTTTGACCGCGGATCACTTAACGACTTTAAAATGGTTCAGAATTCATAAAATATTCAATATGACTAAGAAAATATGGTAACGCCATCTATTGATAAACTTAAAAATCACTTTCAGGCTTTATAGAACTCACAACAATCGCACACATGATACAAAAATATCCATATCTTTTGATAGAGTTGACCGATTTCAATAAAACAAAGCCTAAATGTTCTTCCAAGATGTGGTCTACGATTTTCTATCCAGTTCCGTAAAATTACTTTGGTGGTTCTCATTTGATGCGCGGTCAAACATACAAACAGACAGACCGACAGACAGACAGACAGAAAAAAATCTAAAAATGATAAAAATGTATCCTATTATTAATTCTAAACCCCCCCAATTAGTTTTTTTGGAAATCTATGTAATGTACAGACACGCGATATTTACATTCTTATTATATGTATTGATGATGATGATATTGACTTGTCATAAGAGGTATTTATTAGCCTACATTTCATTTTATTTCAGTGTAGATCACTTACCATCTGGTGACCCATCTGCTGGTTTGACAGTCTCAAAAGCACGCTTAGGCTTAATCTTGACAAAAATTGCATGTAGCGACGCATGATGCATACATAAGTTCATGATATGTTAATAAGTATAAGGATAAGTTCATACTGATTTTAAATAATATCCCTAGTCTCAGTTTTCCGCATGGCAAAGGCCTCCTCTAACTCCCTCTGTTGGGTCCTATCCCGTTTTATTCTTTTTGGCGAAGAAGTTACACGAAGAGGCAGTCATAATAACCGCATAATATCCCGCCACCCCTGAGCCCATCCCTCTTATGGTTTTCTTTAATAAACTCAAACAGACGGTCGATATTTGAAAAAACTTTTGGCCCACACTTTATACCGTATGGTAAGCGCAGTGCACTCAAAAAAACTCCAGTAATCACAAAATATTACATTCAAATGCTTGTTCACACTACGAAGAGGGAACTAGTAAATAAAATTGATGGGCCACTGCCACTTCAACTTGCTAATCCGTTGACTTATGTCAAGAATGTTCGTTCTTCTAAGGATAGGTAGATACCCTTAGGTAGATACCCCATGTAATAGACATTTTTCTATATCCAGAGTTTACTATACTAATTTTGTAGTGTGCACAACATGAAAATTCAACATGATCGTCGTCTTATGCATGTTCATTTTAAGACCCCTAGTTGGAACAGTTGGGAATATTATATTACCTAAAAAGAGTACCCATATACTGCTACATTTTATACTCCAGAGGGGGGTTAATGTCAAGCAATTTGTCGTAACAACAAAGCCAAATCCTTTCTGCAACATGCTTGAAAAAGTGTATTATGTTGAGCCCACGAGGTCGCTGCCGTGAGATAAGGACAGGCAGAAAGAAAGATATCACATTCTAAATTCTATTCAGTTGCTATCGCTTAATTCATTACAATCAATCATAATCATGAGATGAATAATTTAAATCAGAACATTAAATTATGTAATTCAATAAAAATGTAGTTAGAGAAAATCTCAAAACATGAATACAAACAAAAATCGTCTAATATCAAGTCGAGTATGGTCGCGCTATAATTACTTCAAAATAATTGAAAATTTCGTAATTCGAACAACTGAAAATGACGAAAAAATGCGATACGTCCTCACTCTAAGACCGCTCAGCGCGGTGTGACTTGACTGTTCAAATGGCTGGCTATTTATTCGCTGTTTATATCGATTTTTGCTATGGTTTCAAAAATATATTTTAGATATTATATCAAATAATTTGGCCCTCATATTTTTTTTTATAAAAGCCAAGATATTAAAATTTATTATGCGATATTTTTTATTTTCATGTGTAGTTTATATTGCGTAAAATAAATTATGATTTCAGACGCAGTTTTCAAAATTGTGTTTGTTTTAAAAACTATTTTCTTGACATTTTTGTATAAAACGTGAAAAAAATACAATAGCCACCACGGATAAGAAGATATTCTTGTTATGTGTGCATCAATTGTATGTCATAATATTAATGTATCGTTTCTCAAAAAGTTATCAAAAGTCACTAAAAAGTAACATTTTCGAAAACACCTCTTCTAGTACGCCGAATCATAAGGTTTTGTCTTATTTAATGAAAAAATTAAGATGTACACCACGTCCGGAATGAAATGACCTTCAAAATGCATATGTTTTTAGGATTTGTTTGGTACAAAAATTTTCAGCGAGACACTTTCAAAAGTCAAGCAAAAACGTCGAATTCACTGACAAGTGCGAAAGCCCTCTTAACGTATTGCGTCCAGCCTACATTGGAGTGCAATGGAGATATGTGAAAGAATGAGAATACTATAAGTTCCAAGTTCATACCTCTAAACGTGTTCTGCACCTCCTCGACATCATTCGAGAGTGCGTGTAGCGACACCTCCCAATCCTTATGCTGCAGCACGAGGTGTTCTAGTGAATCCAGATCCCGGGGGATGTGGCTCGCTATCCGTTCGTGCAGCTGCCTCTCCAGGATCTCGATCCTCTCCAGCAGGTGTGTGGACTGCTCCGTGAAGATTCTTGCGGCATTTTTGGATTCCTCTGCAAGAAATAAAACAATACTTTTAACAACTTTGTCCATAAAACCATTCTTTTGACACCTTATGTGTTATCTTAGCATTTCTTTCATTTTGCTTATCATTCACGGTAAGCGACAACACTGGACATTATGATGGGTTATCGATTTTTTTCTCCAGTTCCCGGTTTCAACAATTAGCAAATGTCTCATCTCAGAAATCAGCCAATTTTACGGAACGAAATTCAGGCAGAAATCTAGATTCAAAGCCAGTTTTTAGCTAGAAATGTGTTAAAACTAGATTACTGACTTGAGTATCTTTCTGTAATATAGATCTAATATATTAAGGAATAATGCAGGACCATATTATTATGATTATAAGAAACATTCTTCTACAGAAAATTCTAGAAAATAATTGGGAATGGTTCATTCATTATAAGGTGTGAATGTGAGAACATGATCATCTATATTGCTCGTCCTACATCAGCCATACGACTTCAAACTTTCTTTCTCTTCTTTATAAGACTCAATTTCCAAGAGCAGTACTAAAGGGGTGCACCGCAGCCTTTTCGATTGATCCGGGCCAGTCTCAGACGACCTCTCTCGGTAGGTCGACGCCCTATCTGGCGCGTCATATATTACGCGAACTAAGCGCACTTTGATATTGAAATTATTAGTTTTCGGGATAATTCAAATTATAATTTCGGGGTCTGGGTGCGAGAACGAAAATTTCACGTAGTTTTTTATACTAACAAAAAATATTTATCTTACAGTCGCAATTATATCAAATCAAAGAACCACTATTACTCGAGTAAGCGTCCTAAAATTTGTCAATTTTTAAATTAAATGTTAAGGAAAATATTTTTAAATATTATTTTGCTTATTACTTGATTGGAAATTCAAGTGTAAGTGTGGAATGTGGGATCTGTAGATGGGTATTAATAATTTATTAAATTAAATTTTTCTTTTAAATTTCAAGGTAAATTCCATACGGATTTTTAGGAAACACGTATCTAAACAAAACGAATTTTAGATCTTTATTAGTGGTAAATTTCATCGAAATCAGTTCAGACGTTAAACATCCAAAATAACTCACATCATTATCCAAATTTCACATTAACAAGTACGAAGTTGATAAACATATTTTAACCGATCACTAGAAAGTGATGGCATTTCATCGGGATTATAGTCACAAGAATCATGCCGTCCTTACTCCTGCATAAAAGCCCGAAGCAGGAAAATAAGAAAAGGAAATGATATATAAGTGGCTAAAGATAGATCTCTTCCAGTAATTTCGATAGCGTCATCAACAAAGCGAACTTTTTCTCCAGCACTAATGTGTGGAACTAACGTTTCAAAAGCTACAAGTTAAACTATAAATAGATTTCAAAGAATTGAATTCCAGAGTTAGAAATTGTAATCACGTTTTATAAATAGATAAAAAGGCATAAATCACACAAACAATTCATCAGACAAGACTCATCCGAATAACGAGACAAGAATCAGAATTAGATTTTGTAACATGACATAAATTCACATCTGTATCCCCGAAGGGGTAAGCAGGGGCGCACTAGCAAAGTAAAACACCCACATATTCCCGAGCTTAGATCCGTCCCAGATGTGATAGAGGCGAGCCTATCACCATATCGGGCACAAATTCCAGATTAAGGGCTGATATTAAAAAACCCAATATCACTTTGCCCGAACCGGGTATCAAAACCGAGACTTCAGGACGCTAGTCGTACCAAAATACAACAACACCACAGAGGCAGTTGGATTTTGTGATTGAAAAATCGAAATGTTTAGTGAAACATGAAGATGGATTTGAAGACGTGACAGCAGACTGGATTCGAATTCATAACAGTCTCGAGTCTATGTATTAGCGCTATAATAAAGTGATTTCGTCTAGTAGGTGTTGAATTCATAGAGGAGAATACTTCATGCGATCAAACTAGCAATTTTTAACTATTACTTAACAGTGAAATAAAACTATTTTTACGGATTCTATCACGATTAGGTTTTAATTTTTATTCCCGACGTTTCGAAGGCTGAAAGAAATGCTGAAGACTGCAAAGCCTTCGCAACGTCGGGAATAAAAATTAAAACCTAATCGTGATAGAATCCGTAAAAATATTTTTATTTCAATGTATAATATTCGCGTAAACTTAAGAAATCACTATTACTTAACAGTTTAATTTAAGAAAAAAGTATTAGACATAAAGTATCGCTTTTTTCCTAGATTGTACATTTAGTAAATCAAAATTACTATTCAAATTGCATGCTGACAAGAACTAACTATGCTGCAATGCGAATGAGGAGTTACTAAAGATTTTACACCATGTCGTCAAAGGTCATTCACGGGAATAATAACTCTATCCCTAAGGTATTTAGCATTAAAACAACTATCACTTGTTTTCTTACATACTATATCAAACCGTAATTTCATCACAAACTTGCTTCGAACCGAATTCACTGCACTTTCATACAAAAATACACTTAAAACAATCATCACAATACACCCAAAATTGCTCGAAACAACCGGTGAAGCAGCCGCTTGTATACAAACACCGATGTTTAAAAACATAAAAAAACACCTGATCGATGTGTGCAAACATAATTCCTTTCTACAGTTCTCTCGACGTACACCAGTATAAACTTAACTAACATTTAACTATGATTAAATGATAAAGTTTTTGGTAAAAAAAAATGTGTATAAAAAAGTGCTGCACCGTTGCACTACAGTACGGTGGCAGTGGGCCGACTGAAAACTGTGTCTTGGAACTCTTGGATCAGTGGTAATGCGCCGTGAAGAGAGGAACGGTATGGCAACTGCGACGCGAAATAAATGTGCTGTCTGGAGACCGTTACACGTTACGTAACCGCGCTGAGAGTTGAGACTATAGGCGTGTATCGATTTTGATTCTTTTTAAAAGGCGTTGTTTATTATTATTTGAGCAGAATACAGCAGACACAGATTCATATTAATACTCCAGAGGAGTTAATAAAGACTATTGGATGCCACCATGATCTTGAAGAACCTTTTAGAATACTTTATGGACGTATTATTATACCTTGTTATTTTGTTGCGAAAGAAAACAAAATATATTTTATGATCTCAATAAAAATTTTGTTTAGTATTTATCACAGATTTTCTATTTTTTAAACTTGTCTTTATTCAATTTCAATTGAGATCATAAAGCTTTTTTTTTCAAGTATATCACAAAAACTATTTGACTTTATTTTTTACAACCGGCTTTCTGTCAAACATCAACTGCCTTTAGGGGATATTTTTATTATTTTTTACAACCTATGGTAATTTTTCATACTAATCTTTGGCAACTAACAAAAATATTATGTATCCAACACATCTCCAAGCACCGGACAACATCTGTCACGCCTAGTTCCCGAGGTGCATCCAATTTAAAACGCATACTTTACAGTGATTTAGTTGTTATGAAACAACGCTTAGGATAATTGAAGAGTCATGCGCGAAGCGCGTGTGAAAAACGCATTAAATCTGTTCAGATACTAGTTTTATCGCAAAATCCTGTACGCTAAAATGTATAAGATAAAATTTTAGCAAAATTATTTCGTGCTATTTAGAAAAATACTTCTGAAAGCTCACTCTAGGGAATACGTTAATTTAGACTCTTACACTTATTGCAAATCATATTACCATCAAATTAACAATCTGATTGAAAAAGTTTTATTCAGTAGTTAAAACTCTTGCAATGTGTGATGTGAAAAATACCAACGGTTCAGTTGCTTCTAGAGCAGTAAATATTTCCGAAGCGCCAGTAGGGTTGAAAAATAAAAATACATGTAAAAGTTCAAATTTGGAAGTTGGTTATCGCACCAAAGCTCAAGTTCAATACCTCAACTCATGAGTCTACACTCACCACGATACCCTTATTAATTTATATTCGTCGGTTTAAAACTAACTGCCATACCGTTCCTCTGCGCACCGCGCGCCACCTACAACGACCACGATTGGAAAATGCAATGATAACACTGTCACAATCACGTCGTATTTCACGCGAGCGCAAGGTCGAGTCTCAAAGCGAATTGTTCCAAAATCATTACATCATTACAGCAATCAGTGGGTTGGACTCGAGTGTACAGACATAATTTAGTCATTACTCACTTGCTGCTTACTTATAAAAATATTTACGCGCTTCTTAACTTTAAAACATGTTTGTCCATTTCATTTTCGAACAATGTCACGCAAGGATTAAAAACTTTACGGAACGACTTCAAAATCCGATCGTGAATTTGAAAAAATGTACCACAATAAAATTTATTTGATTTGAAATTAAATGGGACCATCCTTGGAATAAGCTCTATCAAACACAAAAAGAATCTTGAAAATCGGTCCACATTTGGTGGAGATATCGCGTAACATACATAAAAAAATACAGACGAATTGAGAACCTTCTTTTTTTTTAAGTCGGCCGAAAATAGTGACATCTTAAGGCCACTTGCAACAACGAGATAAATATATTATCCCAAATCTTGATTTAAAGGTAGGTGTGAGCTGTAGGATAAATCGAGTTTTGGTTTAACTCTACATTAGTAATAGCGCAGCAAGCATGTCGCCCCTAAATATAAGAAGCGTGTATTCATCATTCGTTTGTTTTAAATGCTTGTTAACGTGATTCCAAGCCCTCAATTACAACTCAAAAGATTTAGATTTTCATAGATTTTGGCACTAACATTGATAAAATTCTTTTTCAAAATAATCCCGAATTTTGTGCTGCTGCTTTCCACAAAATGGCCATAAATCACTGGCAGTAGATACAGTATTATTTTAAAGTTGCCGTTTCGGGTGAGGACCACGCCTAGACTTGTGCTGCCCAATCGATAACGGTCTGGAAGCTAGCTAGATTTAAAGAGTTATGACGTCATTGCCTATCATAAAACCATTGAAAGAAACGTCCAACCTCTATGATTATTAAAAGTAGAGCGTACAATATACATGTATTAGTACTTTACATATGTACATTCATATTGGCGATAGGCTTACCCCTATCATTTCTGGGAAGGAAATGATCTCGGCATAAAACGCGTGTTTTAGTTCGCCTCTGCGTACCCTTTCGGGGATACAGGCGTGAGTCTATGTATGTTATATTGAAACAGTTTATAGTACTTTTAAATTCACTATGGTAGATAGTCACGGGCGGCTCGGCCTCCGGTGGCCCATACGCTTATGTAACATATATATGTACCGCCTCCGACGGGTTAAAGAATGGCCCCTAAGCTTATATCCACTTAGATCTATCGCCTATAGCATTTTAGGATATTTCTAGACACCTAAGGTGCTTATAAAAACCGATATTTAGTCTGCCGGTTATGGCGCATTGCGACGGACTTACACGATACTTTGCACATTAAACTAGTTTAAAACACCGCACGACACCAACCAGCATGCCTTACCCCCGTATTCATACAGGCTATATAGGTATGTGTGTGCGAATGCAGCTCGTAAAACGATACGTGATTGGTCCGTTTTTATGAGGTGCCAAAAACCTACCAATCACATATATTTAATTGCCGCTAATATAAAAAGTTGTAACTGCATTTACAAAAAAATACATGATTGTGTAAAATCTGATACATTTATATTGCTCTATCTATGTTAGTTTTAATTTGAATCAAATCAATTTGTTGGACGTTTGTTGATTTAATTAACTATAGTATTCCTAGATTCTATGTGCACTTTATTAAAAAAATATTGTTTTGGTATTAAATACATGCTTCATTGGTAATGTTTAATTAAAATAGACAATAATCTTCGTGAATAGCATTTAATACTTGAAAAAACTGCAGGATTAAAAGAATATGAATAAGCTGGAAACGAATTTCAGTAAGAACAAAATCTGCTGTTCTAAACTTCTGTCGATCACATAAAATCGCAATGAATCCATTAGACAAATATTTTCACATACAAGACGCCACACATCTCGCCAAATGCTCCCTCCGCTTTCATATCCTTATACCTCTCTATATATCTCTCCTCCATAATAAAATCATTATTGAAAACAAATTGATATTTCTTTACATTTCTGGAATACGAATCTAGAATACTCTTCAAATTCTGTTTGAGTGCATTTTTCACCATCCACCACTACATATTTCGGGAATCGAACCCACTCCTTTTCTAAGCAGTACATGTCACGTCAATAATCTCCAAACTCTAAATATCAATGTATGAACTAAATCAGTACAGGAGGCAAGGTCAAACGAAATTGCCCTTGCAATTGGGACAATGGAGTCCACTATAGCATGACATCAGCGCGTATTAGCGTAGGATACACATGACGATAACGATGTAACTGACCATTTGATTCGGGTTGAGTCGAAAGAAGCTTAAAAACTTTCGAAGACTCTCTACTTAAAGGAAGCGACGTTAAAAGTTAACAAAATTACGCAAAGGAAACACTTGTATTGTGCATTACGAAAAACCACAAAACACAATTTCAACTTTATTACAAGTAAACAAAATATGTCGATGGTTGATCAAGTTCAGAAATTTGAAGAAATACTTTGGTCTATTTCCAGTTTTGTTGTTATATTTGATATTTGGTGTAAGGTTTTCTAATAATGTCTTTCCCAAATTATACATTTTTGTTCTACGTCCTTTTGTTTTCTCTTTATAGATTTTTTTATCTTGATGACTTAATAGAGTTAAATACACTTCAACATTGAAATACATGTATCTTATAATAATATTGATACACACATGAACCTAGTTATCAAACATCAAAATATTAAAAAAGTCCACCTGGAAGTTGCCGACTCAAACTGTATCAAGATATTTTCTATGAGAGCACACAAAAAATTTACTATCAAGTATCAAGATTGATTCATGTACGAGATGTTAAATTAATTCATTGTCTTTGTTCATCTAACCCAGCTTTCTCATTCATAACAATTTGGAACACAGTAAAAGGAATAACGATTTAACTCACATAACAGTTGTGAATCACGCGTCAAAATCAAACACGGTTCACTGAATCACCGATGATTCAGTTATGATATTTTGGATCCTGATATTATGATCCTGCGACCACACACACAATGGATTTATCGGTGGTCACCGGAATCATGCCAGCCTATTTATGCTTCTTCACACTACGAAGAAGGCTTACGACAACACAGGATTGAGTTTACAGTTCTACTAAAAGTTTCTACAAAGAAAACCACTAACAAAGAACGAACACGTATTTCGTGAACAGAAGAGGTATTGTGAAAACTTTTAGCTTAGTAGGAAGGTGGACCCTGGCATGAGGCCAAGAACAGGGAGAGAAAGAGTGAAGAAAGGCTATTTAGGCAGGCAGTATTTATTACCTACTGCATGCTTGAAGAGCAGGGCAGCGAAAGATTTTTGAAGCAAGAATACGTGGGTTCGATCCCCGAGTCTAAACAAATATTTGCTGGGCCCACAAATATAATTATGTTTCAGGTCTTGGTGTTGAGATTAAAGTCTCTCGTAGTTTCTGAGACTCACGACACAAGTCTCAAAATTTACTGTGGAATTGGAATATGTGTGTAACTGTTGGGTTTTTATTTATTAAGGGCGACTTGCAGCGCTTTTACTAATGCAGAGTTAAACCTAAACTAGATTTATCCTACAGCTCATTCCTTTCTTTAATCAAGAATAGATAAGAGAATAATCAATAATAAATAAGGGATAATACAGATTTATCGCGGAGCTGCAAGTGGCCTTTACTTATCAAGTGATAAATCTTTTTGTAATTCTTAATCCTAACATAACTTTATTATATAACTCTTTTACTCTTTTATTAGTTACTTGAGTGTTTTTACTACGCTTTAAACAACTTCATTACGCTCATGGCCTTCGTGGGTGGACAGAGAACTGACATCACCAAGGAACTACGATTGCTTTGTAATTGGCTTATGAATTACATCCGAAGGTGGGAATCATTTTAATTTGGTGTTATTGTAATTTATTTTGGTTATGACCTTCTACTAATTTGGAAGTATTTCTGTAGTCCTTGTTTGACAACGTGCAGCGTATTGGGCTAGTAGCCGGCTGTGATGAGGCCGCGGGTTCGATCCCCGATCCGAGACAAAATAAAGTTCATGTGATCTATTATTGTATCGGATTTCAAATTCGTTGCACAGAATGGCGGAAAATTATAGTTTGTCTTCTTTTTTATCTGTGCTCCGTAATATATTCGCCAAATGTGTACCGATTTAGATATTTTGATTGTTTTTGATAGGTTTTAATAAATATTCAGTAAATATGTTAAGCCTACATTGTGTCCCACTGCTGGGCAAAGGCCTATCCTTTATTTTCCCATAAAGAAAACAAAAAAGTCAAAATAATGATTACCTCCTTTTCCAAGGGACAATATCCTTTTTATCCGCTTCATGTTCACTAATTAAGACACTTAACAATACTTCACGACTGTCTCTCAGGACATTGTCTGCACTGTCTACCTGAATGTCATGGAAGCACTAGTTGTTCCTCACAACTTTGTTCGCATGAAACAATTGACGAACGGTGGATTTTTCCGGGATAAAAAGTATCCTGTGCTAAGTTCCAAACTATAATCTATCTCTATGCCAAATTTCATCCAGATCCGTTCAGCCGTTTTGGCGTGATTGAGTAATAACACAGAATAAACATCCATCCAATGGTGTTTCGAATAAAGTAAAAAAAAACATCATTTTTTTTTATTTATACGTTATTAGCAAAGTATTAATTAAAAAAAAAACAGCAATTAACCTTTCTTTATATTGTAAACATAACATAAGCTCACGCCTGTATCCCCGAAGGGGTAGGCAGAGGTGCACTAGCAAACTAGAACACAGACATTTCGCCGAGCTTAGTTCCGTCCCAGATGTGATAGGGGGCGAGCCTATCGTCATATCGGTCACAAATTCCAGACCCCGACCTGATATGGAAAAATCCAATATCACTTTGGCCGACCCGGGAATCGAACCCGACACCTCAGGAAGGTAGTCGTACCGAAATACAACCACGCCACCGAGGCAATTTTATTATAAACACACAGGAATTAACCTTTCTGTATATTGTAAAGTCCTCGATTAATTATGCTGCTTCATTGTAATGTTCATGATACCAGAATTTATAATAACCCCTATTTGTCATGAACCGAGTGGTAAGAGGGTCATGTTTATAAATAATACCATATCTGATACGGTGAGGCTTACCTCGGGTTTCTGAAAGGGTGGTCAACTAAACATTCAACTATGACTTCATTAATTTGACAAGATAATATTCTGACAAATTATATACCCAAGGCATGTTATGTTATGTTATGTTATGCATAATAACTATCTATATTCCAACACACCTCTGTCTAGTAGTTGTGTTTTCTATATTTTGTGGGCTGAAAGCTTTAGGTTCGAATTCCATGTTGGGATGTGCTTTAAGTTTGTTCTCTAACACAATGTTGTTTAAGGACTAGATCCCATAAACGGGTAAAATGCAGCCGCAAACTGGCCGTAAAAAACTAAGTCGAATCTGTTCTGAAACATGTTTGAAAATATGAGTTGTGCCGTCCCAACACTGAATGAGATGAGATATTCCAATCTGTGTGTTTATTGTGTTTGAACTTCAGTATAATTTTATATGCAGTGATCACTCATCTTGTCTATAAATAAGCTACACCCTGAAAACTCTATGGCACAGCTAAAAAAAATTAAATTCAAAACGCTCAATCACTCGCTCAAAAAATAACATTCAAAACAAATTGCCATTAATTAACTCAAAATTTTAGAAACACATCAAAATTCTCCTTACAAAACTCAAAACCAAACAAAATATTATTCGAAAAAATACGAAAATCTCGACAAACTTTCCCGCGAATTCGGTCGACTCACGCGCGCGTTAAATAGCCACTGTCGCCCGTAGGGACGTACGCACGAGTCCTTCGTCAACCGCAATTAATGTGTTGTGGGACGGTCGACCTATGTGTCTTGATACTTGACGGGAATTTTATACATGAGATTGAGTTAGGTATGATATTATAGTTTTTATTTTTTTCGTGTTTTGTTCTATGTACAATTAATAAGACTGGAATGTTATTTTTCTTAATTGTTAATATTTTCTTTTTTAATTATTTTGAATTCATCGTTTTCATATTATTTATATAATCGATAAAAAATACAAAATTACAGTGATTATTACTAGCAGCATAAGTATATCAGGTTATAAATGAACCAAATAACAAAATGTTAACTATTATGCCAAATGTAAAATATGCTAATCCCTCTAATTTTGTTGTAAAAGATTTAACATGATTGACTTAAGACATCAACTGCACGAATAAGTGTTTTTTTTAATTGACCGAGTAATTTTACAACTATAGTCATTTTCTTTGTACTTCAAGTATCAAAATTATAGAATAGTACCTATAAGTTTGTTACAAAGTGCAACGTACAGTACGCCGATAAGCATTATCATTGGTACTGACCACTTATGACCATGCTCTTTGTGTGTCGTTCTTTATACGACACAATGTCATATCAACAGAAGTGTCACTATTTTCGAGATAATTTCTTCTTTAAAGATAAGTTTAAGTTCTTTGCGTGTTTTCATATTATGATGAGCTAATAAAGATAGGACGTATAAATAAATAAAGGATGTGTGAGATAAGAATGGACCTTTATGACAATAACAGTCGATACAAGACTGTTTATTGCATTTTAACGGTTCCGTACTTATTAACTACTTAGCCTATTTTGCCTGTATTAACCTGCAATAAGATACAGAAAATTATGCATTATTACGGCTGATATCCTAACAAGATAAGAGCTTATTTTATTGTAGCGCGAAATCACTGAGCTCCACTGTTCGGAGAGAAAAACTGTTGTCACTGTAGAGGCCCGGGCAGGAATAACTTTAATAATCGAATTCAATTGTCAGAATTATTGGTGCTCGAAAATTCCGCATTATCAATAATGCTCGGGCCTTTGATTTTAGCTTACGGATTGAACAGTGCACGAGTATGGATCTTAAAACAGACCTACCCTTCTCAGTACATTTGCTTGTGGCTACAGTTTTACTCGCGTCGACCGGGATGGTAAATAACGTCTGGGCATTATTTCCAATTTATTTTTAATTGATCGCGTCACCGGTTAATGTGCGCTATAATGATAAAACAGTGCGGAGTATACGGACTAACTGACTGACATAATAGAGATCTCTTCCAAGGTCATACGCTTGGAGATTTTAATTGCGATTTAGTGGGTGTTAATAGACAATAGAGAAACGAGCTGTTGTGTGAATGCAACAGCGAAGATTCGCGAACAAGCGGCAACGTTCGGTCTCCATCGATGGCCCTTCGCGATCGTTCGTTCGCCTTCGTTCGGTTGGTGTATACCCGGCAAATGGCAAATACTTTGATTCGCTAACTTGTTCGCCAATGGCAACGCGTGCTTTGGCATTGTGTTTTATAAATACATACTTTTTAGAGTTACCTATATGTTAAGAGCATTTCTCCTGCATTACCAGTCTAGTTTAGCCAATACTTCGTAGACCAAAAACATTTTCTTTTATCTGTCCCGTCTAATCTCCCGACAGTATTTCGTTGATGATTCGACATACCAAAAAAAACTTTTTTTTATCTGTCCGTTTGTTTATCTCGCCTAAATTCCGAAACGGCTGAGTTAATTCCGATGAGACTTTCACCGACAGCTGATACCTAAAGAGCACAATATCACGTACCTTCCGCCCTGGCCCTTCTCTCGAACTCATCGAACAGTCTGTTGACGTCATCGATCTCCCTCCGCAGCCTCCGCAGCTGTGGATCAGCCGGGTCTCCCTCGGCGAGTAGCTTCTCAGCATCTTCGTTGAGAGCTCGGCGGATAGCTTGGCGCTGTTCCGCTCCCATTGCCACGAACTGATTGAAATTTCATTGATAGTCACCGATCCTTTTTATTGAATTTAATTATTTCCAACGAATCCATCCAATTATACGTTTGAATCGTACATTGAAAACTTAAATGTATACATACATGTATGTATATACAACGTGAAACATAATTAACGCACATCCTGTTAGTAATTTGTGCAGAATAGGATTCTGAATCGATTTCAGTATTTTTGTAATTGGTATTTTTTCCTAAAATTATTTTAAACTAAGTAAATAACAGTCGCCCTTTGATAAAGCTTCTAAAATTGCAATCAATCTTTGATGATGACTAAAATGAAATGATTATTGGGAAATAATATTTCATTTTAGTCTGTGAATTATTATTGTCTTTATATGTTTCAATTGGGGTGTATGTGTGTTAATTACCTCTATGTTACACATACGTATTATGTACATATTACATACATACATATTATGTATGTGTATATACCCGGTGTTGCAGAAAGTTGATAATAATAAAAATTTCACTTACCGGGAGAACAATTTAAAGTGTTAATGGCAAAGTTAAAAGACAACAATTGATCTTTTTTGCTAACTTGATACTATTCACATACAATAGAGGTAGATAGAGAACTATTTATTGTAGGCACGTCAAATAAGTCACAAAAACATAATAATAATTATATCATTAGTGGCGGTTTTGTCACTAAAGCCGCTAAATACTGAAATGCAACTCAAACACTTGAGGCCGTCTAATCTGTAAAAACGGTATGGCCCAAAACGATGTACGTAGCCGTTTTAGTTGAGTAGCGTTTTAGGGGTTAATAGCGATTTATTCCAAGCAATTATTGAAGGGAGAGGAATAATAAAAAGATTGAGTTATAAAATCGTGTTAAAAAATACTCACTTGAGGAAAGTCCCATCCTTTAACAACTTTGATGGTCGCGAAGATCATGTTCTGTCTCATTCGCAACTGCTTCCGCTGCCACAGTTGTATCACCTTTAACATAGACCAGAACGTTAGAACCATGGCAGACGACGCCGCGGCGCACGCGCAGTCTTCACGCGTCGAACGGTGGATGAACACTAACATGAGGTTGAAGGGAAGGGGTGGGGTTTATAGAAGAGAGGATGGAAGAGCTAATGGCTCACCTGCCCGCCTAGCATGCGCGCCACGAGATATCCCGACAATCGACTGTCGAGATGTTGTCTACGTGTTGTCTACAATATTGTATGAAAATAAACGAGGACACATGTTAGTGTCCGTCGACAAATAGAGAAAACCAGTTATAACAGGACAAAAAACCTAGACAAAATATTCTCGTGGCGCGAATGCTAGGCGGTCTGGGTGAATCCTGCGCTCGATTCGACTTTGTTTCATTTATTGAGTTAAAAATTGCATTAATGTCATGTTAAAAATTACCAAATGACAAGTTCTCGAATATTATGCAACATTAACGCACTTTAAAAGTAGATTGAATTGAATGATCGAATTGACAGCCTCCGTGGCGCAGCGGGCGTGTAGCCGGCTGTGAAGCGAGAAGCCGCGGGTTCGATTCCCGCATTAAGACAAATGTTTGTGTGGCCCACATATATTTGTTTCAAGTCTGGGTGTTGTGAGACCGTGCGTCTCTCATAGTCTCTGACACCCACGATACAGGTTACCTATACCTAGTGTGGGGTCAGCACTAGGTGTGTGACTGTTGGGTGTATTTATTTATTTATTTTATTTTATTTCGGTGGAATTTTAAGTCAATAAATGAAATAAAATCGAAATCACAATCGAATAGAGTGTCAAGGGTAAGGGGGCAGATGTTAAGTGACAGGTATGTGCACACTGTGTGCTATATTGATGCTACATATTGCTACAATAATAAAGCGTTTTTTGTTTATTTTAAAGACATTCCGTATAGTGATTTTAAGTAATTTCGAACATGTGTCTTTATTCTACGATATTCAAAACTAGAGTCTAGAGTTTAGACGGATACATTTTTACAAATGGCTGCGTGCCTGACGTAAACCTCTCATGAAATACTAGATAGCATACATAAGCTCACGCCTGCCCCTAATTGGGTAGACAGAGGCGCACTAGTGAACTAGAACACCCACATTTTATTATTTAGTTACTTCCCAGATGTGATAGGGGCGAGCCTATCGCCATTTCGGGCATACATTACATACGGGCTGATACTAAAAAATCAAATACCACTTTGCCCGAACCGGGGATCGAACCCGAGACCTCTGGATAGTCGTATAGCGCATGCAATACCACTACGCCGTCGAAGCAGACCGGCTAAACAGCATTTATTGAAATATTAAGAAACTACTATGAATAATTTTTTGTTTACTTTAACTTTATGGTAAGTATTTTTAAAACAAAAAGTTTATTATAATTAATTTAAATAAACACTAATGAAGTCACCTTCAACATTAAGACAATAATTAGAACCATCGTAAACAACGTCCGATACGTTGAACACACACAAATCTTGTAAAACGCATTACAAGTTCAATGAGTGTGATCCAATTGAATGGAATTAGAAAGAGCGGTAATAGGTTAAGGCGGTTTATAGCACACTGTAAGCTACACTAAAGATATTTGATTTACCGACCGACTTCCAAAAATGAGAAGGTCCTCCATTCATCTGTATTTTTTCATGTTGTATGTTACGCGATATCTCCGCCAAATATAGACAAATTTCAAAAAAAAAAAAACTTGAATATCGGTCCACATTTGGCGGAGATACATAAAAAATACACACGAAACGAAACGAAACAACACAAAAACACGAAACGAAAAACTTACTGCACTATAAGTAATTTCACTAAATATTTCTTGTAGAATTTATCCATGTTTTTGTTAATTATATTATTGGAATTTAAATTGTAGTAGACATCTTTTCAAGGAATCATAAAATAATAAAATTCATGTTATTAATAAGAATACACAATTTATTATTTTGTGCAATAAATTTTTATTCCTAATAACCACAATGTTGTGCTATACAAAGCGATAAAAAACAGCTTTTGTTGTGGCACAGCTTAAAATTGTTTGTTTATATAATTATCGGCTAGCTCATTAGTTAATTGTCAATGGATAGATTGATTTATTTACATTATTATATTCATTCATATGATAAAGTACGCATAGATCTTATTGTTTTTATTACAAACTCACACCTATATCAATAAAGGCGTAAACAGCAATGCATTTAATGCATCCATATATCGCAACACATATTACTGTACCGGTATTTAAAGGAGATATCTCTGCTATCAAAAAAGAACGGAGATTTACTTGTGATTATCAAATCGAATGTTTGACGCAAATTTTATTTCCCCTACCTGGGTATTGGACTCGGTTTTATAGTATACGCATCTGCATCAAACCAATAACGGCCGGTTTCAATAAACGATCTCAGTCTAGAGTGCAGATAGATAGCGATTATGAACCAATCAAATCAAGTCATTTGATGGAGTCATGTTCAAACTGTGTTCTTATTGGCTAATTTTTGTAATCTATCTGCACATTCGAACTGAGATTGTTGATTGAAACCGGCCGTAAAAGAATTAAGCAATGGTTGATGGTGATAATCTTTCATACCATAAATTATACAAATGTCATTTTCCACCTGCTCTTATTCCACTTCTGATGTGAGATCGCGACACACGTTTTCAAGTATATTGCACAAAGGATTTTGTTTTAGTTTTTACGGCCGAAGTACTTCTATCGACCTTTTATTAAATAGTAATTCTTGAGGCCGAAATAGAACTATCGATCTTTAAACTAAATATTTGATGTAAATGTCTATTTGTATCCATTAGTTATCATCTTCAATGACGCTGTTGATAAATTGAGTAATGTTTTTATTTACATACACTTCTATGTTTGTACAGAGTATCTCGATCCGTTTGTTTTTATCGCCCGCTTGTTCAAGTGAAAGCGTATACGGAGCGTGGAGTAGGAGATGCGGGGTCGATTCCCAGGTCGAAAAACTGAGTCGAGTTTCCTAGGACTTGTTTCCTCAGTGAGGGTTCATTTCCGGGGAGCTGCACCTCGGTACCAGAGACAATGCATCACACTCACCCTGTCCAAAGCGTTCCTGAGTCGTGCGGCGGCGTCCAGCGCCTCCTGGCACGGTGGGGGGAGAGCCACCACGGCGCCGGGGAGCTGCACCTCGGTACCAGAGACAATGCATCACACTCACCCTGTCCAAAGCGTTCCTGAGTCGTGCGGCGGCGTCCAGCGCCTCCTGGCACGGTGGGGGGAGAGCCACCACGGCGCCGGGGAGCTGCACCTCGGTACCAGAGACAATGCATCACACTCACCCTGTCCAAAGCGTTCCTGAGTCGTGCGGCGGCGTCCAGCGCCTCCTGGCACGGTGGGGGGGAGAGCCACCACGGCGCCGGGGAGCTGCACCTCGGTACCAGAGACAATGCATCACACTCACCCTGTCCAAAGCGTTCCTGAGTCGTGCGGCGGCGTCCAGCGCCTCCTGGCACGGTGGGGGGAGAGCCACCACGGCGCCGGGGAGCTGCACCTCGGTACCGGCGCCCCCCAAACGTATACGCCAGCGGCTGCGACCAGAGTTGTCTACGACCGTCACGGCGGACCCTTTCTCGATGGCAACCTGGAGGAAACATTTGAAAATTAATACTGATCTCCGGACAGAGGCTGCTCAAGTTCGAGTATCTCGAACTTGGATACACCCTCCGTTTCTGAATCCAGATTGATTTCCTCTCCATGATAGACCTGCTTGACCGTGCCCCCAGGGTTCTGGAAATCTCATCCTCTGAACGAAACCCAACAGCAATTGTCACTTTACGCCTGCATCCTGAAGACATGTGGATTTTGATCGAACTTATTTGTTCTTTTTTTATCCGGGCACGGCAAAGTGACTACACTGCACCTGATGGTAAGGGTAGTGCAGTTAAAAAAAACTAGCGACCACTGACAAATAATGGGTTTATCAGTGGTTGTCAGAATCATGCCAGCCTATTTATGGTCTTCACACCCCAAATCCGAAGAAATAAGCAAATCGACGGGCTTGCGACATGACAGGTGGATGACCGATGCAGACGCAGGGATACCCCCATACCCATTCTCAACCAACCATCAAGTCATGCCGTATCATGTCAACGTGATATTTTTAAAGAGTGCACTTACATTGGCATGTTTGTAGGCGCACACGGTCTCCGCCCTCAGCGGCCTGGTGACGGGGGCGCGGCGCTGCTTCACGGGCCTGACGTCCTGCGCCTCCTCCACCAGCCTGGAGACGGCGGCGCCGTGGGTGTTCAGCTCCTCGCGCAGCTCCTGCATGCCCTTCAGCAGGCGCTCGCCCTGGTCCAGGGTGAACTCCGATTGGGAGAAGGTTGTGTTTAGTGCTTCTTCTCGTCTGAAAAAAAAAAAATTTATAGTAAAAAGTTACTGCTCGAATTGCCCGAGAGGTTCTGGAATCATTTCAAGTCGGGCAAGTACTTTTCTAAGACGATGTGACGGGCTGGGTCCCCCAGTAAAAATGAAGCCAAATCCTTTCGGCATACTTAATATGTTGCGCCAACACCACATTGAGATGGTGTAAAGACAGATGGAAATAAACGACTTTAAATATGCTTCAAGGTATAATTTACAAATCGATTATGCGATAGCCGAAGTACCTAGTCATGTGAATAGTATCGAGTAATATCTTACTTCAATATCCATTTTTCAGCTTCCTTCACCTCCTCGAAGTAGTTGTGGTACTGTGTGGTATGTTTCAGATGAGTTTCAAGACACAGTGTCAGTTGCAGCACCCACGCCCATTGCGACTGCATCACCTGTACAAAAAAATATCGATTAAAAATACAACAAAATGTGAATGGTGAATGTTGTGGATAAAATATTAAAATGTCGCACATAACATAAGCTCACGGCAGTATCCTCGAAGGGATAGGCGAAGGTGCACTAGCGATCTAAAACATCCACATCTCGCCGAGCTTAGTTTCGTCCCAGATATGATAGGGGGTGAGCCTATTGCTGAATACGGGCTGATATTGAAAAAACCTAATATCACTTTGCCCGACTCGGGGATCGAACCCGTTACCCTCCTCAGGACGTTAGTTGTACCGAAATACAACTACGCCACCGCAGCAGTCAAATAAAATGTCTCTTCTTATAATATATTGTTATTACATTACAATCTCTGCCTTTTGTAAGTCGGTCAAATACCCACAAACATACCTGTAGATGCGTCTCGATAGTCTTCGTGGCGGGATGATGTTGAGCGATGAGCGCCTCTCCGCGGTCTATCACGTTGCTGAACTGCAGCTCTCGCTTCTCCAATAGCGACATCAGTTGCTGAGAGAATATCGATTTTGTTAGCTAGTTGTTATAATCGATTTTACTAATGACGGATTAAAGAGTCTTGCTGAGGTGATGGAAGACATGTGAACCTTAATTCCTATAATTAGAGTTTATTTTTAATTGATTGGCTTGTTATAATATATTTTATAGATAAATTATTATCCGAAATACAGTATGCTCAAGTTTGATGATAATGTCAGGAATTTTGTATACTTTTTTTTATTACCTTTTATAAAATAGGTAGAAATATATCTTTGGAATATGTAGTTTGATTTTATAAGGAACACGTTATTCGATTAGAGGAACCGATTATATAAATCGATAACAATTTCATACAAAGGTTGATAAAAGTAAGGGGGCGTCCATAAATTACGTGAAGTGTTTTTTTTTAATTTTCTGCCCCTCCCTTCCCCCTTGGTGAGATGTCGTGGGATTTTATTCAACCCCCTCCCCCATCCCCCAATCTCACGTGAGATTTTTCAAAATGTGAGTTTCTTACGTAAACGCATGTACAATCTGGATTAAATGGACCAAAATAGTATTTTTTTTTTTTTGTTTCAATCAGAAAAAAAAATTGCGTGATATTTGCCGAGACCCCCCCTCTCTCCAACGTAAGATTAGATGAGATTTGACTCGACCCCCTCCCCCCCTTAAACACCTCACGTAATTTATGGACGCCCCCTAAATGAGGTTTCATTTCACGATAAAATAATCACATCGAAAAATAAAAACAACATGCAACACAGAATAAATTAAATATAAATAAAATCGATAAATGGTGTAAAACAAACCTCGCTATCTTCTCCAAATGAATGCTTGCACGAGAAACAAAACATATTGTAACTTATTACGAAAAAACTTATTACTATTTACACACATTGATGGGGTGTTTCAGCGTGGAAGTATGAGTGTATATACTAGTGATAGGGTGACTATCGATAAGTCGTGATTCGATTATGTCTAATTATTATAGTAATCTATACTTATGTATTTAGAGGTACGTACTACTGATGCGTTTTCAAACATTTTATCATCAATATGATACGTTAAAAGTGGTTTTCACCTAAGAAAGTATATGACAAGATGGACACAGAAATGTTTAAATGAATTATAGATGATTTTATAAACTACACTAATCGACGTACTTTCATGTCTGAAAATAGAATCATTTGTTTGTAACGTCGTTTTTATCGGGACGTACTTTATACGTTTTAATATTATGGTACCACATACTAACTAATTATGGATAGTAAAAGTAACTTACAAAATGATAACATTGAATTGAAATAAGATTAATAGCATTCACTTTAACCTTCAAATATATTAAATAATATATCGAAAAATAATCTGATGAAATCATTTGTAACCAAAAAAATTAAGAACTTTGTACATCTGAAGCATTTACAACCATATTACTAAGTAATCGATATTGTCTAAAAGTCAATAAACATCGATACGTGTTGCCGACTTTGTCTCAAACGCGGCATATGAATTACTGTGTTTTTAGAAACAACAATAGTGAATTTTGAAGAACACAATGTTGAAAAACTATTGTCGATTTGTGCATGCCAAATCAAGGTTTGAATTGGAAACTTAGATGTCGACTATCGTATACCTAATATCCAGAATCTTTTAACCGAGTCATTATTTAAGACGAGTTTGTATCTAGTTATTTAAGACAAGATAGTAAGCCATTCCTATTCATGGATTCTTTGAGACACTAAATCACCGTAGTATAAAATTGACTACCCAATCAAATAAGACACCCTCTCTCAGATTAGCACTTAAGACAATTTTATCGATAACGGAAATACCTCCAAAATCATTCGATATTTTTAAACACTAAATCAACTTTCGTTTTAATTTTATAGAATATGATTCTATACATTTGTACAATTTAGACGACATTATCGACATCGATAAAAAAAATTATAACAAAAAATTCTATCCCAATACCTCGATTGAGCATGCACTAACGACATAAGCTTTAGTTGTTTAGAGACTGCTCACCTCGTAATAATGCTGAACTGCTGGTAGGTTGATGTGAGGGTCTGCCCAGTCCCTGGACAGTTCCACCTGCTCCTTCTCGTTGAGCCAGTTCAGCTCCGCGGTCGCTGATTGCAGGAAGTCTTGGAGTGCGTCTAGATCGGAGATGCTGGAGAGGAATTTTGGATTTTAGTAGGAAAAATATTTTATTTTAATTTAATGAATTGAAATCGATTGAGCAGCAAAATGTACGAATAGTTTTCATAGATAATGAATTTAACCACTATCAAAATAGAGTCGATACTATCTTGCCAATGTTTAATCTTTGCTATAGAACCTACAGTTGCCAAGGATTTAAAAAAAAACAGAATAAATAAATAACACCCAACAGTTACATACATAGTCCTGACCCCACACTAAGATCGAGTGTTGTGTCGTGGGTATCAGGAACTACGAGGGACTTCGGTCTCACAAGACCCAGACCCGAAACAAATATCTGTAGGCCATACAAACATTTGCCTCGGTGCGGGGATCGAACCCGCGGCATTTCGTTTCACAGCCGGCTACTCGCCCGCTGCGCCAAGGAGGCTGTCATCAGAATTCATATAATGTACCTCACATTATATGTATTATACTTACCGTTTAGTGCTAGTAGATAATAGCTCAGCATACAACTTCTGCAGTTGGCTCAAATGTTGATTGTACAGATTCAATTCCTCGCCGGTGAAGTTGGCACGATTGTGGACGCACTGCTCCACCTACACAAAAAAAAATAATGAACGTACACAGGATCCAGCTCCATGTTTATCATCTTACACCTCATATTACACACGCTCAATAAATATTGAGCTCGATTCCCCAGTACGTATCATTTTTTACCCAAATGTGACAGGGGGCGACCATATCGCCATATAATATCACTTTACTTCATCCGGGGATCGAACCCGAGACATCAGAACGGTAGAACCGCGCACTCAATAGAAATTAAAACTACGCCACCGAGGTAGTCAACATGCAATTGAAAATGATCTTTATCCACTCGTACTTAAAATAGATTTTTGAAAATTGTATGGGTATTCCATAGTTTATTAATTAACAACACCTGTATACCAGTTTTAATATTTAAAACTCCATACCTTAGAATGAAATTGGTCGATTTGTTTGTGCTCGCGTTGATGTTTGTCCAACTCGTGTTGTACTGAAGGCAGGTCGGAACCATAGTCCGCTTCGTGTAGTTTTTTCTGGAACAAAAATATCGATTAAGGCGAAGTTCGAATACGGTCCAAAAGAGCTGGCAGAACGTATTTAAAGGACCCATGATTATGGTTAGGATGCTCAGGACCCTCCTTCCACCTGCCCTTATCCCACCTTAATGTGGGGTCGGCGCAACACATTCTTTTAAGCATGTTGCAGAAATGATTTGAATTACGACCGGCTGCCTGCCTGACATTGACCCTCATTCTTAGGGATCCACTCCCAGGCAAATCAAATTAGAATAACCCCTTTGCCCGACCTGGGAATCGAACCCAGGACCTCTCGGTCCACAGCTCATATATGCTGCCACTAGACCAAGAAAGCGACAAAAAATGCTCAAGACCGTGCATTAACATAGCGTTCATCAGGAAGGCGGATACTGGCATTAAACCGGGATATTCCGAGTCAGAAAAAACTAAGAATTACCATCAGATCCCTATGTGGTATTAGGATAAAAATGTAAGAAATGGGAAAGAGGAATAAGGGAAGTGGGATACAGCAAGAGCCTTCAGAAAACGCTCATTTTCTCATCATCTTACCAGTCTCTCCTTGCACCACTTGACGGCCTCGCTAAGCAGCTGGAACTTGGGGTCAGCGTCATGCACCCTGGTCTCCAGCACGGTCCTGGTCTCGCGGTGGACCGTGGTCTGCTGCACGGGCATGCGCACTGACGACAGACGCGGCAGCAGCCTGCCGGTGAACGACTGACGCGCATTCAGCCAGCGGTCGTGGAGCTGTTGTACGCTAGAGGGTGCAAAATAGTCTTAGATAAGCAGATGTATCCCACAAGAAGTCAGCAAACCAAAATGATTATGCGTCTAAACAATTACAGCAAATAGCTGTCTCAATAAAAGTTTAGAAAAATATCAAAATTGACCCTTGAAATATCCCGTCAACTGACCGTCTGTGCAGCTCGTTGGCTTGCGGGTACCGTCCCTCCCGCAGAGCGTGCGAGTCCTGGAACATCTCCTGGATGGTGTGCTCCATCGCCCTGAGATCGTGCTCGATCTGCTCGGCCGCCATCTTGGCGTCAGCTGGATGTACTCCTCGCTCCACACGGCGGATCTCGCTCTCTATATGACGCTCGACGTTGTCCAGTCCGGATTCGGTTTGTTTTATGTCTCTGTAGGGTGAAATAAATACGAAATTAGTACCTCCTCAGTTAATTAAGTCGTTTAAAATTACTGCACTTAAGCGTGTAAGGATTTGGTTGTAATTTTTTCGATGTTGCAAAAAATGGTCCTTCGAACCGGAGTAATAAATAATCTAGTTCGAAGGATCATAACAAGACTGCATAATCTTCATAATACAAACTATATTCCACGGCATGCAATGTATTACATACAATACTATGATCGTAAAAACTAAATTTCCTACCAACTAGTTTTGACCACAATCCCATTACATTTTTATTGTCTTCCCTTATCTCACTTTCACAAATCCATACTTCCAGCCTTTTCTTTTCAGATTCAGTGTTTAAGTCACTCCCGTAATGAATACTTCCAGAGCCTATAATCATCTGATGCACAGGGCACCTGTTCGTTTGGCCAGTCTAATTTGTTTTGTGTAATAATACCTGTGCAGTTTCTCAGCGCGTCGCTGCAGCCGCTCAAGGCGCCGTATCTCGTCGGTGAGGTCGCGGTCGCGCTCCTGGTGCGCCATCACCAGCCGCGCCCACGCCTGCTCTAGCGCGTCGGGCCGCAGCGACGGCTCGATATCACATTCGCCCACAGACTCGAAATATTTCTGGACCAAAAAATATATGTGAACAATCTTAAAACTATACGTGAACAATCTTAAAACTACGTGAACAATCGTAAAACTATACGTGAACAATCTTTTATATTAGATTGGGGAGGGAACAGAAGACAAGAAGATCCAGATGCACATGTTTATCGTGGCGTATGTGACTTTGGCAATCCCTGAACAGTCAAGCCGCTACCTTCCGTGGAATGAAATGGGGTTTGAGAAAGGAAGGGGCATTGGGCCTCCCTGCAATGAGACGTTGAGAGTGACATGAGATTCATAATTTCATATAATTAACTTAATTTATATTCTTAGAGAAAGAAAAATAATGAATAAGGGAAATAAGGAACGTCAAAAGTCATTGTGTATCTAGAGGACCAAAAAGATACCAGCCTGAAACTACTTTCAACCACGTTGATCTTGGAAAACGATGTATCGAAATTATTGAATGAATAATAGTGGGTTTTTCTAATTATTACGGATTTTTCACTTTCGTTAGTCTCCCTAAGATAAAGAAAGTTAGTGAAAATGGTGTGGGTTACCTCAAGCTCCCTGTACTGGTGAATGAGCTTCTGCTTCTCCCGCTGCCGAAGCGGCACCTCCTCGTTGCGGAACCGCGTGCTCTCGCTGAGCAGCTTCTTCATTTCTATCAAAGTTGACGGGAAAGCACGGTCCTGCGGTATAAAACAACAGCTGATATGCAGGGTACTCTGAACTCTCCAAAACCCTAAAAAATACTCAAACAAAAGAAATACAAATCGTCTGTGGTAATCTGATTTGGAATTTAAAAGTAACTAATAATACATTTAATGCCTAATAGTCATATGCATAATCTAGATTTTGCAGTATCAATCTTTTGTCATGAGTATTAAGAACTACAAGAGAAAATACAAGAACACCAGACCCAAAACAAATATTAATTGTGAATCCCACAAGTATTAGCTTCAGTGTAGGATTTAAACCCGCGGATTTAAACTTCGTAACTTCACGCACACTAATACGAGTTAATTTTAACAGTTCTTACTTTTCGGAAACGATGATACATATGATTTTTCCTCACATTTATTTTATTTTCATATGGTAAACAAAAACTATCACCATTTTTTCAATGTATCACAAAACTAATGACATCAGCATTTTTATTTTTAGAAATAATTCTTGAGGCTCTCAAAGTATACTACTAACATCCTGCCAATAACTGGCATTGATTCAGTATACTGGAATATAATGATATATCACAACCTGTACTTAAGTGGGACGTAAAAGATATAAATATTGATATAAATCATGAATAATTTGCTACTCGTTATACGCGTTTGACCGTAAAGAGAAATAAACTGGAACGGAAACACAAATTATTTGTTGCGATAATATCACAGATCTGAGAAATATGAAGGCTTGCAGCACTTAATAACAATTCAATAAATAACAATTATCTAAAAAGGATGTTGTCAATTAAATGTCACATTTGAATAAGTATAATTGATTGTAAGCACTTTGAAATCTTCAAAATATTTAATGGTCTTATAAATCAGATGTAAAAATGTCCTCTGCTCTGAGTCATGCTAAAGCTCTGATTGAATCCAGAGAATATATAGTGTGCCATACGTGGGAACACAGCAGAAAATTGTTACAGAACGCGTGATAAAATTCTATTTGTGACAGTTTCGTATATGACTGTTTAACTGTTATAAACTCGTCAATGTTGCAGGACAAACTGACCACGTATAGAGAGCTTATTTTTAGTTCTTTAAGACCATCGAGACAGATTGATTCTTTAAGTCAGCCTTTTGGTTCTTCAAATAAGACTTTTGGTCCTTCGAGATGGAAAATTAGTCCTTGTATTGATCCTTGAACCTAGAATATTTGTCCCTTAAGGCAAACTATATCAATATCTATATATTTAAGTGACTGGTCCTTCGAGCCGGAATTTTGGTCCTTAGAGCAGGATTTCTGGTCCTTTGAGCCAGACAAACCCACCTGCATTAGCGCGCACTTCTCGTGTAGCCAGGCGCGATGTTGCGCGGCATGCTCGGTGTAGGCGGCGGCGCGGCGCTGCGACTCAGCGTCGAACAGCGGGTGCACCGGCGGCGGCTCCGGGAACGTCTCGTATAGAGACGAGATGTAAGTGATGAGGGACTTCTCGTCCGGCTCGTGGGTGTCCACATCTGAAAAGAAAACAGTTTATAAATAACACTGATAATCAATTATGCGAATACATCACATGTATAATAAGATATATGAGATGATGGTAAGAGGTTATCGTCGCTTATAGACATCGGCAATGCCAGGGACATAGCCAAGCTGTCTCCTATGGGAAAGGAGACCTTTACGACTTATATACCAAAACCTTGATGACATATTTCTTAACTTATTGAAACAACGATAGGTCACAGAAGTTCAACACGCGAAGAACAATCAGCAATGATTGCTGCGATTAAACGTCGCTTTGTCGCGTGCGTTCGTAATGATAACAATAAAACTGGAGGGCCGAGGCTGTGGTAATTATTTACGCCTATCCATCATATGGATGCATTGTTCGAGCAGTTTTACACTAGCACTAACTGTCGCTATCGGATCTGCGGGCTTAGCCAAGTGGCTTATGCCCTAGTCGAATAGAATAGTAAATTTATTGGAATGACGTACGAGTACGCTATATATAGCGTACTGTTATGTCATTCCCATACATTTACTATTCTATTCGATTAGCGATAAACCACTTGGCTAAGCTCGCTGGCCGCATGGGAGCCTTTCCCGTCACAATATTTCATTGAACCTCTATTTTACCCCATTAGAAGTTAAATTGCCTTCTTAGTCTAACGGCAATGTACATGGGCTGTGAACCGAGAGGCTGGTTCGATTCCCAAGTAAAAAATTAAACCAAATCCTTTCTGCGTAAAGCTTGAAAAAGTGTGTTGCGCCAACCCCACGTCAGTAGGGATAAGGACAGGTTGGAAAAGAAGGAGTTAAATTGCATAATATTTTTAACTAATACTCTCCTCCTAACAGTCTCCCTATTTTCTCCCCCCTCCCCCAGGTGTGGTGGAAGCGTAAACGCTCATCCTCACGAAAACCATAAGACCAACAACATGTTAATATTGTGTAGCCAAATAAAAATGATACCAAATTCAATCAAGCACCTTTCATACAAAACACGATTCAAATATAATGACAATGCAAGCCATACAAATCCTAAAAGCATTTGCATAATCCATAAACGTATGACGTCACAAAGGACGCCACGAGTACCATAGGAAAAGGTGACACAGATCACACAGAAGGACGAAACTGTTGACGCGCGTTGGAAAACCCGCCGTTATGTCTGTCTCTCTCACTCTTATTGTGTGTTAAAGGTGCAATCAGGACGCAATGGGACGTGTGTCGAATTTTTGTATAAGTTTATTGATAAGATTGTCAGTACTGCATTAATTAGATGCCATAATTGGAAGTTTATTTGGTAGTAAATCACACGCCCCTTTTGTTTTATCAACACTGCATGCCCATAAAATTATAATCAATTGATTTGATTCACGGGTGTCTTATTCTAGAGTCAACTGCTATACAAATTTTCTTTGTAACCCTACCAGTAATGTGCATAGTTAAACTTGATTGGACTTTAAAAACTATTGCTCGATTTCATCGTTATAAACAATTAGGCACTTGACAATTTTTTTTTAATTAATTTTATATGAAACTAGCTGACCCGCGCAACTTCGTCTGCGTAGGAGAGAGCGGGTTAAAAGAATGAGTTGTGGGCACCTATAATCCAATAATTCTAAAGGAGGTAATGAGATGATCTACTTTGGTCCGTTTTCGTCAGTCACCCCGTCAGTCACCCCGTCCATCACCCCGTCAGTTACCCCGTCAGTCACCCCGTCCATCACCCCGTCCATCAACTCGTCGGTCACCCCGACAGTCACCCTGTCGGTCATCCCGTCGGTCACCCCATCTATCTGCTCGATTGTCACCCCGTCTGTCACCCAGTCTGTCACCCCGTCTGTCACCCGTGTGTCACCCGTCTGTCACCCTGTATGTCACCCGTCTGTCACCCATCTGTCACCCAGTCTGTCACCTGTCTGTCACCTGTCTGTCACCCAGTCGGTCACCCCATCTGTCTGCTCGATTGTCACCCCGTCTGTGAAATCTCTAATATCTGGAAAATCTTTTTTCACGCACCGGCGCCATCTACTTAAAATATTGGTTTGTAGTACATGCTATGTATCAGAGATGGCGTTGTATGTGAAAAAAGATTTTCCCGTTTTTCTGTTGAAATTTTTCCTGAATTTTCTTTGCTATAAACCTCACGGAGCCCGAGACCTTTCCAACGAATGCAAAGCCGTGGAAATCGGTTCGTGCGTTCTGGAGTTATAGCGTCAGGAAGGAAAACCCGACTTATTTTTATATAGTAGATTTACGTCATCTAAAATATAGAATGAAAGAAATAATATTCTCAAAAATAAAAAGTTATAAGCCTTTGAAGTTTTGTGTAACCTTCAAATTGCGGGAAACAGAAGTATTAGTATAATCACGTCACGCGGCACGCCATAACGGAACGTGTTTTTTTTTTTTTTGAAAGGGATAGCAAGATAACACTATGCCCCCACTCCAAAATTTTAAATATGAATAACCGCCTCATTTTTCAACCAATTTCGATGCAGTTTTTTTTGTTTTATTTGCTATTACATATAAATATGTGTATAAAATCAAACATAGTCAAGTACCTAATTCTGTATTCTACACAGTAGGCGACAAATCAGCAATCAGTACAGCCTGGATTAAATTACCTTTTCAAAAACCAACCCTTCTGCACTAGCTTTACACGCACAGACACATAAACAATAGCTCATAAACTACAGAGCACAATATTGAATATAACCTGTGCGCTTGACCTGGCGGTGCTCACTGACGCGTTATTGTTTAATTATAGGTTGACAAGTAATACGAGAGCGCGTACGATTTGTTTTTTTGTGACAGTTTCTATGCGGTTATGACTAATTATGAGGCCCAAAAGTATTATTTTCTTACCAATCATATATTCAGTGAAAAAAAACTCATAAACCTCGAATACTAAGGCTGAGATCTATAGAGCGAACTTCGACTAAGTCTGAGTCAAAGAAACGAACTCAGGGATTTGGAATTATTAAATCGAACTTTGACTTAGTCCAAGTTATTTTTTACAAGAAAATAGATATAGAGTCCTAACCAAGTAATAAACGAGTCTTTAGTCATGATGTCTTGACGTCCGGTCGAAAAAATTAAGCCAAATTCTTTCCGCCATGTTGCTTGAAAAAGTGTCTTGTCCGACCGCTCATTAAGGTGAGATAAGGGCAGGTAGACCGTTAAAAGAAGCATAAAAGCTATAAAATCATGTCCTCATCATGTGGTTGTGACCTTTTCACAAGGTTCAGCCCTACAATGAAGGAAAGAGTCAAACACATACAACTTCATACAAGTAACCACTCACACGCACTCCGTCACGCCCAATAAACTCCAATAATGTTTGTGAATCGTATAATAGTTATTGATGCATAACTATGCGGAGAACAATTCGATCAATAAATAGGTCCTAGCAACACTAGGTAACAGGTACACATTGTTAACACAACGAGGCATCCACCCACGGACGTAAAAAAAGATGGACGAATGGATGTTCTCTAGGAACATTCAAAGTAAAGCAGGGTTTTTGGCCCATTCGATCTATCGACGCGTATTGATGTGTAGGCGAGTTTGTGTGCGAGACTCCTCTATAGCGTCCGTTTAACTACAGGCGAGATGGTGTCCTTTTTCCCTCTCGTTAAAAGTCCATTTCGAACACTGGCTGGATACCTGTTACTATCTATCTGTCTTAACCGTAGTTCACTTAACATGGGGTTGACGCAACACAAATTTCATGTTGGATACAGGAATATGCTTAGTTTATACAACCGGCTGCCTGCTTGACATCAATCTTCCCTGGGGGATCCAGTTCCGGGCCAATCGTATTATGAAAACCACATTGTCCGACTGGGAATTCGGACCGAGGTTCTACCACTAGATTAAAGCAGCGAAATGTCTAAATACCCCCTTTATTCCCAGGTAGGGGCTTCCCTATCTGCAAGGGGGTCAGCCAAGCGGCTGTGTTATAGTTATATGTTATAGTTGGGCCGTCTGCTAGTCTACTTTCTTGAGGCAATAAAAATAGAAATAACTATGCATGAGTAACTCACCTTCAGGATCCAGTAGTCTGGTGACTCCATACTCCTTCTCCACCACGTGGAACGCGGTCTCCAAGCGCTCGCGGACTTGTCTTGATCTGGTGAAGAATGTATACACTGGTTATGATGTGACATTGCATAACTGATGCAAGAATTTCGAGGTTCGAGGTTCGAGGGAGTCAGACAAAATGGGTTTGATGAGTGGTAGAGCAACGATGTAGGCAGTTATGTTTACAGCACAAATGGGCGCAACCGCTTGGATACCACTGTATCCCGAAAACCGATGTAGTAACAGCTCGCTGTTGCGTGTCGTCACAGAGGCCCAAATCCCTTTACCATCTTTTAATTCCCTATGTATTCCATCCTAAAATGTTGGTATCATACCCATGTTTCTTTAGGTATCGAGGGTCTACAGGTGATCCTGATGGTCTGCTATGTTGACAATCTGTTTTTGGTGATTACTTTTATCTTTTATTACGTCATTATCAAATTCTCAGGGTAGATAGTGTTTCTTTGTATGTAGGGATTGCACACCACTGCCCATCTGGTTGTTGTCCAGTGTATGCTATTAAAAACAAATAGGAATATCTAAACTGCCTCACCTGATATTACGCCAGTCAATCAGATCAGGACGGTTCCTGTGTATGAGCGCGTTGAAGGCCAGCCCATCTCGCCACGAGGACGTGAAGTCTGCGACCCTCACACCTGGATATTTAGCCGTGGAGCGGCGCGCCCAGCTTAGCAGCGCCTCTCGTGCCGTCACGTTAGCCTCTTGACCCACTACTATGTCTGATATCTGTTAGACAATGGAAAATAAAAATAAGAATAGAACAACAAATTTGCAATTGAGTTTAAAACAACAATGGATTTGGGAAGAATGATCCGAGTACGGACTACCAAGATGAAAGACACATGTTCGAAATAAAACCAAAGAATATGCACCACTGACTTTTTAAAGTAAGTGTGCATTATGAATTATAATCGCTTGCTTTAACAATGAAGGAGAACATCGTAAGGAAATCTATATACCCGAGGTTTCTCAATACAAATTTCGAAGGTGTTTGAAGACTATCAACACGAATGAGGCTAGGATGGACTATCATTATTCGTAGAACCAGTGCCCACAAGTGGGACTGTAATATTACAGGGTTTACAGTATCATAATAGATTAATGAATGAGACGCTGTTGGTATTATATTTTTTCAAGGAGTGTGGTGTCAAGTAGATTTTGCCAAGTAAGTTGACACAGAGCTTTGATACCTATTCGAGTCGGACATACACGCCCCACACGAAAAATGCTTCAGCATTAAAACTCCTACGGACCTAAAGGTCAAAGCCTACGCATGAACGTTATAGACTGTTGCAATTTCGGTGAAAGCTAGCGGGATGACGCTGAGATCGATGCACTGAGAACTGTTTGGCCATCATCCAGGATTTATTATAGACCGTCACTATGAGGAAATGGCTCATGTTGATCGCATTCAATAAGTGCATATTGATTGACATTGTTAGCTCAGACTAAGTCAACATTTTGATATAGATATAAATGGTGTCGCATTAGAACTTGGAAGTAGGTTTATTTAATTTCATTTGGAATCATAAACAATTATGTAACAACAATTGGTTGATGATAGTAATCTGGAGTCACAATTAATTTCACAAACAACATTATTACAAAGTATCTAATACATGAAGAAAGAAAATAAATTAACGTTATTAATTCTAACCATTGAATAGTTTATCAACACTAAACTGTAAGTTACTGAAACGCTAAAGAATAGCAACAAAATCCAATTGGTAATAAATCATATGATTCAAATAATTGCAGTAAAATACTGCAACTGCAGACTATAGTCACGATAGACGTGATTTTCGACCGCCAATAAAATTGGCAATCATGAATCATTAAATTAGCTTCAAAGTTTAGATGGCTAAAAAACTTATCAAAGGAAAATTTGATCCAAATACAGACGACTATCAAAAGCATGGTGTACAATGCGAACTGATATTACTCATGAGTTATTACGATTTGATAGTTCATTGCACTGAGGCAGTGGCAAATCGATTGGATCGGCTTCAAGCGATTCGTCTCAGCGCGGGATCTTTACGGGACCGAGTTTACAGCTTTGTTGTAATTAATTGATATAGTTTTGTTTTTCACGATGCAGATCATTCTATTTTAATCTAGAAAGATACTGAAGTAGAGTAAGGCAAAAGAATAGATAAAGGTTATGTAAGAACTCTTTAACGTTTTGCGTCAACTAGTGTAATGAGTATAAATATTGTAGTCTCTTTTATTACATCAGGTACTTGAAGAGATCTACAACACAAGTCTCGTATTTAATGTATAGCAAGGAAAATGTTGGATCATGACTCAGAATCAACTGATTGGTGTATTTATTTTCTTTGCTTAAATATAGGAAAATGAAAAGTGCGAAAATAAAAAGGTAAGCTAATACAAGTTCATCTTTTGATCAGAAATTCTAATATTGTTTTATTAGTCGATAAAGGTAAAGATAATCCTACAGAAATCACACCATACGAACTCTTTGCGGCTGATGTGGTCTATATTAACAATAACGTTACCAACAGCTTTTGGCGAAACAAATCTCTTACAGAACAAATTTTTGCCTCACAAGACCCGACTGTATTAAACTTTAACATAAGCTACACTTAACTAAAACGAACATAATTTGATCAATCGCCTGATATCACTATATACCCATGCATGTTAGAGCTATTTTATAATTGTCGAGTGAAAGTGTTGGAAAAACTTTGCATTTTCATGGATCGATTGTTAAGCCGCTGGCCACTGGTGATTGGCCACGTTAATTACACTTTCATGTTACTTTTACATATTCTGCCGTATTTTTGATACATTTGAAAATCCAGAAGCCGTCTGAAATTATCTGTACATGGATTTGAATTTTGAATTTGGTAGCCTCGTTGGTCTGGTGGCAACATGTATGGGCTGTGAACCGGGAGATCCTGGATTCGATTCCTAGGTCGGGCGGGTTTTTACCAACACGAAGACTAACAGAAGGGAGTTGACGTCAAGAGCCAGCCAATTTTATAAATACTAAGCTGAATCCTTTATGCACCACCATGCTTAAAAATGTTGCGCCTATCGCTTATTCAGATGAGATACGAGTAAGTAGAAAGAGGGAAAATTGATGATGCACTTGGACTTTCATTCTGCCCTCAATTTTTTTATTATCTGTCTGGCATAATTGTATTTTAATGGCATTCGGCAAAAAAAAGTGGTAACCGTCGCTTTTGGACTTCGGCAATACCAGAGACAGCTAAAAAGCTATCGACCGTGGAAAAGAAAGGCACAGGGAAAGGGGTATTTAGGTCTCGGGAAACGTAACAGCAAGCTGCTGCTTCACGTCAGTTTTCAGTGAAACTTTGGTAATGATTCGCTCCATTTATGCTATTGTAAAAATCGCCTACGCCTTTGCTCTACCAATTAAAGTTCCCCTTAAATTTATCGTCTTATTTAATCATTGCAATCTTTTGAAGGTTTTATATTGAAAACACATTATAGGCATTAATTCAATACAGGCATTATTCATTGCCAAAGTGTAAGGTAATGTCGTGGGTGTACCGCGGTGATGTCATACAAACGGTGTCAGGGCCCTCGCTTAATCATTTAACTTAGCGCGTCTCATATTCACTTATGTGAAGGAAAACATTTAGTAGTAAAAACCGTTGCTACGAAGAAAAACTGATATAAGAAGACGGGCATTTTAAGCAAGAAGCTATTGCAAGTAGCCAATGATACCATTTATGATGTGACGTTACAGCACGCAAAAGGATGGTCAGATGGTCTAATATCACGAAGTTTTTTTTTCAAATACTTAATAAGCCAACGTACAAGGTTCTAAGATCTTATTAACAGAATTTAAATCTGTTATTCTTCTGTGCTTTTATTGGATTGGTCGAATTTAACTGTCACATAATCTATGTATTTAAGGTATATTTTTTTACTGAAGAATTGTAATAATTATCGGCCTAATTATCTATCTTTAAACATGTTTTACAACAAACCAAAACAAGTATTCTCACTTAAACGCGTGCTGCGTATTAACAAAGTTTACATAATAATTTGACATTGAATTATTTGTTTTTGCAAGTTTACCTTCAATGTGTAGCATGACGTCATCCTCAAAACAGATAAATCTTTCAATGATCTCAGATAACATCGATAATTCTGTTTCATTGACATCAAAGTTTGTACAAAATAACCTCTTGCCAATGTGAAGTGCTCTAGATTATTAACACAGCACAATATGGTGTAATGACAAGATTAGAGAAAGCCAATGGAGAAGTAGTTCGGACTCATCAACAGGATGAATGTAAGAAACTTGACGAAGCAGATATACGAGATGATTAGGATGAAAGAACCGCTACAAGTCAACCGTACCAAACCTTTATCAGCCAAATTGGTGATTTATAAAGGACAGGTGAAAAGCGCGCTAAACCGATAACATTATCGGATGAAAATTATTATGAAGCAGATGGAATAAAAGTATTAGAAGAGTGCGAACTGGAAATCCATAGTCTCTTCCAAACCCTAAGGGATACTGGCTTGATGCATACTATGACTATATATGTGTTTACATGACGTCCGTGGCGTATCGGATTTAACTGAATTGTCTTGGTCTCAGAAGTGTTTTATTTGTCGCAACTCCGGTCATGTAAAATTCTTTTCGTGATATAAAAACACAGAATATTATGTTACTTAGAAAGAGTTTAATTTCTTATGTAGTTTTAAGTATATTTATCTCCAGTGTCAATAAATGTTATGTTATTTATAAATATGTTTCAACAAAATACGATTTTTATTTTATGTTCTAGAACATTTTGAATGAAATATTTGTTGATAAAACCGTTGCTAATTAGCGTTAAGTCATCTCGCACGGTGATTCAGCTCCGTACATGCAATCGTTTTATTTACCTAAAAACCTTGACTCAGTACAGAATTCAATCGTTTCAGTGCCTCAATACTTTGTGCTAATTCTCAAATGCCGTTCTCAAATTCATCACAATTTCGGATTAGGATTTTGTGGGAGCGTGCAATTCGTCCAATTGTGCGATAATCATTAAAAGACTCGTGTCTGAAACTATATTGAACATAATTTAATTATATTCTGACTGCACTGCGCTTACTGTACCGTGTATTGTAGTCACCTTGCCGAGCACGGTAAAAAAAACTTGGTTTCTTTAACATAGATTTTTAATAAAACTATTTTTACGGATTCTATCACGATTTGGTTTTAATTTTTATGCCCGACGTTATAGTGATATAACGATTTGGTCATATCGTAAATACGACCAAATCGTGATAGAATCCGTAAAAATAGTTTTATTTCAATGAATAACATTCGCGTAAACCTAAGAAATCATTATAGATTTTTAAAATATATCTTTAATTCAATAAATAATACATGTTAACAATGCTGAGATCTTATTCTACAACACTTTAATGCAGATCCCAGAACTAGTTTCTCACGTACTCTAGAAATACCACACGCTACGTTATTTCGAAATTTTTTAATTAAAACCTCATTCAACCATCTTTCATTGTCTTATTAAAAAAAAATCGTTCCAATTTTAAAAGTACCGTTCCATTTTTAAATATACAAATTTTTACACGTTCGTCTCTCGGAAATATCAATGGCTACAATGTAACATCGTCTTATTGACCATCAACTTAATGAAACGGTCACGCTTTGCTAGCCACGAATACAAACTTACTAATGCCGTTCGAAAACCACCATCGCTTTTGAATTTAAAAGAATACATCTGGCCACTAACGGTTAATGAAAGTTTGCGCTGCGGTTTTGCGGTTTCAAACATGCTTTAAAAAAAATAAAAGAGCCCGGCTTTAAGCGATGCGTGACGAACCGTCTAGTATAAATTGATCTTTCTACAAGAGACTCATTTGACAGATGTTGTTCCTGTTTATGTTGGACATAGTGTGTGAAATATGGAATGAATTTTTCACAGGCTGTCATAATATGGGGTCACCAATTCGAAATTCAAAAGAAAATGGAGGCGATTGCAAATAAAGCCGTGTCTCCTGCACTAAAACATTCATACGAAAACATTACACATAACATGGTTTCGCTACACATTTTGATCTATGGTCCATTGTTCTATGAACAGGAGACAATGAAAGTCTTTTCAACGACCGACTTTCGAAAAGGAGGAGGTCCTCAATTCGTCTGTATTTTTTATGTATGTTACGCGATATCTCCGCCAAATGAGGACCGATTTTCAAAATTCTTTGTGTTCGATAGAGCTTAATTAAAGGGTGGTCCCATATAAATCTGGCTACGATCGAATTTGAAGTCGATCCGTTAAGTCTTTAAACTTGTAATTCTTTGCGTATGTGTTTTTGTGTTTTGTTTCGATTAAAACAGGTGCAGGGGACGCGCCACCAAGGGCTACGGTCACCTCTTTCCAGATGGAAGAAGGGCTTACTACATGAGTCAATATTCGATTTAAAAAAGTCAGGCTGAGATCTATAGAGTGAACGTCGACTAAGTCTGAGTCAAAGAAACGAACTCAGTGAGGATTTGGAATTGTTAAATCGAACTTCGACTTAGTCCGAGTCATTTTTTACAAGAAAATCTTTGCTTAGTCTGTCTGTTAGTCTGTTTTTCTTGTAAAAAATGGCTAGGACTAAGGTCGAAGTTCGATTTAAAAATTCCAAATCCTCACTGAGTTACGGCCGGTCTCAACAAACGATATCAGTTTAGAGTGTAGATAGATCGCGATTATGAACCAATCAAATCAAGTCATTTGACGGAGTCATGTCCAAACTGTGTTCTTACGCCCAGTTCCAATAAACAATATCAGTCCGAATGTGCAGATAGATTACAAAATTTGCCAAAATGAACACAGTTTGAACATGACTCCGTCAAATTACTTGATTTGATTGGTTCATAATCGCGATCTATCTGCACTCTAAACTGAGATCGTTGATTGAGACCGGCCGTTATTGTATAATTTTTGTAATCTATCTGCACATTCGAACTGAGATTGTTTATTGGAACCGGGCGTAAATCGAAGTTCGCTCTATATACCTCAGCCATAGTGATACATGGCGCCAAGTCGTAAAACCAATGAGAATAGTCATTAACACACCATTACGATATGTTACTTCACTATTTAGGCTAATGGAATATATTAACACAACGACTAGTATCATTAACCCTGATTACAATTCTCATAATCTGACATAATACAGATAAATACTTCGATCGGGTCAATGACCGGGAAATTTTAATCGTACCGGAAAATCAAAACTAATAATGACAAACTTACAATGAAGTTACAATGGTTATGGAGGAAACAAGGCTATGTATCTATTTATTTAGGAATAGTCAACACTAGTTATATGTATATTGGACTGCGTCGGTGGCGTGGTTGTATTTCGGTACGACTACTGTCCCGAGGTCTCGGGTTCGATCCCCGGGTCGGGCAAAATGATATTGAATTTTTCCATATCAGCCCGGAGTTTGGAAATTGTGCCCGATATGGCGATAGGCTCGCCCCCTATCACATCCGGGACGGAACTAAGCTCAGCGAAATGTGGCCGTACTAGTTGTCTGCCTCTGTAAACCATTAAAAAAGTCCTGGAATCCGGCAAAATCGACACTTACATTTTTAAATACTTAAAATTAAAAAAAAACATCCGTCATAGACCACTGTGATTCCTTCGTAACATTTCTTTTTACGTACAAGAAGTCTATGATGGTTTTTGCTAGATAAAAATCTGGATGATTCATTGCATTTTTTGTGGCGGCGTTCGTAATCGCTGCGTTGTGTTAAGTAATAGACGAATCTATTGAAAGCGGATATTATTTTATTATGTCGTGCTAAATTGTTTACTCCGTCTCATTTTTGAGTATTATTTCGTTTTTTTTTTATTTGAAGAAAACATCGAACCGCAATAGCTTTGACTATCTTGACAATTCCAGATACGACTAAATCATATTAATTTGTTACATAATGTGTCTAGCATTGATAATAAAGATGTAAAAAAAATTGTATCTTTCAATAGTTTAACTTACTAGTTTTACTGTATCCAGCGGCCATCATGATCATTTCCTCAATTTCATCTTCATATTGAAATAAAACTATTTTTAACGGATTCTATCACGATTTGGTTTTAATTTTTATTCCCGACGTTTCGAAGGCTTTGCAGTCTTCGTGGTCACGGGGCAGACTGATAGAATCCGTAAAAATAGTTTTATTTCAATATATAATATTCGCGTAACCTTAAGAAATCAGTATTCATCTTCATATTTTAATATGAGGGTACTAAAATACTTATTATAATGGCGCCTCAATAATAGCATCTAAATTGGTTCATTTGATCCTTGATCAATTCATATGTCTTTATGCTTTAGCAAACATGCAAATATGCTAAAGTAACGTACAAACAACCTTGACCGCGACGACAAGGACACACGAAAACTTGCGTAAGTGTTTACTAAGCTATGTGAATTCTTCGCACAGTCGATTATCAATGAAGTAAGGTCAGAGGGACGTCCGCTTGCAAAACTATGGGTACCATGTCATGTTCCAACTGTCCAATAAACATACAGTGATTCAGCAACACATTATGTTCTCAGAATCCTTCTGTCTCAGTACTTTTTTTTAATAGCTTAAGATGGACGAGCAGACGGTCCACCTGGGGGGTTACCACAAACTCTTATAGCAGTATTATTATAATTTTGCTTGTACCGATTCCCATACAAAACAAACGAAGAACGATTATAATAATACTGCTATAAGAGGTTGTGGTAACCCCCCAGATTGTAAATATTATGGATTTTAAAAATGCTAGGCATATAATCAAACCGCTTTCTACCTTGAAAAGGAAAGGAATGGAAAAGTCCTTTAGGAATAATATCGTACTATTTCGGATATATTACAAAATTTTAAATACACGTTTCCAGGAGCTAACCACAACAATGATGCAAAATCAAATGTTCATGAAGAATCAATTCAATATGATGCAAAAACAGCAGTAAACAGTGTGGGCGAAACCGCAAGCTTTGTTAAAACAAATATAACCATTTGTAGTTCATTGACTGCTCTTCAAATCGATATTTTCAATACTGATCCGAAATAAACCAATTGAGAGCGAAAGAATGACACCGACTGATCCTTATGGATCAAGGGCTGAATAAAATTAATGATGATTAAGTACTGAGATTAAAGAAGCTACATATATTATTAAGATCTTGATATACGTAAATGTTTAAACTCACATTTGTACAGCAGTAGTCGGACGCTTTCGAGAGCTTATTTAGGTCCCATGACGAGACAGTTAATGATCGTTTTATCGGATTTAAATGCCAATTCTGTGAAAAACGAGTATGATAGTTCGAACACTATATTCGAACGAAAAACAAATTGTGATCACCTAAGTTGGATTTTAAACCAAGGTGCTGAAGCAGCTTAAGTAAATTATTACTGCCACGAAAACAAAGTTATTTGTATTTATAAAGAAAATATACCTAGAATCAATACAGGCTTCAGTACTTTCATTAACATTAATGAGATCATCGTCAGCCTCCCATCAATCTAAAGACCCGTTGGTGGTCCAATTTTCGCACCATCGACGCAAAGGTTGCGCGTCGTGCTCATTATGACGGCTCGTGGTGCACGAACGCAAGCATCCACGACTGCGCCATTACCGGTACAGCGTACTGATCTAATGGATTTCGTTAATTCCTACCATCGAGGGAAACTAGATTTGTGAATTGTGATTGACCCCGTTTTGGTAACTGGGTCTATCTGCCGCATTATTTTCAATTATTTATGTATTTGAACATAAAGATATTGGAATTGTACAATAAAAACTGATAGTCAATTGAAACTAATGGTCTTCAATTATATATCGGTATATAAAGTTTGCCATAGGACGTCCACTGCTGAACATAGACCTCCCCCGAAGATTTCCAGATCAACGTGTTGGAAGCGGCCTTCATCCAGCGGCTATGGACGTCCTATGGCTGATGATCATGATGATGATAAAAAGTTTGACTTTTTATTATACGGTTTTTCTAGTTACCTACTAGAAAGCCAACAGTAACTCCCGACTAGTTATTTGGATTAGGCAATATGATTTTTTTTTAAACACTCTTTCTATATTAGTAGGTGCCATTTAAATTGATCTATCTCTCTATCATTTCTCTCTATCATTTCTCTAACTTTGTCACACATATCAAATTTCCTATCTATACATGATCCTTATCAATGCTCGTTATTCAAGAGATATTCGAACGAGCACTACTCCAACGCATTTATCACTTACTTGAATAACCCTCTCAATATTCTGATAATAAAGATCCTGATCATCGAACAATTGTTTGAGAATCAAGAGGCCATAAAATGCAGCGAAAGAGCGAAGTCGTGCTCTCCGCAGACGATCGTCTGATACACTGGGAAACGGCATTGTCTTGCCGAAGAATTGTACGATTGTTCACGTTATCAACGGCGTTTGAGGGAAATATACCGCGGGAACTTGAACTGGCCAACTCATAAATCCTCAGTAATTGAGGACCATGACTTGGGAAGAATTTAGGAGAGGTATTCAACTTTCGTTACATTGAGAATATCAACCATACAACGAAAAACGACGTTATGTTTTTGCTAAGAATAGATGTGGAATTGGAGATACGTTATAAAGACTATGCACTAATCAAATAGAATAGACAAAATAACAGAAGTACTTGATACACTTATGAGTAGATGACCCATAAACTTGTTTATTTTTGTTATAAAAATCTTCTTTGAGTACAAATTCCATATCTTACAGTTCAGGATGACATCATTGGAGATCTCCTAAGATCATTATTAAAACCGGAGTCACTATTGGCTCGCCTTTTGTAGAACGCAATGGCATATCCGAGCACCGTATATAGTGTTGTAACGGTCCAGCATACAGTATGGGACATGATATACTTGCAGCTATTTATGACGTCCTGGTACTTTGAAAAGCAAAAACTGCAATACATAAGAATAAAACAATGGATAAAACTAGACTTTAGTTTATTAAAAAAAACATAAGCTCACGCCTGTATCCTGAAGGGGTAGGCAGAGGCGCACTAGCGAACTAGAGCACACATTTCGCCGAGCTTAGTTCCGTCTCAGATGTGATAGGGGGCGAGCCTATCGCCATATCGGGCACAAATTCCAGACTCCGGGCTGATATGAAAAAGTCCAATATCACTTTGCCCGATCCGGGGATCGAACACGAGACCTCAAGACGGCAGTCGTACCGAAATACAACTACGCCACCGAGGCAGTTTAGTTTATTGATTTAGGACAAATGACGACTCATGTGAAAGACATACTTTATCGGACTAATTACAAAACGATAAGGACACGAATGATGACTTAAATTAATTATGCCTTTGTAAAAGGGAATTCAAACACGAGTTTCGCTATACTTTGGAGATCATTTTCATTATCTACGTTAAGAGTATTTGTATGTCGTTATTGCAGCACCGCCAACAAAAACAATGAAGTATAAATTGAACAGAAGTTAACAACTACTTTAATATTTACTTTAGTCCTGTTGTAGTTGTGTTTGTTCAGAAACGTCGCACCTTTACCGGTTAACCTAAAATGTAGAAATTGAACATTCACCAAATCACAAACTTTTAGCACTATCAAACAAGTTTTTTTACTGTTTGCTAAAATCACCGAATTATCACATAAAGGAAGTCCAGTTATGCGTGGGTGGGTCATCCTACTAATGACTAAGATATTTTTCAAGCGATTGAAAAATTTGCTAGAAATAGTCTCTTTATTTTCTCATGTCTTCTATGATGGTGCAGTTTTAAACAACGCTAAAATAACGCCACGAAAATCTTTAGAATTCGTATTATAATTGAGAACTTTACATAATAAAGTTTTAGTGCAAATGCATAACTAAATATAATAATGGTCACGGGATTATCAAAACAAGCACAAATAATTATTTGTAATTGTTTTACTCGGAACCTATAAGAGTTATATAAATTAAATTTGGATATTAGGTGGTCTATGTACTGAGTAGTTTCAGTGAAAATTGTATCAAAATAGATTATACCAACATTCATCCCTACTCCAGAACCTTTTATTGTGCGTGGTCAGAAATGGATGTAGACAGTACATAAGAAGCTGACGGATTAATACGCAAAGTTGAAAAGCATTAAGACGAACGAGTAACGATCATCAAAGTTGAACCTGACATTGTTAATTTCTCAGAACACATAAAAGATTGCTTCAAAACAGTACCGCGCGATCTCAGCCGTATATTCCGTTAACATTTTATAGAACACGTTGGTATATCAAAGGACATTAACATAAGTGCTAAAGTTCTCAACATTTTCACAGCTTTTTTTTCCAATTTCACACACAGTGACGAAGGCTTTATCCTACAAAATATTTGACTAGGACCCTACTAACTTCTTTCTACCTGGTGTTATCACGGTGTAATGTCAGGATCCACAGTGCGATATTTGGTTCTCATACTTTCTCCAAAACGTCTAGCCAGAGCTTTTAGGCCTTCCACGGGGACGCACCTCTGGTTCTATATCATCTATGGTCGTCTTGCGAACAATATACTCCTGTGCTTTTCTCAAAATGTGGCCATGCCAGGTCAAGTGACATTCCTACAGTCCTGCTAACGTTATATTCCAAAGGCTTACCCCCAAATACTGAAACGCAACTCAAACACTTGAGGTCGTGTTGTCACTTGAGGCCGTCTTGCAATTGAACGGTGTTTTCGTATTCGGAGGTGAAATTGTTTCTACTTTCTTTATTAGTCACATCTTAATCGGTTCGGACTTCTGAATTCTATCTATAACTCCTCGGTTATCAAGTTTTTTATTGACATTAATGTGTTCATCTATTGTTTATTTACCTCTGATTTAGTGGTTTACCTCTCAAAACAGCATGGGTTCGATGACAGATACTGTTTTAAATACGTGGTCCGGTTTGACCGCCAACATTCCTGCGTCGCGTCGGGGACATTAAAAATTCGCTGAGAATTTCTTTACGGGTTCTATCTACAGCTCCTTGTAACTATGTACAAAAATAAACTCATGTGCTTTAACAAGTCCTTGCAACGAAATTAAAAATAGAAAGATAGGAAGGAGATGGTAAATAAGTTTTCGACTTTCCTACGTATTTCATATTAAACTTAAAATCCGAATTCAAAACTCCGAACACAATTTGCATGTTCGTTATTTAAGAAGTTTACTCCGTACTCATTAATTTCATCTTAACCTTTATGTGGAGTAACCTCTACCGAACACAAAATGAATTTAATAAACGTCCTCGTTTTTTCATGTCTGTTAATTATGAACTAAGCATTAATCTCGACCATAAAAACAGTGCCCAGAAGCAGCAAGATTATGTTATTGAATCATCGTTTAAAGATCATGTCGACACCTTCCAATCGCTTTCTACCGCCCTTTGCTTTCGCGGACCGACGTTCGACACCCGTGACAATCAGTACGGAACGGACACTTTCCTGCTCATATCTTGTTATGCGCTTCACACTTTATTAGCACGATCATGTTGGGAGAAATCTTAGACAAACCTGTCGTATATAATATGTTACATTGTTTAGTAACGTTATTCTAATTATTAAAACTAGAGACTAGCTGATCATCAGTCTGTACTTTTTCATCATGTAAAATTTCGTAGACACTAAAAAACACCACAGAAAATCAGTACATATTATCACTGCTTATAAAGCTGAAAAGTTTGTTTACTTGATTTCAGAAATTCTTTTACTATCAAAAATTTACTATATTTTTGATATAAACTACGTAACTGACAGTGAAGTTTAACCTCATACAAGAATTTTAACAATATCTGATAAGTAATCTAGAAAGTCATAAGCTCAGTCTTGTAAGGGACGATCCTAACCGAGAAATTGCAATTGCGAGAAACTTATGAAAATCAAAAAAAAAATTGTGATACGAACCCATCACCTCCACTATCTAAACCGAAGTACCTTAGCGCTAGTGGACCTCCATCTATGAGGAAATTTATTTACGCCATAAAAACACAATATAGGAAGACCAGTCAATAAAAAATATCCTTCATATATTGCAATTGAGGAAACATAAATCCAGCTAACTATAAACTAATTTAATAAATAAATTGATGCCAAATACGGAACGCATATCGATATGAGAATTAAATTAAAACCAATTAAATCGTAACGAATCGATCGTAGCAATAACAATAATATTGAAAATCTACATATGGGAATACAAATGCGTATTTAAATACGACATGGATCGTTAAATTTTGACGTAGGTTATGAAGTTACGTCAAGAGCATTATATAGCAGTCATAGCAGTCCACTCACGCCTATTATCCCGGAAGGGTATAATAAGGGATAGGGTAAAGGCGCAACGAATGCACCTACTCCATCAAAGAAATTCCATCCCCTGATATAATAGAGCGCAAGTCTACTGTCATATCGGACACAAATTCCAGACCTCGGCACAATACCGAACTGAGTAAAAAAATCGAATATAATTTACCAAACAAGACATTGAACATGAAACGACAGGACGGTACAGACGAAAGCAATGTAACCACGCCACAGAGGCAGTCAAGCATTTTTAACTATTTCCAAGGAATACTTCTAGGAACGATAAAGACTATTTTGATATATTTTGAACTGGACCTAATAACACCTACCTCCCCTAGTTTTATTTTCGCAGCTGATAGAAAAAACTAAAATAGAATATTTTCTACAATATACTTTAACAAAACAATGGCCGGTAGAAGATCTAGCCTCATACCCTATAAAGAACTGAACCCAAACATCAGCACGTTGGAAACAAAGACCCCGCAGACAGGGCCCGACAACGCGTGCCGGTTGGGTGCGCCGCGTCGCCCGCCGACCGACGCACCTGCTCGCTTCCTGCCCGCCATGTTACTGTCACCGTTGTGCATCCTTACCACATGCCAATTTCGAGTGTATAATATTATCAATGTAGGAACAATAAATAAGATCGTATTTAAAAAATAATTAGTAACTTTTCTTCGTACCCCGAAACAATACAAATCTTTGAATGCCTATCCCCTAAAAACTAATAGTCAAATTTTTTTTGTCGAAGATATACGTTGTAAGCTCCACGAACAAAAATCTCTTGAAAATCGGTCCACATTAACAGAAGATGATATTGTGGCGGAACACAACCTCTTCCTTTGGAATTCGATTGGAAATATCTACAAATTAAAAACTTCTAATTACTAAATGGGTTATAGTCATAATTCTCTAATCTGTTCTATCACATCAAACAAAGAATCAGGGGTGTTACCACCACCTCTTTTAGCAGTATTATTATAATCTTACTTGTACCGATTCCCATACAAAACAAACGAAGAACGATTATAATAATAATGCTATAAGAGGTGGTGGTAACCGGGCAGTACTTAAATCTAACATTATTATCGTAGCATGTTTTTACCATCAAATAGGAAGTGTACAATCGAAGAAACACATCAAAGTTATGAGACACATAAGCAACATTTAGAAGTTATTTTCGATAACCAAAATCAATTATCAAGACGTCTTTTGTCGGCATATATTAGATCAGGGCATAGGTACTCAAAAACATTGTGTAAATCAAATTCACCCATAAGTCAACAGCAATGACTGTCAAAGTCAAGAGAACAAATGACAAGCACGGCTCAATAATAATACATCATCATTATGAGACGGCGGTGTCGCGGCAAGTGCGTCCACCGAGCGTAGACACAAGTGGATGGAGTTATGCACGCTAGATCTAAATAATAAATCTTTAATACTAATCTATTATGGGTGAGTTTTCTATGTTACTACCAAATGACAAGGTTAGCAAGGAGTCTGATGGTAAGTGATACGAATACTCCTTAAGAGTATTGAAACTAAATGCATTACAGTGCACTAATCACGTTGAGACATTACAAATCTCACGATGCCCAATAATTACACTGACTATAATGTTCTTTAAGCCCAAACACAACATTGCCTGCATAATGCTGCTAAGCAGCAATTTATATCACAGCTTTTGTTAAATCTTGATCTAGTGGCATAACATATTCCAAGAGATCGCGCGGTCGTACGCAGCGGGCTGCATCGCCGGCTGCGGTGATTTATGCTCGAACTAACACGGGTAGTGCGGTCGGTGCTTTGAACACTCATGTCATGACTGCAAATCACAATCAAAACAAAGTTACGAGACTGCTACAACAATAGCGACAGTTCAAGTGAAAATGTAAACATGTTTATAAGGAATGTTTCTAATGTTATTTTTGATCATTGCATTAATGCAGATGCAGGTCCTTTACCAGAAAGTAAGCTCCATGTCTAAATAACAGTTGGAATAGCCTCAAAACTTGAGTTACAACTTATGGGCAACCACGTAGTTACCAAGAAATTCATAAATCTTTGTACAAACTTACAGAACTACATCGTGCGTAGACGTCGGGTTGTCGCCTTATAGTCACGATACAGTGACTCAACTTACACAACTATAGAATTGAGATCAGCGGCCTGCGTGAGCGATAGAACTAGCAAAATGACAAGAATTCACTGGCAGTTGACATGATACGGAGTGTGAGGTCTGATAGATAAATGGGTTCCATTAAGCGAACCAGTGATGGAAATACAAAATACTTAAGACCCAAGCATTATTTGCAATGGACAGACAAGCAGAAGTAGAACAGTCAGTAAAACAACGCAATATATTTCAGGTGTGCAAAAAAATATAAAACGTTATGTATGAAAGACATGGTTGTCAGCAGCACCAAAGTGCATGCACAAACACTTCGACTAGATTAACTAGAACTGGTTTAAAATTCAGAAGCAATAGTTGATCCACACACATTAGGAAATGAAATGGAATAACAGATTTTAGATTCCTAACGCTCACGTATCTTTGGAATCAGTTTTACTCGAGCCGTGAACGTGGTTACTGGAGGCAGCGGCGCGTAAGACGGCACGCCATCGAAAGTGCACCGTATTTGCATGAACAAACAATAAACTAATTAACTGGACAAAAGATAGTGCACATGCAAGAGACTGATTAGGTCTTATCGATTTAGGAGGCAGTACAATCATACAAGAACGGTTCCTTCTTATACATCTTGGGACTTATCCTGCTAAGGTAAAGTTACCACATTCGACATGACGGTAAGTAAATGTAGTTTTTAACCTTAGTGGAAGAGTCCTAACTGTATACCTAACAGAATAACATAACACACACGTTGCTAACATTAATACAATCCAATTACTTTGTAAATTGTCATAACGCTCTCAACCAACTACTGTATTTGTCATTGTCATCACTTAAATTGAACGCTTCAAGTTTGCATGCTACCCGAAAATCGCGAAAAAGTAATACACCAAATTTCCTATTAACGGTTAATCATCCGAAACATCAGTCGTGAACAATGCAGTGAATAAATATCCTGTAGCGACCCTTCAAATCCGTTCATTTGTAAAAGTTACTCATTAGAAAGGGACCAGTCAACCATATCTTTATGAAATGGACGCCAACTGTTTGAAGCTAACTCTTCCTTTGGCTAAATTTATAAATTAACAATTACTGTTATGTTGTCGCCTCATTAATCCATTAGTCTAATGCTAACATGTGGTAGCCTACGTACTTTATCTGGAAACCGTGAGGCCCTATGTTCAAATCCCATGTTGGAAAATTACAATTTGTGTTGCGAATTCCACTTTGAAAATTAAATGCCTGCGCTTGGATTTTTTACTCGGTATGGCGATAGGTCCGGAATGGATGGAAGAGCTTGGCAGAAATGGAGTGCTCTAATTTATCTCTACCATTTAGAATACTAAGGCTTAAGCTAAAGCTATGTGTAAAAAAATAAACATTTGGTTTTACAAGACGAAACAGCCTCAGTTAATACTAAAACAAAATAAAACATTAAAGAAATTATAATAAACAGATCAAGATAATGCCATAACTTGTTACTGTAATGAAAACAATCAAAAATAATCAAATGAATTGGAAACCGAAATGTTGTTGGAACACCATCAAATAGAGATCCGGAGATCGAAAGTACTAGATAACTAGACAATAGCCAAGCAGGCATTTAAAGTTCACGTCTTGGAAAATGTCACGAATATTTCTAAAAACTCGAGCAATAACAACCCCTATTGCTATAACCATAGATGTCACAATACAATTCGCAAGGTGCTGACCGAGTGACATGTATTTGTTAATACACATATAAATAAAGGCTGGGACAAATTATCATACACGTATGAATAGCGACAGGTTATATTTAGGGAAGTTAGTACTGTTCTAATTGCTAATACTGTCGTAGATTAATTATTTTAACCTGAATATGTTTCGAGACCAGGCAATATCTTAGAACATCTGTGCGAAAATGTTGGTATTTAAATCGACAAGCATATAATTTCAGTATTACTAGTTTTATATAGTGACGGACAGCTCGGCCACTGCTAGCCGATACGTTAATGTGTATTATGTCGCCTTTAACAGGTTAAACATAAGCTGAGTAAAAAGGTAAAAGAAACAATTTGAGTACTACATGAAATTCGTGATATCATCCGTGATGGTACTTTATTTATTAAACCCCTTGTCAGATCTAAACTACCTTTGAATGGGATCCCATTTTTAAAAGAAGTTTAGGAATCTCTTTTTCAAAATCAGTTGTAAGTGTAAATAATTAATAAAAAAAACCTACCGGACAATTAGTACACATAAGGCAGACAGAGTTTTTTGTTTAACTATCAGACCTAGTCGCAATCCTGCATTTCCAAATTTGGATCGAGCGTTTACGGATAGAGCAAACATTTGACCCAAATATCGAAACTCAAATGGCGAAGTGTACTTCCACTGCAGCCGAGTACGAAAAAGGAAGACAAAATGTATTAGAAAGTGTCAGAAAAAATATTACAGCAGTTTGATTAACTCTTAATTCGTTACGTCCAAGGCTTAACAAACTCGATTATCAATATTGACGTGAAATCTATTTGTTTTTGTTATGCAACATTATTATACAACTATGCAGTAACCTGAAATGGATTTGGGGAACATTTTAGAATAGACTAATATACTTGCAGGGTAAGTTTTTAAAACATAAACAAAAGAAATACATATACATAAATTAATTACTATGGACTTCGCCGAAAAAAATCCAATGATATAAGATGCACCAAATGTTTTCTGGATTATTGCCGGTCAAATACTCTTACAATAATCGTGCCTTCTATTTTGTTGCAATAAAGAAATCAACTGAAATCTCTAATTACTATTTATAACAATTGCAATGACATTGTTCATGTTATCAATGATGATATCTGCATAATGATACTCAATGTAAAATTTTCTCTCGATTACTCCGGCCCGGTTGCATTCCACTAGTTTATCCAACAAATTGTATGGATAGTAAACTATACATATTGCATTACATTGGTGCTTTTATAGAAATCATTATTACAACTGAAAATAAAACACAGTATCAAACGACAACAAAAATCAAATTACGATTTATTTCATCATCACCACGTGACTTAACATTAGATGATTCTTGAAATAATCCCAACATGGCTACAGTTAATTGTTTACTGGTACCACACAAAGTAGAATTTAATTCGAAATCCATTAAGTTACCATGAGATCATCACAATCAAGAACATAAGAAGCTATAGAAAACTCTAACTTTCGGAATAAATATCTAAAACCAATTTGAAGTGTTAGTCACGTTTGTGCTATTTTACATGAATGCTAAAGAGAAGATGACATAATAAAATTGGTATTTTTTGTGTCCAAGGTAGTAAAGTTATAGATCGGTGACGTCATCAAGGCTGCACGGGGCGGTTGCGCGTGCGCAAACCACACACATGGTTAGGCGCCAGAAGCCGCATTGAATGGCAATTTAATAGATTTATTAGTAGCTTCACAAGCAGAATATTTAGCGCCAGACGATATTTAGTATAACGATGTTCTAGAAATTCTAAAAAAAAGATAGCTATTGTTTACTGTCTTATATAAGATTTTAATTTATTAAAGGCTTTGCTTTCACAAAAATATACCATTTTAAGATATTCGAGCGAATTCGTTTTTACAAATTACATCCAGGATACTGAAAATAGTGATTTATCACTTCCAAAATTGTACAAAAGACTGTCGCATGTTATACATAAAATGATAAACTAGTCTTAATAAGAGCATGAAATATTTCTATATAGAAAGTAAAGGTTATTTCAGAAACGGGTCGTGCGAACGTACCATCAAATCATTAATCAATTACGTGAGAAAAGATCACGAGCAACAAAAGGCTTGCGGCTATGGCGCTCGAACTGGACTGCCTTCAGACGAGACAGACTATAAAAGACTATAATTATATAGTAAATTGGGCTTAAGCGTTTGAAACAGTTTGCGATTTATAAGAGAGCCTCTATTATTTTTGTCTTTTGATGCTCTGGAGAAATTATTGGTGCAATAATTCATTTTGCAACTTTTATTAGAAATGGATGAAATAGATTCGGTGAAAGGGTGCACTAGTTGCAACTTTGCTTTGGAAATATAGATGTAGATATATTTATTTACATATGTAACATCAATCAAAAACACATTTCCTCAATTCTCAATGCGACAGGCAACATACACTTTGTCATACAGATAGGAATGCAATTAACATTACCAAGTCACGACCAGATGACGGCATACGAGTAATATAAACATAAATTGTAATTTATATAATGGACGCTATTCACACATTCAAGCTCTTCTCAATCAGACTGAATATGCTCCATATCTGGACTACTTGGAGCACTTGAGTCGAACACCATACTTCCATTAGCTTTGTGTTGGGCAATCGAGAAGCTAATTTTAAATAATTTGATTAATTAAACTGAAAGGTTCATTACAACACAAGTATCTAAGTATTTCAGTGCGTTGGTGAAATATATCTACTTGTCTTGTGATGTTTTAAACCAAAATATTGCAAATAATTCAGTACATAGTACTTTTATCTCTTCACAAGAAAGTAAAACCATGGTTGTTACAATAATTGACAATTCTTTAGTTAACACATCCTTTATATCCTTAAACGTTAGTACAAAGTTGTCACAGACAATGGGCAATAAAAATTCCATAACCAAAAAACGCTCGCCAAATACCTCACTTCCAAAAAAATATCGGAAACTAAACCAAAGTAAATAATAAAAAATAGAACATACAAATAAACTAATCTTTCAACAAGACAAATGTTCATATTAACTAAGAGCGACCATAACCACAAAATGATAGTCATTACGACAGAGCAATTACTGGAATGCTCGTTGAATGTAGATGAAGGTACCAATTTGGATTATTAAGCTGACAGCATTCATTATTCATAGATGGTTTATGAACAATTATTGGGAATACTGTGTTAAGTCTGGATCCTAGTGTGATATGAGGCTGTGCTATTTACATACGAAGAATTGAGTTTAAAGATAATAGAGCAAGTTATTATAACAACTGGTACGGATAATAGGGACACCAAATAAAGCCACCCTTAAGACAAAATGGAACATAAGCCAATACAGCAACTTGCAAGTTGCATACCAGACTAAAATAAAGTTACAGTTTATACGCAATTGTGAAGTAAATATCTACAAAATAACATTCCTAAAGCCAAATTAGGTTGGTAAATACACCAAACGTGACGTTTGACAAAGACTTTAAAAGGAACCATACAGCAGTGTCGTATAGTTCTCCAAAAGCGGCTCAAACGATTACGTTAGCCAATGACATGGAATTATGAGTGGAAGTCGTGATCGGAATCGATTATGTAGCCGATTGTCGAGTGTTTGAGATTGACGAGACATTCTCGTCAATACCTCTTTCTATGGAAATCGATTTGGAAAGATAATTGTTTCGCATTGTCATCACCTATATTATATAGATTTTAGAATACGGGCCAAGTGATGGATCTTTCATAATCACGTTAGATAGTCATGAAATATATTAACATTTTGTCGTTTGCAGCTAATATGTGATTTAGATTTTACGATTTATTAGCTGACTAAACAGTTATATACCTTAGACCTCCTCGGTAAGCTCTCCATCTCAACATGCCGATAATGTTCTGAAGAAGATGACCTGCGCATCTCCCTTCCCCTGATATCTTCAGCAGACGCCTTCTCCTCCCCCCGCGTCAACGTAGTGACTTTCCTCACGATCCTCGTAGTTATCCTTCGTTGTCCACTGTCGTCTTTCTTCGAGATCTTCGTCGACTCTAGAGAAGAGCCTAGAACCTCGGTCGACATGCGTTTGTTCGTATGAATCTCCTGCAGCTCCGATATGCCTCGCCCGCCAGCTGACAGAGGCACAGCGAGAGCGCTCTCGCCATCATATTCGAAGTGGGTTTGGTTCCCGTCGTGGACAATGCGACCGTTGTAGCTGTCCTCTCTGTAAGAGCCTGAACGGTAGCTGGAAGACCTCTCCATGCCCGGATAATTGCCATCGTACACTGTCTCGTGTCGCGTCAAACTTTCTCTCAAGCTTCTGGGTACAGAAGCCAAGTTTAAGCTGGTTGTGATGGGGGAACCGACGGGTGATGGAGTGGATTTCTTCAGGCTTGATTTGAGGGGTTTTGTTTCATCACTCTCGAGGGTTCCTTGAACGAAGAGCCGTTTGCTGCTCCCCTCTTTGACGAATCGGTACATGGACATTTTCGATTGATGTCAGCATTCACGGGGTATAATGCATGCTACGGCCGTCGCGCGAACTGCAACGCATTACCTATCTAATTTGCGATTCGATACGCGTGCGGCGTTTACCGTACCGGTGACAACTCTTGGTAATAATCTAACAAATCCCGCTAGCGGGGTCAGATCGCACAGCGGGAAATTCCACCGATGAATAAAAAAGGTTTAAACGGTTAGGAATCAAGCTGTTTAACAAGACTTGAGAAACAAAACAAAGACCTAGCGGTAATTAAAAGAAAAGAACAAAGATGCCATCAATATTGCTTAAAATTAGAAAAGTTCAACTGTTTTCAACGCCCTATTTTTTTATATTGGCACAATTTATGTTTAGTTTCCATATAAATATACCACTACATATTGAATATCATGGAAATCCGAAACCCTCAAAGTTTTAGGGAGCCACCCATCCAACAAAAAGTATCCTATTTCATTTTTAACACTCCTACATTTTTAGGACACACTAACTTTCTAAACGCCACTGCATGGCCAATTTCCAAATTAATATTCGAATCGAAAATACTGCAAGCACATTGAAAATTCAACATTTCGATTCGAAGACCTTTTGTAAGTTGTTCGTGCCAACCTCTTTGATCTCGTAAATCTTAACTTTTAAAAAAGTCGACGTATTTACGACTTTAACTCGATGTTTGACCTGCGAAATAAGTCGTTATGCAGCACAGTCGTGAGTTACTTGTGACATTAATTCCGTTTTATTCTTTTTTTGCAAAAGTTAGCTTTATGTAACTGACTCACAAGAGAAACTGAATCATACAGTTGGGAATACGAATGTATCAAAGATGAGAGGCGAAACGGATTTATTGCTTTAGGACTCAGCTGTAGTAGAAGGAGTACAGGATGTATTAAAATAATTGCACAAGAGCTATTTATACACATCGATATTAAAGAAAGGAACCATATCGCGCTATAATAATAAAATTGAGAATGTTAACAGTTTATTACGAAATTGTTAAAATATGGAGTAAAGGACAGAATTTAGATATATTATAATTAATGTTGAATGTTGCTATTGTTTTGGGAATTTAACAAAGAAAAATGATAATTTTGTTATAAGAAGAACAGATTCGGCATCATCCATGTAATTAAAAGAAATTTGTCTCAGAAATATTGTATATCCTTGGTCACAATTAAGTTTCTACTACTATACCACAGATTTTCCTACACAAAACTAGTTTCCTAGCATTAAACCCTTATCTAAATAATATATGAAAGTGAATCCGTTAGAAACTAAAAGTCGCCAAGGCTCGAATGACGCGCGGCGCCATATTTGGACGGGGCCAAGATGGCGGCCCTTCCTGCGGATGTCGGCTCACCGGCTACAAGCTAAGGACTTACTGCTAGTAAGATGGCTATATATTACTGATGATTTGGCAAAATTACAAAAATTGCTGCCACCCAGTACTTTCTTATTCAATGTGCCCATAGTGTAGGTACTGTTCATAAGTAGCACCGTATCAGGAAAAACTAAGATGCGTGCGAGGCCGCGAACAAAAGCTAGTATAGACTTCTGTAAATACTCGTAGCAAAGGTGAAAAGGTACGTATCGTCTAGTACTTGACCTATATGATCAAATACACCCATACAAAGGTACAACCTGACATCATTTCACGAAAAACACTTGTGTTAATAACAATAATGAAATACACAAGTATTGACGGGTTGAGGACGTTTTTGCTAAAGTATAGACGTCGTCAAAGAGTGTTTCGGTTATAGATGAGCAATCTTTAGTACATAGCAGTATCTATATAGCTTTTGTTCTTAGGTTTGTTTATGATTGTATCAAATAAACAATATAAAGAAACAATTTCCCAACTCTAAATACTGCGATAAAGATCACAATAGTAGATCACTATAGAGGAGGGCCTTAATTTAAAACGATACGAATCTATACCAAATCTAATTCCTACTTAAAGAATTCTATAATATTTACGAAAAATTTGTAGAATATAATATTGATAATAATTAAAAGACTACAAGGTGACAAGCAATGTAAAGTGCAAAGAGATTTAAATCAGAACAGCTATGGATTTCCACAAGGTCTTTCCTAAAACCCTTTGAACATCAAAAACACACTTGTCCTAACTGCACAGAAACAGATGACAAAAGACATGTGCGTGTAACCATAGTACAACCAACGGACATGTGCTAATTAAAGATATTTGCATAAGAAAATCGTTAGGACTACAAATTGTGCAATTACGTCGCTTGTACTACTTGTCTAAGTAAAGCCATCGACTTAAAACTAAGCGGAGATTTGAGTTTACCGGAAGCGAACAGAATGATGATATTAACTTAACGATGTCTTACGTTATTTTGAATTATGATATTAATAGGAAGAATATTGTCGCTTCTTTAGTGGCAGCGTATATGGGCTGTGAGCCGGGATATGCTGGGTTAGATTCCCAGGTCGGGCAGATATGATGATGATGTTTCTAACACGATTTACCCAGAACTGGATCTTCAGAAGGAAGTCGACGTAAGGTAGGCACTAGGCAGACAGTCGTAAAAACTAAGGTGAATCCTACAACATGTTTGAAAAAGTGTAATAAAAAAAGAGCCGATCAAAATCAAACTTGACAGACATATCCGTAACACATAAACTACTTCATATTTATCTTTTTAACCCAAATCGCCCACCATACCCATCATAGGCCGTTCATCATCCAATAAAAAACAAAGGAATTCATAAATTATTTTCTTAATAATTGATAACATGTAGGCGAATGTACCTGAGTTACCGCGGGGGCGGTGGTAGGAATTTAATGGTGAAACCCACGTCACAAGGACCTTGGACCCACTTATATGGGATGTTGACATTTGTGTAATTGTCAACACGATCTTAATGAGGGCGGCACGAATTTAATTAAGTTGAGACAAAAAAAAATAGTTTATTGGGTAAACTTGTTGTCCCTTTACATAAAAATATTTACACGGTTTTTGTCATTAAACTTTTTTGACACGTTTTTTCCTTGTGTCACATTGTTTGTAAATGAAAGGGACAAACTAATTTTAAAGTTAAAAGTGCGTAAATGCTTTTATAAGTAAGGGGTAAAATCTCATTTGTCGAGCTCTAGAGGCTGTGAACGTGGTTACTACTACTAGGTTGGTGAATTTTTTTTCTAACACGATTTTGCTGGGGCTATGTCTCCTGACCGATCGTTAAAACTATGCTGAATCTTTCCTGCAACATGTTTGTAAAAAAAGAGTTTGCGACGATGCAATATTGGAGTTTTTTTTATAGCAGAGATTGGCAAACGAGCACATGGGTCACCTGATGGTAAGATGTAAGATGGTAAGTGTGATAAAGGGCCAATGCAAGGGGTAAAAAATACATATTAAAGTAATTTTTTGGGACAATCTAAGATCATAATATTTTAACAATATTTTAAATATTGTAAGACATTAAAAGATAGATAAAAAAGATTAATAAAGGAACTGGGAATGAGTAAGAAATCAATAACATTATATCGAAGGACATTGATAATATACATTCAGTCCCTTCCAGCAAGGATTTCTTATCACATCTTGTCTCAAATTTGACATCTTAAGCTTCTAAGATAATTCCGAAGGTTCTCAAATATGCTAAATGCATAATATTTCAAGTATTTGCCATTGAACATTTTAAAATTATCATCCAGAGATAAAATGCACTCTTTATCAAATTGTGTATTGTAACTTGCCGATACGGAAGATTAGCAAAATATCATGGTTATCGAGCATCAGGTAGCTGAACATATCGGGTATTTTTGACAAAAACATTCTGATAATGATAAAACTGATGTCATACTTAAAATATGACATGAAAATGGGTTGGTATTTGGTCATGATATTACAATTATCAGGAAGGAATTGAGCGATTTTAATGAGTTGTTTAAAATTTATGGCGATTTTCTATATGTTTCTACCCCAAACAAATACAGTAAAAAAAAATACAAAGCAATATATTATACTATGTCGTTTAATTTTGTATTTACTATGAAGATGATCTAGTGCTCTAGTTCGGCTTTGCCTACTCCTTCGAGAATACAGGCTTGAGTTATGGGCCTTACTTATAAAAACACTTTCGCTTAACTTTTTGCTTAGAATAGCCTGTCACTTTTTTCCTTGTGTTACATTGTTTAAAAATGAAAGGGACATCCTATGGTTCAAGATAAGCCGCGCTTAAATATGTTTATAAGTAAGTGGCATTGTATGTAATTAATAACATTAATAACCCAATTTTTCGTTATATAATATACTTATTGTGTCATCATAATATAATTATCGTCCCTTAATTGCGCAAGATAGTGTAACCTATATTATCTATTTGTTATGTACATACTAGATGTTATTGTCTGACTTTTATTTGAATTAGGTACCTACTATATATAGGTCAAACCTTTATTTAAGCTGTATATATAGAGGTATATAAGGAGAAACTGACTGACTGACTGACGTATCAACATACAGGCTATTGGAACTAGGGACGTGACGTTTTACACACGGTTTCCTTCTATGACGTAGGCGAAAGGAATTTTGGAAATTCATCCCCTATATATTTGTAACGTGGGAAGGAATTAATAAGAAAATCTTTGCTTCTGCCTGTCAGTCTGTTTTTCTTGTAAAAAATGGCTCGGACTAAGTCGAAATTCGATTTAAAAATTCCAAATCCTTACTAACTTCGTTTCTTTGACTCTGACTTAGTCGAATTTCGCTCTATAGATCTCAGCCATAGCGCTTACTACGTAAACTCAGTTTCATCATCATCATCATCATCATCAGCCATAGGACGTTCACTGGTGGATAAAATCTCTTTACTGATGTGTAAATGCTTTGTAGAACAACTTACTCATGTATCATCTAACAATAAAACAATTAATACACTTTTCAACGTTACCGAGTCATACAGTACAATAGATTTCTCAAAAAGATTAACATCTCCTGCTGCGAATTACAAATCGCGAACAACTCTGCTCATTCATCGACGGATTCCATTAACATCAATTAAACAACAAGATCGTTGAAAGAACTGAAAACATCTTTCTAACTGCCCTTATCCCACCCAGATGTGGGATCGGTGCATATACTTTTTAAGCATGTTTATAAATAAATACACCCAACAGTCACACACCTAGTCCTGACCCCATACTAGGTATAACCTGTATCGTGGGTGTCAGAGACTATGAGACACACGGTCTCACAACACCCAGACTTGAAACAAATATCCGAGGTCCACACAAAAATTTGTCTCAATGCGGGAATCGAACCCGCGGCCTCTCGCTTCACAGCCGGCTACTCGCCCGCTGCGCCACGGAGGCTGTCTCTGTGTATTTATTTATTTATTTCTCGGAAAACCTACAACTACAATATAGGATGCAACTTCAAAATAACTAAAACTTGTTGCAAAGAAAATTCTGCTTAGTTTTACGTCAACTATCAACCCGCTGGGGTGTTCAGCAGTGGCGATGGGTGAACATTTTCAAAAAGGAAGCATTTTCATGAATAGTAAATTATAATACTTAGGTATTTATTAGACGACACTTTGGTAAAAATCGAGTTATGTAGACTCGTCGGTACTGGTAAATCGTGCCGGAAAAATCACGTTACCCTGGGATTCGAACCCGACTGCCACTAGACCAAGTAGGCATAAAACTGAAAACGAAAGACCGTTATTGTCACCGGTATATTTATCGATAAAATTAGCGCATCGAATCGTAAATTCGCAATACACAACACTAGTATAACACTGGTAACCACCACACTGCGTTCCTTTATTCCTTTTTTAAATCGTTCCTTATTCCTTTTTTAAATTATTAGTGTTGTTAATTCGTAGTTTCGATTCGTTGTCGGTTATTGTCGATGGAACGCGACGCGCGCGGCACAGACGGTCGCTCACAGGTGACTGGCTGGCGGATGGAAGCGCGCTGCGCGGGCGCATACGGGCATCGGTGCAGAAAAAAACGCAAGCAATTTGTACGTGGGTACTGAGTTTCATGATTATTATAATTTTGTTTTGCCAAGGCCGCATGTCAATGTCGGAAGCTGTTAGGTAATGTTCACGCCCTTGCTATGAGGGTGTAGTTAGAGGTGTTATAGGATTTATGAAAGGAATGACGATCATCAGACAATCGCTTCTTGCCTTTTCCCAATTGAATGCAGAATCGGCGCAATACACTTTCTAAGAATGTTGCAGAAAGGATTCGGCTTAGTTTTCACGGCGACCGCCTGCCTACCATCAACCTCCACTGGGGGATCTAGTTCGAGAAAAATTGTGTTAATGAACCTACAAAAAGTAGTCACCATTTACAATCCTAAACCTCACCACAGAGCCGATACACACTGCCAATAGACTAGGCGACATTTGTGATTATTCCAATAGAGAAACGTGAACGCTTCACCTGGGAACTGAACCTAGAACCTCACCAGTTTCTCAGCGTAACAACTCTGGTGCCGTAAAATAGGTCGATACTGTCTACAGCGTGGTTTTACCACTCAATCTGTGTAAAATGATATCAATTTCTTATTTAAAAATTAAATTAAAAGATTCATGAACATTAAAACTTACCTCGGTCACAGTCTTGCGTAAAAGCATGTGAAATTATAAACAATGGCTTCCCACAAACAAGTGCTAAGAGTAAAGCTTCATTGATTATTTTGCTTCGTAACGTAGCCTCCTTGGTCTATTGGCAGTATGTATGGGCTGTGGTCCGGGAGCTCCTGGGTTCGATTGCCAGATCGGGCAGAGCAAATTTCCTAATTTAATTTGCCCGGGACTGGATACCTTAGAGGAGGTTGACGTAAGGCAGATGGCCGATCGTAAAAACTGTTCCTGCAACATGCTTGCAAAAGTGTGTTGCGCCGACCCCACATTAATGTAGGATAAGGGCAGGTAGAAAGAAAGAACGTAGTAGCCATGTGATAGTTCCTTCAGAATGAAGTTCAGCTCGACCGGATGGTTGCCACTGTCTCACAGTAAACTCACAACGTGCCAGCTTGCTGTTACATTTCATACGGTAAGATTTCCGAAGAAAATACCCCCAGCACACCCCAATCCCTATTTTATTACTTTCCACGTTTCGGCTACGTATTGCCGCTGTTCATAGGGGACGGTAACAACTAACAACCTACCATCAGGTGACCGTCTGCTAGTGGCCGTCGGACTACGGGAGCCAATAAAAAAATAATCGTAAATTCAGTTACTTAAAAGGAACGTTTGTTTTTAAATAAACATCTCATTCTTTATATTGCTCACATTTTATGTTATGTTATGTTTATCAAATTATTTTAGGTATCACAAATTGTATAACAGCGCCATCTCTGATTCATATCCGTAAAGCGATGCCAAGCGCTGCGAGGCGAGGTATTTCATTGCGCGAGCTGTCAGCGCCATCTAGGTTTAAACGTTGCGAACGACAAGCAAGCAAGCTCGGCCACTGCGGACAAGGCTTCAAGAACTCACCATCATGGTCTGCCAGAGCCCAGAGGTGTGCATGTAAGATAAAGTGTGTGAATATCTTTCGTACTGTAAACAACTTCAAAACATATAATAATGAGACATAATATTGTTTTTTTTGTCTCTTTCACACACAATTATGTAGGCCAATTTGTATGTATATATTTTGCAGAAATTCCAATAAAATAAGTTTCTAGGCATTTTATCTAACTAAGGAGTTACCTATATCAAAATGATTTTTAAGATAACACACATAACCCTGTATAGAAAAATATGATGCCTTGATGATAAAACCACGATGTAGACAATAACCTCTGTAGCTCGAACGGTTTGATACCACTGTCTCACAGAAAACCGACGTAAAGTGGCAGCTCGCTGTGGCGTTTCGTTCGGTAAGTGAGACTTTCGGTGGCCCAATCCCCTCTCTTCCTTTTCCAACCTCTACTCCCCTCAAATAGTTTGAAAACGGGACCATGATTCTTTTTGTGTTGTGGGTTTCTATAGAATTCTACCAACCCGCATTAGCCCAGCGTGGTAGACTAAGGTCTAACCCCTCTCATTAGTTAAGGAAGCCCGTGCCTAGCTGTGGGACAGTAATATTACAGGGTTAATAATTATTAAATATATTCACCCTCAGAATTAAAATAAAGCATGAAAAATGCATTTGATGTCGATGTTTAATTCTCCGGTACTAAAAATAATCGCAAGACATCAGCGCATCGTAAAGGTCCCACGAGATCAATGAGTAAATCAACTCTTAGTGGCAATAAATTGGAGGTTTCACCTTTCAATGGATGTATGTGGCACGGTTAATGAATCGATCAGAGGTCGACCATCAATGTAATCGATCCTGACGTCACGGAATGCATTGTGCATGCTGTATAGAATTGTTGTTGTAGAGTTCGCAATTCACAGCAGATCCAATACAAACATAGGCTTGACATAACATAAGCTCACGCCTGTATCCCCGAAGGGGTAGGCAGAGGCGCACTAGCGAACTAGAACACCCACATTTCGCCGAGCTTAGTTCCATCCCAGATGTGATAGGGGGCGAGCCTATCGCCATATCGGGCACAAATTCCAGACTCCGGGCTGATATGGTAAAATCCAATATCACTTTACCGACCCGGGGATCGAACCCGAGACATAGGCTTGATAAGTAGAATAACAATGTTCTACAACGAAGTAATATCAACAGACACAACTAAAAAACATTTTTAATACTCAGATACGTAGTTAAATAATATAATACGATTTGTTTTTACACACCATACAAAACTTCAATTTTATTGGTCAACTAAACAAGTTTTGTTTTACCCGGGCACGGCAAAGTGACTACACTGAACCTGATGGTAAGCGTAGTGCAGTCCAAAAAAACTAATGACCATTGACAAACAATTGGTTTATCAGTGGTCGCTAGAATCATGTCGGCCTATTTATGCTTCTTTACACTCCGAATCCGAAGAGAAAAGAGCAAATCGAGGGGCTTGTCGATGGCCGATGCAGATACAGGGATATCCCATAAAGAAATGTAGTATAGTAAATATAACATTGAGTATCAAAATTTAGATTATGTAGCTACTAAAGGTTCCATTACCATACTACATCATAAACCTAAAACAAAACCAAATAGTCTTACCTAAAACTGTATAAATATTTAGACACGAATGGAGTTATAAAACCGTACTTTAATAAAGTAAACTAAAATTAGTGCGCAGAATGTTTACGAGCGAACAACGAACCGCCCGAACGACCCGCCAGACACTTTACGGACCATAAAACGAGCTTGTCGTTTTAAAATAATATACACCAGACATGTAAATTGTTTGTCTATTTTTTTCAAGGTGCCCAACTAAGCTAAGCTACGATGGAGACAACTGGCAGAAAACTGCAGGAAGGAAGAAGTAGGTCTTTATGTATTAGCAAATATTTTGATTTTAAATATATTACCAAGGAGCTTCTCTGCTTGTTTGCCTCCTATTTAAAAAGAAAACAGAATTGGAGTGTTTACTTACATGATAACTTGAATTACAAGTTACAAATAATACTGATCCAAAATAATCATCTATGTGTGAGTGTATAAAATAACTTTATTTTATTTGGAGTATTTATCAAAGTAATTCTTGTTCTGAAGTGTATTTAACTTAGGATTAGATATTATTATGTTGGCACGATTCGATATTACTACAGGTATTACTAAAGTCAATATTTACGAATAAACGCGAAAAGGTATTGGCAAATATTTATCAACTAAATACTTGAGAACTTCTCCGGGAGTGGAACAACTGTAACCACTCTAACATAATTTAAAATCACGTGTGACCATCGTAACGTAAGTGCTTCAAAAACTATTAAATTACTGCTAAGTGATTTCGAGTGTTGATACTAAATAACATGACAAAAGGACTGATAACGCGTAGTCATCAACTATTTAAGTTGTAATCATCGATGCGCGTAATATTAATCATGAGATCATCGGTATGTCACCCAAATTATCTACTGAAAACAACCTGTTAACAATGTAAGGCTTAAACTGGACGAAATGAAATGAAGCTTTCTTGGTAAACCGGGAGAGCAGACAATTATGAAAAATATTTGATTCGGCTCTGACTGTTGTGATACCGAATGTCTCCCGTAGTTCCTTAAGGTGATTATCAAATAAACTGTAAGGCTGTGCGATCTATAGAGCGAACTTCGACTAAGTCTAAGTCAAAGTAACGAACTCAATGATGATTTGGAATTGTTAAGTTAAACTTTGACTTGGGCCGAGTCATTTTTTACAAGAAAAACATACTGACAGACAGACTAAACAAAGATTTTCTTTAAAAAATTACTCAGCCTAAGTCAAAATCCTCGCTGAGCTCGTTACTTTGACTTAGTCGAAGTTCGCTTTATAGATCTCAGCCTCAGAGTTTCGCGTTTTTTTCAATGGCTTTAGGCGTATTATATCATTGAATCAGAAATCAGTAAGGACATTCCATCTCACCACAGTCACCAACTCCTTAAGCTTAAACCAACGAATCAAAAACCTGGTCAGTACATGGCTATTAAAGGCAGAAAGCGGTAACTGTCGCAAGGCGCGGGGGTGGCGTGGGTATCGCCATCTGTCGGCCGGCCTTCGAACCGCCCACACACCCGCCCTGTAGGTCACCGGGAGTGATCGTGTACGTGACGTAACAACTCTCGTTACCGAATTAATTATGCAAGTAAGTTTTGCTAATAAGTAAGCGTCATAGTTATTAATAAGTTAAGGAAAGTCTTATTTTAGAGGTCGGTGGAGTGTAATTTTTGTCCGACTTCCAAAAAAGGAGAACGTCCTCAATTCGTCTGTATTTTTTATGTATATTATGCGATATCTCTACCAAATGTGGGCCGAAAAGATTATGGGTGCGTTTCCAAGATTAAAGGAAAACTGAGACTAGTAAGAGCATGGGGATTTTATGCACTTTAATATAGGCTGAATATCGTATTCTAGATTTTAATCGCAGTTTCCGTAATTCACTTTGTAAGGGATTTATTTTGTGTTATCAAGGGCTTGGAATTTTTGCGTTATTGTCCAATAGCCCTCATCGTGGCATAGAATCTGGCAAAAATTGGTTCTATTAGTTGTAACCTCTGCCCTCTGACTTTTGACACTCGTTTCGATTTCATTTAGTGACTTCCATAGATTGTCTAATTGATAATCGTCGTTGATTGATTCCATCGTTGGATTCGAGAACTTGACATTTGGTAATTTTTAACGCGACATTAGCGCACTTTCTTATTTGATCGGTGGAATTTTATGTGGATAAATGAAATCAAATCGTAGATGAAATAGAATCGAGTGTCAAAAGTTACCTTTTATGTCAGATAAAAAAAAATATCACAGTAAAAATTATTTTTCTTTCTACTTGCCCCTAACCCCCCTTAATGTGGGGTTGGCGCAACACACTTTTTCAAGGATGTTGCAGAAATTATTTGGCTTAGTTTTTATGACCGGCTGCCTGTCTGTCGTCAACCCCCTATGGGATTCAATCCCGGGCAAATTAAATGAGAAAAATCGCTTTGTCCGACCCAGGAATCGAACCCAGGGAATGGAACAAAAGTAAAAATTATGAATAACATAAATTGATTTGGTATCTTACGAAACGCACCTTATCTCGCATCTATCTCGTTTCTCAAGTTATCAACTAGACTGTGACTTTTCATAAAACAACAATTGAAGCAATAAAAATGTTTACATCAACACTAATTAACGTTAAATAGGAAAATAATGAACACAAAGACATCGCTAGATATTAAATTAAGATAAACCTTAGTGAAAGTTAAACATAGTTACAGTACTATTCAATAGATGGCGTAGTTAGTTGCATGATAAAAATGAAGATGGCGCTGTATGTCAACACAGTTTTAATTAGGAATTCTATTTTCGCAATAATTTTTTTTGTGTTGTTCTTCCAATCTTACTTTATTTCTACCTACCCTTATCCCACCTTAATATGGGATCGGCGTAACACACTTTTTCAAGCATGTTGCAGAAAGGATTTGGCTAAATTTTTACGATCGGCTGCCTGCCTGACGTCAACCCCCTCTGGGGGATCCAGACCCGGGCAAATTAAATTTAAAAAATCTTTGCCCAACCTGGGAATCGAACCCAGGTTGTACATGGGATGTAGCCCAGGTATGCTGCCACTAGACCAGGTAGGCGACTATAAATATTATGCAACCAATGCGAAATATTCACACGCGTCGACTAGGATTAGTCCTTTTAGGCATAACCTATCTTAAAAAAAAATGATTGTCTTAGTAGCGTAGCTATAGTAGCCTGTAGGGGATAGTCAGTGGCGTAACTACAGGCTGGCATCCGGGCAAAATGCCACTGCCTTGACCTTAGGGGGCCCCGGCACTATCGACCAGATCGAGGCCTAAAGCTGAATAGCCTATGGATTGACAATATAAGGGCCCTGCTCGAAAAGACCGTAATCATGAGTTTGCCACGGGCCCCCATCAGGATAGTTACGTAACTGGGGATAGTCGAACTTCTGTACTTGATTTGGTATACTAAAAAGAGATTGAATATTACTAACTATAGAGGCTACCAAGCAAGTTTCTATATAAAAAAATTTATCTCAAATTCAATATCGTCGTCAACTACCTACTTATTACAATGCGAGGACGATTATTACAATTTACATCCTAGAATATTTTGTAAATGGTTAAGAATCACGTAAGATAATTTTATTCTCTCAATATTATTACGCTGGCCGGCCTGGCGCGCGTATATTTCAAATAAACTGAGCGACTTATAACCACTAGGTCATAACATTTGGATCACAAGTTTTGAGCTGTTGTCCCGTCTATATACTGTTGAATGTATTTGTAATCATCATCATCATCATCATCATCAGCCACAGGACGTCCACTGCTGAACATAGGCCTCCCCCAAAGATTTCCAGATCCACCTGTTGGAAGCGGCCCGCATCCAGCGACTTCCTGCGACCAAAAGAACAAAAAAAAAGAACGAAAGTCACCGACATAGCCCAGAGGATTAGCAAGTTGAAATGGCAGTGGGCAGGGCACATAGCTCGTAGAACTGATAGCCGATGGGGCAGAAAAGTTCTCGAGTGGAGACCACGTACCGGCAAGCGCAGCGTATTTGTAATATAAAGTAATAATTTGGTATACTACAGACTACAAACAGAAATGATACGGTATAGATGAATTTAATATTACGGCCGAGTCAGCCGGCGCCAACGGCTCAATTGTTAAATGAAATAACGACAGATTCAATTCAATTCAATGAGTTCGGTGCCATCGGCATGTCACTCGATTGTGGACGGGTATGATTCATTGTATTTCTTTGTGTTCCTAAAGCTGAGATCTATAGAGCGGACTTCGACTAAGTCTGAGTCAAAGTAACGAACTCGGTGAGGATTTGGAATTGTTAAATCGAACTTCTCTCGACTCAGGCCGAGCCATTTTTACAAGAAAAAACAGACTGACAGACAGACTTTGAGTGGTACAGCCACGTTGTAGACTGTAACGTCTACAGTACGAATGTGCCGGCTCGACCGGTTTGATACCACTGTCTCACAGAAAACCGACGTAAAGTGGCAGCTTGCTGTCGCGTTTCGTTCGGTGAGTGAGATTTCCGGGTGCCCATTACCCCCCCCCCCTTTCCCAATCTCTTACCAACTTTAGAGTAAGTTTTGCCGCACAAAAAAATAATCTTTAAAATCGGTTTAAAAAGGTGAAAGTTTGTATGTAAATATGTTTGTACTTTGTATGTTTGTTACTTCTTCGCACTCCAACGGCTGGGCCAATTTTGATGAAATTTGGTATAGAGATAGCTGACGCCCTGGATTAACACATAGGCTAAACACTTTTTATGATAATAAATAAATAAATAAAATAAATTAATAATAATATTATGTGAAAGTTTGTTTGTTACTTCTTCACACTCTAGCGGCTGGAGCTATTATGATAAAATTTGCTATGGAGGTAGCTGACGCCTTTAGGCGTAACACTTTTTATGCCTGAAAATAAATTATATCCTGAAAAAACATTCCACGTGAACGGAGTCGCTGGCAATAACTAGTACTATATAAAACAGATTGAGAACTTCCGCATTTTTGAAATCCATTATAAAGCCACATAACATAACATAACATAACATGATATTATTATTTAACATGTTATTATTATTAGCCATTTATAACATAAGCTTACGCTTATATCCCCGAAGGGGTAAACAGAGGCGCACTAGCGAACTAGAACAGGTACATTTCGCCGAGCTGAGTTCCATCGCAGATATGAAAGGGGACGAGACTATCTCCATATCGGGCATAAAATCCAGACTCCGAGCTAATATGGAAAAATCCAATATCGTTTTACCCGACCCCGGGATAGAACCCGAGACCGCGGGACGGTAGTCGTGCAGAAATACAACCACGCCACGCACCGAGGCAGTTTATAATACAGTTACGAGTTACAAAACCGTGATATAATCCCTTTTACAAATCTGTTATAATAAAGCCATAAGCTTTATAAGGAGTTCTTCGAACAATTTATTTCATATTTTATTACCGCGTGTACGTGATGAAGAAATAAAATGGATACAATGTTACAATATGACGTAATCCATGAATACACATACATAATCACTGACATTATCATCTTGGTCTCTCATCGGAGTGTGAAGAATGAAGATTGAAGAATTTTTTAATTCAAGCACAGTAAAGTGACTACAGTCCACCTAATGGTAAGCAAGGTTATTTTTTGCTACTTGCCCTTATCCCACCTTAATGTGGGGTCGGCGCAACACATTTTTTGAAGCATGTTTCAGAAAGGATTTGGCTAAGTTTTATGACCGGCTGCCTGACGTTAACCCCCTCTGGGAATCCAGTCCCGCGCAAATTAAATTAGAAAATTCATTGCCCGACCTGGGAATCGAACCCACGACCTCCCAGTCCACAGGCCATATATGAAAGAAAGAAATAAAGTTTATTTGTCAAACCAAAAAAGGACGGCATCAACTTACTCACATAAAATAAACATAATTTAAAAATAACTCATACTAATATGTTGCGTACCTTCATGGCGACAAATGTGGTCAGCTCAGCATTATGCTGTGTTATGATAATATGCTGCCACTGGACCAAGGAGGCACTAATGGTAAGCACAGTGAAGTCCAGAAAACAAATAAACCCTATACACATGTATGTGATGTACATATATGAGCGTCTCTTGCACCTGTTTTTCTCGAAACAAAAACACATACGCAAAACAATGTTCGTTGTTTCAGCTAGTAGCACAATGGAACATATATAAAAATGTGCAGCGAAACTATGCTTTTGTGTAATGTTTTAGGCTGAGATCTATAGAGCGAACTTCGACTAAGTCTGAGTCAAAGAAACGAACTCGGTGAGGATTTGGAATTTTTAAATCGAACTTTGACTTAGTCCGAGCCATTTACAAGAAAAACAGACTGACAAGAAAGACTCAGCAAAGATTTTCTTGTAACAAATGACTCGGACTAAGTCAAAGTTCGATTTTAACTCCAAATCCTCACTGTAATGGATTCTTTGACTCAGACATAGAGTTCGCTCTATAGATCTCAGCATAAATTGCTCAATAAAGAATTCTCTATAATATTAACGCCCGAATGGTCAAACGCTGCTCAACTTTAACGGCTTCTTATATTGATTTTCGCCATACAATTTTGACAGATAAGGCGGCATTAAACGACATAAGGCGACCTTAAGTGTATGAACAAACGGCGTAAAACATTCATTTAATAAGTAAATATTATGTACAAACTCCTGGCGCCTTTTATCCTATATGTACAAGAAGTGTGTCATACCGATATATATAAATATTGTCAACATGCAAATTAATTATAATACACATAGCTGCATATAAACTACCGTTTAACAGCTTATATGTATGTTGGATGAATGATAAATAATACACGCGAGAAGGACATGCATTATCCTGATACTTTTTTAGGGTACCGGGGCCAAATGGAAAAATCGAAATCCCATATTTCGTCATGTCTGTCCGTATGTTAAAGGCATTTTACACGGAAACTAATGACACTACATGTAGATGTTTGACAGGTGTATTCTATAAACAGTGTAACCAAATATGTGTGTGAAATTTAGAAAAACAATAACTTCGGGAATAAATGTAACTGAGCGAGGAATTTGACTGCCTCGGTGGCGTGGTTGTATTTCGGTACGATTACCGTCCTGAGGTTTAGGATTCGGGCACAAATTCCAGACTACGGGCTGATATGGAAAAATCCAATATCACGTTGCCCGACCCGGGGATCGAACCCGAAACCTCAGGACGGTAGTCGTACCGAAATACAACCACGCCATCGAGGCCGTCAGACAGTGGAATTATGTATTAAATATCACATATTGACGAGCTAAGCTCGTTGTAATCTGCCTACCCCTTCGGGGATACAGGCTTGAGCATATATATGTATGTAATTCACACAAAGAATAATATTTCCAGTACTAAAAAAATATAAAATGTTTTTACAAAGCGAAAGTAAAATGTGATTACACAGCTGTCGAGTCGAACAATGAACTTACATCATCTGTGACTCACGACGACTACGGTGGTCACGTGGTTCCGCGTGCTTAGCTTAAACTCCGTGTCTTTTGTCACGACCCCCTAAAGGTAGCAATCGGATTTTAGGCTGAGACCTATAGAGCGAACTTGGACTGAGTCTGAGTCATAAAAACGAACTTAGTGAGGTTTGTGATTATTAAATATAAAGCAGACTAGACTACAAAGATTTTCTTGTAAAAAATGACTCGGGCTAAGTCAAAGTTCGATTTAATAATTCCATATCCTCACTGAGTTCGTTTCTTTGACTTAAGACTTAGTCGGAAGGCGCTCTATTAATCTCAGCCTACGAGACCGACGTGCGACTCCCAAGCCGGCTTAAATCTCTTGGCACTCCTGCGACGCCTCGCTTTCATACGTCAACGCTTCCTAAAAATTCACACCCAGCAGCAAGCTGCAGTCGCTGGTCGCAGTCGCGCGACCGACTCACGACTTACGGTCGCTAAGAACTAACTGCTACCTTAAGATATTAGGTTGCTGATATGTGACTGCATTTATTTATGTACGTTATGCGATGTCTGATAAAAATGCAGGCGAATCAACAACCTCCTCAAATTTTGAATTGGTTTAAAATGTGATTACTTTTTTGAGTGGTGGAAGCACGCTGTAGACAGTAACGTCTACAGCACCCGCCCGGCTCGACCGGTTTGATACCACTGTCTCACAGAAAACCGACGTTAAGTGGCAGTGGTTCGCTATCGCGTTTCGATCGATGAGTGAGATTTCCTATGGCCCTTTTATCCCCCTCCCTTTCCCAATCCCTATTTCCCCCTCGTTTTAGGTTGGCAATGCACCCATGATTATTTTTGTGTTGTGGATGTCTATGGGCGGTGTAGATCACTTACCATCAAGATGCCCCATATGCTCGTTTCCCAGTCTCCGCTATAAAAAAAACCCCGAGTCCTGACTAAGATGTGATCCAAGGACCTCACGGTTTCCTGCCGTAAGTACGTTCAAATCACAAACATGATGCAACTCATTAAATAATGCACTTTCATTCCACCACGAGCCAAAAATTCGTAACACTTTCGATGTTTGAAAACTTCACGCGATTCTGCGCGCGACTGAAACGTACGAGCGGGATAGACGACAGGGATTATGATCGTGCAACGAGTGTGAGAGAGATGGATATTCAAAGATCGGTTTATGCAATAGTTTTGACATTTTATACCGTTGTTGTTCGTAGGCGAGGCTTATTGCTGACTTTTAAAGGCTCATCCTGATGAAATACTAAATGCATTGTTGTTGGATGATTCAATAGCTTAAGAGCAGCTTCAACCAAAGATTTTTATTGCGATCGAAGGATACTTGTCGCCTCCTTGGTCTTGTGGCATATATGGGCTATAAACTGGGGGCGTCCTCTGTTCGATTCCCAGGCCGGGCGAGGTGATTTTCTAACACTAATTGGCCGGGGTTGGATCCCCAGATGGAGGTTGACCTTAGGCAGGCAAGCAGTCGTAAAAGCTAAATCTTTATTTGCAACATGCTTGAAAAAGTGTGTTGTGTCAACCCCACATTAAAGTGGGAAAAAGGCAGATAGAAAAAAAGGTGTTGGATGATTTTAATAGCTTAAGAATTTTAGCTTTAGCTTTCTTTAACTAAAGCCTATGCAATGAGCCACTGTCTTCCAAAAAACCGGCCAAGTGCGGGTTGGACTCGCGCACCGAAGGTTCAGTACAAACCTGTAGGTGTAGGTATATAATGAATCGCAATTTTTCCTTTATCTGTGCTATAAGACGTTGCTTCGTACCAAATTTCAAGACTCTGAGTTCACAGGAAGTACTCTGCAGGTTTTGATTCCTTTACGAGTGTTGAAAATTTGCGGCATAAACGGCTGTATCTTTTGATTGCGTTGGCTTAGAAGTTTTATTTTTTTACAGCTCCAAGGGATAGTAGACCTGAGTATTTGATAGGAATTTCAGCTTGATATCTCCACGAGTTCCTGAGAAAAAGGGTCTTGACAGACACAGATGTACGACAAAGTGATTCTATAAGGGTTCCATTTTTTCCTTTTGAGGTAAGGAATTCTAAAAACGGACGCGGAGTGGGAGCCTGCGGTTACCTGTGACTAAATGATGCTGATGGAATGTGCCAAGAACAAAGATAAGTGGGAATTATTGGTCAAAGATTTTAAGTTGAATATTCTGGAAGTAGGTCTTATTCAAAGCATATTATCAATACCTAAATCTATTCTCTCAAAACGTTTATGTGCACTCGTTCAATAGTTTAATAAACGAAACGGACATTAATTCCCTCTATCATTCGTTTTTTTTACTGCCTCGGTGGCGTGGTGGTATTTCGGTACGACTACGGTTCTGAGGTCTCGGGTTCGATCCCCGGGTCGGGCAAAGTGATATTGGATTTTTCCATATCAGCCCGGAGTCTGGAATTTGTGCCCGATATGGCGATAGGCTCGCCCCCTATCACATCTGGGACGGAACTAAGCACGGCGAAATGTGGGTGTTCTAGTTCGCTAGTGCGCCTCTGCCTACCCCTTCGGGGATACAGGCGTGAGCTTATGTTATGTTATGTTATGTTATTCTTTTTTTTTATTTTATTGTTATTACTATACGTAAGATCACATTGTCATAACGGATAAGGTACGATGGGGTTGGCGTACCTTTGTGGATTAAAACCCCTTTAAAATAAAGAGAAAAAAAAATGATAAATGTTGGTTTATGTATTATTGATCAGTTCATAAAATATTTTTATCATATGTGTTGTGTGTTATTTTATGTTTAATCAAGTTCTACCCAGTCGTTTATTGATTTGATGAATGACATAACTTCGAGGCTAACTTAAATGCTAAGGGCCATCGTATATATAATATTACGTCGCAACCGCAAACGGGCTATTTCCTAAAAAAAAACAGCCTGGCGTTCCACGCGAAAACTTCGAATAATCCGTCAAAAACATGTGAAATACCACAACTGAATGTAAATTACCATAGACGTTTAAAACCTGTGTAAATTACGCTCGATATACTCCGCAGTAATTTATTTACAGCCTCCGTGGCGCATTGGGCGAGTAGCCAGCTGTGAAGCGAGAGGCCGCGGGTTCGATTCCTGCATTGAGACAGATGTTTGTGTGGCCCACAGATATTTGTTTCAAGTCTGGGTGTTGTGAGACCGAGAGTCTCCCATAGTCTCTGACACCCACGATACAGGTTATACCTACTGTGGGGTCAGGACTAGGTGTGTGACTGTTGGGTGTATTTATTTATTTATTTATTTACATAGATGAGTTAACCAGACGCATGAATGGCGATGAGATAATGATTTTTTTATAATTTAGCATGTCGTTAGTACCTGGCCGACATAATATGTGGGAAATACATTAGCGATAGAAAAATTCACGGAATTCAAAATGGCCATATTTAAATTTCGCAATATAAATGTGCATATTTTTTAAATGTATCCTTGATCTAAATAACTTAACTTAGATTTGTTGTTACAATACAAAAGGCTCTTGTCTGTATTTTCGACCGACTTCCAAAAAAGAGGAGGTCCTCAATTCGTCTCCATTTTTTTATGTATGTTACGCGATATCTCCGCCAAATGTGGACCGACTTTCAAAATTATTTTTGTGTTTGATAGATATTATTATTATTATTTTAAATTTAGTCACGATCGTATTTGAAGTTGGTTAAGTTTTTATTTTGTTGCATGATGACTTCGGCAAATGTGGATGGATTTTAAAGGTATATTGGGGTCCTTAGTGATTTTAAACTGTGATTATTTTTTTGCAAAGATATTCAACAGTAATTAGACGGGACAATAGCGCGAAACTTATGTTTCAAAAGTTGTGACCTCGTGGTCACAACGATGATAAGTCACTCAGTCGTATTTGAAACATACACACGCAAGGTCGTGCCAGACTGCCAGCTAAGATTAATATTGTTTAGATAATAAAATTGTCTAACATGATTCTAGTACATTAATTAACCATTCTAGAGTGTAAGTTGTAATAAGCACTTTCGCATTGTTATAAATAGTAAATGGCGTTACTGACGTTTGAGTTAATTTTTTTGTATGAATACTTGCTTGATAGCCCCTCTATAATAACATAACATAAGCTCACGCCTGTATCCTCGAAGGGGTAGGCAGAGGCGGACTAGCGAACTAGAATACCCACATTTCGCCGAGCTTAGTTCCGTCCCAGATGTGATAGGGGGCGAGCCTATCGCCATATCGGGCACAAATTCCAGACTCCGGGCTAATATGGAAAAATCCAATATTACTTTGCCCGACCCGGGGATCGAACCCGAGACCTCAGAACCGTAGTCGTACCGAAATACCACCACGCCACCGAGGCAGTATATAGCCCCTCTATAATTAGTAATATTAAATCTGTTTGTTTTATTGTTTTCCTTCCCAGTCGTCATTCCCTCTATGATAAGTTTGTTTTAAAGTAGGAAACATTATATCTACTTTGGCCTTACTTATAAAAACATTTTAGCTGAGCACATGGTTAAGAATAGTCTGTCCCTTTTTTCCTTGTGTCACATTGTTTAAAAATGAAAGGGACAGGCTATTATTAGCCATTTGCTTAGCTAAAATGTTTTTATTATAAGGGCCATTATGTCTATCTGCAGGGTTACCACCACCTCTTATAGCAGTATTATTATAATCGTTCTTCGTTGGTTTGTATGGGAATCAGTACATGTAAAATATAATAATACTGCTATAAGAGGTTAGGTAGACTGCCTCGGTGGCGTGGTGGTATTTCGCTACGACTACGGTTCTGAGGTCTCGGGTTTGATCCCCGGATCGGGCAAAGTGATATTGGATTTTTCCATATCAGCCCGGAGTCTGGAATTTGTGCCCGATATGGCGATAGGCTCGCCCTCTATCACATCTGGGACGGAACTAAGCTCGGCGAAATGTGGGTATTCTAGTTCGCTAGTCCGCCTTTGCCTACCCCTTCGAGGATACAGGCGTGAGCTTATGTTATGTTATGTTATAAGAGGTTGTGATAACCTCCCTGGTGTCTTATAAGATTCATCACATTGACATATTGACATGCTTTAGTAATCTGTGCGTACGCGCAGTGCTATGCTATTAAATGCCATGTCCATGGGGCAAGGCGCCAACTACGTTCATAATTCTAGCCGCGTCCAGGCACACTGCGGAATGCTAATACAGAGGCTGCATATGCTTTCTCTGAATTCTTGTATACTACAGAATTGCCTCGGTGGCGTAGTTATATTTCAATACGACTACCGTCCTAAGATCTCGGGTCGATCCCGGGTCGGGCAAATATTGGATTTTTTCAATATCAGCCCGGAGTATGGGATTTGTGCCCGATATCGCGATAGGCTTGCCCCCCGTCACATCTGGGCCGGTTGGGCTTGGCGAAATGTGGGTGTTCTAGTTCGCTAGTGCGCCTCTGCCTACCACTTCGGGGATACAGGTGTGAGCTTATGCTATGTATGTAATATAGAATTGGTAGTTAATCTGTATATAAAAGAAACTGTGACTGACTGACTGACCTATCAACACGGCTCAAATTACTGATCGGATTGGGCTGTTTAGCACGCTGATAGTTATTATGACGTAGGCATCCGCTAAGGATATAACGCTAAGGATTTTGAGTGGTAGAGCCACGCTGTATGTAGAAAGTTACGTCTACAACACGAATGGGCCGGCTCGACCGGTTTGATACCACTGTTTCACAGAAAACCGACGTTAAGTGGCAGCTTGCTGTTGCGTTTCGTTCGGTGAGTGCGATTTCAGGTTCCTCCCCTCCCTTTCCCAATCCCTTTTCCGTCCCCCTTACATTCTCTCCTTTTAGGTTTGCAATGCGCCCATTATTCATGATCTGCACAACACAGATCTGATAAACAGCCTCCGTGGCTTAGTAGCCGGCTGTGAAGCGAGAGGCCGCGGGTTCGATCCCCGCACCAACACAAATGTTTGTGTGGCTCACAAATATTAATTTGGATCTGGGTGTTGCGTGACCAAAAGTCTCTCGTAGTTCCTGATACCCACGACACAAGACTCGTGGGGTCGGGACTATGGTTGTGACTGTTGGGTGTTATTTATTATTATTATTTATTTATAAGATACCGTCTGCATCGCGAAAGGGTAGGCAGGAGTGAACTGGATAACTAGAACACCCACATCTCACCAAGTTTATTTATCTTCGTCCCAAATATGAAAGAAAATAAGCTTATCGCAATATGGAAAAGACATACCAGACTCCGGGCTGATACTAAAAACGTGAATACCACTTTAGCCGACCCAATGATCGAACCCGAGACCTCAGGACGTTTTCCTTCACCGTTAAACCGAGCGATAAGTAGACTTCACATACTTTCAAAATTTTCTATTACGTAATTTTCACTCTCATATCATCACACCAGTCATAATTATCTTTAATTACATGAAACCGAAAGTCTAGTTCCAAATATTTGAAATCTAGACATTTAGATCTCTATCTGGGCGGTCACGGAGCCGTGAGTCGTGATGTTACGGCATAGCCGTCTATAATTGGATTGGAGTTAAAAAAATGTCCATCTATACAGGTCAAGGCCTTCCAAAATGAAGTACGTAGACTGATGGAGAAATTGTTTTTAGATTAGAAACAATTGATTTCATAAAAGTTTCTTTAAAAATACTTTTTGATATTCAACATAAAAAATCTGGAGTATTTTTAAAGATAATAATTTTCAACATAAAAAGAGCCCAAGAGTATTTTTAAAGATAATAATTTTTAACATAAAAACTGCTCAGGAGTATTTTTAAAAATAATAATTTTCAACATAAAATCTCCTCAGGAGTATTTTTAAAGATAATAATTTTCAACTTAAAAACTACTCAGGAGTATTTTTAAAGATAATATTTTTTTAAAGATAAACTAGATGTCGACTGCATGTAGTCTTTACGAGTTGCCTCTCCATATCACAAAGACATGTGAGTAAATTATGAACATAAAATGAATCAATAGACAAAGGAACACATACCATTATTGTAAAACTTTACGATGACTTCCATATTGCAACAACTATAACGTTCCGTTTGATTTTCAAATATTATTTGATTTTCGAACCATTTAAAAAACCAATACCCTAATAACTGGTAAAGGAACAGAAACCATGCATCCACTAACCTGGAAGTGCAGAATGATGGTCCATATGAGTCCGAGGGTGAGCTTCGGGTTCCCGTCGACGATGTCCTCGGCGCGGATGTTCACCAGCTTGATCTTCTTATACCGGAGGAAGTCGAGGGCCATCTGGACGTTCTGCAGCATGTGGAAACGCATGCGACCTCGTTCGCGCGGCTGGAACGAGCAGAAAAGAGTTATATTATCTATGCATTTGTATATTGGAAGAATAATGTAAGTAATATTCTAATCTGGCTATTGTCTGCGGTTTCAGATACTTAAATCTACATTATCCAACGGGATCGTACTATTGTATTGTATTGCAGTGTATTGAATTGCCGCTTCCAACAGGTCGATCTGGAAATCTTTGGGGGAGGCCTATGTTCAGCAGTGGACGTCCTATGGCTGATGATGATGATGTATAGAATTGTTATACGGTTTGTGTAATTGATAAAAAGATAATGGTACTAATTTTATTATCGTATAATTTTTTATCACGGACATAAACAAAGATGGACGGAGCGCTAGGAACATTGAAAGTGACGTAGGGTTTTCGGCTCATTCGATCAGTCGCCGCCATTACGTGTCGATCGAATGAGCCGAAAACCCTGCTTCACTTTCAATATTCCGAGCGTTCCGTCCATCTTTTTTTACGTCCATGTTTTTTATGTTATAACGTTAAATGTCTCTCAAGTCACAAGTCTCAACACAGCGAAATGAATATTGTAAACTATAACAGAAGTATACAACGATTTAAAAGCAAGGTTATAAATTATATCGAATAGACAAACCACTGCTAAACACCGCCAAAAACCGTTTATTAGTTTTTTTTTACCTAAGTATTTGGGAATCATTACTCCTACCACCGAACCTTACCACCTTTAATCGCGAAACCGATCAAATCCACTAAACCTCCGATGACTGAACGTTAGCCCGCCCAGTTTCGTAACAGCTGATCGACTATCGGCTATCAGTAAATGTTGTTGACCTGGTTTGACCTTACTCCGACGATCAGTACAGGCGAGGCATTACCCTAACACACCCTGTGGCCTGGTTTCCATAAAGAATTATGATACATAGACTCCATAGTCTAGTGGCAGCGTAAACGGATTGTGGACCGAGAGGTCCTGGTTTCGATTTCCAGGACAAAGTGGTTTTTCTAACTAGATTTGCCCGGGACTGGATTCATCAAAGAGGGATGACGTCAGGCAGGCAGCCTGCTGTAAAAAAATTGCTGAATCCTATCAGCAACTTGCTTGAAAAGCGAGTAACATGGCTACTTTAACATGGCGCAGCGGGCGAGTAGCCGGCTGTGAAGCGAGAGGCCGCGGGTTCGATTCCCGCATTGAGACAAATGTTTGTGTGGCCCACAGATATTTGTTTCAAGTCTGGGTGTTGTGAGACCGTGCGTCTCTCATAGTCTCTGACACCCACGATACAAGTTGTACCTAGTGTGGGGTCAGGACTAGGTGTGTGACTATTGGGTGTACTTATTATTTATTTATTTATTATTACTTTTTCCCGAAAAAATGTAGGTACGGGTCCGTGGATAATTTGTTTATTCTCCACGCGGTCGAAGTCGCGGGCTACTACTACTAATTAACAGTTATAACACAGTTAACACACGTCCGACCTGTTATAATAATTTGTGTTAAATACGCCTCGTCCACTGTTAATTAACAACATCAGTATGTATGTCTTTACACGCACAAACACCATTAATATTATTCTATAGGGATAATCAACGAGTGATCTTGAATTAATTCAATATCACATACTAATAAATAATAATAAATAGTCTAGTGATCGTGAAGGCTATGCGTCAGGTTGTAGGTTCGATGCTTGGTGCAGGTAATCTCGTGAGGTGGGTTACTTTTGACTTGATTTATTAACATTCGAAACAATATAATGATTTCTTAGGTTTACGTGAATGTTATTCATTGAAATAAAACTATTTTTACGGATTCTATCAGGATTTTGGTTTTAATTTTATGCCCGACGTTTCGAAAGCTTTGCTGCCTTCGTCAGACAGTCTGACCCGTGACCACGTAGGCTGCAAAGCTTTCGAAACGTCGGGTATAAAAATTAAAACCAAATCGTGATAGAATCCGTAAAAATAGTTTTATTTCAATTCGGAACAATAATCAACAATTCGAACAAAAATCAATTCGAAATATTTTACAAAGGTTCGAAGGAAAAACAACATAACTCCTTATAATATACATTGTTTATAAACAAAACATTTACCTACATTTAATTTATTTTGGACGCTGTAACCAGATTTTACTCTGACTACGTTTAAAATTCAACCTTAATACCAAATAGTTAAAATTAGATGTGAGGTTACATGGTTTTTGGCCGTTTTTGAAAAACATCGATAACCTTTAACTAATGATACACTTCTCTCCACCTGCCCATAACCCATTTCAATGTGGGGTCGGCGCAGCTCAGTCATCATCATCATTATCATCATCATCATCAGCCAGAGGACGTCCACTTCTGGACAGAGGCCTCCCCCAAAGATTTCCAGCTTCAAACAACTAACAGCTACAAACAACTAGAAGCACTCGGTAGAAGCACCTATTTAATGTAACGAAATGATTAAACTTTGTTTTTTACGACTGGGTATCTGACGGTCTGACGTCAACCGCCTTTAGGTGTTCCAGGCAAACCTTTTAAAATCAATATAAGATACTTACGAGGTGTTCGCCAGAAAGCACCTCCAGCAGCGAAATGAGGTTGAGTCCATCTCGTAGATCTTCGAACAGGTCATTCACGTGACGATTCACCTGGACACAAACATGAATCATTAGCACGTGGATAATGAGATAAAGAAATTCTTGATAGATTCTTGGATTATAATGAAACCTTCTCTAACTCTAACTCCTCAATTTCTTGAATGATTTTAGTCTGTGAAAACATAAGCAACTGATCACGACACTTCAAGGATATTCGGGGTCCGTATTTTCTTTCTTACTATAAGGCTATGGGTATTGAGATCATATTGATCAACACATGATGCTGCTTCATGACAGACAGTCATTATTGTCGTTCCCCATTAATGTTCCTTAAAACCTTCTTACAAACCTGGTTTAGAAAAAGAAAACATTAAAAACCTTGAAACTCATGCAAAACTTACGACAGTGAAGAAACAAAATCAATCCAACAACAAACTAAACAAATCAAAAATAAAATGCACTAAAACGAATTAATAGAAGCAAGAATACGATGAGAAATAAAATAATTAATGAAGTTAAACAATCATAAACAAACGACACTACAGATTTTTTGTCTCTTACTGACAAATTAGTTGAGTAAAGATGAAAGATTCTAACTATGTCGTCAAACTAGTGATTATTACACTGATAAACAACTTAAAACAAGAGCTTTCTGATATTAACTAATTTAGGGTACGATGTATGTTAATGCAAAAAAAAAATGCAAAAGAATGAAAACAAAAAACAATCATGCTTTAAAAACACGAATTTAAACAAAATGCCAAGTTGTTACGAAATCAAAAGTACGATAAAATCGACAACTAAACTTGCACCAACAAAAGCTGAAGGAATTTAGACTACAGATTTAAATATCATGCCGTCACTTTCATACAGATATGAAATGAGTGACAGGCAGGTTTTTAAAACCAGATTAGATTTAAATATTGCTTATATCCCTCGTACCCGGTAGAATAAAATATTGTGAAGTCATTTGTAGCCATTTTTGCCATACACGAAATAGCGAGATTTATCCGTTTTGTATATGACAGTAAGATCGCTGTTTCATACACAATATAAAGGGTTACAATAAGGAGATAAACCTTTATATATAAGCTCTAACGCACGTCACGAGGCGTGAATATAACAGAAAACTATAATTTACGGTCATCGTCATACAAAAATATTTGACGTAGTCTCGTACACAGTTTCTGTTAGTACTTCGTAATAAAACTGCGTTTAACAGTCGACTCTACAAAATTTTAAATTTTTGTTGATTAAATAGTTTCATTGGTGCAACTACTACTAAATAAATCAATTTTCTACAAAGCGTGATCATTTCACAGCAACACTTACTTGTTGAGGAGGGCAACACGGTTGATTGTTGATGATCTCGCAAACGTGCAGACGTGTGTACGTCTGTCCGAGCAGCATGGGGTAAAAATACTTTAACACCTGGACCACATAATCGTATCAAAACCATAATAATCACCGATAATGAAGCCACTACAATAATACAAAAACATGCAAGAACTAAAGCGATAAATCAATGGTCAAATTAAGGTGAAAATTTATTGATGTCGATGCTACTAACGAGAATAGCAAGGGTTTCTATATAATGAATTATATATTTGAATATAACAGACTTTACCCGATTAAAAAAAGATAAAATATACTGTACCTGATAGGAATACAGCATTTGGCATGGAACTATAAAGATTTACTACAAAGTTTTAGTGAATAAATAATTCGTTAAATCAAAAATTTAAATTTAAAGGTCAAAACGAATATTAACTCAAATAAACAAAACGCAAATCATAGACTAAAGAGAACTCAGAAACCTAATCGTAATAATAAATAAGCTGACAATAAAACTAATAATGCGATAACCATGCGAAGCGAGACAATGAAAGAAACCGAAAGTGCGTTCGTTGCAGTAACAATGATTGATGATTTGTATTCGATACGACGAATTGAATCTATAAGAGCATTTAAAGCATTGGGAGTCAAATGGCAAGACGTTCCAGTTGATTGTAATTCTGTTATGGTAGTTAGTTCAAATAATAATGCTGTGGTGAATATTGATTTTGTATTTTGGAAATCGAAGGAGCGTAAGCTTGTGACTTTCGTCATTTCTGAATGCATTGATAAATAACTATAGACGGTATTTTATAATTTACAAGTACATAAATATTAAGCCTTGTAAATATTAAAATAGCTAATTCTTCATTTAATGATTTTTTATCCTTTTGAAAGCCACGAAAATAACATCGAAATAAATAAATATTTATACTGAAAAGTGGTTTTACAAAGAATTGACGATATAAATGGAGATAATAGAACAGACAAAAAATAACACCAACGAAATAAAATTTCAACGAATTCTGACTGCTCATGTCATAAATCAAAAGAAACTAGGCAACTCAAAATACAACCGATGACTACAGACCTTGAGATATTTCCAATGCTGTCCGGAATCCAAGGGATAAGCGATGGAATGTCAAACACACGGAATATTACTATATTAATCGATGTTAATACACCCAACTTTAAGCTCCTTACTTCTATAAACTTTTAAGCGGTGCTTAAGTTAAGCACTACTTAATATTTTATTATGTAAGTATTAGTAAGAGTGACAACAATTTTAATTGTAATTTTTTAATGAATTAGGGTTGTTAAAAAAAATAATGTTTTAACATCATGACAAAAATTGTATAAGTGTTATAGTACATTTATTGTGTGTTGTCACTCTTTTAAGCTTAAATAAATAACTCTCTCACTCTTTTAAGCTTTAATAAAATGCTTAAAATTAAAACAGTTCAATAACGACGTATTTAAGACAGATATACAGGATATATACCTTTATACACATGCCGTCACATTTTGTTACTTTTCTGTTAACATTGAAAGAAAAAAAATGGCGATACTCAAGTATCTTCAAATTTCAAAGTTAATAATTAATAGTCCTTCAATTTATGATACGTTTAATACAATCAAAATGATTGTTTTAATTTGTTCAATTCCTACACAGATTATGGTAAAGTTTCAGTTCACTTACCATCACTGCCGAGCGAAAACAATAATGAAACTGGTAATATATGATTTACACATACCGTGAAAGATATTGATTGATAATATTGTGAATGGTCTAAAAATAGCTGGATAGACGTTTTAAAGGAAGATACCATTCACTTTGGTGGATGCTCAAGACCGGGTGAAATGGAAACTGGAAGTGTTTAAGTTGAAGGGCGGACCCTGGCATTAGGACGGGAGAACGCGAGGCACAAAGAAAGAAGTTAACTGAATGCCAGATCATTCTGGCATTGTAATGTCTGGTTAATTAGATCTTTATTGGGTCATCCCAATAAAGATCTAATTAACCAGACATTACAATACAAACCAAATACAATCCACATCACTTACAAAACACAAGAACTCTTAAAACACTCAATCGCATGTTCTCCCATATCAAAAGCATCCCATTACACACTTTATCTTCCCATGAGTCAGTGGTGAATGATTAATAATCACCATTACGCTGTTATCAGTACCTTTATAAGCATTCGCTCCCTGAATTCCTTCGGGTTAATTTAGAAGCAATTTTGTTTGGATGTCCGTTTTGATGTGGTAAATGCGTTTTCGATGAGATTGTTTGCGTTTCGTATGGGTTTTGATGTTTTACATCTGCTGTTTCTTGTGATCCTTAGCTTTTCTTTGTATTTGAGATTGAGTCACGTGTAATATTATATCCATTAGGAGTACGTTGGAAATCTAAACTACGGGTTAGATCCCCGCGCCGAGAGAAATGTTGGTGAGATCCGCAATTTTTTGCGAGTCTGGGTGTGAGAACGAAAGTATCTCTTAGTTCCTGAAACCCACGACACAATATTCGTATTTTGGGGTCAGAACTATGAGTGACTGTTGGTTGTCGACCGACTTCCAAAAAGGAGACGGTCCTCAATTCGTCTGTATTTTTTATTTCGACCGACTTCCAAAAAAATGAGGTCTTCAATTCATCTGTATTTTTTTATGTATGTTACGCGATATCTCCGCCAAATGTGAGCCGAGTTTCAAAATTCTTTTTTGTTAGATAGAGCTTATTTCAAGGGTGGTCTCATATAAATTTGGTCACGATCGGATTTGAAGTCGGTCTGTTAAGTTTTTAAACTTGTCATTATTATTAATTTATTTCCTTACTAGTATCGAAAAACAGTATTTATTATTTTGTATCGAAAAGATTTAGAATCCGTTTAGAAATCCCAATTTTGATTATGGGATAGCAAAACACTGGTCCACGCATAGCTTTATGGCTGGAAGATAAGGATATTTCTATTAGTAATAAGTGTGGTAATAAGAGGCCGTTCAAGTTTTACATAAGCAGTTTTTTTTACAATTATTAACCCCACCCTCCCCTTCGTCAGCAAAAGTAAGCAAAGCTTTAACTCCCCTCCCCTCTCATGGGTACGTAAATATTGGTACATGCATTTCTGAATGTGTTCGGGTTTCTTTACTAAAAGAAATTCCGATAAAGTAAAAAACCATCCAGACCGCCCCATCCCCCATGTCAAAAATAAGCAAAGAAAAACCCTTCTATTCCCCTAGTGCTGATGCAATTAATGGCCCTTAAGTAGTACTTTGGGGGAGGCCTATGTTCAGCAGTGGACGTCCTATGGCTGATGATGATGATGAAGTAATGTAATAAACCGTAATGGTATTAGTAACTGAATCTATTGTCAATATGCCAATGGATGTGTAACCACATGACGTTATTATGACAAAACATGTCACGTCACAAACCACATCAAAAACACCACAAAAAATCTCATAGACATTAACATCATTCGGTATTATTAGTGTTTCCTAGTAACATAATGATTCATATACTAGTTTTATTAAAGCTTGTCTTATTAGAGCTCTGAATGATGCACTGACTCATAAATGGTAATTTCGAAAAAAGTCGTTAGTTGCTAAGGATTTATCGTGTTGACAGTATATTTGAATGGACTGTGAATGTGGCATTTGCTGCCTCGGTGGCGAACCGTCTTAACTCCTGAGACCTTTGAATACTGACCAAAAATATACTGATTTGTTCTCCTTCGTATTAGCCTAAAGTCGGAATCGGTGCCTGATACGACAATATGCTTGCTCCCTACCACATTACAGCACGGAAATAAATTTAGCGAAAGTCGATAGTCCAATATTTTTCAATTGATAAAACTCAATATTGTAATTTCCCCATTTGGGATTTGAGCCTTGAACCTCACGTTTTTACGCTACGTAATTACGCTAAGAACGATACGGTGAAGAAAAATAGCACACAATACACAAACAAATGAAGATAACACCATCTTGTTTGTTTCCATTACGCACTTAATTAAAATTACTTAAAAAAAGCAAACAAAAATGGCAGGTGACAACCTTAAAACGGCACCCACGAGACACAGGCACATCTGCCCACAGATTAAAAAATAAAAAATGTACAAGAGAAAAGTTTATGTTTTTAAGTGGCCATATTCGGCGAACTGTGATGCAAACGTTTCGCAAACTCAAATTACAGTCAAAAATATTTTATTGCGCTATAAATCAATGGGCGTCTTTTTATAACTACTTTACCTTGTATGATTATTGCATGAAACAAAATCGACCTATCCAAAGAATAAAGTTACATATGAAAATGAATCGAAATTGCTTTCTTATTTTTCTAAGCTTATATTTACCTATATATTTAATTAGTATTTTTTATTAAGTTATGACATAATAACAAGTTAAATTATACATATATAGACATAGCTTAAATATTTACTAGTTAAATATATAGGTAATTATAAGCTTAGAAAAATAAGAAAGCAATTTCGATTCATTTTCATATGTAACTATTCTTTGGATAGGTCGAAATATTTTTATGTTTTTCTTCATAAAAGGAATTAATAAAGAGTCCTGGCGGTGGCGCAAGGATGAATCATTGGACTATGTTATTTGTGACAAAGATTACAATTCTATTATATTTTTTCTTTCGTTGTCTGTATTTTTTATGTATATATTTTTTCTTTCTTTTTCTATATTTGTATATTTTTATTATCAATTTGCTATCTATCCCTGTATCTGCATCGGTCATCCGCCTGTCTTGTCGCAAGCCTCACGATTTGCTTTTCTTCCCTCTTCGGATTCGGAGTGTGAAAAATCAAAATCCATTGTTTCAGTGGTATCTAGTTTTTTTGGACTGCACGCTTACCATCAAGTGCAATGTAGTAACTTTGAAAAAAATGACTTTTAAAATTACCATCACATTCTCGCAACACATTGCTCAACACAACATAACCGTTTCATGGAACCTCTTTAAATCCGACAAACCGTATCGCATGTTAAAAATCTTAATCATAACAGATGACCGCGTAATCCTATTAAAAATGCAGGTCAATCTACCAGGAGCCCATAAGCCTGCAAGACGTTGGCGGTCGTGATTGCGACACGCATCCGCAGTGACTCACATAATAACTTCCTTTGTTATAGGTAACTTAAAAACATATCCGTTAAGAAATGAACTTAGCACACAGTATACTGATATGAAAGTATGAATTTAGAATCATCATCATCATCATCATAAGCCATAGAACGTCCACTGCTGAACATAAGCCTCCCCCAAAGATTTCCAGAAAATAAGCATATTTAATTTACATTATTCCTTAGTTTATTTACAGAGCTCTCACTATAGAAAATTAAATTTTGTTATATAATCTGATATTTGCATAGAAAATATCGAGACCATCTACCAGAAGCCCATAAGCTTCCAAGAGGTAGGCATTGCAACACACATCAGCGGTGGCCGGTAATTCATGCGATAACATCCTTTGTTATGAGTAACTTAACACCACGGCCGTGTATTTATGCAATCCCAGTGTTAAGAGCTTTAAGGTACTGCATCTCAGAGATCTCACTTTTTTTTAAAGATGACATAACATAACATAAGCTCACGCCTGTATCCCCGAAGGGGTAGGCAGAGGCGCATTACCAAACTAGAACACCCACATTTCGCCGAGCTTAGTTCCGTCCCAGATGTGATGGGGCGAGCCTATCGCCATATCGGGCACAAATTCCAGACTCCGGGCTGATATGGAAAAATCCAATATCACTTTGTCCGACCCGGGGATCGAACCCGAGACCTCAGAACCGTAGTCGTACGGAAATACCACCACGCCACCGAGGCAGTCAACCTAAAGATAACGTTATTCCTCAATTACCAGTCATCCAAAATTGAGGTTAGGAATACTTAATTTTTCAAACTGTAAAACATGACCCATGTATAGGTAATAACGCCTTGCCCCCATCTTAGATTCATCTACCTTCCCTTATCCGTGTCGGCGCAATTCACTTCTTTAAGCATGTTGCAGAAAAGATTCGACTATCTATTTACGACCCACTGTCAAATCGTCTGAGAAAGGCCCTAAATCTGTGATATGAACCCTGTACCTCCTGTATACCATCTTTGATTATAGAGCATAATAACATCCGTTGAACAGGATGCGAAATTCTTTAAATTGTATACAGAAAAATCACAGCACCGTAATAATGCTCACAAAGCGAGATGTTAACAATCAAACGAGACAGCAACAAGGGCTCATTGTCCAGATCAAAATGTAAACCGGCACAGATTCGCAGAAACATAAAAGGATCGCAAAAATTCCGAGGACCGGTTCCCGTGTGACGTCATACCGTCCCGACGTGACCGCGACCTCCAGTCAGAACGAAACGGACAAACCAGACACGAGAGGAATTTAAGCCGTGAAGATAAAGATATTGTTAGAAATAATATGGCTTTATGCAAATACTAGCTGTTGGCCACGATTTCGTTCGCATGAAAATGTATTAACAAATCCTATGAGTACGTTTTTCCAGAATAAAAAGGCTATGTGCTATTCCAGACTATAATCTATGTGCCAAATTACATTCAGATCCGTTTAGCGGTTGTATGTTATTGAGTAACATCCATCCATTATTTGTGGAAACTTTGCTGGCTCATGTGTTACATTTAGTGATTTAAATTACATTAAGATATTGTTTGTATGTTTCCCTTAAAAACTAATAAAATAAAAAATAAAAAATTCAAACTTTCTCATTTATAATAGTAGTACAATTTCCAAAAAAAGTTTGTGATTTTTCCATAATAAAAAAAATGTCATGCCGCTCATGCGTTCAAGCATTCATGATCACAGTATCAGACGTGTGCTACTTGAATGGAGATTTACTTATTTGACTTTTCCAGTATCTAGCTATGATTTCACGTTATTTTTCTTTGATATTGTAGATATATTCCGGCTCCAAAGGCATATTCATAGAACAATAAAACATCAAGGTATAAAACCAAATGGTGCTGACATAACAACGATGCGACCACTATGGATGTAGATGCGACTAACACCAAGTCTCTAAATAATCTGAGAAGTGACGTGGACGAATAAGATATTAACGACAATAGCATAGCCCTCGACAATTTGACATTAAATTTAAATTTTGTTATCAGATGCGACTCCCACCCGGTCGACCTCCAGCCAGAACGGTCAATCCAGGTACAAGCCGGTCGAATCGTTTAAATTTGATGTGGATGTAAAGATTATAAGGTTAACAAGGGCATTTCTGTTTATTGCTAAAGGCATGTGCATATGTATATGATAGAATATTTTAATATCATGAATGTTCGAGATGAATTCACTATGGTTTGAAGTTTATTGTAATTGTGCTTTGAAGGCAGACCGTTCATTTGCTGTTAAGGGTTTACGGTAATTCATGGACATCTGCAGCGTAAGACACACTCAAGCTGCTGCTGCCTACCGCGAAGAATAAAAAAAGCCGGGATTGGGAAAGGTCATTTCTTTAGTATTTAGACCTCCGGAAATCTCAGCGAGTTCGGTAGCGTGTTCATGGTAATCGGCTTACTTTAAACAAAATTGTCTCCACGTTGTGGACCACCACGTTCAATAGAGATTTAAGCATTTGATTGATACTTATACTAATAATTCACTTAAATATTGAAATCCTAATAATCAGTCATTAAATATTAGAAATTTAAATAGTTTTCTTTTTATCATCGAGTATTTATTTCACTTAATAAAAGACTGTACAGTCCATGATCGACAGTAATCCTGTTCCACACACCAAAAACAGAAGACCCGTTGTTCATACATACCAATTTCGATACAACGGTCACTTTTATAAAAAGTTCATACATCGTTGATTCATTTGTGCACATGCGTGCCACTTTCACGGCTACAAAGGAGCTGGTTGTGACTCAGGCTCCGGGTCTCTGGTATTCGTCGATGGATATCTCTTGAAGATTAAACATTGAGGTCGGTGCGTCATTAAGCTCCTCGCAAATTGAGACTGTTGATTTGCAAATGATGTGAAGCATTTGGTAACAGGCTGGTTCGCTTTTAGTGAAATGGGTTTGATCTGGATGGGTAGATAATGTAATACCAATATGAAGCCAAAGATAGATCAGACGATTCAACATAGTGCTAGTGAATAATGAATTAAAGGATATCTTTTCACAAAATCAAAAGTTTGTTTTTCTCTTCTCATTCAAAAACTTCTGTGCATATTGAAATAAATATTTTAAGACAATATTCACCAGTTTCCTAGATGCACAGGTCTAACATTATTTTTATCCCATACCAATATGTTTTTCCAATATATCCAGTTAATTATCACTGTTTTGGGTTGGATGTAGTATTAAAAAGATATGATGTGATGTAGCTTCTGAAGACGACGTTGAGGACAGAGCAAAGTAGAAAGAGGAATTAACCCCACCACCATATGGAATGCATGGCAAGTAAATAGAGAGAAAAAGAGGAGGATTTCCAGTTACTTCTAAGTCCCTTTCTTAATGGTTAATCTCATCCTATATCCGAGCAAAAGATTCGCATTCATCTCTCCACTGATCACGATAAAGATATCATAAACTTGTCTTTATATTCTCTAAGAACCCTGTTCTTTATATAAACAGTATCCATCATTTGAGATAAAACCAGATATTATCATATTAAACTAATAACTGATGCTCATCACAAAGAGAAATGATTCACAAGCGACCGTATGCGAATTTGTTTATTGAATTATCAACAAAGGAAACAGATTCGAAGTATCACATCGCTTATTTACACTCTCACAAAGGAATACCATATTTGAGCCATCGAGCCTTTGTTGCTTGACTTGGATCATACATAAGTACGAAATCAAAAATGTTTACAGGTTATTCCGAATATTCCGGTTTTGGAGCTAGTGTTTATTTAGGTGTGTTTGTTTAGTTGTTTAACATGGAAAGGTCAACGAGGTTTTTGACATCCCAAACGCAAATAATTTTGTTAATTTTCGAGCATTTGAAGATAATTATTATGTTAAAATATAATTTTGCATATGAAATCCGAGTCGTTACTACTGTAATAGGTTTTGAAACGATAGCTATTCTATAAGATTTATATCTATAAACTTTATGTTCGCTTTTCTTATTTTCAGCCTATATTATCATTAAAATAACTCTCAGTTCTTAAAAGGTTTATATTTTATTATGAAAGGAACTACCACATAAATAATGAACTAAGAATTAATGTGTCTCGGAACGTTTTTAAAACAAGCATTTAAGGTACAGTTCTGAACACGTCGTCAGCGGTTTAGACGGACTAAAAACAGTTTTATCATTCAGCTTATATTAGTTAGTAGAAAAGGCTTTGGTGAATCAGTCAGAACATAATGTAAGAGCAGATTGAGGGGCTACACACATACATAATAAGCTCACGCCTGTAGGCAGACGCACTAGCGAACTAGAACACCTACATCTTATTTCAGTCGAAGATGTGATAGGATGCGAGCCTATCGCCATATCGGACATAAATTCCAGTCTCCTAGCTGATACTGAATTGAAAAAAAAACCGCTTTGCCCGACTTGGGGATCGAACCCAAAACCTCAGGACGGTATTTGTACCGAAATACAACTACGCCATCGAGGCATTCAACGACGGACTACCGTATTGCCTTTAATTAGTATCAGACAACAGTAGGCTGTAACAGGCTATTTATTACATTAAGCGTGAATTTGTCTGGAACTCTGAAGTTAATCACGAGCGACTTCGCTGCTATTATTTTCAGACAAAGACAAAGCAACTGAGACGTAAATCTACATAGAAAGCTAGATTTTACATATTATTTCGGAAATAGAATAATAAGGGCCAAAATGATGGAGTAAGGTGTAGACGACGAATAAGGGAGTAACTACACTTATCGACGCAGAATCTCAAATCTCTGGAAATCAAGACCGTGTTTTTTTTTCAATTTTCAAAAACGATGATACCTCTAGTTTCTAGCCGACTTCGAGTCAATTCAAGTTAGTGGTAGTTACCGACATCACCGGCAAATATGGACCAATTTTCATGATTCTTTTTAAGCAGAGCTTTCTTTAAGGGCTTTCTAGAAGGCGGTTTTTATACCTCTACATGTGCTTGTCATTTTCTCCATACACTTTACTAGCAGCGGCACTGGCGGAAACTAAAGGAAATGCATGGAGAAAACCAAAGCTACCATCGTTTTCGCGCAGCGACATCTATTATTAATTTGTATTACTGTACAACAGTAACTGTCTTTGGTCGCACCCGTTGAGTTCGGGACCGTACCCAACGACAACACAATAATTATAATTCCCTGCAGTGCTTGTGTTTATAGCCACGTCACGATCCGGACGTCAGCGTCAGTGGACACTGACGCCGCCACTCAATTGACATACGTTTGACGGTTCGCGCTACACGAGCGCCCTGCATAATGTGCAGGTCTAGGTTATACTGAAGGCTCTATAGATCTAACTAGAGATATAGTAACTACAATATTATAATACAGATTGCGCAAAACTTTTTCTCTACCCTGTACCTCTAGTAAGAGTTTATTTTGATAGTTTTCGATTCTCGAAATCGACGATACTTTGCGTTTTGTCCATACATTTGACTAGGATTAGTGGACTAGAATTTGTGGAAACTACAACGAAGAAAAAAATGTATGGAGAAACTGTAAACTATCGTCGATTTTGAGAATCAAGAAAAACTCATACTAAGGGTACTGCTTCTATTCTAAAGGTTTTATCCCCGGTATAGTGTTAAAAGAGTCGCTATAACAACTGCGAAATGAGAATCATTAATTAGTATTTGTTTGAGACAGAGATAGGTGTGTCATTACATAACATAACATAAGCTCACGCCTGTATCCCCGAAGGGGTAGGCAAAGGCGTACTAGCGAACTAGAACACCCACATTTCGCCGAGCTTAGTTCCGTCCCAGATGTGATAGGGGGCGAGCCTATCGCCATATCGGGCACAGTTTCCAGACTCCGGGCTGATATGGAAAAATCCAATATCACTTTGCCCGACCCGGGAATCGAACCCGAGACCTCAGAACCGTAGTCGTACCGAAATACCACCACGCCACCGAGGCAGTCATTATTATACGTTATTTATTTTATTAATAGAAATCACAACATTTTTCAGCAAAAGAAAAAATGCCGTATTAGAAGAGTTTTAGAGTAACATCCGGTTCGAAGGACCACAACATTTTGCCGCATTGCGTGAGTAAGGATTTAATTATCGTTATAATATCCGTTACTTAAATTACAAGGCAATAATACAAAATGTGACAGCATGTACTATATTATTTTAAACAGGTATTAATTATACTAAAAGTATTATTTAAAAAATCATACCTTCTTGAGATGTTTGTTGACCCATTTTGTGAACGTTTTCTTTTGGATTGCGTCCCTTTCATCTGTAACGAATAAAATACAACAATTAGACAACATTGTTTAAAAAAAACATTTTTTATACTTAGAATGCTGTAAACAGCTTTGGAAACAATAACATTAAACAATTTGGCATGAACAACCATAGGGAAGGACATAGATCACATAGACTATCTTTTAACCCGTCGGAGGCGGCACATATATATGTTACATAAGCATATGGGCCACCGGAGGCCGAGCCGCCCGTGACTATAATCTTATTTTTCTTTTGTAATTACGTGAATTAGTTATGTGACACTGGCAGTAATGTTCCAAAATTATACGGAATCAGTTGCCATTTATAATATTAAAAAAAAACCTTAGGGAAGGCCATAGATAACGACTACGGTTCTGAGGTCTCGGGTTCAATCCCCGGGTCGGGCAAAGTTATATTGGATTATTCCATATCAGCCCGAAGTCTGGAATTTGTGCCCGATATGGCGATAGGCTCGCCCCCTATCACATCTGAGACGGAACTAAGCTCGGCGAAATGTGGGTGTTTTAGTTCGCTAGTGCGCCTCTGCCTACCCCTTCGGGGATACAGGCGTGAGCTTATGTTATGTTATATAGATGTGATACTGTCCATATGTAGTAATTTCTCTTACCATAAGTTCACAGTGCTTATAGTGTTGCTATTATTCACAGGGAATCCCGAGCTGGTCTTTCGTCTCCTCATTCAATTGCAATAACAATAATTAGCCCTGTAATATTACTGTCCCACTGCCGGGCACAGGCCACCTCTGCCATTGAGAGGGGTTATATCTTACCACCCTAGGCTAATGCAGGTTGATAGACTTCACATACCTTCGAAACTCTTGTGAAGAATTTTCCCAGATATGCAGGTTTCCTCACGATGTTTTCCTTCACCGTTAAAGCAAGCGATAATTTACAATGAAAATACACTTAACATAGAAAAGTCAGAGTATGCTCTTTTTGGGGTTGGTTTCGAACCTCTTGACACTCGTCTCGGCAGTCCGTACCAAAATGCAACACGTGTTAGCGAGTTGAACGAACTGACGTGACGGATGGCGTTCTAACTCCATTCTAATTATATCAGGCCGGTAGTGGCCAGGCATGTGCCAAAATATTTGCGGATCGGAAGTGGCCACGTGTTGTCTAACTTCTCTATGCTCTTAGTAATGGCTTAAGTGATGAGATAATCTTGAATTGTAAATCTGTAATATAAAAGAAGACACTGACTGGCATATCAACGTACAGCCGAAACCATTGAAGCTTGGAACGTGATATTTTACACACGTCTTCTGTTTATTAGGTAGGCCGTAGGCGAGCACGTATGAAACGATTTTTGGAAATTCATCCCCTAAGACATCCTGCGACATTTATCGAACCTTACAAATTACGTGTCATTTTAATAAGTGAAAAACTTACAAATTGTAATTGGTCGACATGGCATTTGAACCCACAATTTAACAGTTCTCACCCTAAGTACGCTGACAATACACCAATGAAGTCAATGTGACCTGATGCTAAATAACTACTTATTTACACATTTTATTTAAATAAGTGATCTTGTTTATAAGTGATCTCCGAAAAGGGCAAGTGGGGAGTACCCTCAACCGGCGGAAATGTATGAAAAGATGCATGAGTGTGGAAGAGGCAAAAGAGGTGTGTCAGGATCGTAGCTTTTTTTTATAGCAGAGATTGGCAAACGAACAGATGGGTCACCTGATGGTATGTAATCTCCACCGCCCATATGACACAAAAAGAACCATGGGTGCGTTGCCAACCTAAAAGGAGGGAATGAAAGGGGAGGGAAAAGGAATTGGGAAAGGGAGGGGGGAAATGGGCCACTGGAAATCTCACTCACCGAACGAAACGCGACAGCAAGCTGCCACTTTACGTCGGTTTTCTGTGAGACAGTGGTATCTAACCGGTCGAGCCGGCCCATTCGTGCTGTAGACGTTACTGTCTACAGCACGGCACTACAGCGTGGCTCTACCACTCAAAAGCTTGTGGCGCTCAATAGTCTATGCCTACCCCCATGGTATACAAGTGTGAGTGTGTATGTATATTATTTAAATTAAGACACAAACTGATTCTTAACAAGCTCATCACCCAAAATTAGATCAATCGAAAACCACTTAAAGAAAAACAAAAAAACAAAAATATATCTTCCAGTCTAGACGCTACATAGTTGATTCAGACAGGTCTAGATCTAAATCTAGGCATTGCTGTTCGTTTATCTGGCGTGCGGCAGATGAAAGATGCCCATCTTAATTAACATCTTGAACGACTCATTAAAATACAACTGGATAGTTATTACTTGTCAGTCATCATGGTATCATTTGGGAACATTTGATTTCTGCATGGCGTGGCTTATAATAATAATAATTGTTACGATTTCGGATAATTGTTGTGATTTAGTACACGATATTGAAGGGTAGTATGTTAATTATATTTATATTAACTACCCTCTAAGTAATTCATAATATTTGTAGAAGGTATTTCTTTATTAACTAAAGCAAAAGGTATAAAAGAGCGGGAGCTATCATTATTGAGTTAGTCTCCCTTTGGAGCTCGAAGTGTACACGACTAGTTTGAGATATACAGTAAAGTTGTGTAGCGAATATAGTGCATATAAAAGGCACGTTTTAACTAAGTTCTTTTACATAATATAATATCAGCCCTGTAATATTACTGTCTCACTGTAGGGCACGGGCCTCCTCTACTTATGAGAGGGGTTAGGCCTTAGTCTACCACGCTGACCTAATGCGGATTGGTAGACTTCACATACCTTCTAAATTCTTGTGGAGAAATTCTCTGGTATGCAGGTGTCCTCACCATGTTTTCCTTCACCGTTATAGCAAGCGATAATTCACAATGAAATACGACATACAAAAGTCAAAGGTGTTTGCTCCTTCTTGTGATTGTCGTCTCGAACCTCCGACACTCGTCTCGGCTGTCCGTACCATTCCCAACTAAGCAATCGCTGCTTGCTGGTGTGGCTCAGCTTGGCCTTAATATTTGACGTTTGAGGAGGTTTGAGTCTTTGTTATTTTCACGCATTTTAGTCTAGAGGTAGTATATTATAAGGTACCAGCTGTTGCCCGGGACTCCGTTCGCGGAAATTTTTTGTCCATAATATTTCTTTTTTCCGGGTTAAAAAGTAGCCTATATAACATATCTGATGTATAATAATCTATACAACTGTAAAGTTTTATCAAAAGCGTTGTAACTTGAAATTAAAACACACACAAACACACACGCACGCGCACACACACACACACACACACACACAAACGCACACACACACACACATAGGTGGCAATAAATGTTCCTTTCTGTCTATTTACTCAGAAACTTTATAATATTAGCAGTAGTTGACAACCATTTCATAGTACGGTAGTATTGCGTCTCATACTTCCTAATACCCACAGTGCCATGATAGAAAACCCGTCACTTAGTATGGAGTCAGGATTACTGGGTTTGTTGAAATCCAAACGATCATTACTCGCAATTCACCTATCACTAATCCCGGTCTGATAACCACATTTCGCATACATCCGTGCCGAAAGTCAAGTATCTCTTGAGATGCACCGAACGCTAAGTGATGATGACAAATGACCACTGACAATTGTACTGACTCATTAGTGCGGCTTCAATGCAAATGATCTGATGATGTCAGCTCCATTATTACTTGGAACCTAAATACATACGTTGATTGTGCACGCAATGGTTCAGTGTTCTAGGTAATTAAATAATCACAAGTTTAAAAACTTAACTGACAGACTGTCTTTGGTTCATATAATAATATTAATACTCCAAAATCTAATATTCCAAACCTATTGGCACAGGCCTTTTCTACTAATGAGAGGTGTGCTTCCATGCGGATTGATAAAATGAAAGCATACGACATAATCATAAGTTTAAAACTTAACAAACCGACTTCAAATCCGATCGTGACCAAATTTATATGGGACCACTCTTGAAATAAGCTCTATCGAACACAAAGAATTTTGAAACTCGGTCCACATTTGGCGGAGATACCGAGTAACATACATTAAAAAAAATACAGACGCATTGAGGACCTCCTCCTTTTGTGGAAGTCGGTTGATAAATAATTAATACCACCCAACATTCACACACAAAGTTAAGATCGAGTCTTGTATCATGTATATCAGCAGGGTTACCACCACCTCTTATAGCAGTATTATTATAATCGTTCTTCATTTGTTTTGTACGGGAATCGGTACAAGTAAGATTATAATAATACTGCTATAAGAGGTGGAGGTAACCCCCGAGGACCTACGAGAGACGTCCGATCTCATAACACCCAGACCTGAAACAAATATCTGTAGGCCACACAAACATTTGTCTCCGTGCGGGTATCGAAGCCGCGGCCTCTCGTTTCACACCCCGCTACTCGTGACGACGAGACGACACTATGGGCCTTACTCATAAAAATACTTTAGCTGAGAGTGCCTCCGTGGCGTAGTGGTATTTCGGTACGTCTACGGTTCTGAGGTCTCGGTTCGATCCCCGGGTCGGGCAAAGTGATATTGGATTTTTCCATATCAGCCCGGAGTCTGGAAATTGTGCCCGACATGGCGATAGGCTCGCCCCCTATCACATCTGGGACGGAACTAAGCTCGGCGGAATGTGGGTGTTCTAGTTCGCTAGTGCGCCTCTGCCTACCCCTTCGGGGACACAGGCGTGAGCTTATGTTATGTTATGTTTTAGCTGAGCAAATGGTAAAGATTAGTCTGTAACTTTTTTCCTTGTGTCACATTGTTTGAAAATAAAAGGGACAGACTATTCCTTATAACCATTTGCTCAGCTAAAATGTTTTTATAAATAAGACCCTATGTGACCAATTTTGGAGTAAGCTCTATCGAACACAAAAAGAATCTTGGAAATCGGTCTACATATACCGGATATACCGCGTAACATACATAAATAGACGATTCGACAACCTTTCGAAGTCGGTTAAAATCAATTGTATTTTCCACACATCTCCCATTAAAATTAAAGTTACAGTTTAAAGCCGGAGTGCAACGCCCCGCAGAGCCGACAAGCCGATTGATCCAATCAACATAATGCCCACACGCACATGTAACGACAGTTCCGCACGCATGTACATTTAACACACACAAACATACGTAGTACATTTATCTTTCTTTCTACCTGCCCTTATCCCACCTTAATGTGGGGTCGGCGCAACACACTTTTTCAAGCACGTTGCAGAAAGGATTTGGCTAAGTTTTTACGACCGGCTGCCTGTCTGACGTCAACCCCCTCTGAGGGATCCAGTACCGGGCAAATTAAATTAGAAAATTAGCTTTGCCCGACCCGGGAATCGAACCCACGACCTCCCGGTCCACAGCCCATATGCACTGCCACTAGACCAAGGAGGCGACTTCATACTACATATATACCCACAACAAATACTTATGGACAAATAATCAACCTTTGACCTTGAGTGGTAGAGCCACGCTGTAGACAGACTACAGCACGAATGGGCCGGTTCGGCCGGTTTGATACCACTGTCTCATAGAAAACTGACGAAAAGTAACAGCTTGCTGTCGTGTTTCGTTCGGTGAATGAGATTTCCGGTGGCCCATTTCCCAATCCCTTTTCCGGAGGGAAAATGGAAGGGGAGCCTTCCAATCCCTCCAAACCTAAAAGGTTGCTAACGCACCCATGTTTCTTTTTGTGTCTTGGGTGTCTATGGGCGGTGGAGGTCACTTACCATCAGGTGACCCATCTGCTCGTTTGCCAGTCTCTGCTATAAAAAAACTCTATGGTAAATTGAACTGTTGTAACTAACATAACATAACATAAGCTCACGCCTGTATCCCCGAAGGGTAGGCAGAGGTGCACTAGCGAACTACAACACCCACATTTCGCCGAGCTTAGTTTCGTCCCAGATGTGATAGGGGGCGAGCCTATCACCATATCGGGCACAAATTCCAGACTCCGGGCTGATATGGAAAAATCCAATATCACTTTGCCCGACCCGGGTATCGAACCCGAGACCTCAGAACCGTAGTCGTACCGAAATACCACCACACCACGCCACGGAGGCATTCACTGTTGTAACTGGCTTAAAAAAAAGAGAAGGTTTTCAATATTTCTGTATTTACATTTTTGGGAAATCTATAAATAAGTTTTGAAACTTCCATGGTCCCTAGTCGCACTGGACACACTGGAGTGGGATTAAGGCAGGTGGAAGAAAAACTATCAAAACCTTATAAAGTCCCGAATTTATCAACACTGCAATCAATTTATTCACCCACAAGTACTCTTATATTGCATCATAAACCGCTAGATTCAATTTGATTTGATTATAAAATACGCAGTGGTCAATTGTTTTATGATGCTGACCATTATCTGCTTGTGTCGAGGGCCTGGGAGTTGGGACCGTGACGTTATTGAATGTTAAATCAACAGTTTGTTTGAGCTCTATTAGCTTATGCTTTCGTAGATTGAGTCAAATGAGTTGAAATGCTTTTTTTTTTTCGACCGACTTCCAAAAAGGAGAAGGTCCTCAATTCGTCTATGTTTTTTTATGCGCCAAAGGTAGACCGATCTTCAAAATTATTTTTGTATTCGATAGAGCTAAGACTGGCAAACGAGCAGATTGGACACCTGATGGTACGTCATCTCCACCGCCCAGACACCCGAGACAAAAATAGTTATGAATGCGTTGCCAACCTAAAAGGAGGGAATGGAAGAGGAGGGAAAAGGGATTGGGAATGGGAGGGGAGGGGCGGTAAATGGGCCACCGGAAATCTCATTCACCGAATGAAACGGGACCGCAAGCTGTCACTTTACGTCTGTTTACTTATGTATCATAAGCCAATTTATTTTTATAAATAAAGTAAACAATCAGTGCAAGTTACCAACATTGCCATATAAAAATGGCCCCTCCTAAGCCGGTACACGGAAGCCCCACAGACAATCCGATAAGCGTCTGTGACGAAGGCGTTTCACAGCGGACGGCCAGCGTTACAGGGTTGCCATAATATATAGCAACATTTCAACCGATTTCCTCTATTCGTCTGAATTTTTTTATGTATACTACGCGATATCTTCGGCAAATGTGGACCGATTTTCAAAATTATTTTTGTATTCCATAGAGCTTATTTAAGGGTGGTCCTTTTGGTCAAGATCCCAATTTGGTCAAGATCGGATCAAGTTGCAAGTCGGTCAGTTAAGTTTTTACACTTGTGATTATCCTAAATATTGTATACAGGGTTATTTTTTATTTTGGTCTCCTTGGTCTAGTGGCAGCACATATGGGTTGTGGACTGGGGGGTCCTGGGTTGGATTCCCAGGTCGGGCAAAGCTAATTTTCTAATTTAAATTTCCCGGGACTGGATCCCTCAGAGGAGGTTGACGTCAGGCAGGCAGTCAGTCGTAAAAACTAACCCTAATCCCTTCTGCAACATACTTGAAAACTTGTGTTGCGTAGACTCCACATTAAGGTGGGATAAGAGCAGGTAGAATGTATACAGGATTATTCTCAACCGGCACCAAAACAAAAAGGTAATCATCATGAAGCTAATGTATACTTATCCTATCCCGATTTTTATTTTTAGGCCGAGCCCACGGCAGTTTCTCGCTCGTTCTTCTCTTAACGAAACTTCGCGAAACAGCCTTCCGCACTGGCCGTTATGTAAAATTTGACGGAATCTAAGGCTGAGATCTATTGAGCGAACTTCGACTAAGAGACGAACTCAGAGAGATTTTTGAATTTATAAATCGAATGATTTCTTAGATTTACGTGAATGTTATTCATTGAAATTAAACTATTTTTACGGATTATATCACGATTTGGTTTTAATTAAAACCAAAACCAAATCGTGATATAATCCGTAAAAATAGTTTAATTTCAATTTATAAATCGAACTTTGACTTATTCCGAGAAATTTTCGACATGATTATTTTTACTTAGTCTCTATGTCAGTCTATATTTCTTGTAAACAATGACTCGGAATAAGTCGAAGTTCGATTTAAAAATTCCAAATCCTGACTGAGTTCGTTTCTTTGACTCAGACTTAGTCGACGTTCGCTCTATAGATCTCAGCCTAAATGATGTAGTAACATTTTTGGATTCAATAATTTTGATATTTGAATTTGGACAGCCCTAACGGCAGTTAAGCGAACTAAAAACTGAGCAGTGGGTCAACCCGTTTCGCATTTTGTCAAGGTAATGCGGTAAGATTGTTTCAAGTTTAGACAAACGTTACGAAATAAGGAAAATGTAAGCATACGTAATATAGAGGTCACAAACATAAGCTCACGCCTGTATCCCCGTAGGGGCAGGCACAGGTGAACTAGTGAACTAGAACACCCACATTTCGGCGAGCTTAGTTCCGTCCCAGATGTGATAGGGGGCGAGCCTATGAACTCTAGATTCCGGGCTGATATGGAAAAATCCAATATCACTTTGCCGGGGATCGAACCCGAGACCTCAGGACGGTAGTCGTACCGAAATACAACAACGCCACCGAGGCAGTCATAGAGGTCACCATTATATTATAGCCATTATCGTCACGCTTGAACCCCTTTTGGGGCAAACAAGGGAACACCTGCAAGGGGCGATTGCACCCTTCTTTTACCAACGGTATTTTGAACCTTTAAAGTAATATGGGGCAAGGTCGTAACAATTTCAATGGCGAGCAACGAAATTTTTAAACATAAAACTTTCTGCCTCGGTGGCGTGGTTGTATTTCGGTACGACTACCGTCCTGAGCTCTTAGGTTCAACCCCCTGGTTGGGTAAGGTGATAACTAGTTTTTTGCTGTGTTCAGCCTGGTGTCTGGAATTTGTGCCCAATATGGCAAAAGGCTCGCCCCCTACCACATCTGGGCCAGAAATGGGCTCGACGAAATGTACATGTTCTAGATCACCTCTGCCTACCACTTCGGGGATACAGGCGTGAGTTGTTGACCAAATTTTGATATCGTCCAATACCCTTTGATCTTTACTTTTATATAAAGATATACATGAAAAGGTAAACAAACGGATGGACGGACCAAAGTATAATTAGATAACAATATGTGTTTATATACATAATCTCATTATGTTCTTTGTAAGTGTATCTAGGAAAAGCGGATATTTTATGAGTGATAGTGACTATGATAGTGACTGCCTCGGTGGCGTGGTGGTATTTCGGTACGACTACGGTTCTGAGGTCTCGGGTTCGATCCCCGGGTCGGGCAAAGTGATATTGGATTTTCCCATATCAGCTCGGAGTCTGGAATTTGTGCCCGATATGGCGATAGGCTCGCCCCCTATCACATCTGGGACGGAACTAAGCTCGGCGAAATGTGGGTGTTCTAGTTCGCTAGTGCGCCTCTGCCTACCCCTTCGGGGATACAGGCGTGAGCTTATGTTATGTTATGTTATGATAGTGACTAATGGTAAATGTAACCTCCTTGGTCTAATAGCAGCATATATGGGCTGTGGACGGAGAGGCCCTGTGTTCGATTCCCAGGTTGGACAAAGCAATGTTTCTAATTTTATTTTCCCGGGATTGGATTCCCCAAAGGGGGATTTACGTCAAGCAGGCGGCCGGTAGTAAAATCAAAGCCAAATCCTTTTCAAACCTCTCTTTCGAATTGTAAATCCCAGATTCCACAGACCGTCCTGTTTAGGATTGCCAGACCCAAAAATAAAAAAGGCGGACTCGGCCCTGCATTTGGCCGGACTATTTTGTGAAAGCTGAACATAGGGCAGGAAAACTTTATTTCTACCTGCCCTTATCCCACCTTAATATAGGGTAGACGCAACCCACTTTTGAAGCGTGTTTCAGAAAGAATTTAACTTAGTTTTTACAGCCGGCTGCTTGTATGAGATCAACAACCTATGAGGGATCCAGTCCCGGGCAAATTAAATTAGAAAATTCGCTTTGTCCTGGGAATAGAACCCACGACCTCCCGGTCCACAGCCCATATACGCTGCCACTAGAACAAGGAGGCGACTAAATATAAAAATTGTTAGGTTTGAGTAACTTCTACCGCCTCATGCATCGCCTCGTCGAAACATCGAAACGTCTATGAGAAACAGCATATCCCACAGCCGGACCAATGGCGGACTAAACCTTATTGGAAGCATCCAACATCCAAATAATATCATCCAGATAAAATATTGACCGAGGTGATTTCACAGAATAAAGTTCCGCTTTAAAAAAATCATAATCACCTTGTTGAAATTCAATAGAAAAATGTAATTTTGCCGCCAACGCAATCAGCTGTTACCGGATCAACGACCGTCGTTGGCCCAATTCCCCACGGGCCGAGTGAAAAAATTTGGCACGGATCGTACCAACATAAATAAGTAATTCTTCTGAACAATAACTGCGGATAGTTTTCTCAATGTTTCATATTGAAACTGGACTGAACATTTTTTTGTTTTTGCTTAACGTTATCTCCGCCTGGTGCCAGGGTCCGCCTTTCTATTTAAAGGATTCCACTTCGCCTGATCTTGGGTTCAATCTATACTCCTTTCGACCGTGCGAAATGGAGACGTCCCAAATCCGTTTTGTCAGATCCTGATGACGAGATCACTCTGGCTGTTCAAAGGAAGTTCGAGCGACTTAAACTGCTCTCACACTCCACACGACCGATGTTCCGTCCCCGCCGACGAGGAGCACGCCGCGCTCCCAGTAGTCGCCCCCCCGACCCTGTTAACAATTCCGGCCCGCGCGGCGTGCCGATGAGATAATGGATAGTTAGGGAAACACGTCCAAACTCCCCCTAATCGATGATGTCTTCAACATCTCTCTCTCAGTGGCCGTCCTGAGTCGAGGTTCGTAACCCGTTAGTGGGTTGCCCTCAGCATGGTCACCTAACTTTATGGATTCGCAACGCACCTGCGTTCACTCATCAGATCGGTGTAGCTGAGTAAGCTGACTCGGTCGGGCTGCCAGCTGTAGGGCCAATAAAAAAAAAAAACCTGATCTTGGACATCCCTCACTGTGCGATTATTGGCCCTCATATCTTCCTTCAATAGTCTAGCCAGCGATTTTTGGGCCCACCATGGCAACGCACTCATTATGACATATTCTACTGCTTTAATTGTTAGAAAGCCACATCATCCCTTCGTGACATAAGTTACTTTTTAATCCAGGACAAGACTTATCGCGGGAGCGGAACACAGCTGGTATTGAAGCATCAGTCAGTATTAAATATTTAATTAACTCCACAGTATTTTCAGCAATAGAAACTGCTGTTACGTCTCCGACCTTAACTCTTTGATTGAGCTGACCCAGCGGCGACGGAACAAATCGGCCAATTAGCGCAATCAGCGACCGAGTAGTAATTGAAATCGTTGCTAGCGATGTAACTACGTCTGTAGACATGATGGAGAGTTATGAGCTATCTTGTTGCTGGTGGGAGGGTCCCTAAAATATTGTCGATAGCGACCACCATTATCTTATGATCCAAAATCCTCTAAGCCCTCGGTCAGACAAGAGACATTCCTGGATGAGAAAGTGCCTAGAAACTTCAGGACGAAACAATTCTATGTATAGGTGAGACTGAATAACTATCAGATGAGTCATCTGATGGTAAGTGATCTCCACCGACCGCAGACAGCCACGATAGTAAAACAATCATGCGACCGTAAAGGAACCTTAGAAAGGGGGAATAGGGTTCGCGAAGGGGAGGGGGATTTTTATCGATATTTTCGAATTACGTTTGGCTACTCTGCATACTTGTATCGAGGCCCGATTTCTAAATAGCCAGAAAAAAAGACTGCCTCGGTGGCGTGGTTGTATTTCGGTACGACTACCGTCCTGAGGTCTCGGGTTCGATCCCCGGGTTGGGCAAAGTGATATTGGATTTTTCCATATCAGCCCGGAGTCTGGAAATTGTGCCCGATATGGCGATAGCATCTGCGCATCTGGGACGGAACTAAATTCGGCGAAATGTGGGTGTACTAGTTCGCTAGTGCGCCTCTGCCTACTCCTTCGGGGCTACAGGCGTGAGCTTATGTTATGTTATGCAGAAAAACAATTGGGGAATCATTTCAATAGTAATAATCAAAACATATGACAATGCAACAAGATAAAAATTACCCAAGTGAAGATAATACTTACAACACATCTAGATATTTCACTTCCAATCTCAAGAAACCTTGACACGCGGTAATCTAGATGAAACAACATCCCAAACGTATAAATCGTAGCCTCCATGCGTCCGGTGATTATTTCCATTCAGTTTTTACCTGACCTTACGAGCGTCTGATCGCAGTTTTGTAAAAAACTGCTAAGGACACTACAAGGTTTACCTCTTTAGATGTTCTTGTAGATTTAGGCTGAGATCTATAGAGCGAACTTCGACTAAGTATAAGTCGTACGGCCGAATGTTCATACACTTAAGGTCGCCTTAAGTCGTTTAATGCCGCTTTATCTGTCAAAATTGTATGGCGAAAATCAATATAAGAAGCCGTTAAAGTTGAGCAGCGTTTGACCATTCGGGCGTTAGTAACGAACTCTGAGGATTTGGAATTGTTAAATCGAACTTTGACTTGGTCATTTTTTACAAGAAAAAAAAAATTGGCAGACAGATCAAGCGAAGATTTTCTTGTAAAAAATGACTCGGAATAAGTCAAAATCCTCACAGAGTTCGTTACTTTGACTTAGACTTCGTCGAAGTTCGCTCTATAGATCTCAGCCTAAGTCAAAGAAACGAACTCAGTGAGGATTTGGAATTGGTAAATCGAACATCAACTTAGTTCGAGACATTTTTACAAGAAAAACAGACTGACAGAAAGACTAATCAAAGATTTTCTTGTAAAACATGACTCGGTCTAAGTCAAAGTTCGATTTAAAGATTTCAAATCCTCACTGAGTTCGTTTCTTTGACTCAGACTTAGTCGAAGTTCGCTCTATAGATCTCAGCCTTAGATAAACATAATGGAATGTGAACTAAATTAAAATGAGTATCTATCTAAACAAAAAACAGTTTTCCTATGTATAAAGTAAATGCATATATAAGCGTTTACATTACATATCTGAGATTCTGTTTCTGCCTTCCTGAGATTTCCTTTTATTTATTTCCTAGAATGTGCAAAAAATAGTTTAGAATAATAAAAACTAGTTAACATAATCACAAGTTTAAAAACTTAACGGACCGACTTCAAATCCGATCGTGACCAAATTCATATGGGACCCCCCTTGAAATAAGGTCTATCGAACACAAAAGGAATTTTGAAAATCGGTCCACATTCGGCGGAGATAACGCGTAACATACATAAAAAAACAGACGAATTGAGAACCTCCACCTTTTTGGAAGTCGGTCAATAAAATTCAAGTTTAATCACACTAATAAGACCGAAGTGTCGCCCGTTTGACCAAATATTCATTGATAATAAAACAATAATGAATTCTAGACATAAACTTTAAATGTTACTAGCTACTTTGATTTTATTACCTGCAAAGTTTGACTTCGTAATAAAAACTAAAAATAGACAATAAAGTGAATACAAAAATCAAAAGTCGCAAACAAACAACACATAGGTTGAACATATTTGGATGTGATTTTGAAGAATCAAGAATTCAAGACAACTAAGCATTTAGTATGTTCAGCAGTGGACGTCCTATGGCTGATGATGATGATGATGATGATGAAGCATTTAGTTATCCAACAGATCAATCTGGAAAACTTTGGGAGAGGCCTATGTCCAGCAGTGGACGTCCTATGGCTGATGATGAAGCATTTATTTCGCTTGTTTTTATAGATATATTTTAATGCAAAGTTATATTACAATAAATTGTTCGTCGTAGAAGACAAATACTTATGGCTAGCTGTTCTAAGTAAAAGGGAGTATTTATCATAAATAAGTATAAAATAAAATTGATATTTTTACACGTGGCAACACAACAAAATCATTCACGAAAAAACTGTTAATTCGATTAGTAATTAACAACACATATTTCAAAACGTACAAATACAATCGACTAAATGATTTTAGCAGATATTATCTAATGCCCAAATACAACAATATATCGAAAAACGTAAAAAAACTCTCAAAACATTTAAATTAATATCCACATCACACTGCTGTTAAAACATAAAATGTACAAAACGAGAAATTCGAGTTTTGCGAACTCGATTCAGATTTAAAATCGTGATTTTAACGACCCTAGACTGTCAGATGGTTAGGAAAAAAATGTAAATTATCGAATGGCTATAATTAAGATTAGGACTTGTTAAATAATGCAAGAGTTTAATTGAGTAATCTTAAAAACCGTAGACCTAAATGATTACTTAATTCTTTAATAATTGAAAATTTAATATAATTTCAATATTCAAACAAAAATAAACAAATAGGTATTTGGGATAAATTTACTAAATTAATTTCTTAGCCCAAACACTGAAAAGCAATTCAAACATTTAAGATCGCGTTAAATAGTCTGTAGTTTCTATCAAATTGCATAACGTTATACAAAATCATTACTCATTAGATAGTGGGCACTCATTTCTTTAAGTACCGATGCAATACAGATAATTATATAAAAATTGAAAAGCCTTATTTTGGCTTAATGTCTGATAATTGGCAATTATATAGAACTATTTCACTAATGGCTTTTAATACCTAGATAATTTTTATCTGAGAAATAACTTTGACGTCTTTAAAGTTAATATTGTATTCAGAAACATCTGTCAAAGATTCAAATTAACTCTCAATAGATCTGATTAAATCAGCCCTAAACAACTATTATATATTAGATTTTCATCCATATTTAATATCGTAAAAATCATCTATTTATATCGATACTTTGTCTACAGACGTCGTCGATTCGTATCGATTAATTAGTCCAGCGGTAAAGGAATGTTAAACAACAACATCAAACAATCGGATGTTTGCCAAACATGATCCAGCACTCGCATTCTCTATACCCGTCACCACGAACCTGACTGCCTTATAAAGAACTCCCAACACGTTGTACCTTTGAATTTGGTCAAATTCTCCTCGTAGACCTGGTCGTGCGTCTCTGACGGGAGACGCTGCTCGCTCCTGTGCCTCTTCGGCTGGTGAGGTCCCTCGTAATACGTGGTCCCGTTGACGCCGTCCTCTTGAGGGTCGAACCCGAGTCGCTCCTTGTAATAAGCTTGAGTCGACATTTTTACGCACTTATCACGTCATTTAGTAACACTGATTCACTCAAAATTCGTTAGATTTTTTATTTCACTTTGTTTTTTTTTTTCACTTTTTACACAGTTTTGCAAAGTCCCGGATACCGCCGCTCGGTTTGTGAATGGATCCGCCAAAATCCCTCCACAAAGAGCCCTTACGACGTCGAAGGTTTGCGTTGTACTATTCACTCAGCAAGCATGCCATCCAGTTGGCTCTAAAGATGGAAAGTTGCAAACCCCTTGACACACACTCATCGGTCTTGACACCATTGAACGATTACTCAGAACACCTTAACAGGTAAATTTAAAAAAGCTTGTTAATATTTTTTCTTTTTTTAGTATGGCATCATTAAGCGTTAGTCGATTTTGGAATGTATTGAATCACTCGATTGTCTTATTTGTTAATTCGTTCACATTTGTACAAATAGTCGGAGACACGGCCTGCAGACAAAAGAACGTTTTTTTTTTGTTTTATTAAATTGTTTATGAGTCACGCGTTCTTTTTTCGTGAGAACGAGGTTTGCGCACTTTTCTCTATGGTTGGAACGATTGTCTATGCCACGTTTCGGACGACTGTGTGCCGTCGCTTCGGTGAGAAAAATAACGTATTCAAAGGAATATGCTAATAAGCGACCGGTTTTCGGCTGTTACATAAACGTTTCAAGGATGAACAAATATTTATCTCTACTAAGACTATTTTTCTTTAAACGTAATGTAGATCCATGCGACGTAAACATGGGAATTCAAACCAATTGGGTCCTACTTATAACAACAGTTTAGCTGAGCAAATGGCTAAGAATTACATTTCAATTTTTCCAAACAATTCTGACACTTTTTTCCTTGCGTCACATTGTTTGAAAATGAAAAAAGCTATTCTTAAAGATAAGAAGCGCGTAAATATTTTTATAAGGGGCATTATTACAAAGTGATATAATTACTTAATATCAGGATTATACCGGTTCAAATACTTCCACGTTGTCACAGTGTCGCTTGAATACTTAGTATGGATAAGAGGTATTATACAGTATCCTTTTTTAGTTTACCTAACCACTCTCGGATGTAGAAATGAGTCACATTTTCTTTGAATTTAATTACGTTATTGGACCTGATGATTAAACTTTAGCCTCTAACACGGTATGTTACTTGTAGTCATGTTCTATTTAAAGAAGAATCAGCAAAATCTGCCCAGTATAGTATAAAAAATATTAACACCTGAATGTTCAAACGCTACTCAACTTTAACGGCTTCTTACATTGATTTTTGACATACAATTTTGACAGATAAGGCGGCCTTAAGAGTCATAAGGCGACCTTAAGTGTATGTGCATTCGGTGGTATGTCTAACATTTTAACGGGCGTCGTATAGAGAACCTTCTCCCTTTTAAAAATCTTAATATCCATCCGGCGGCCCGAGCAGGAAGATTTCCGACAATCGTAAATGTATTCGACCTCGCTGCACGTCTATGAAATATTAACCAAATGTCATCAGTGCGCAGCGAGCTCGAATACATTTTGGCAGAAATTTAATTGCTCAGGCCGCAGTACTATTCCGCTAAAAACAGCTTTGCTTTCGACTCTGAAACTGCGACGGCAGTCAAATAATATAAAAATCTGACAAGGCTGTTTTAAAGCAGGATAGGCCAAGACATGTCTATGGCCAGGATAGCCCCTGTTCCTGGAAATTCACCAACCACCGCAGATGTCATAACTCTATGGTCGGTAGAGAAATTCCCGGCGATCGAGGTTTATGGCAAGGTCAAGCCGGTGCGTGGTCAACGACCTCACAAACGCCGTCGGTGTTGTGCGTCAGTTCGCGAGCGGCGTTAGATTCTTTACATTACAAAAGCTAGAAAGCTAGATATAACCAAAGTTCACTCTTCGACTGACAGACTTAGGATGAGATCTATAGAGCGAACTTCGACTAAGTCTAAGTCGAAGTAACGAACTCGGTGAGGATTTGGAATGGTTTAATCGAATTTTGACTTAATTCGAGTAGTTTTTTACAAGAAAAACAGACTGGCAGACAGACTAAGCAAAGATTTTCTGGTAAAAAATTATTCGGACTAAGTCAGAATCGCAGCGATAGCTCAGTTGGAAATGGTACGGACTGCCGAGACAAGTGTCGGAGGTTGGAGAGCTACCCCAAAATCGAGCACACACTTCTGACTTTTCTATGTTAAGTGTGTTTTCTTTGTGAAATATCGCTTGCTATAACGGTGAAGGAAAACATCGTGAGGAAACCTGCATACCCGAGAATTTCTCCACAAGAATTTCGAAGGTGTGTGAAGTCTACCAACCCGCATTAGGCCAGCGTGGTAGACTAAGGCCTAACCCCTCTCATTAGTAGAGGAGGCCCGTGCCCAGCAGTGGGACAGTAATATTACAGGGCTAATATTATTATATTATTATTATAAGTCAAAATCCTCACTGAGTTCGTTACTTTGACTTAGACTTAGTCGAAGTTCGCTCTATAGATCTCAGCCTAGACTAGACTTATCTATAGAGCGAACTTCGACTTAGTTTTTGAATGGTAGAGCCACGCTGTAGACAGTAGCACGAATGAGCCGGCTCGACTGGTTTGATACCACTGTCTCACAGAAAACCGACGTAAAGTGGCTGCTCTCTGTCGCGTTTCGTTTGGTGAGTGAGATTTCCGGTGGACCATTTCCCTCCCTCCCTTTCCCAATCCCTTTAGCCTCCTCGTCCATTCTGTCCATTTAGGTTGGCAACGCACTCAAGATTCCTTTTGTGTCTTGGGTGTCTTACCATCGGGTGCTCGTTTGCCAGATGCTGCTATTAAAAAAAAAAGTCTGAGTCAAAGAAACGAACTCAGTGAGGATCAGGAATTTATAAATCGAAATTTGTCTTTCACTCTTGGAAACTTGCTTGACAGCCCCTCTTTAGTTAGTAATATTAAATCTCTAGCTTCCATCAACCCAAATTTAAGTCAGTTTAAATCTTCCTCAAAGACAACTCAAAACTCCTCTTAAATTCACATCCACCCATCACTCGCAACTGTAACGCGAGACGTGCAAAATCAACATTAAAAGCGCCGGTGGGACAAAAAACTGATAATAACGAGTCCGACTTGGACAAAAAGCGCGAATCCCCCCTCCCCACACTCCCCTCTTCATGAAATGCACCAAGCATCCCGGCGACCAAGGCCGCGCGACCTTAGCATAATACAGCCGAATTTGGCCGTGGGAACCCCGCGACACAATGGCGAGATGGGGTCCCAGTGAGGGAGATGTTCAACGAGTGATTGGGTTTGTCCATTTTGAGTATAATGTCGTGTGTAGAATAAGTGGTTTTTGTGATGTCTTTGAAATAAAAATAAAGGTCGTGTGATTGTGATGGAGGAACTAAGTACTTTGCGGGATGAGACTTTTCTTATGTTTTTTGATGTTGTTAAGGGTCTCCTGCACTAAATCATTACACAAAACATGCATTTTTTATCTATGGTCCATTGTTCTACGAGCAGGTGACAGCTAAAATGTTTTTTTTTGCGTATGTGTTTTCAGTGTTTTGTTTCGAAAAGGCTAGTGCAGTAGACGCGGCTTTACTTGTAAAGTTATTAAAATCGAGTATTTATTTGGTAGCAATGGAGTTCAAACCGATCAAGACATTTTTAACGGACAAAAGCTTTTACCTCTACTATATTTGCATTTGTATATGGCACCACATAGCCAAAATTTAACTGTTTTGTATGTGATTTTTATTTAAAAACAAATTTACGTATAGTTTAAATAAATGTTGTTTAACTATTTAAATCAAATTCCGAAAAATAAATACTTGAATAACTATAAAACGGTTTATATAAAAATAATTCCGTGATATAATAGGAATTTAATAACGTATGTAAATTATTTATAACACTGCGAAGGTCATAATATTGTAATCAAAATATATTACACAACTTAAATAAAGATTACAAAATGATAAGGTTTAATGCACTTAAAATTGATAAGGGTTCGGTAAGTAGAAATGAAGATTTTAATTTATTATTAATTGCAGCATGTCGTAAAACGTTTAAGATAGAATTAATTGATACCAAAATAGGTAATTACGATAATGGAATGTACTAAATGATGCAATTTGCGAATTCGTTATTTTTATCGATTTAGCTAATACTAAAGAATTTTTACATACATACACATACATACATAGACTCACGCCTTTTTCCCATAGGGGTAGGCAGAGACAACGGATTTCCACTTGCTACGATCCTTACACACCTCTTTCGCCTCTTTTTAATTAACATAAATTGCACTTATGGTTATTTTCAAGATATTGTGATTAAAATAGTAAAATGCAAGTGAGCTAGATATCATAGGCAGAAAGTATAAGCGTTGATCCCAAATTTCATAGAAAAAGCAAAAATGAAAATTGAGAGTTAGAATTAAAAGAGAAAGACAACCTTTTCGTGTGGTCTAGTCACGAATCCGGTAAAATTTAGGTATAACAGAATGCATAGATCTACTAAACTGTACTATAGACTGGTATCACAAAATAGCAATGGCAATAGATGATAAATGTTGCATATTATGTAAAATTCGTAAAATAGCTCGAGGCTCTGGAAGAAACTCGGTTGATGTAGATAGAAATATATGAGGATAAACAACTTTCTATCAGGTGACGCACTTGCTCATTTGTGTTCTATTACAGCAAACAAAAGATAACAAATTAACACAAACTCATAAGGAATACAAAGAAAAAAATCAATTGAACTGTGATATTATAAACATTGCTATCTGTCCGTGGGGCCCTTGACATGGTACTTTTCGTTTATTGATACGGTCTTATCTCGCATGCCTACTTACACTATTTGGTGTACTTGGTACAGACGATACCGAGAAATCGAGTTTTAGTTGTTTTTCCGCATAGATAACAACGTTGGAAGAGATGCATGAAAGGTTAAACAAAAATTATGATAATTAATATTTAACTGCCCTGAAATAAAAAAAAAAAACAAAAATCGATTCACTTCTTAAAATGAGTGAAAAATATTGCTAATCTTGAGCAACAAATTTATTAATGGATGAAAGTCATTGGTAATTGATGATAAAGGTAGCAGGAAGTCGCTGGATGCAGGCCGCTTCCAACAGGTCGATCTGGAAATCTTTGGGGGCGGCCTATGTTCAGCAGTGGAAGTCCTATGGCTGATGATGATGATGATGATGATGAGAGTAATTAAGCACTTTTAAAAAAATATAATACTTTTGTTCTTATGTATAATACACCAATTATTATGTAAGAAAGAATTGCATGTTGTGACGTATTAGAGTCAATGTATTTTAACCTCGAACGGCAGTTATAGTCTACACTAATATAGAAAGGTCGTATTTGCTAAAAATGTTGATAACATTATCGGTTCGAGTGGTTATTTAATAAAACGAGATATGGTTTAGATAAGATGCACGCTCTCTACCTGTTATTACCGCGACGCGTCGGTGACAGAAAGTCTCGCCACAAAATATTTATCATTGGAATGAAATAAAATGGAGTTAAATTATAATTACAATTCTTATTGAAATAAAACAATTTTTACGGATTCTACCAGTCTTCGTGGTCACGGGTTGGACTAAAAAAAATAAAACCAAATCGTGATAGAATCCGTAAAAAAAGTTTTATTTCAATATATAGCATTCGCGTAAACTTAAGAAATTAGTATACAATTCATATTCTTGATTATCAAAAATAGAGGAAGGACTTTTGGAGGTGGTGTGCGGAATCTAGGATATAATAAGCAATATTGTAGGGACAGACTGGCTTACTACGATCACCGACTTGCTATATTTATGAATTGTGCCTATCAGTTAATTCTTCAAAATATTTTCGAATGTCAATTATTTGTTATCTGTAACCGCTTCGCATTTTAGCCCTAACAATGAAATTTAAGTCACCAGTAGCCCGAGCACGAAAAACTAATGTAAATGTATTCGAGTTCGCTGCGCACTGATGACGTTTGGTTAATATTTTATACAAATTTCACAGCCGCGCATCGAGCTGAAATACATTTACGGTTGTCAGAAATTTTCCTGCTCAGGCCGCAGTTCCAAGTAGAAAGGTTCACCTTAGCTAATATAACCAATCGCCTTCCTATTAACGTCATCACCCGGGAATCGAACCAAGGACTTCTCGATCCACATCCCATATACGCTGTCATTAATACCTGGTGTATAATGCACATGGCCGATACAATTGAGAAGTAAATATTTCAGTTTTTAGGGCTAAGTCTAAGGCTGAGATCTATACAGCGAACTTCGACTAAATCTAAGTCAAAGCCACGAACTCAATGAGGATTTTTACTAAGTCCGAGTCATTTTTTACAAGAAAATCTTTGCTTAATCTGTCTGTCAGTCTATTTTTCTTGTAAAAAATTGTCCCGGACTAAGTCAAAGTTCGATTTAACAATTCCTAATCCCTCCTGAGTTCGTGACTTTGACTTAGACTTAGTTGAAGTTCGCTCTATAGATCTCAGCCTAAGAATTATGTTTTCTACGAATATGTTACATACTTCTAGGTAACAAACAAAACACGAATCAGCAAATATTATTGAAATACCAACTCATTCAATAAATGTAGTAGACGTCGTGCATTTATGTTTATATTTTTTGTTGAGTCTAATTGAAAACTGTTATAAATACATTATTTAGCAGAGTCATGTAACACTCTTGTTTAGAACTGTATATTATTAGTTTTATCTTTTTTATGCAATATCTGTAATCATTAGCAAAAAGCGAATATGAATATTTACGAAAATATAATATCAATAATATTGAAAACCGCATGGAACTACAAAAAATTATCTATATATAGTGGAAATTTACGCGTTATATACACACAGATTGAAAACGGAGGACCTATGCATTTTGAAAAGTGCTTTCTTTTTCTGTTTAGTCGAGATTAGTTCAGAATAAAAAGAAATGGTTTATTGTAACTGTTAAATCCGCAATCGGTAAGTAATCTTTTCTTCAAACCGTATTATGTAACTCGAATCACACGGTACATAAATCGTTATTTTTATTGATTACGTAATTTCCTTGACAGCATTGGTACAAACTTTCAACGGTTTAAATGTACAGCGTAATCGATTTTGTACATAAAATATTAACATTATGCATTTATGTTTCTTCCCAGACTCAACAATTGTGAAAAGTAAGTTTTGGGGTCAAGTGAATAAAAATATCACTTTTACCAATAAATTTTCGACTGACTCCGAAAACGGAAAAGGTCCTCAATTCGTCTGTTTTTTTGTGTAGTTTTTTTTATGTATGTTGCACGATATCTCCGTCGAATGTGGACGGATCTTCAAAATTTTTTTGTGTTGAAAGAGCTTATTTCATGGGAAGTCCCATATAAATTTGGTCACTATCGGATTTGAAGTCGGTACGTTAAGTTTTTAAACTTGTGATTGTTCATTTTATGAACAAATTATGTATGTGAAATAACTGTGGAACAAGACGGCGCGAGTTCGGTAGCTAAGGATCCGAATAGCAATTTTTCTTATCTTTATCTCTATCTGTATTAAGAATTATTTATATTTCGACAGCCTCCGTTGCGCAGCGGGCGAGCAGCCGGTTGTGAAGCGAGAGGCCGCGGGTTCGATCTCCGCATCGAGACAAATATCTGGCCTACAGATATTTGTTTCGGGTCTGAGAGTTATGAGACCGAAAGTCTCTCGCAGTTCCTGATACCCACGGCACAAGACTCGATCTTAGCGTGGGGTCAGGACTATGTATGTGACTGTCGGGTGTTATATATTACTTATTTATGAATATTTTTTATAAGACCAGATTAAAAAAAATAGCGTTGACTGCCCTTTTACACCCTTCAACACTAAAACCTAAAACACCCTTACCCGCTCACAAACGCACCCCACCTCAAACTAAGGTCGCAACAGACCGGGTCTTTATTTTCAAATTTCAATCGCGCCGTGTGAAGACTTCGGTTTCCCAACCTGTGTGTACAACTGGCGATATACCATTTTGTAACCGTAATTAGCCATGCGTTGTCATTTCACAATACGTTGTTTCGTATATTGTACCTAGATTACTAATATTGATTAATAATAAATATGTATTACTGTCCCACTGCTGGGCACGGGCCTCCTCTACTAATGAGAGGGGTTAGGCCTTAGTCTACCACGCTGGACTAATGCGGGTTGGTTAATTAATATTTTTTACCTAATTCTTAAATATTTTATTTGGGACAATTATACAAGTAGCGATATATTTTTTTATTGTAGAGACTGGCAAACGAGCAGATAGGTTAATTGATGGTAAGTGATCTCCACCGCCCATAGACACCCAAGACACAAAAAGAACCATGGGTGCGAACAAAACGCGGCAGCAAGCTGCCACTTCGTGCTGTGGACGTAACTCAGTACAGCGTGTCTGTCTCAGTCAGCGTGTAACTGTCTACAGCGTGGCTCTGGTTCTTTTTGTGTCTTATGTGTCTATGGACGGGGGAGATCACTTAACAGAAGGTGACCCATCTGCTCGTTTGCCAGAATCTGCTATAAAAAAGTTATGTGGCATTTACCAACTCGCATTAAGCCAGTGTAGTAGACAAAGGCCTAACCCCACAAAGTAGAAGAGGTCTGTAAACAGCAGTGGGACAGTAATATAACAGACCTAATACTAGTATTAATATTATAAAAAAGTATCTTAAAGAACGGGTAAAATTCGAAGTGAAGTGACAGTTTGCTGTTGCGTTTCATATAGAAAATACATAGTCTATTTATATCAATATTACATCACCTATCGAATTAAAAATTCTAACAGAGGACACTATAAATCAAATAATAAAAAATCCATTCGGGTATCCAATGTCCCGCAGCAAAAAACGCGACGTTTTTTCAATAGTTTTACGCGAGTTCAATGATATCTAACGAACGCAAATATATTCAGTGTCAAAGACTGTGATCATACTTTTTGGCCATTTGACCAAACACCTAATCGGGTTCTTGACATTTTTTTTTTAATTGATTTTATATTAAATTTACGTCATCTCAAATAAAGAACAGAAAGAAATATTGAAATATTCTGAAAAATAAAAAAGTTATAAACCTTTGAAGTTTGGTGTAACTTTCAAAATGCGGAAAAGAGTAACAGTACAGTACGTGCGTTGGAAAGGATAGCAAGATATCTCCAATATGAATTCACTCCAGAATTGAAATTGAAAATTAAAATATGAATTACTGCCTTCTTTTTCAACCAATTTCGATGCAGTTTTTACAATAGATGTTCTTCTTTGTTTTATTTGTTATTACATATAAATATGTGTATAAAATCAAACACAGTCAAGGACCCAATTGCTGCGGATTTAGGGGCCTGGACTTTAGAAAAACACGTTTTCGGATCTGAGATTCGATCCATACAACGACATTCAACAGTAGTAATGAGCTTTTTTTGGCACGATTTTTCCTGTATTAGATGTCTAAAAGAGGCGTTAACATTAGACAGGGAACGATCTTAACAATTTAAGCCTTATCGTTTCTGCCACGTGCTTCTTTATCCTAGCACGGCAACTACACTACACCTGATGGTAAGCACTGTGCAGTCCAAAACACTCAGCGACCACCAAAAAACAATGAGCTTGTCGCTGGTTAACGGAATCACACCGGCCTATTTATACTTCTTTACACTCCGAAGAGGGCAAGCTAATCGAGGGTCTTGCGACAAAACAGGCGGACTACCGATGCAGACAGGGATGTACCCCTATACCCACCCCAAACAACTATCCGGAGTGGTAGAGCCACGCTGTAGACATCTAGTGTACAGCACGAGCTGGGCCAGCTCGATCGGTTGGATACCACTGTACCACAACAACCGACGTAAAGTGGCAGCTTACTGTCGTGTTTCGTTCAGTGGCCCATTTCCCCCCTCCCTTTCCCAATCCCCAGTCCCTCCCCTTCCATTCGCTCTTTTTAGGTTGGCAACGCACCCATGACTCTTTTTGTGTCTTAGATATTTATGGGCGGTGGAGATCAGTTGCCATCAAGTGACCCATCTGCTCGTTTGCCAGTATCTGCTATAAAAAAAAACTGTCATGTCATATCCCAAACTCCCCGCGAGTGAACAGGATACGCACTGGCTGATTATAGAACGCAAATCACACAAGGAGTGTGGGTCACTATGGCAGGTTTTAACACCGTGTGGACGATAGTTATTGGTATACGAATATCTTGTCTCCAGCTAAGCAATATACTTTCATGCAATAAACATCCCTTATACCATTTAATGCCAACAAAAAATACAGTGAAACCAAAATTAAACGTAGAAGTACCTACATGAGTGTGATTACGAAATTAAGGGAGGAGGTTTAACACCCACCGGTAACGAAGCCCTAACAGTATAATGCGACATTACTGACACTTTTGCGTCAAAACAAATCATCTGTTACAACCAATGACTAAAGAAACATGAGAAGACGAGGCATACGAAAATATGAAGCGTGCCTAATGGATGGAGAGAAACCAAATGGCGACTTTGCGAAAAAAAGGAAGAAACCCAATAAAATAACAGGTCGGCTTCATTCCGAAATTATTATTATTGTAAATAAAACATCGTATTTATTATATAATCAATAAGTATTTATACGTTATTTAAATCCTATGACACCGTGACAACTTACATGTAAATAATATAATAATAGTAAAACGAATAATAGATAAACTAAAATGGCGTAACCGGCTGCAATTTTTCGTAGTTATGCCAAGTCCTTATATGTTTTCTTTAATCATTGGTTACAACAGTAATACAAACACGGGTATTGAATAGATACCTTAGTGATATCACCGGTTGATTCAACAAACCTGCGGAACAATGCCACGCTATGGTGAACTCTTGGAAATTATCTGTGTCAGGGTTGAGACTACATTTTTCTTTTTTTATCCGAGCAGGGCAAAGTGACAGTAGACCTGCGGCCTGAGCAGGAAAATTTCTGACAACCGTAAATGTATTTCAGCTCGATGCGCGTCTATGAAATTTGTATGAAATATTAACCAAACGTCATCAGAGCGCAGCGAACTCGAATACATTTGCATTTACATTAGTTTTTATGCTCGGGCTACTGATAGTAAACGCAGTGAGACCCAAAAATCAGTAACCACCGACAAACAATTACAATATTACTGGTCACCAGAATGATGCCGTTTTGCACAAATGCTCGTGCAAACTATGAAGCACATAGTGGAGCCTGAGACAGAATAGGCGGATGACCGATGCAAACAGAGGGGCTAAGATCTGACAGCGTCCGTGGCGTAGCGGGCGAGTAGCCGGCTGTAAAGCGAGAGGCTGCGGGTTCGATTCATTGTGACAAATGTTTGTGTGGCCCACAGATATTTGTGTCAAGTCTGGGTGTTGTCAGACCGAAAGTCTCTCATAGTTTCTAAGACCCACGATTCAGGTTATACCTAGAGTGGGGTCAGGATTAGGTGTGTGACTGTAGGGTGTATTTATTATTATTTCCCTCACTGCCATATCCATCGAATCATCAAATCATGTCGCAAATCCGTCAGAAGAACCAGATATCCACTGGCTGATCTTAGGACACAATCTACACAAAGTATGTTTTGCTACTATTTAAGAGTAGCCATATCGCTTACCACCAGGCGATCGGCTTGCTCTCATTTGATTGCAATAAAAACACTCTAATCAATAGAATTCAGACAAAGGCACCTCCAGGAGCCGTCCAGACGCGCTTGATTGGAAAATTGTGTGTTCGATCCAATTTAACAACGTCGCCTCACTGTCCGCCCACTGTCTTACAGAATGGACGCTGAAGGTTTGGATTATTGTTTTTGTCTATTGATAACTATAATGATAAATAGAGACTAACTTCAAAAATTTTAAGTGCATGTCCATGTCTCAGACAGTTTTGCCTACAGCGTGCATGGAAGCTAAAATGTTTATCTAAGTAAGGGGCATTATTACAAAGTGATATAATTACTTAATATCAGGATTATACCGGTTCAAATATTCCACGTTTTCACAGTGTTGCTTGAATACTTAGTATGGATAAGAGGTATTATTATACAGTATCCTTTTTTAGTTTACCTAACCACTCTCGGATGTAGAAATGAGTCACATTTTCTTTTAATTTAATTACGTTATTGGACCAGTAGCCCGAGCACGAAAAACTAATGTAAATGTAAATGTATTCGAGTTCGCTGCGCACTGATGACGTTTGGTTAATATTTCATACAAATTTCATAGACGCGCATCGAGTTCGAATACATTTACGGTTGTCAGAAATTTTCCTGATCAGGCCGCTGTAGTAGCAGATCGCCTATTACCTCCTACATCCCAATCTTTATTTATTTGCTTTCCACAATAGGTAGCGGCATCGCTATATATACTTGTGAAGCCACGTACCATAAGGTGGTTCGTTTCCTCGTCTACTTTTTAACCCGAAAAATAATATCTGTTATAGTCACATTTTTATTGATCATCTGTCTAACTGCTTCGGTGGCGTGGTTGTATTTCGGTACGACTATCGTCCTGAGGTCTCGGGTTCGATCCCCGAGTCGGGGGGTAAAGTGATATTGGATATTTCCATATCAGCCCGGAGTCTGGAAATTGTGCCCGATATGGATCACCATATCCATCCCACCAGGGCTCGCTCCCCATCTCATCTGGGACGGAACTAAGCTCGGCGAAATGTGGGTGTTTTAGTGTTTCCTAGTGCGCCTCTGCCTACCCCTTCGGGGATACAGGCGTGAGCTTATGTGTGTCATTGATCATCAAAATGTTATGACTTCACTGCACTAAATCGTCACTCAGGTCTTAGTGAACAGCCAGAGGCCAAGCCCAAATTCATATGTAATAACAGGTTTCTACGAGTATGTTGATTACCAAGGTGTAATTACGGAGTCGACATTTGTCCCGCGTTGACCATATTGCGAAATGTCAATGATATCCACGTTAAATCATTCATTACTCACGATGACATAACGCACCTAAAAATGGATTACATTCATATATTACAAGTAAATGTTAATCAGTGATTATCAGCTGACAAGGTTAACGACAATCGAAAGAGTCGGCAAGCAGTTGCTTTGAATAAGTTTAGAGAAGTTAAACTTATTTGTTCCCCTGGCTCTTTGCAAAGAACATGGGACGTGGACCGCATTGTCCTACGGTCGAATCAATAGTCGTCAGTCTCTCTAGGAGTATTAACTATCCAGTGTTAGTGAATACTCCTAGAGAGACTGACGTCAAGGAGACAGCCGTTAGTTAAAACTAAAGCTAAATTCTTTTTGCAACATGCTTAATCCACATCCGTACAAAACACAACAGCAAACACCCTTGTTTGCTGTTGTGTTTTGTACGGTGGATATCCAAAGGCTTAAATAACCACTTTCTTTTCCACTGCCTATCCTTTTCTTTTCCACAGTAGTGTCCATGGGTGATGAAAACCATTTACTCAGGTAGGCATCCACTGATCTGCCTTCATAAGTCAATAAATAAATGAACAAACTATTCACAATCAAAAAACAATCTTTATATAATTTAAAGTCCCGTATAAATTCCTTTAAATTCGCACAGTTCAATAAAGCAAATAGTTGGATAATCGTCAATCGTCAATTTATTATCTGGGTTAAACTAATTGCTAGTGTTTTTGTGGTTCTTGTGCTATGTTTGCTGAGGCCTGCGCGCGAGCCGTCGTATACTTTTTGTTTGGTTTCGTTTTATTTGACAGACTCTTTACGTCTAGTTTTTATGGGATTGTTAGAGATGTGGAGAATAATGGGAATTGAAATAGATGCTTTAATTCATCGTAGTCTAATATTGCGAATATACTTTATATCATTCAATATGCCATCTTCATGCATTCATTAAATCCTGTTTTTGAAAGTGATAACATTTATGGAGAGATTATAACTGCAAACACCGCTATCCAAATATTTCGAGAATGATCAACAAACTTTAATTGCTAATTTAGTTTATTACTTAAAAATTATTAGGCCATTACAGTACATACTTTAGTAGTAATTGTAGTAGGTCATGCTTCTCGTACCTTCACATCAAAAACATTTGGTTTACACAAACCAACTCCGAAATTTCAAACCGTTTTAATTACAAAAGAAGCCGAAACCGAAAAACTTGCATCCGCATCGTGCGAATATTAATTTAATAACAAAACTGACGGGCCATTGTGCGTGCCGAGGCAACGTTACGAGCCAGATCTCAAGAATGGGATCCAATTTCCATGACCATTGACCGAGCGAACACCGTTAGGCGACAACGCTGCGAAATCACTAATATGCATCGAGAACTCTCTTGTATCTTATCGACTAGATGACAAGCGAAGGGATTTGGATGTAAACGATGTCCCAAAGTGAGAATATAAAGAATTTTGAAGCAAAAAATAATATGCCTAAATTGAATCACGGACTGTACCAAGTTGTATTTAAGTTTGAAGGACATTGTGACGAGTGTAATTGCTGGGCATTGTGAGACTTTAACATCTTATGTCTCAGAGTGACAAGCGCACTGCAGTACCACTCAGAGCCTTGTTATTCAAACGGGTGGTGTTGCTATTACTAGTCATATCGCCCACCATCAGACTACCTTGATAGTCTCGATCAATGGCGGCTTTATCAACTATCAGTTATAACATCATTGAAATTCCATAACTTCAAATGAGAATTTCCAAAAGCGCCTTCCTATTGGTGATTTGCAGCAATCGCCAAACAGAATCCAACCGTCCATCGGTCCGGAACGCGCGGAATCCCATCGACGCGACCGGTTCCTAACGGGACGTTGTTAGCAGCGGCCGGGCGTCATTACTAACCCATACATTTGTAGCGCAATTACATATCCAAACTGAGATGCCTCAAATATTCGACTGTATAGCATCAGCCCTGTATTATCACTGTCCCATTGCACATGTGTCTTCTACCAATGTAAGAGGTTAGGTTAGTAGATCACGGATGATAGATATTTACATCTTAGAAATTCTTTTTCTGGGTAAGAGGCACAAGCAATTTTAATATTACAATTCGCAGCAAGCTCGCTATGCGCTGATCACATTATTTTCAAAAATCTCTGTTTGAATTCCGATTGTAAATGTTATTCTTAATCGAGCCTCAAAACTATGTGTATATACAACTTAGGAAACGAAACTGATCAATGAAAAGCTTATGAAACTTAAAGGTCTTTAAAATAATTTGAAACAAGCAGTTCCATAACAAACCCCGCTACACGTTAAACGTTGCCAAAATGATTAATGATCAAAACTAACATATAAGCAAAACGTAGTACAACTACAACATCAACAAAAAAATCAATCAAACATACGCTACGGGACGTCCAAATTGCTTGTAACATTCAACTGTGTATTTTTTTCATTTTTAGCTTACGATGGCAGACGACCAAACGGCCCACCTAATAACATGTGGTTACCATCCTCCATAAACATTGGCAATGCCAGGGGCACAGCCAAGCCGTAATCCACCATGGAAACTGGAAAGTTAAGAATAAAGACTGGGAGGTCTCCACAAATCTCACTCAAACACTCTCTATGCGAAATGCTACTTTCCGTCCAAGTTTATACCGTGATAACAATCTGGTCCAAAAGGCATCCATTTCATGCTTTGGCTCAACGACTTACTTGTTTTGGAACCTTTGATATACAATGGAAGTAGGAGTACCGTCAGATTTCCCAGAATTACTGGTAAATGGAGTCGTGAATTCTTGGTCATATTCAAATGAGTAAGACATCACAGCAATTACCTCTTTCATTAGCATTTATTTTTTATTCCCATCAGCTTCATTATTTTAATTATAAGCTACTATTAAAGAAACCGCTTAACCACCGCAGTAGTTTATTTCTTCATTTATGCACGCTTTATCGACTTGAAAAGCAATTACTCCTAAATCGGCACACCAAACACTGTACGTAATTATCTTCTTAACACAGACGTGTACATCAGTGGGACAATCAACAATGCCCCCTCTCCTCGCCTCTTCCAGAGCACGACACCTTTCACCTTTGCATCTGTTTCGTTAACCATTGCCCGGTCGACTGCCTCGGGGCATGAAAGTACGCATACTTGAACAGACATGGTGCAACGATGCTATCGATTCGATCCATTTCTAGGATCGTTTCGAGAGCACGACACGAGCGGTTATTGTTTAATGAATTAAATTGACCGTTGGAAAGGCGGGTCACATGTTTGAAGTAACACACATTACTTACTAGAGATAACTGTATAGGCGATGGGATATAGCTGACATAAACATGACTTCAAACCGATATTGAAGATGCATTTTCTGTTATCCCTTGATTTTGTTAAACTTCTGTAAGCAGCCCAAGATCTTAACCAAATATACTGGATGTTGAGGTAAATGCTCCTGGAAGCGAAGACAAGTGATAATATTGGTGATTACAGAAATGATTCCATGTTTCGAGTAATAAAGGATTACCAAAATCGGTCCACATTTGGGGGAAATACAACGTACCAAATTCCTGACAGAGGAATTGAGATCCGCTTGTTATAATCCCATATACTATAATCTAAGGCTATAATATCATGATCGTGGTGGGTGGGCAGAATTCGTACCCTGGACATGTTTACTTAGGAAACGCATTATATCCGGCTTCCTTAAACAGCAAACTGATGACAATCGACCATTGCATTTCCGTATTATTCCAACAACTACGGCTGCTTTGTATGACAACATAATGACTGCAGCTTTATGAAGATCATAATTTACTGCGATAGCGATTGAGCTGGAAAATTTCAAAGTAGATACAGTACACAGCGCACTCGATTCGAATTCGAATGTTGAAATTATTCGTTCTTCGGCCACTTTCTGACAACGGTATCTCGATTGGAGAGTATATTTAGAGTGCATTGTTCTTACCATACATGAAGAGACCGTAATAAGAATTAATGATTTAAAGAGATGTGCAAGGATCGTAGCAAGTGGAAATCCATTGTCTGCCTACCCCTATCGGAAACCGGCATGAATCTATCCGACGTCTATATATGTCTATTCTTTCTTTCTTTTTACCTGCCCTTATCTTCAATGTGAGTATTATTCTCAATGTACGTTTACTCAAACATATTGCGCTAAGGATTTGGCTTAATTTTACAACCCGTATGACGTCAACCCTCCTTCGCGGTATCCATGTGTATCATTCATCAGCAACAGGACGTCCACTGCTGAAACATAGACTTCACCTAAAGATTTCCAGATTGACCTGTTGGAAGCGGCCTGCATCCAGTGACTTCCTTCGACCTTTACCAGTAGCCCGAGCACGAAAAACTAATGTAAATGTAAATGTATTCGAGTTCGCTGCGCACTGATGACGTTTGGTTAATATTTCATACAAATTTCATAGACGCGCATCGAGTTCGAATACATTTACGGTTGTCAGAAATTTTCCTGCTCAGGCCGCTGGTTGTCTGTCCACCTTGCAGATGTATCAAATCCAGTGTAGTCACTGCCGTAAAAAACGTATAACACATTAGACATCCAACAATCACTACACCCCTGATTACTGCGAATACATGTTAATTAGTGTTAACAGCGTGAAGTAAACAGGCGCCATTACAACGCGGAGCGACACCTACAGAATACTGATGACTACTTTCTTTTTTACAATGAACAGAGTTCGTGAGAACGTTTCAACATTTCATCTGATACTTGTTGATTACTAAACTTAAGCTCGCTACACACTTTTAGTATAAACTGCGATTATAAATTTTAAAAAAATGCCGAAATGGATTACAAAGATAACACCCAACTACGTACACCCAACAGTCACATACATAGTCCTGACCCCACACTAAGATCGAGTCTTGTGTCGTGGGTATCAGGAACTACGGGAGACGCGCGGTCTCACAACACTCAGACCCGAAACAAATACATATCTGTAGGCCACAGAAATATTTGTCTCGCTGCGGAGATCGAACCCGCGGCCTCTCGCTTCATAGCTCGCTCGCCCACTGTGCCACGGAGGCTGTCGTAATATAAATCGTTAATTTTTCACTGATTCAACTTAATACAATATTACATACATACATACACACTCACGCCTGCATCCCATCGGGGTAGACAGGCTATTAAGAGCCACACACTACGATCATGACACAAGTCTTTTGCCTCTTTCACACTCATACAGCTTTTCATACGTTTCCGTGGGTTGAGGGTAACTAGCCCTTTTTGTTACAATATTTTTTGTTTGTTTACAGCAGTGATTGGCAAACAAGCAGACGCGTCACCTGATGGTAAGTGATCTCCACCGCCCATAGACACCCGAGACAAATGTATCATGGATGCGTTGCCAACCTAAAAGTAGGGAATAGAAGGAGAGGAAAAAGGGATTGCGAAAGGTAATGGGGGGAAAGGGGCCACCGGAAATCTCACTCACCGAACGAAACGCGACAGCAAGCTGCACTTTACGTTATTGTTTACAGCGTGGCTCTACCACTTAGATACCAGTTTTAGTAAACCAGGATCGATCTCTAAATCAATCCTGTTTCACATAACACCATAGTCACATTTAAAAGCCAAGCCGTATTTTTTATGTTCTTATGAACAGAATACAATAGAATTTCAAAGATATTTTCACTTAGAGAAGGCACCGCGAGCATAGGAAATGGTGGTCAAAGGCCCCTGCGCGTGCGCACCGGATTAGGCACATAACACACCGTGACTGCGTATTCATAAAGTAACTACAACGATATATGAGTTTGAGATGATGCGTAAATTAGAGCTATAGTCGATGGAATAATATAGTATGGTATTTTTCAATCACATTGGTGGGGACTGGCCTCTTGTAATGACTAGAACTACTGAATCTAGGACTTCTTTCAGTAATTGAATTTGTTGTAGTTTCTGTAAGAGGCGCTGTAAACTTTTATGCAGCAACGAAAACTATCATCGTTATTTCGAACTATCAAAAAAACACAAGTTTTTTTTTCGGGTCCCAGTTGTCTCCCACTACGTTCAAGTGGTTAAAAACTTAACTAACCGACTTCCAATTTACCGATCATGACCAAATGTATAAGGACCACCCTTAAATAAGAAATAAGCTCTATCGAACACAAAAATAATTTTGAAAATCAGTTCACATTTGGCGGAAATATCTTGTAACATACATAAAAAAAATCACACGAATTGAGGACCTCCTCCTTTTGTGGAAGTCGGTCGAAAACTAGGCCCACCAATCATCAGCTCTAAAGCCGCGTCTCCTAAAACATTACCTCTACACAAAACACCCACACAAAACATGTATTTTTTATCTATGGTGCATTGTTCTACGAGCAGGTGATTGCTAAAATCGTTGTTTTGCGTATATCTTTTGGACAGACTTCCAAAAAGGATGAGGTCCTCAATTCGTCTGTATTTTTTTTCATGCATGTTACGTATGCGATATCTCCGCCAAATGTGGACCGATTTTCAAAATTCTTTTTGTATTCGATAGGGCTTATATCAAGGGTGGTCCCATATATTTGGTGCCGATCGGATTTGAAGTCGGTCTGTTAAGTTTATAAACTTGTGTTTTTGTGTAATGTTTCGAGAAAACTATTGCAAGAGAGGCGCTTTATAGTTGCTATAAAAAAATCTAATCCGCAATCCTCCACTCGGTGCGTTACACAGAACTGTACAGTGACGTCACTCGCACGCTAATAAGAAAGAGCGACAAATAAACTGCTATAAATAACTAACACATCACGATATTACGAGCGATGAAATAACATTACCGACTGATTGTGATAATCGCTTATCTATGCATCGCTGACGTAAAGGCATTTGGCGGAGTAGGTGAACGGGACAGAATGATGGGTGCTGTATTCTTATGGCCGGAAAATGGGTAACTGGGTCACTCGATGATAAGACAAATCCTCCACTCATGTACAGCCATTTCAATATTCAAAAGTACTATTCAGCTGCCTCGGTGGCGTGGTGGTATTTCGGCACGACTACGGTTCTGAGGTCTCGGGTTCGATCCCCGGGTCGGGCAAAGTGATATTGGATTTTTCCATATCAGCCCGGAGTCGGGAATTTGTGCCCGATATGGCGATAGGCTCGCCCCCTATCACATCTGGGACGGAACTAAGCTCGGCGAAATGTGGGTGTTCTAGTTCGGTAGTGCGCCTCTGCCTACCCCTTCGGGGATACAGGCGTGAGCTTGTGTATCTTGTGTCTTTATGGAAACTGGATCCAGAGGTGTTGACTTGAGACAGGCAGACGGTCGTAAAAACCAAGCCGAATCCTTTCGGAAAATATTTGAAAAATGTATTTAGGGTCGGTCCACATTGCGGTAGGATAAGGGAAAAAGTATCTTTAGTAGCCAAAGCCATTGAAACCCATGTAAATAGATCCAGCTGTAAAATATCGTATGCGCTTTAATCTATTTATCAGTAGATAATGTGGGATTGTGAGACAGCGATAGTAAGTGCATGTGAATTGTACAATGTACTTAGTACTTTATCTATTCCATTATAAATAATAATAATATTAGCCCAGTAATATTACTGTCCCACTGCTGGGCACGGGCCTCCTCTACTAATGAGAGGGGTTAAGGCTTTAGTCTACCACGCTGGCCTAATGCGGGTTAGTAGACTTCACATTCCTTCGAAATTCCTGTGAAGAAAATTTCGGGTATGCAGGTTTCCTCACGATGTTTTCCTTCACCGTTATAGCATGCGATATTTCACAATGAAAATACACTTAACATAGATAAGTCAGAGGTGTATTATGCTCCATTTTTGGGGTTGGTCTCGAACCTCCGATTGTTGTCTTGGCAGTCCATACCATTACCAACTGAGCTATCGCTGCTTTATTCTATTCCATTATCACAGTTCAATATAAACTCCATGAGAAATTTTATTTATCTATCCATACATCCATACCTCATGTACACAAGAATAAAATTGAAGTGTAGGTTGGTAATGTCAAAATAACAGCTTCTTTACATGCTCCTCATGAATTCTTAAAAATAAATTAATAATTCCATTACGCGAATTTTATAATTTAAAAAAAGAAGTATTTTTACGGATTCTATCGCGATTTATTTTTATTTTAGCCCCGATGTGACGTAATAGAATCCGTAAAATCTAGTTTTATTGCAACATTATCATTCTGTTTGTTCCGGCTAATATCCGGAATGGCTGGATCGATTTTGACAATACTTTCACTGGCAGATAGGTGTTGTTATGAGTTACTCAAAATAATTAGGGTTTAGGGTTGAATTTCACGCGGGCAAAGTCACGGTTTGTAGGTAGTGTTGTCTAAAACCTTTGTTCTACAGCACCGGGGTATTAAATTTTATGTTTCGGGTAATTTGAAAGGAAACTTTGGCGATTAAAAATATCAGTAATTTCCGTTTAAACATTATTATATTACAAATTTGTAACCAATCAATTCATGATTTAAAAGTAATTAGGAATTTACATTCAACACGGTTAGCCATTTTCGAAATATTTGATGAATTACCTAATTTGTCGAAATATTGTGAATTTCTCGTTTTTTTAACAAAAAACTGGGTCTTCATTCCCATTTCCACCCTACCCTTATTACCCTACTTCAGTGTGGAGTTGACGCAACACCCTTTCAAGCATGTTACAGAAAAGTTTCGGCTTAGTTTTTACGACCAGCCGCCTGACGTCAACCTTCTCATTGGGAACCATTTCCGGGCAGATCATGTCAGAAAAACATGTTTTTGGCCGACCTGGAATTCGAACCCGGAGCCCGATGGTCACGGTTGACACAGTTCGCTGCTACTAGACTAATGAGGTGACTATCTTAACTGTTTATTGTCCTTTGCACTTCAATACATAAATATCAACACCAGCCCCTACCAAAACGCAATAAAACTGATAAAACCTTTTAGGGGGCGTCCATAAATTACGTGAGGTGTTTAAGGGGGGGAGGGGGTCGAGTCAAATCTCATCTAATCTTACGTTGGAGAGAGGGGGGGTCTCGGCAAATATAACGCAAATTTTTTTCTGATTGAAACAAAAAAAAAATTATACTATTTTGGTCCATTTAATCTAGATTGTACATGCTTAAGATTTAATCTTAAGCGTAATCGTAATACGATTAAGATCATTTACTAATTCTTTCGAAAGAAAATAATTTCATTCATACTTCAACGTTATACATTTACTGACTATCAAACCACCATATGTGTTTTATACCAAATAGCTCAATTTAATCTGAATTTACCTTAGACTAAATATATACTGGACTATCCTCACTGACGTATTGAAGAAACGGGATGGTGCTATACGCATTTCAGTGTGTTGAACAAAGATGCTAATCTAGTTCTTTGTCTCGCATCGAATACCCAGAAATTCTTGCTTTGCGCATTTGCTTTGAGCATAGAATTTGACAGCATATTTTATTCTGCAGTTTACGTGGATATAAATCACTTATAATTATTCAATTCTTATTATTGTATTGAAACAGTGAGTTTGCAGAGTCTCATAATGGTGGGATGTTACATTCGCGGGTGTAAAAGCAATAACAGACGAAATGAAATTTGTGTTACATTTCACACGTAAGTAACGATGAAATCTTATTTTTGAACATTCTTACATTTTAGTCGTAAATAAAAGCACGAAGCAAATTTGTTACAATAACAATCCAACGCGTTTACGTAAGAAACTCATATTTTGAAAAATCTCACGTGAGATTGGGGGATGGGGGAGAGGGTTGAATAAAATCTCACGACATCTCACCAGGGGGGGAGGGAGGGGCAGAAAATTTAAAAAAACACCTCACGTAATTTATGGACGCCCCCTTATTTTTATACTAAAAGGCTGATCCATAAAGGCACGTCTCCTGCACTAGAACATTACACAAAGCACCTACACAAAACATGGTTTCACTGCACATTTTTATGTATGGTCCATTGTTCTATGAGCCAGAGACAGCGAAAATATTTTTTTGTTTATGTGTTTTCGTGTTTTGTTTCGAGAAAAACACGAGCAGGAGACGCGGCTTAAGAGCATGATGTTTTACAAAGAACTTAGGGACTGAGAAACCTTTACTTGTGTTTTGACATTCGTATTACACGAATATAGACTCTTTAGCAAGGCATGTAAAGGTGAGAATCGTCCAAATACATTTATATCTAAGGAATTTGAATAAGAAATGACGTTATCAGTGAGTCAGGTGTGTAAAAAGATGTCTTGTCGTTCGAACAATGCTTCGTTTGTACTTTAATCTTTAAATTGTTTGCTACCTCTTTCCCGCGGCACATAAACTAAGGTTAACTCAATCCACTCACCTTTTTAAATTTCGAATGAGAAAAAAATCCATTTTACAATTGTTTATGGTTAGATGTTTTGAATAATGTACGATTTTATCCTTGTGTGACAACATGGCATTGACATTGCCCTGATAAAGGTTTCCAGTTATGACATCACCAGTCACTACAAATAGCATTATAACGTAAAAATAAATTTATCGCTAATTATGTTATTAACGTAAATAATAATAAAATTGTTTTTTCAACGTTCGTGCGTTGATGTCTTTTGCCTAACCTCACTCGGCGGGACATCCTAACCCACTTTGATAGAAAAAATAGATTAAAAACAGTGGCATAGACATCACCGGTATCCTTGGCGACTTATCGCGATCAATGCAAATATCCGATAATTATTTTGCAATTTACATCACCACGAAGCCGGTTACTGGCACTCGACGATAAAGAAAAAAACAAAACCATAGAGTTAAGCGCGAACCTCGTCACATCGATTTCGAAATACAAAAATTCGAAAAAAGAACGTGTAAAACACTGGCACACGACACGTACTGTTTATTTTTAATAAACTGCCCGGTCCGTGAACAAGATGGCGGCGGTGAACGATCGTGCCGCGGCGCCGTTCGTCGGCCAACTGATTCGAGCGAGCGGAGGGAACTGTCAAACTGGCTCCGCTTATCTTTGTGTGTGTGCCGTATAATGAAGGCTTCAATGGATCAAAATGACTCAGTATGGTATGGTGGGTTGGAAAAAAGTGGTACTTGTACCAAAATTGCTAGTGGTAGGATATTCGTATTCGACCGGATGGCGACCACTGTACACATGGTGCTAGTGACCCACACTCCGTGTGTTGTTTGCGTTCTAGGATCAGCCAGTGTACTTCCGGTTCTTTTAAGGGGCTTGCGGCATGACTTGATGTTTGGTTGGGACGGGTGTGGGGGTATCCCAGTGACTGCATTAGTCATCCGCCTGTCTTATCGCAAGCCCCTCGATTTGCTTCTTCCCTCTTCGGATTCGGAGTGTGAAGAAGCATAATAGGCCGGCATGATTCTGGCGACCACTGATAAACCCATTGTTTGTCAGTAGTCGCTAGTTTTTTTTAGCATCAAATGCAGTGTAGTCACTTTGGCGTACCCGGATTAAAAAAACCTATACGCCCGGATAGCGACCACCGTACACATGGTGCTAAAACCTGCCACAGTGATATACACTCTAGTGCGAATCGCGTTCCAGGATCAGCCAGTGTATATTCGTAACTCTCGAGGAGCTTGCACCATAACTTGATGGTCGGTTAGAATGGATATGTGGGTACATCCCTGTGCCTGCATCGGTCATCCGCCTGTCCTGTCAGAGGACCCTTGATTTCCTTCTTCTCTTTTCGTAATTAGAGAAGCAGTGACTACCGATAACGTTGTTGTCCGTCTTAGTAAAGTCACTTTACTGTACTCGGAAAGAAAATTCCGGATTGAATGTATTCTGGATGTGATGATGTCATTATGACAAAATTACAAGAATATAGTGTTAAGTTGTAACATCAAATAATTACCATTCTATTTATTGCAATTAAATTTTAATAACCATTTATCACAACCAAGAATAGTTAATTATTGCAATTAGCAATAATAACTACTAATTATTCTTAATTTAAATCAATAACTCGTAAATAATAACCATTTGATAAACACAGATTAAGAAAGACGACAATACATACAATGACGTCACAGTCCAGAGATTCAAAATTCGAACATTATCTCCTTGTTGATAAGATTCGATTGTTTAACACAGTACGACAAATGCGGTCTATTCTTATTCTAAACTTTAGAGCGGTAAAGTCATGGTCATTCTCAATGCTAATCTAGTTGTCGCTGTATTAACATAGATTCATTTTGTTGTAAATCGCACACCAATGTGAAGTCTTCAGTGGGAGAGTCACATTGTAGACAGTAACGTCTATAGCACAAGTAGGACGGCTCGACTGGTTTAATACCACTGTCTCAAAGAAAACCGACGTAAAGTGGCAGTTCGCTGTTGCGTTTCATTCGGTGAGTAAGATTTCCCAAGATGACATTCCCAGATGGCCAATTTCCCTCCTCCTCAATCCCTATTTCCAACTTTAAAGTTCATAATCCATAATTCTTTTGATGTCATGAGTGTCTATTCTATGGGCGGTGGAGATCACTTAGCATCAGGTGACCCAGCTACTCGTTTGCTATAAGAAAAAGCTGTCACAAGAGCAAAGCTACAATCAAAAACTATTAATTATACAAGCGTATGATTTATGAAGTGGGACATGTCCATACCACCCACATCGATGAGAATCCGAGTGTAGGGGTACACAATGAGCGTAACGTTACGAAACCACGTGTTTTGGCGGTTGGCTGTTGAGTAACGTATAGAGAAAGGTTACAAGATGATTATTTTTACGTTTAACAGAAGCTAGAAACCTAGGAAATTGATGTTAATGACCAAGAAAGTGTCGCCTCCTTGGTCTAGTGGTAGCATGATTCCCAGTTGGGGCAAAGTAAATGTTCTTATTTGCCCGGGACTGGATCGCTCAGAGGAGGTTGACGTCAGGCCGGCGGCCGGTTGTAAAAACTAATCCAAATCTTTTGTGTAAGATGCTTGAAAAATGTGTTGCGCCGACCCCACATTAACGTGGGATAAGGACAAGTAGAAAAAAAAGAGAGACCAAAAATGTAAGAATAATCAAAATAAATATTGACTGATAGCATCAGAACAATAGTAATTCTAATCAAAATTTTAATCAAAACTAAAGTATTAATAAATAAATTCCAACAGTCACACATGTGCACCCTCAAAAGGGACTCTAACGTCAGCAAGCAGCCGATCGAAAAAACTAATAAGAATACTTTTTACAACATGCTTGAACACAATTTTGTTCCGCCAACTCCACTTTGGAGTGGCATAAAGGCAGGTTGAAGGAGGCAGACCCCACAGTAAGATACTAGTCTTGGGTCGGTAGTATCAAGAACTACTACAGACACACACTACTTAAGAGACCGTATGGATGGGTATTGAATCCAGATCCGAAACAAATATTTGATGGTCACACAAACATTCGTCACCACCTGGTAAGTGGTATCGTCGCAACCATGGATATGCATGCTTATGGTAATGTCATGGACATAGTCGACTAAATGCCTATTGTGCATAAGCTCACGCCTGTATCCCCGAAAGCAGAGAAGCACTAGCCAATAGATCACCCACATTTCGGCGAACTTAGTTCCATCCTAGATGTGATAGGGGGCGTGCATATCGTCATATCGGGCACAAATTCCAGACTCCGGGCTGATACTGAAAAAATCAAATATCACTGCGCAATCCGGGGATCGAATCCGAACCTACTGTGCATAATCATAATCACAAGTTTAAAAACTTAACGGACCGACTTCAAATCCGATCGTGACCAAATTATAATATATGGGACCACCCTTGAAAGAAGCTCTATCGAACACAAAAAGAATTTTAAAGATCGGTCCATATTCGGCGGAGATATCGCGTAACATACATAAAAAAAAACAGACGAATTGAGGACCTTCTCCTTTTTGGAAGTCGGTCGAAAAGAAAACAACGCGGAGAAATGGAAACGGGACCCCAAAAGTCCAAAAATATGAAGTTACTACAATGCTCATTGAATTCGACGATTTCAATACTCATAATGACTTATTTCGTAATCGCATATTTCGGTGCTTAGTTTTTACTCAAATTTGGAGAGCGGTTACTCATTACTTTAGAATGTCAATGTTATACATTCGTTTTAATTGTTCAATTTTTGTGTTCAACTTCTTTGTTCCGGTGGTATGCAGTATGCATATTATTTTTCATATTTTCGACCAACTTCCAAAAAGGAGGAGGTCCTCAATTCGTCTGTATTTTTTTTAATGTATGTTACGCGATATCTCCGCCAAATGTGGACCGATTTTTAAAATTCTTTTTGTGTTCGATAGAGCTTATCTCAAAGGTGGTCCTATATCAATTTGGTTACGACCGGATTTGAAGTCGGTCTGTTAAGTTTTTAAACTTGTGATTTTTAGTTTGAAAGGTACCTGTTTATAGAATTTCTAATGTGATGTACATACTTATATGAAGATACTAAAAAAAACGTTAAAATTAACACAATATCTGACTTGAATTAAAAGCAACGTTACGTATAGGTTTTTTACGTTTTCTATTATATGGATACATTTTTTTGTTGGTAAACTTAGTACCATAACTAAATTCGCAAATAACTGAACTGAAGTTATAATAAATCTCAAACCCAGACTGTTCAAACTACTTCAACAAGACGGTGTATTAAATCGACCGCTAGGAGGCCTTGGTTAGGAGATTTTACTTTTTAATTTAACGAGACTTCGCCTCGCTTCAGCTCAATAACAACCGTCTAGCCGGTGGAGACGAGGACTACATTTATATTAGAAGTAAAATGTAAATATAATAACATAACATAAGCTCACGCCTGTATCCCCAAGGGGTAGGCAGAGGCGTACTAGCGAACTAGAACACCCACATTTCGCCGAGCTTAGTTCCGTCCAAGATGTGATAGGCGGCGAGCCTATCGCCATATCGGGCACAAATTCCAGACTCCGGGCTGATATGGAAAAATCCAATATCACTTTGCTCGACCCGGGGATCGAACCCGAGACCTCAGAACCGTAGTCGTACCGAAATACCACCACGCCACGGAGGCAGTCAATAAATATAATATATAAACCAAAGACAGTCAACAGTCCATAGACAGGACAGCAGGAACTTGTGACCCAAAAGTTGTGACCTCGTGGTCATAAGTCACTCAGTCGTATTTGAAATATACGCGCACAAGGTCGTGCCAGCGTAATAACGTTTAGACAATAAAATTGTCTTACGTGAATATTTACAAAACATTTTCGGGTATAAATTGTAATAATCGCCCTCGATTTTAATAAGTCGTAGTTGGCGTTACTGACGTTTGGGATTTTTGTACTGTACTCCGCTTACCATCAGGTGCAGTGTAGTCACTTTTCCGTACCCAGATAAATAAGGGGGCGGGAGGTTTATGTTACTTTCCGTCAGTTTTCTGTGAGACAGTGGTATCAAACCGGTCGAGCCGGCCCATTCGCGCTGTAGACATAACTACTTACAGCGTGGCTCTACAACTCAAACACACCTGTGCAAATGGCATCATTTTGTTAATGTCGACTGATTTAAGGCTGAGATTGAGTGAGGATTTGGAATTTTGAAATGGACCTTTCCCTAGTCAGAGTCATTTCTTACAAGAAAATCTTTGCTTAGTCTGTCTGTCGGTTTTTTGTGTTTGTAAAAACGAGCTCGGACTAAGTGGAAGTTCGATTTAACAATTCCAAATCCTCACCGAGTTCGTTTCTTTGACTCCGACTTAGTCGAAGTTCGCTCTATAGATCTCAGCCTAAGAGTTTACCTTTGACGCATCATTGACTACTGTAAGATGCACGGGTGTCAACACGTGTTCCTGCCTACAATGCAACCGTTTAACGAAGCGTGAACATACAGGTGTGTAATCTATGATATTATGGAGACGTAACGTGTTTCACATTTTGACAACACTGGCATATGTTTTTGAGTGGTAGAGCTACGCTGTAGACAGTCACGTCTACAGCACGAATGGGCTGGCTCAACTGGTTTCTCTGTCTCTTAAATGGCAGGTCGCTGTCGTGTTTCGTGCAGTGAGTGAGATTTCCGGTCGCCCAATTCCCCCATCCCTTTCCCAATCCCTTTTCCCTCCATTCCTTCCTTTTAGGTTGGCAACGCCCCCATGATTCTTTTTGTGTCTTATGTGTCTATGGGCGGTGGAGATCACTTTCCATCGTGTGACCCATCTGCTCGTTTGCCAGTCTCTGGGATAATAAAACAACTAATATATTGTCTGCATTCATATCCCAAAAAATCCTATATTTCATATTAATAAATTATTTTTATAAACAAAACAAAAAACCCCAACGTATTTCTTACCAGTACCTACCTTTTATTTTCACACATTTAACTCCTACTTACCACAAAGCCGCAAGCCATACAAGTTTTTCCTCCATACCCAAACATAACGTACCTGCAACAAAACGCGTTATATAGAACAAGGACGATTTATTTATACGAAAAGTAATATTTAAAACAAACAATTCATCGGAACAAAACTGTGACCTTATTTAGGATTAGGTCATAATATAAAACACATATTTTCCTCGTCTTAATGGAATAACATCGAAGCAAAACATAAGCCGTGATGTCATATTTTCAACGAATCAGATGCGCTTAAATCAGAAAATGGTACGGCAGAAAAAGGCTTTTCTACGCCACCATTTTGGTAGGTCATCTTCCCATGGTAATTAAGAAATTCACAAGCCCTAATACGTTTATGAATTTCTTAATTACCATAGTGGTAAAACACTATTTTCCGCTATAACAAAAAAAAAGTCATCTTCCCATGTTCTTTGTGGCCGCCCCCAGCCTCTCTTTCCATTTCTGGGGTACTGGATCAGATCAGAACATTTTGTCTACGCTTTTTGTCCTGTTATAACCGGTTTTCTCTATATGTCTACGGACACTAACACGCATCCTCGTTTATTTTCACACTATTTTGTAGACAATACGTAGACAACATCTCGACAGTCGATTATCGGGATATCTCGTGGCGCGCATGCTAGGCTGGCAGGACACTGGCGACTTCTAGAGTACATACCTAGTTATTTGTGCGGCTGTTGTAGTTACATATCGCTTGTCATCAGAAGAGCTACTTGTTGATTTTGTCTTTCTTTCTTTTAGCCTCCTTATCCTACAATGTGGGGTACACATACGACTCGCTGCCTACCTGACATCACACTTTTCTGGAGGTTCCAGCAACGGGTAAATCAGATTACAAAAATCGCGTAGCCTGACCTGAAAATTGAATCCAGGACCCGGTTCTAGGATGGCGACCTCGTTGGTCTTGTTACTCGATTACAATAAAACAACACTGCTCAGTCGAATCCAGTAACCCGAGCACGAAAAACTAATGTAAATGTAAACTCGCTGCGCACTGATGACATTTGATTAATATATCATACAAATTTCATAGACGCGCATGGAGCACGAATACATTTACGGTTGTCAGAAATTTTCCTGCTCGGGCTGCTGGACCTCCCGGTTCACACCCCATGTATGCACCCCCTAGATCAAGGATGGCGACCTTGTTGGTCTCGTCATTCAATTACAACAAAAAATCGCAGCCAGCACAGAACCCAAACATTAAGTTCTCAGAAGCATCGTCCTGTGGTGGCCATGGTCCCACCAAACGCTACGCTAAATGAATGGCAAACGCCCGTCCTGATGGAGTGATTAACGACAATTACCGCGCTGTCACCAGCATACGTAACTTGGTAGGTGAAAAACTCGTGACTGCCGTACGTGTGTGATTTTTATGTAGGTTAAATTACTCTGGCGACGTGGAAGGTGACGTCAGTTGATAGGTTGAAATCCAGATTCGATAGTTTTTTTTTTGAGTTTTAATGTTTAAAATATTCACATTCACACGAAACTTTCGTGTCCGATAAAGTGATAGGTCCGTCGTCTATCTCTATCATATCCTCTGACGTTCGTTGTTCAGCAAGCTTGAGTATACTTCTCTAGTTTCCCATTGCCTACCCCTCCGGAGATACAAGCATGACATATTAAATACTATGTCAGATCACGATATTCATTAGCTTGACAGAAAATTTCCAATTCCAGCCCAATTCTTTGAATTTTTTCAAGAAGCATACGGTATTAGAAGTTCCCCTTGATCTCTTAACTTCTAAGGGCGAGTTGCAGCGTGGTTACTAATCTACAGTTAAACCTGAACTCAATTTATCCTGCAGCTCACTCCTATCTTTAAAGATTTGGAATAGGGAGTTATCGCGGAGCTGCAAGTGACCCTAAATAAAACACATTAATCCCCGTGTCAACTTAGTGCTTGAAAATTCTGACTCAAACTTGTCAATGGCCATACGAAATACAAACGTCATCCATTAGATCATGAGTAAAATTAACGAGTAAACAATACGAATAAATAAAATGCGGTCACACGGCCGTCCTAAACAGCATTGGCTCCACAAACAAAGACAATTGGCTTATATAGTCATAGAATAAGCAAAAATCTTTTATCTAGTCTTTTGACATATAAAACCAAATAAACCATAAACCTGGACCACTGAACTGGTCCGTAATAATTAATTCATGGTCATGATAAGTTGGCGTCGTGGATGGCCATTTACAGTACATTTTTCGATATTCCATATATACCTGCAACATGACACGTTAGATGACGTCACGCTAGTCTATAATATCGATCAAGTAATATTTATCAAGCGGAAAATTCTGCGTGGCGACCGCTCTCCCTCAAGTAATGAGACGATTCACCAATAACTCAAAAGGAAGACAGCAAGCAAAGCCAGCATGCATGTTCAATAGATTCCCTTGCAAGTCTAAGTACGGTTGCAGCTGACCCAGAATTCAAATTCAATGCGGGAATATTCTTGTATGGGCATAATGACGGTTTTACAATGCTAAATAACGATAACTGGTATTGGTTGGATGTGCTTTGTAGGCTTAGAATAGACTAAGAAGGGAGACAAAGTCGACGTGATTAGCACAACGAAGAGTTTTAATTGTAAAGCTATAATCGGCAATAACAAAGAGCAAGACAGCTGCTGCCCACAGTGGAAAGTAAGTAAGGAAAAACGTATTACAGAATGATACTTAGGAATATATTTGAAGCTACTTTTTACAAATATTAACTGACCGTCTTCAAAAATTAGATCGTCACCAAATTTATATGGGACCACCCTTGGAATAAGCTCTATCGAACACAAAAAGAATCTTGAAAATCGGTCCATATTTGGCGGAGATATCGGACATACATAAAAAAATACAGACGAATTGAGGACCTTCTCCATTTTTAAAGACGGTCGAAAAATCATAATTCACAATTGGATTAACGTTTGCGTATCTATCGTTTAGTAATACGGGCCAAATAATTACCAAGAATGCTGATAAAGAGAGTAAAATCAAAACAGATATACTCGTATGTACAACAACGCCTTAGTTTTTTTCTTTGGTTTCGCGGGGACAACGATTTATCGCTACCAATCCACCCTGGGGGAAGTGAACTGGTTATCTTGGACTCGCCGGTCTATGTACAACAACGAATACTACCATACAACCCTTTCTTTTCGTGTCTTTCTAATCAAACTTTATAATAATAATATTAGCTCTGTAATATTACTATTCCACTGCTGGGCACGGGTCTTCTCTACCACGCTGGGCTAATACGGGTTATAGACTTCACTTACCTTCGATATTCTCGGGTATGCAGATTTCCTAACAATATTTTCCTTCGCTGTTTTAGCATGCGATAATTCACAATGAAAATACACCGTGAGAGGTGTTTGTTCTTTTTGGGAATGGTCTCGAACCTTCGACACTAGTCTCGGCAGTGTGTACGATTACCAACTGAGTTTTCGCTGCTAAAACATTATCTAAGACGTAATTAATACGGGAAGTCCATAAATAACTTAATATTCAAGTATCCCTACGTTGTATTCTTTCACTTTTGTTTGGCAATACCGCGACATGGTTGGCAGATGCCGATTCGTTGTAGCTGTGACCGATGCGAGACCAATCAAATTTTACACGCTTAATTTTCATAACAAAAGTTTCGTCCAAATGAATGTTAAGTTAAATGAATAATAATTACAATGCGTCACCACTCATTTGTGTTTTGGTAGGTGTCTGAATGGTGATGTATCTGAATTATTTTAGCCATATTCTTTTGAATATTTGAACACTTGGCCACTCAACATTGCTTCTATACCCGAATTGTTTAAAGGTAAGTATAAGTAAAATAAGTATAAGTAAAAGAAATCCGTCATGAAAGAACACAGAAATAAGAATTCGAAGGCATACGATCCGGCTACCACCCGGCGCCATGACGAGTCCAGGTCGCATGGTGTGAAAACAGCTACTGGCCATACATCTGTACATCACCAGGCAGAATATGGAAAGAAAGTTACTGGTGAAATAACAACATCAAATCGTATACGCCTTAAGATGAGACTAGGAACATGGAATGTCCGAGGCATGATACAACCTGGTAAGCAAGAGATTATTGACAAGGAGCAGCACAGTTACAACCTACAAGTACTAGGACTAACAGAAACCCATCTGAGAGGATCCGGGTATTACAAAACATCTGCTGGCCACACTATTTACTTTTCCGGTCCAGATGAAGAAAGCAGACGGGGGGTTGCCTTGTCTGTATCACCTCTCATTAACAACGCTGTGCTGGGATTTAACCCTGTGAGTGATAGAATATTAACCTTAAAAATCAATACACAACCTTGTCGGACTAACATCGTGATAGTATATGCGCCTACTGCAGCTTCATCTGACAATGACATAGAGGCATTTTACAACCAACTTGACGATGTTCTCAAATTAATACCAAAGAGGGATATCACAGTCCTTATGGGGGATCTTAATGCCAAGATAGGCTCCACAGAAGGAGATGATCATTTGAGAGACGTAGTTGGGCAATTCGGGTTAGGTGAGAGAAACGAACGTGGGGAACTATGGTTACAGTTTTGTGCGGAAAACAATCTTACCATCACAAACACATGTTTTAAGAACCATCCGCGCAGATTATACACATGGGTAATGCCAGGTGATCGACATAGAAACCAGATTGATTATATTGCTATAAGCAAACGCTGGAGATCCTGCATAAAGAATACGAAAACTTACCCGGGTGCCGATTGCGGCAGTGATCATAAACTACTGGTGGCCGTAATGTATGTCAAACTAAAAAAAGTACGAAGACCAATAGATAAAGCCCAAAAGAGACTCACTTTAGGAGAACTCATCAATTTCGAGGAACGCTTTGATGATAGTGTAAATGCTCTAGTATTGGACTTAAATGCAGATATTAACACCAACTGGAATAAGTTCAAAGAACTAGTCATCTCAACTCGTAAAGAGTCAAGGATGGTAATGTCCAAAACTCCTAAGAAGTTATGGATTACTCAAGAGACATGGCATGTTATCAAACAAAGAAAGGAACTGCTTAAGGGAATCCACACACTGGACCATACAGAGTATCAAGCACTGTCAAGTAAGATTCAACGTCTATGTCGTCGTGATAAAAATGACTTTCTTAACTCTATATGCCTAGACATCGAAAACCATGCCCAGAAAATGCACACAAGGGACTTGTTTAGAACGGTGAAATACATTACTCGTGATATCAAACCGAGAACCTGGGCTATAGAAGGTGATGATGGTACTCTTCTGACAGATATTGATGAGGTCACTGAGAGATGGAGATCGTACTGTGAAAAACTTTATAGAGATAATGGGGCGGACTGTCCTACAAATATTACTTTTGATGATCTGGAGCCTAACATACTCGAGTCCGAATTAAGATTTGCAATACGGAAACTTAAGAACAATAAGTCAGCTGGAATCGATAAAGTCTACGCCGAAGAACTACAGCGTATTGGCGATAAAGGTACGCAATTTCTTCTTTACCTGTGCAATAAGATCTGGCAATCAGGGATTTGGATTGGTGAATGGACACAGTCAGTACTTATTCCACTCCATAAAAAGGGAACAACAAGAGACTGTGCAAATTATCGGACAGTGGCGCTCATATCACATGCTAGCAAAATCTTGCTTTACGTAATCCATGAGAGGTTGAAGGCCTACCTGCAATGGCAAATTCCAATCGAGCAGGCAGGTTTTGTCAAGGGCCGTGGAACAAGAGAGCAAATTGCGAACATTCGCCAGATCATTGAGAAAAGCAGGGAGTTCAACATTTCCGTACTTATGTGCTTTATCGACTACTCTAAGGCGTTTGACTGTGTGCGGTGGCATAGCTTGTGGGGAATACTGTTGGAAATGGGAGTACCTGAACATCTGGTGAAATTAATATGTAGCTTATACCAAAGTAGCGAAAACGTTGTTAGGGTAAATGACGTCCTCTCTAGGTCTTTTAAACCCGAAAAAGGAGTAAGGCAGGGTTGTATCTTATCGCCTATTCTCTTTAATATCTATGGAGAGTACATCATGCGGAAAGCTCTCCATAACTGGTCGGGTGGTATTTCAATAGGAGGCACGAAAATTAGCAACCTTCGATATGCCGACGACACGACACTCTTTGCTGTTTCTGAGGCGGAACTTGCGGGACTATTGAAAAGGGTTGAAAAGGAAAGTGACTTGGTGGGTCTCAGAATTAATACCTCTAAAACGAAAATAATGATAGTGGATAGACCCGGCAATGTCACACGCACAGAAGAACTCCGAGACATAGAAATAGTCCATGAGTTTGCATACTTAGGATCGATGTTGAGCGATGAAGGAGGCTGCGAGAAGGAAATTAGGAGAAGAATACAGATGACAAAAGGAGCAATGAGCAAACTTTATAAAATCTGGAAAGATAGAAATATATCTAACACTACCAAAAAACGGCTCGTACAATCACTGGTGTTCTCGATCTTCCTTTATGGCACTGAGTCTTGGACCATACGCTCTTCGGAGAGAAAAAGAATAGACGCTCTAGAGATGTGGTGCTGGCGACGTATGTTGCGTATACCCTGGACAGCTAAAAGAACAAATAAGTCAATCCTCGAACAACTGAGGATTTCGACGAGACTGTCGACGACGTGCTATGAAAGGATCCTACAGTATTTTGGACATGTGGCTCGCCGGGACCCCCCCAATTTGGAGAAACTACTCTTGGTTGGAAAGGTAGAAGGGAAACGACCGCGAGGGCGTGTGCCTAGCCGTTGGTCCGATCAAATAAAACTACTCACGGGACTCTCAGTAACAACAGCAATGAGGCAGGCTAAGGACAGAAAAACCTGGAAGAAGATCATCCGAGAGATGCGACGGAAATTTCAAGACGGACACGACCTTCAGAAATGAAGAGTGCGACCAAGAAGAGATAAGTAAAATTCAAAAAAGCTCACAGTCACTCGGCGAGCTATGGAGAGGGCTATGCTCGGTGTTTCTCTACGTGATCAAATCAGGAATGAGGAGATCCTTAAAGAACCAAATTCACCGACATAGCCCAAAGGATTAGCAAGTTGAAATGGCAGTGGGCAGGGCACATAGCTCGTAGAACTGATAGCCGATGGGGTAGAAAAGTTCTCGAGTGGAGACCACGTACCGGCAAGCGCAGCGTAGGACGTCCACCTACAAGGTGGACCAACGATCTGATAAAGGTTGCAGGAAGTCGTTGGATGCAGGCCGCTTCCAGCAGGTCGATCTGGAAATCTTTGGGGGAGGCCTATGTTCAGCAGTGGACGTCCTATGGCTGATGATGATGATGATGATGAAGTAAAATTAGCAGATGTTGACTAGTTTAATATAAATGTCTTAATCGATATTTCATATCAATCAATCATACCGGACTTTACTGGACCATACATTCTAATTTCTATTTATTATGAAATCGGAGGCAAATATGCAACTGATGCTTGATTTGTCTTCTTCATTCTTTAGATCTGCAGATAGAGATAGTTTATTAATTTCGACCATTACTTCGATGTTAGACAGTCCAGCGGGTTTTGAAAAGTGGTTTATGCGCTAGTCGAATAGAATAGTATTTGTATGGGAATGACATAAGAGGCCTACGTCCTATACCTAGAAGGTGGACCGACGACCTGATAAAGGTCGCAGGAAGTCGCTGGATGCAGGCCGCTTCCAACAGGTCGATCTGGAAATCTTTGGAAAGGCCCAGTGGACGTCCTATGTCTGATGATGATGACATAAGAGTACGCTATATACGGCGTACTCCTATGTCATTTCTATACATTTTTTCTATTCGACTAGCGCATAAGCCACTTGTCTAAACCCTCAGAACTTCAAAATAGTTTTAAGTAGACATTATAAATGTCTACTGCCTACTACTACTGTCACTTGTTATACATCAATATTTTACACTAACCCTACATCAAGAATATCATCTCATGCATACTAAAGCTCACGCCTGTATATCCGAGGAGATAGGCTGAGGCGAACTAGAACAACACAATCACATTTCGAGCACATTCCGTACCAGACGTCAAAGGTGGCGAGTCTATCTGAATCGGGCTTCAAGAAAATCAAAACAAAATGATACTCCTATTGACGATAGCCAATCCAATGAAAACATAAAAACTTAAATCAATCATGCCAAATTCATTATTAAATACGTATTATAAGAACTAGAATATCCAACAGCCCTACTAACACATTGCCACAGAGATGTGTAGGCGCCGGCCGAGGCAAACCTCTATCGTTCGCCTCGAACTGGTTCTCCAGCCTGCACCAGATTAGAATCGCATACTCGCTTCTAAATATACACAGGTAATTTCATAAACACTACCATACTCGTGCGAAGGCTTTGCGATGTTAATAGAATTAATCTAGATTTGTATCATGCGTTGGAATTAAATAAAAATAAGGAGTAAGGCTGATCATTTACTAACTGGTTATAAGATACAAATATCAACGTATTGCAAGTTTTGAAGATGAAATATAAACATTATTAAACTTTTGTTTGTGTTTTGTGATAGCCTCTGTGGCGCAGCGGGCGAGTAGCCGGCTGTGGCGCAAGAGGTCGCGGGTTCGATTCCCTCACCGAGACAACAGTTTATGTGACCACAGATATTTGTTTTGGGTCTGGGTGTTGTGAGTGAGACCGAAAGTCTCTCGTAGTTTCTTATTCTAACCCCCTTATTCATAATGAAATCTTGGTCTTATCGAAAGCATAACCCTACTTTTGCCTAGTTTAGCAAAAACAGAACTAATATATGCTTATCGAATACAATGTTGCTGGTTACAGAAAAAATATTATTTTTATCTCTGGCAAGCTTCGAAACAGATACGAATAAAAAATATAATTAATAAAATATATATATCAATCTTAGATGGAGTCGTAGACTATAAAAAATTAATATCATTAAGAAAGAACATCAAAGTTGAAACAGCTAATCGGAATCGGCCATGTTTTCACTATTGAACGTTGGCATTATGAATACAATTTTTATGAAACGTACTTTTGCGGTCTCTTTACGCTCTACTAAGTTATTATGAATAAGGGGGTAAGGGTATTTGGTCAGGATTAGATAAGTTTTAAAGTCGGTCCGTTAAGTTTTTTATTTATTTATTTATAAACCCTATTTCAACTGATGAAGATGCAAAGATGCATCTGCAAGAACTTACAACGTAACGCAAAGACAAAACACCTCTGTTTAAACTACCGCAGGAGTTCAGTGATATTGGCTTTTCCACTCAGTATCAGCCTAGAGTCTGGAATTTATGCCCGATATAGCAATAAGTTCTCGAGAAGAGATCACGTCCCGGCAAGCGCAGCGTCGGACGTCCACCTAAATAGTGGACCGCGCGACGACCTGATAATGGTCGCAGGATGTCGCTGGATACAAGCCGCTTCCAACAGTTTTATCGGGAAATCTTTGGGGAAGGCCTATTTCCAGCAGTAGACCCTGTGGCTGATGATTATGTTACCAATAGACTCTATTAAATCTGGGACGAAAATTAGCTTGAAGAAATGCGGGTGTTCTGGTTAATTTGGCTACCCCGAAGTCGCTGGATGCAGGCCGCTTCCAACAGGTCGATCTGGAAATCTTTGGGGGAGGCCTATGTTCAGCAGTGGACGTCCTATGGCTGATGATGATGATGATGATGATCACCTCTGCCTTCGGGGATGCAGACGTGAGTTTGTACGGAGAATATCCTCTTACCCTTCTCCTCGGCTTCAGACATAGTAACACGTAGCATGATCCGAAACGCTAATAAATCTTGAATATTAGCATGTCTAAGTGGTTGTACTGAATCGAACCGGTGTACTTTCGCCGTTGCACTTTCGCAACTGTACTGGTATGGACGGCCATAACTCACCGTCATACAACACAACTGCGAGCATAAATATTGTCTGAACGTTTAAATATATAACGTAAGCTCACGCCAGTATCCCCAAAGGGGTAGGTAGAGGCGCACTAGGGAACTAGTACACCTACATTTCGCCGAGCTTATTAACATTCCATATGTGATAGGGGTGCCTCTCGCCATATCGGGTTCAAATTCCAGACCTTTCGAAGATACAGGCGTGAGCTTATATAAATCCCCCTTTTCATCTAAGGTTGGCCACGCACCCATGATTCTTGGTATCGTCGTCTATGGACGGTGAACACTTACCATCAGTAGCTTAACCATAAGTTTTAGGCTGAGATCTATAGAACAAACTTCAACATAACATAACATAAGCTAACGCCTGTATCCCCGAAGGGGTAGGCAGAGCGAACTAGGACACCCACATTTCGCCGAGCTTAGCTCCGTCCCAGATGTGATAGGGGATCGCCATATCGGGCACAAATTCCAGACTCCGGGCTGATATGAAAAAATCCAATATCACTTTGCCCGACCCGGGGATCGAACCCGAGACCTCAGAACCGTAGTCGTACCGAAATACCACCACGCCACCGAGGCAGTAGAACAAACTTCGACTAAGTCTAAGTCAAAGAAACGAACTCAATGAGGATTTGGAATTATAAAATCGAACTTTGAATTACTCCGAGTAATTTTTTTACAAGAAATAAGACTGACAGACAGACTAAGCAAAGATTTTCTTGTAAAAAATGACTCAGACTTAGTAAAAATCCTCACTGAGTTCGACACTTTGACTTAGACTTAGTCAAAGTTCTCTCTATAGATCTCCGCCTTAGTGTATGTTTTTGCACACCTCAGCGCCTCTAGCGGTTACGTGGGAAAATAATAATTGTCATACAAATATTCTCCGTAGTCGCTAGTGAAAAACCTACAAAAATCCATAGTTGGTATATAGAGGTATAGGTGATTATCATATGCTAAAGAAACACGATTTGTCTTCAAATATCATCATATGGGCCACCATCACGAACTTACATAATCCTCTGATACATAAAACAAAGATCGCTCTTTATCTTATCAATCGCGACGTCGCGGGGTGAACGCACTCTCATTTCGGCTTGCAAATAGAACCACACGTGAGAGCAATGCGAAATGATTTCCCCTGTACACGATACTCTATGTACAAACATTCCTAACAAACCTGTTATGGGGTTGTGTATACGATTATTTTTAGTTCGGTTCGGGTGCCTCGGTGGCGTGGTGGTATTTCGGTACGACTACGGTTCTGAGGTCTCGGGTTCGATCCCCGGGTCGGGCAAAGTGATATTGGATTTTTCCATATCAGCCCGGAGTCTGGAATTCGTGCCCGATATGGCGATAGGCTCGCCCCCTATCACATCTGGGACGGAAGTCGGAACCAAGCTCGGCGAAATATGGGTGTTCTAGTTCGCTAGTGCGCCTCTGCCTACCCCTTCGGGGATACAGGCGTGAGCTTATGTTATGTTATGTTATGTGTTCGGTTTTAATTACCCGGAATATAAATCCCGGAAAAAATCTCGGAATATAAATTTGCCCGCGACTCCGTGCGCGTGGAAATTTATATTCCGGGATAGAAAGCAGCCTATGTGTTATTCTGATGTATAAGTATAACTGTAAAGTTTTATCAAAATCCATTTAGTAGCTTTTGCGTGAAAGAGTAACGAACATACACACCCATACTCACAAACTTTCATTCTTATATAAGTTTTGTATCCATGCACGTCCATGAAAAAAAATCAAAAGCACTAACAAAAGAACAAAAGTATTATATTTTTTTAAAAGTGCTTAATTACTCTCATCATCATCATTATCATCATCATCATCAGCCACAGGACCTCCACCGCTGAACATAGGCCTCCCTAAAGATTTCCAGGTTGAACTAATAGAAGCCCAAATACTCTACCGAAATTCCCATATCTTTCCAGGCCCAATTTGTTTCATGTAGGCGAAGGTTTGGCTGTGCCTCTGGCATTGCATATATTGATGGTAAATTGTAACAACTTACTTTCGTAGGCAGAACAAATAAACAGAAACTGAAAATTCTACATTACAAATACACACTCTGACTCTGTATTTCGGTGCGACTACCGTCCTGAGGTCTCGGGTTCGATCGCCGGGTCGGGCAAAGTGATAGTGAATTTCTTCATACCAGCCCGGAGTCTGGAATTTGTGCCTGATATGGCGATAGGCTCGCCCCCTATCTCATCTGGGATGGAACTAAGCTCGGCGAAATGTGGGTGTACTAGTTGGCTAGTGTGCCTCTGCCTACCTTATGTATGATATGTTATGTATGTGAACACATACTTTCAACGAAGCCGCGATGAAACAACTCGATCGATAAAGGTTCATTCACACTATTTGCTATTTGCGTACACAAAACACACCTAGCAGTAATTTACGATTCTGACTAAACGATCCCCCTTTACAACAATATTAATGATTGTAAACTCTGTTCACTACGTTGTAAGAGCTAAATTTCTAGAACAGAATTTATAACAATTTAACGACATAGGAAGTTAGGTCTTGGGTTAAGTTCCTCTTAGCGTGTTGTACACGGAAATGTACAAATAAACTGTTAATTATGTACAAGAATACTTAATCTTTATATAGTACAAACATCGATATATTACATACCTAGATGCACAGTTGACGCTCGGAAAATGGGACAGCAAAGTAGTGCTTAAGCACTCCTTTTCCCTACAGTCGGACGCCGATAGAATGCTTAATTTCAAAAGTCAAATTTCAGAATGCTTGATCATTTCGTTCAAAAAGCAATTATAATTTGTTTATTTAATTAGAACTTACGATCTTTTTCTTTGTTTTATTGATGAGTACAAAACAAAGTCGCTTCCCGCTGTCTGTCTGTCCATATGTCCCTATGTATGCTTAGATCTTTAAAACTACGCAACGGATTTTAATGCGTTTTTATAATGGATAGAGTGATTCAAGAGGAAGGTTTATATGTATAATACACGCATTAATTTATCTCCTAAAGGGATGTAATGGGGGATGAATGTTTGTAAGACTGACGCAGCCGTAGCCCTGGGCAAAAGCTAGTAGGTACTAAAAGTGAAAGTTAAGTTAGTTAGATGCTCATCATGTGATCTCCATATTCACCTCAACCAACCATCAAGTCTTGTTGCCATCCCCTCGAGAGAACAGGATATAAACTGGCAGATCCAGGAACCTGAATCACTATAATCATGGTTCACTATGGCAAGTTTAACACCATGTGTACGGTCATCGTTATTCAGTCAGATACGAATATCCTACCACCAGCGTGATGACTGTGGACTCGCATCATCATCATCATCATCATCAGCTATAGGACGTCCACTATTCAACATAGGCCTAAAAATAGCGTATTCTTATATTATAGTCCTTAGGCTTAGATCTATAGAGCGAACTTCGACTAAGTCAAAGAAACTAACTCTCCTAGGATTTGGCATTTTTAAATCGAATTTTGACTTAGTCCGAGTCATTTCTTACAAGAAAATCTTTGCTGAGTCTGTCTGTCAGTCTGTTTTTCTTGTAAAAAATGACCCGGACTAAGTCAAAGTTCGATTTAACAATTACAAATCCCCTGAGTTCGTGACTTTGACTTAGACTTAGTCGAAGTTCACTCAATAGATCTCAGCCTAAAAGTGTATTGTGACATATCCCTTAACAATCGATACAGCATCGGAATGTCGTCCTGCGTCCACGCCATATACACGGCGCGGCGCGTGGGCAACTGTGGGCGATACGACAGTGATCTAACGTACTCCTTAAATGGGCCGGTTTTCCAGTTCGCTTGATGATGGCACAATTATTACAAATGTATGAGTTAAGTGATTTATTTCGGCGCCTACGTTATAGGTTCCATTGGTGAAGGATATCTCTACAGTGATAAGCTTATAAGGTAAAAGATTGATGAAGTGTTCAGACATATTACCAATATATCAATATTAAGGCTACGGACACGAACTCAGCGGCGGCGGCGCGGGGAGCTTCGCGGCAACGTATTGCTAGACCGGTTGTTGAACCGCGCCGCTGCCTTCGAGAACAGTTCCATTTAAATGTATGCATTGAAACGCGCCGCTCACCGCGCCTCCGCCGCCGCTCTTCGCCCGCTGAGTTCGAGACCACGGCCTTAGGGTGGCTTGCAGCGCTATTAATAATTTAGTTACACCTTACCTCGATTTATCTTACAGCACCCTCCTATCCTAATCAAGGTTTGGGATAAATAGAGATTTATCGCGGAGCTGAAAGTGGCCCAGAGTCTTAGGGAGACTTGCAACAATAAGATAAATTACGATTTAAATATACGATTGAGATATAAGTTAAATCGAGTTTAGGTCTAGGTCTAGATTAGTAATAGTTCTGCAAGTCGCCCTTAGTTATAAAATTTCTTAAGCGTTTTTTAACTTAAGCAGTGTTTCGTCTCTTTTACTCTGAAACGATGGAAGTAGGATGTAAGGGAAATCTTAGTTTTAATCACCGCCTAAGTACCTTTCGTAAGCCAATAAAAAATCTACATATATACGTAAGACCGAAAGGGTGGCCACAGGCAGAGGCAAACTATATAACACCCAAATCTTGCCAACCTCATTTTCATTTCCACATTTCATTTCATTCCGAGCCTATAACCCTATCAGGCACAAATTTTAGACTCTGGGTTGATATTGAATGTACAAACCCAATATCACATTGCCTTACCTGGGGATCGAACCCGAGACCTTAGGACGGTAGTCGTATTGCACAAGCAATACCACTACTCCATCGAGGCAGTCTAGACAGATACAACTTGCTAATCAATTACAGACCCCCATACTCCATACATCACACTTACTCAACCCATAACCCAACAAGTTCGCAATCCTTCAGATGACATGACATAAGTTCACGCCTGTATCCCCGAAAGGGTAGGCAGAGGCGTACTAGCGAACTAGAACACCCACATTTCGCCGAGCTTAGTTCCGTCCCAGATGTGATACGGGGCGAGCCTATCGCCATATCGGGCACAAATTCAAGACTCCGGGCTGATATGGAAAAATTCAATATCACTTTGCCCGACCCGGGGATCGAACCCGAGACCTCAGAAACGTAGTCGTACCGAAATACCACCACGCCACGGAGGCAGTTCAGATGACATTAATCATAATTTTCGCAAGCAGCATGACTCATGAGTCCTGTTTTCGAAGTCCTACACAGCATAGTTAACTAGAAACAAAGGGTTTATGTAATACATGAATACGTACCATGAGTAATGAGGTACCGCTTTGTTCGCTACTGGAATTTGTGTCCAATATGGTGGCTCGCCTCGCTCGTGATAGGCTCGCCCCTTATCACATTTGGGACGGAACTAAGCTCGGTGAAATCTGGGTGTTCTAGTTCGCTACTCTGCCTCTGCCTACACATTCGGGGATACAGGTGTGTGCTAATGTTAGTACTTTTTTTTCAGTTTGCGTTTATTGTCCGTAAAAGTCTGCAAATCCAAGGCAAGAATCTATTAAAGTCCGAAATTCAACAAACGAATCACTAGATTTTAAAAATTAATTATTAATGAAAATAATAAATAACGACTGCCTCGGTGGCGTGGTTGTATTTCGGTACGACTACTGTCCTGAGGTCTCGGGTTCGATCTCCGGGTTGGACAAAGTGAAGTTTTCCATTTTAGCCCGGAGTCTAGAATTTGTGCCCAATATGGCGATAGGCCCGCCCCCTATCACATCTGGGACGGAACTAAGCTCCGCGAAATGTGGGTGTTCTAGTAAGCTAGTGCGCCTTTGCCTACCCCTTCGGGGATACACGCGTGAGCTTATGTTATGTGTGTTTTGTATAATGGTTTAGTGCGGACGGCGCGGCTTTACTTAAACATAAAACTGATAAAACAGAACAGTGGTTAATGAAATGCATACCGACCGTTGTTACTAAAGGTTATCGCACACCTGGTGGCAGTGCGAACCGATACCGTTGTAGTTTGAACATAACATCTGCCGCGCCATGCGTGCCCTAATGCAATTAACAACTAACAATTCGGAAGGTCGAACGGGTTTGGTGATAGGGACCCTTAGTACGAGTTAGTATCGAGTTTGTATACTTCTCGAAAACGACGGCAGTTTTCATTTTCACTCCAAAAGCAGGAGGTTCTGAAATAGTCGGCATTTTTAATATAACATAGCATAAGCTTACGCCTATAACCCCGAAGGGGTAGGCAGAGGCGCACTACCGAACTATTACACCCACATTTCGCCGGCATTTTTTATGTATATGTATGTATAACTCGATATGTTCGGCAAATGAGGACCGATTTTCAAGATTCTTTTTGTGTTTGATAGAGCTCATTCCAAGGGTAGTTTTTTTTTTACAGCAGAGACTGGTAAAGGAGCAGATGGGTCACCTGATAGTAAGTGATCTCCACCGCCCATAGACACCTAAGGCACAAAAAGAATCATGGGTGTGTTGCCAACCTAAAAGGAGTGAATGGAAGGGGAGAGAAAAGGGATTGGGAAACGGAGGGGCCGAAATGGGCAACCGGAATTCTCACTCACAGAAAGAAACGCCACAGCGAGCTGCAACTTTGCGTCGATTTTCTGTGAGACAGTGGTATCAAACCGGTCGAGCTGGTCCATTCGTGTTGTAAACGTAACTGTTTACAGCGTGGCCCTACTTAAAATAGTTAAAGGTACAATACCGGAAAAAGTAGCAGACAGAATGATTTTGCGTAACCTCCAAGTCAAAACTAGGAGGTATGTCGAACTCACCGGCGTAGACCGACTAAACCCCGCGGTGTTCCTCTCTTTCCCTATTGCGAAGGCCACGGGGTACGCAATTGCATTTAGCCGCCTAGCATTATTTCCTTAGCCTTAGTTGCTTAGCCTAAGCGTGAGTGTAATATTATTAATTACAATGTCGTGTGAATTATTCCATATAAAAACACGGGACACGAATGCTCAATCACATCTCAACACGTAACGTCGGCTTTATTAGCTTTAATTAAGACTCTACTATTAATAATGCATATTGTAGGCAGGCGCCATTAATCATTATCACACATCGATTCACTGTATTAGCTCAATGGTATCTTTCTTTCTACCTGCACCTATCCCACCTTAATGTGGGGTCGGCGCAACACACTTTTTCAAGTAAGTTGCTGAATAGATTTGGCTTAGTTTTTACGACCGGCTGCTTGCATGACGTCAACCCCCTTTGAGGGATCCAGTCCCGGTGTAGTTAAATGAGAAAATTTGCTTTGCCCGACCTGGGAATCGAAACCAGGACCCCCCGGTCCACATCCCTATATGCTGCCACTAGACCAAGGAGGCGACTATTAGCTCAATGGTATAATCTATTTAATATGTTATTTGATTGTATCTACCATCTAGGTAAAGTATTGTTTAACTCGTAAACGATCACAAGTTTATAAACTTTACGGACCGACTTTAAAATTGATCCAATCGTGACCAAATATATGGGACCACCCTTCAAATAAACTGACGAACACTAAAAGAATTTTGATGAAAATAGATCTACATTTGGTGGAGATAGAGCCTCCGTGACAGCCTCCGTGGCGCAGTGTGCGAGCAGCCGGCTGGGAAGGAGAGGCCGCGGGTTCGATTCCCGCACCGAGACAAATGTCTGTGTGGCCCACGGATATTTGTTTTGGGTCTGGGTGTTGTGAGACCGCAAGTCTCCCGTAGTTCCTGATACCCACGACACAAGACTCGATCTTAGTGTGGGGTCAGGAATATGTGTGTGACTGTTGGGTGTATTTGTTTTATTTTATTTTATTTATAAGCTGCCTTTTATTTATGGACTGCCTCCGTGGCGTGGTGCTATTTCGGTACGACTACGGTTCTGAGGTCTCGGGTTCGATCCGGGTCGGGCAGTGATTGGATTTTTTTCCATATCAGCTCGGAGTCTGGAATTTGTGCCCGATATGGCGATAAGCTCGCCCCCTATCACATCTGGGACCGAACTAAGCTCGGCGAAATGTGGGTGTTCTAGTTCGCTAGTACGCCTCTGGCTACCCCTTCGGGGATACAGGCGTGAGCTTATGTATGTATGTATGTTATTTATAAGCGAAAATGTTTTTATAAGAAAGACCCTGGATGTAGGTATTATAGAGGTATCAAGTGAATTAGGTGATGCCACTAAGTATGTTCCTTGATAATAAGCCGTTATCTAAAGAGAATTGCAACACGAAACGCATTGAGGACGCATTACCAGGTTTGTAAAGACCTCTTTTTTAATTTAGGTTAATTACAATGAAATGGCTTAAGTCAGCCTTTTGATAGCATCGATATCTATGGGCGGTATCACTATCACGTGACCCATTTAAAAGTTTGCCACTCTGCTGTAATTAATTGAGTTTTGATATTATTATCAATCAAATATAAAAAAATCAGTTTTATTTTATGATAAATTTGCATCGATTTAATATATCTAGATGCACAGTTCTCTACAAATATAGTCATAAAAAGTGGTATCAGCAATAAAACAAAGAAAAAGATCACAAGTTCTAATTAAATCAACGCAATTATAACCCTATGCACGTGCAATAAAGTAGCTTTTTAAACGAAATGAGCAAGCGTTCTTTTATTTGAATTTTGAAGTTTAGAATTCTATCGACGTCCGACTGTAGGGAAAAGAAGTGCTTAAGCACTCGTTTGCTGTCCCATTTTCCGAGCGTCAACTGTGCATCTAGGTATATAATATATCGATGTAAATTTGAGATGGAATTTTATACACCTTTGTTACCTGTTACCTGCCAAAGCCACCGTTGCCACAGCTTCATGGGTGGGGATCATTCTTACCTGTACTAGGGACACACATAGAAGATTTTTCAGCTTTTATTAAAATCCGAAGGTCTGGCACTCACGGGCTCTTGCTCTATAAGATTCAGTTGACGCGTCAATACCAACAGAACAAAACTAGGCATTTAATGCTTTCTTTCTTTGCTCCCTCCCTATCCTACCTCGATGTTGATGGGGACCAGCTTGATGTTTTTTTATCTTGCACGGCAAAGTGACTACACTGTACCTGATGGTAAGTGTAGTGCAGTCCAAAAAAACTAGTGCCACTGACAAACAATAGGTTTATCAGTGGTCGCCAGAATCATGCCGACCTATTTATGCTTCTTTACACTCCGAATCAGAGGGAAGAAGTAAATCGAGGGGCTTGCGACAAGAAAGAAAGAAAGAAAGAAAGAAATGTTTTGTGTTTTTTTTATTTTTATTATCTGAACTAAAATTAGCAAATAACATGATGTTTTCATGCGCACGTCACAAAAACGACCCAAACTCAGCATATGCTGGTCAATTGGCTAGCGCTGATCTTTCGTTGGACCGTTAGGACAAGAGAGGCGGATGAACGATGCAGACACAGGGATACCCCTATACCCGTCCCAACCAACCATCAAGTCATGTCGCAACCCCTCCAAGAGATGATGTGATGATGTGGAGTCGCCGCAACTCTCTTTCAAGCATGTTACAGAATAGATTAGGCTTAGTTTTTACGATCATCTTCCTGCGTCGTCACGACGTCAACCCCGTTCCGAGGATCCAGTCCCGGGCAAATCGTGTTATAAAAACACCCCGCCGAAGCTAGGACTAGAACTGAGGACTTCCCGGTTCACAGTCTCTGCTACTATGGCGACAACGAATTAAATTCCTAAGGGCCCCTTGCAGCTTCCTCGATAAATCTCTATTTATCTCAAATCTTGATTTAACGATAGGAGTGAGCTGTAGAATAAATCGAGTTTAGGTTTAACTCAAGATTAGTAACAGTGCTGAAAGCCACCCTAAGGTATTCACCTTATCTTACAAGTCCATTTAAATACAAAAATTAACAGAACTAAGCAGATCATCAATGTTCAAACAGGCTCTAACAACCAAGTCACGACACTGAGTGATCATTGAAAAAAAACTCGCCGATCATAAAGAATTTCATTCAGAATACTAATACCAGTTACAAGCATGCCAAATAGGGCTTACCATGCAAAAAACCTGACCCCGATAGATCAATCGTGTCTATTTATAGAATTGTCTAGTGACAGTGAATGGCAAATTGAAGCTTAACAAACGGGAGCAAATGATACTAATCCCCATAAAAAAGCTCCGTTAGATGTTGATAACCATCATCCTTTAAACAGTGTTAATTACGGATCGATGGACATTATTGCCTTATTTCTTATTAAAGTGAACAGACGACCTGATAAAAGTGGCAGGAAATCGCTGGATGCAGGCCGCTTCCAACAGGTCGGTCTGGAAATCTTTGGGGGAGGCCTGTGGCTGATGATGCTACTTAAACCGAGAAACCGATGACGTACTGGATGTATATCATGGAAGGGTTTTAATTATGTTATGCAATGTGCATGGTGTGGCAAGGTCCTCCACTTACTCTGATGGCAGCCTAAGACTGTGGTCGTAGGGTCCTGGGCTCAAGTCTCAAGTCGAACAACACGAGAGAATCGGAGAAGCAGGTCATGAAAACTAGAGGTAAAGCCATCCTTTCTGCAACATACTTTAAAATTGTGTTGCGTCGATTTCACATAAGACTATAAGATTAGGCAGAAGGAGATGATGTGGAAATAAATTTGTTTCAATAAATAAATCAGACCCAAAAGAACTACACGTTTTTATTCACAAACCAACAGCACACACTACACACATGTGGAAACAAAAAAACTCATTACGCTGCGACAGGAGAGTAATTAAAATCAAGAATTTAATTGGGTCAACTGATTGTCAGCTGTCTGTGACAAGGACTGTAAATTGTAATGCAAAAAAATATTAATATTGCTTTAATATAAGAGCACGTGTTGCAAAGCATTTCTTAATTACTAACCAGTTAAAAGGCCGCTTCCAACAGGTCGATCTGGAAATCTTTGGGGGAGACCTATGTCCAGCAGTGGACATCCTGTGGCTGATGATGATGATGAACCAGTTAAAAGCAAGAAACGTTATTATGGACATAAATTATATCAAATTCTGAATGATTTTCTAATATGTTCTTTTTACAGCAGGAACAAGGTAAAGGCTTAGATTAGTAAAGGTGTCTGAATATCAAACCCCTCTGAAATTGGTCATGGGTGACTCAATTACTGTTGTGAAGAGACTGAAGAGTGATAGAAGCAATACAAGACTGGTGAAATGACTTTCGGAACAACTAGAAAATTTACGGAATTCTGTCAATGTAGCAGTGGAATAGTCTTCTAGAATTAAATCGGGGCAAAGCAAATACCACGACACTTTTTTCTTTTGGCCTACGGAAGGAGAAAATCTGGTAGGGCAAATAGCAATATTATTGTTTGTGTACTTCTGAGGATGTTTAAGTGTTCACTTTTAACACTGATTTAGAAGTCTGTAATCTCTTGTTACCAATACGAAAATGCAAATCCCACACGCTTTCAGCAAATCATACCTGAAAAGGCGTGTCAACATGTGACGCATTGTTTTCGACTCGACACAGATCATACTTCGTCATCACAAGCGCATTGGATTGGAAGCCTTATAAGGGACGTGGAAGGAGCAAAAAATTCGCCCGTGATCGATCAATGAGCTAACGGTGCCTACAGATATGGAAATGAACCGATATGATAGATATGTGATGGAGCAAACTAAATGGGCGCTTGGTAACACGGTCTCAACCGTGTTACCAAGCGCCCATTTAGTTTGCTTTGCACTTGCACTTTGAGAAGTGATAGCTTTTTTAATACACACAATAGGCTTAGTTACACATAGTAATCTAGTCTAACTATGCGCTATACTATGTGTGAGCTGTACCGTTCAGAAACTTTGAGACTTACTATCCCACAAATCATAACACCCAGACTCGAAACAAATATCTGTGGATCATTGCCTCGGTACAGGAAGCGAACTCATGTCGTTTCGTTTCATAGCCGATGGATTACCAGCTCGCTGCGTCACGGCGGCTGCCCAAGGCTTGGATTTGCAATTGGAAGGCATGACATAGACAAGGTTGTGCCGCATAGCACTTAGCGATCAACCTTTCTTACCCAACTGCCTCTTTGATGTAACCTATTCAAAACCAATACAAATCAGCAATTACAATGTCTCATAGTAACTATAGCCATGTCTTCGAAAACTGTCTCCAAATTAATAACTCTGAACCTCATAGACTGCAGAACAATTCGAGACATGGTGGGAAAATCCAGCTCTTAGTTAACACACGCTCAATTTTAGCTGATCCCAAAGTTCTTGTCACTTCTTAGCTGTATTCTATCCTAGCATCTCTAGATGCTTTTGCTGTACTATCACGTCTAATAGTAATGCTATTGGCATTAGAAACTTCCATTTTGAAAATTATTCAGAAAGGTCTTTCACACGTTATCTACCAATTATATATGACATAGTCTATTCAACAGCACCAGCCTCCAGCACGAATGCCGATTACTTAACTAATTAAAGCGACACTTCCGCGATAAGTACAATCGCCTACACCGAAACAACAAATCCTCATAATACATTATGAACTCATTTGAGTTAACATTGATCGGAGGCTGTCGGGTGACGTCATCGCGACTTGCGATATTTGGCAATAGGCTCTCAACGCCCCCGTAGCACCCACACAGTGAAACCTGTGTACATTTTAAGGCAAAACACGTAATGACATTTTCTAGAAATTAATTGTAATGTTAGATAATTTTGTTAGTTCCAGCAGGTCGGTCTGGATATTTTTGGCGGGGGTCTATGTTCAGCATAGGCGTGTTCGGTTTAATTAGATCCACATCATCATCATTTTCAGCGTGTGTTAACCCATCGCTAGGATTGCATTGATCACGCTTTCATCAGATATGACGAACGCTAGAAATAACAAGCCATCGGAAAATGAAAGTTGGACACCTGAGAAAAATATGTAATTTTTTCATATAAAAGAGTTTTGTGGAGTTTTCTAACACAGGGTCGATTTTATCATCATCATCAGCCATAGGACGTCTAATGCTGAATATAGGCCACCCCCAAAGAATTCCAGATCGACCTGTTGGAAGCGGCCTGCATTCAGCGACTTCCTGCGACCTTTATCAGATCGTCGGTACACCTTGTAGGTGAACGTCCTACGCTGCGCTTACCGGTACGTGGTCTCCACTCGAGAACTTTTCTGCCCCATCGGCGATTTTATCAAGGCACAGGAAATTGAATGTATTGGTGTCTGGGCCTGGCGATAAATATGGTTTAGTCCTAACTCTAACTTCTCCTTTAAATGACTACACCACGGCTTTACCACTCAAAAGCCTTCTTCGACAATCAGTAGAATTATGCTGATCTGAAGTCGTGAATAACCAAACCAGTCTGTAATTTGTATCAACCAGGGTTGAACCTACTTTGTGTCAAATATTTCAAGTCACTAGACATTTGTCTCTTGTCTCTAAAAAGCAAGAAATCAAGGTCAACAGCAAAATCGATCAAGGGCCTTATACGTCGCCTTCCGGACCACTCTGCCGATGTATTTGGGCAAAACCGGTCCCAAATTAGCATCGTCTTATAGATTTTTAGATGCTTCTTATGCAAAGATAGATTGTTAAGCGCCGACGCGACTGATGGGATAAATATTTTGTTAATGGATTATATAAAACTAAAACTGACAAACAAAACTATAAAACCTCTCATTAAAATTGCAGTTCTATTCATCGCTAGGAATACTTCTACGCTTAGCTTCTACGTAACGTAAGCTTCTGTAAGTACTTAAAGTAGTTTAAGTTGAAAATTAAACATTTTTTTTTACATAACACATAACATAAGCTCACGTCTGTATCCCCGAAGGGGTAGGCAGAGGCGCACTAGCGAACTAGAACACCCACATTTCGCCGAGCTTTGTTCCGTCCCAGATGTGATAGGGGGCGAGCCTATCGCCATATCGGGCACAAATTTCAGACTCCGGGCTGATATGGAAAAATCCAATATCACTTTGCCCGACCCGGGGATCGAACCCGAGACCTCAGAACCGTAGTCGTACCGAAATACCACCACGCCACCGAGGCAGTCGAGACATTTTTTTTTATGTATGTTAAGCGATATCTTCACCAAATGTGGACCGATTTCAAAATCCTTTTTGTGTTCGGTAGAGCTTATTCCAAGGGTGATCCCATATAAATTTGGTCATGATCGGATAAGTTTTGAAGCCGGTCTGTTATGGCCTCTATACTTCAATTTTGGGAATTTTAATTTTAATTTTGGGAAGATATTAATAAGTAATGATAAATGATCAACATTAAAACACAAAACTTTTAACAATGTACAGAAATTTAAGATTCTTAAACTAAATTCATGTTTATTTTAGCGGTCACAGCGTTACGCATATTTTAGAGCATTGATGTAATATTGCGGTTTATTCATTCATGAATAAGTTATTATTTAAGTCGATATTCTAAGAAATGCTTCTGGTAAATATGATTATTAAGGTTCCACACCCAAGCGAGTACTAACTCCTAACGGAATTATTACTAAATATCTGAATTCGTGATGGATTGGTCAGTCAGAAAGGGAAAGAGAGGTAAAGAAAAGGTAAGGAAAAGGCAAGACATTCAGATTCTGTACGACTCCTGTATCTTTCAAGGGCTCTCTTTTGGCTGAGAGCTTCTCTTTTGAATATTAATTAACCAGGAAATCCCAAAAATAAAAGATTGACGAATTATTTTTTATAAAAATAATAATAAAATACTGCTATAAAAAAACCTTACACTTGGCTGGATTTTTACCAAAGATTTGACCTGAACCTTTTTTATCATATTCCTCCACCCCCAATTCCTAAAAACTCTTCTCTCAACCCTCACTCCATCATTTAACCCCACAAACCCTTCTTTCACCCCTTTTAACATCAACCATTCCGCTTTCACCAGATCGATTTAACTCAAAGTACCAACCAAACGGAATGACTACACAACTCAAGTAATTTTGAAAGCCAATGACCCGACGCCACGCGAGCCGGATTACACGACCACACCACACCGGCCCAAAATTGGCATGACTCTAGATTTTATAGCCGGTAGGCACGCGACAAATTTAAAGTTTCCAAAAGTACAATAACATGATGCCATACTTCTATGAAACCACGTCTTCTCCTTGGTCAACTGAGTCTCCTCCACAGGCTTCCTCCCTAATGATTTTCCAAAAAAATACGACGCGAGGTTCTTCAAAAATGGCTTAAAAAGATTATTAGTTTTTGGAAAACACGGATGCCCCTAGTGTCTGCTCTTAGGATGCTGTAGCCGTTTAACATCATGTAAGCCGTATAATAATTGTGGTCTAAAAAAGAATAGGCGAGTAGAATAGATTGACATTGGTAGTTTTTAAGCTTCTTTTAAGCTAGACGCCATTATCGCTCTCCTCTTGGTAAAACTGCCACTTTAATTACAGTGATGAGGTTACATTGATTCGAAGTATATCATATCATGAATTGAATCGAGTGACTCATCATACATGGAAATATTTCATTTGTATTCAAAAACAGCTATAAATTTTACAAAATACATGATGTAAGAACAAACAACAACAGTTCTGCACAACACAAGGATGAGTCTAATTAACAAAGATAAGAAATAATGTTTACAAAAGACGCCTTTGTCGGTCCCACAACGGTTAATGAAAATTAAAGTATGGTTATATTGAATAAAATATCAATTTATGATAACCTAATGAAAATTAGATAAGAGTTACTAAATATGAGTACAAAATGACTAACGGCGTTAATGAGACGATATAGGTTTAGAATTTAGATAATGCTCATGTTGATGTTAAACGATTCGCCAATTTTCCATTATTATTATGCAATGAAGTATGCCATCTGAGATTGTTCAACCTCTTTATTGAGACTTTCAATAAGATATATTATATTTGTTGTAAGCAACGCAAGTCGTATAGTATTTTCAACATGTAGATGAACTTTGTTTTCGTCCTTCTCAATATTTCTGGAACCAAGCAGCCTGTATCCAACGACATCCTGCGACCATCATCCAGTTTATCCGGAGTAATTTTGCTATTATTCTATTCAATTATTGTGAGCTCGTCAATAATTACAAATTATTGTTAACTAATATCAATTAGAACTCTATACATTATCTCATAAAACCAAGGACGTACAAATACGAAAATCAGTCTAAACTGGTTACCAACAATTGGATCTAACCCAATTACTATCAATTCTACTGCATTCAATTGTCATTGTTACATCGTACAAAGTCGTAGCGTAGTTACGTTGCAATTGCCAATCCACGATCGTTAGGAGTTCTCTGTTCTGATAGATATTATTTGTTCCGTGAATATTAGCTATAACTTCGGCAGCTATTCTTTAACTAGCAACGAGCACTGTTAACGGTCGATGCTGAGAAGGAGAAAAGCATCTATCTCTCATCTCGCTTTCACCATTCGAGACGCATCACCATCGAGCTGTTGCTTTGCACTATTTTTCTGTGGTGTCTTACATCTAGCTTCTCTAATTGCAGTGAATCATGCGTCTTTAATTTTATTGCTATATTATCAAGATCGACCTACACACTCGGATTGAGATTGTTTATTGATACCGGCCTTTAATCAACATAATGTATATGGAACTTAGAGTAATTACGTATAGAGATATAGTCTCATACAAAATTCCTTCGAAAATTGAAGCCGATAACGATTCAATGTGTGCATCGTCGGCGCGTAACTACTTGCGTCGACACACACATACGCGCGTGAATAGTGTTGCAAGTAAAAGACATTTTACCAACAAAATAGGGAAATTGAAAGTGTTCTAATGATGATTACACTTGTTTTATTCTAAACTTAAAAAAACATTTGTATAGTTTTGAACCGACTTTAAAATAAAAAGGTTCTAATTTATCTGTATAAACATAACTTTTTTATCAATTGTTCGATAGAGTTGTTTGTAATGTTCGCGTTCGCTTTGTATGTGTATGCTTGTGTAAGTATAATATTACGATTATAAATTTATTTATGTATATGTTATATTCTTTTATAGCTACTAGCTGACCCGCGCAACTTCGTCTGCGTAGGAGAGAGACAGTTGAAAGAATGAGTCGTAGGCACCTATAATCCAATAATTCTAAAGGAGGTAATGATATGATCTACTTCGGTCCGGTTTCGTCAGTCACCCACTCAGTACCCTCGTCAGTTACCCCGTCCATCACCCCGTCAGTTACCCCGTCAGTCACCCCGTCCATCACCCCGTCGGTCACCCCGACAGTCACCCTGTCGGTCAAGCCGTCGGTCACATCATCTTTCTGCTCGATTGTCACCCCGTCTGTCACCCGTCTGTCACCCAGTCTGTCACTCCGTCTGTCACCCATGTGTCACCCGTCTGTCACCCTGTATGTCACTCGTCTGTCACCTGTCTGTCACCCGTCTGTCACCCAGTCGGTCACCCCATCTGTCTGATCGATTGTCACCCCGTCTGTCACCCAGTCTGTCACCCAGTCTGTCACCCCGTCTGTCACCCGTCTGTCACCCCGTCTGTCACCCGTCTGTCACCCGTCTGTCACCCGTCTGTCACCCATCTGTCACTCGTCTGCCATACGTCTGTCACCCGTCTGTCACCCGTCTGTCACTTGTCTGTCACCCGTTATCACCCGTCTGTGAACCCGTCTGTCACCCGTCTGTCACCCATCTGTCACTCATCTGCCATACGTCTGTCACCCCGTCTGTCATCCGTCTGTCACCCCGTCTGTCACTCCGTCTGTGACCCCGTCGGTCACCCCGTCAGTCACCTCGTCAGTCATCTCGTCAGTCACCCCGTCCGCCACCCCATCAGTCACCCTGTCAGTCACTCCATCAATCACCTCGTCAGTCAGCCCTTAGGTCATAGTGTGATGTTATATAGCCAATAGCCATCCTCGATCAATAGACTATCCCACAAAAAAATATGTTTTCAGTTCGAACTAGTAGTTTCTGAGATATCAACTTCCCCGCTTCTTAACATTTTTCATTTTTGCTCCGCTCCCATTCGGGACGCCGCGCCGGGTCAGAGTGACGTTAGCATCGTATAAATATTGACAAATATTGACGTCACTCAATTGTTTTGCCTTCCCGGAACCTCTCCACTAAAATTTGAACTTTATCGTATGGAATTAAAGTTCAAATTGACTTTTAAGTATTATTACGAATCGATTGTATGGGAGTATAGAAAAGTGTTGTTTTTAGACTTTTTAGGCAATTTTTAAATTTTTTCTCTCCGTAAGAACCATCCTGGTACTTCGAGGAATATTCTAAAAAAAGAATTAACGAAATCGGTCCAGCCGTTCACGCGTGATGCCGTGACAACGGAAAACGGGTTTCATTTTTATATATATAGATATATCGCAATGATATTTAATATTATGAGTATATGTAACATATTTAACACTACCTTCATTTTTATTTTCTTCATATACACCCGCCTTGTCTTTTCTCTGCACCACCCAAAGGTTGACTGGTAGCGAATGCCGCTGGTATTAAGTTCGTCTGAAGATATTTGTGTATAACGTGTTTGAAATAAAAAGGAGACGGAAACGCTTCTACACTACATACAATCTTGGGCCTAGATTGTAAAAGGATGAAAGTAGTGTCAATTAATAGATAGTATATTATGAGATCATTACTGAAAATTTGGCGACCTTTTGTAATCTGAGAACACAATTATGAGCCTCACTTTGACTTAAATAAAAGTGAGGTTATGGAACAAACTATACGCAAACAACTGATGTTTATAAGTACAAATCTTACCTATTGATATGTTTTAATGTAGATAACATACGCTCACGCCTATATCCCCGAAGGGATGGCAGAGACAAACTCGACCACCGACATTCGATAACTAAATGTTGATCACAAAGACGATTATTCTCAGGAACATAATATTTATATAGACTGAGCAACATTGTTCTAGTAGAAAATTATTAAAAAGGTGGAAAGCACCCAAATCGCACACACTCGAAACAATACGAAAACAAAGCAAATGAAAACGATTATTTAAATAAATTAAAATGCATGCCGCCAAGCTATTCAGTTACTGTTTTATTTTTCAGAACTGTTTATTATTTAGTTCTTATGTTTTCAATTATTTTTACTTGAATTAATCATCCTGGTCTAGTATTATATATATATTTTTTTAACTCATTCATCTTTATCGATAAAGTAATTAATTCTATTTTAATAATGAGATGGGAATCTTTGGGCCAAAATGTAATGAGTTGAGATATGGCCTAAAATATTGTCAATTTTTCTATTTCAAAATATAAAAAAATCTGCCCAATTCACAATCTAGAAAATGAGATATCTGAAAAATAAGTATATATAATGTAATAGGACACTAAATAGAATCGATTACTTAATCGATTAAGAGAATGAGTTAAAAAAAATATAAATATATATTTGAAATTAAACTATTTTTACGGCTTCTATTACGATTTGGTTTTAATTTTTATGCTAGACGTTTTGAAAGCTTTGCAGCCTTGGTGGTCACGGGTTAGACTCTAACTTCAATAAATAACATTCACGTAAACCTAAGAAAACAATATATATAATTTAAAAATCATTAAAAAGATTAGAATTAATTTTTGCCCAGCAGTGGGATGATATGGGCTAATAAGATAAAATAAGATAAGAAGAACTAACATAATAAACAGTTATAAAAAATAAAATAGTAAATGAATAGCTTGGCGGCATGCATTCAGACCTTAGCTGGTATCCTGTGGAAGAAAAAACTATGAATTGGCATTTTAATAATCGTTTTCATTTGCTTCGTTTTTGTATTGTTTTGTGCGTGTGCGTTTTGGGTGATTTCCATCGTTTTAATCATTTTCTACTAGAACAATGTTCAGCCAGTATAAATATTATGTTCATACATACATACATACATACATACATACATAAGCCCACGCCTGTATCCCCGAAGGGGTAGGCAGAGGTGCACGAGCGAACTAGAACACCCACATTTCGCCGAGCTTAGTTCAGTCCCAGATGTGGTAGGGGGCGAGCCTATCGCCATATCGGGCACAAATTCCAGACTCCGGGCTGATATGGAAAAATCCAATATCACTTTGCCCGACCCGGGGATCGAACCCGAGACCTCAGAACCGTAGTCGTACCGAAATACTACCACGCCACCGAGGCAGTCAATATTATGTTCCTGAGAATAATCGTCTTTGTGACCAACATTTAGTTATCGAATATGGATTTTCGAGTTTGCCTCTGCCTACCCCTTCGGGGATATAGGCGTGAGTTTATGTTATCTACATTAAAACATATCAATAGGTAAGATTTGTACTTATAAACATCAGTTGTTTGCGTATAGTTTATTCCATAACCTCACTTTTATTTAAGTCAAAGTGAGGCTCTTAACTCTGTTCTCAGATTACAAAAAATCGCCAAATTTTTAGTAATGATCTCATAATATACTATCTATTAATTGACACTACTTTTATCCATTTACAATCTAGGCCCAAGATTGTATGGAAGCATTTCCCTCTCCTTTCATTATTCCTAATAGAATTTAAAAAATGGGTAAATTGGTTGGCATTATTGGCATCATTCATAATGATTCATAACGTAAATGGCGTCTGTCACTTTTACAATTTTATTTTTAGTTTTGATGAATGTTTTACTTAATATTAAAACATGTCAGCAATTAATTACTTGTGAAATGTTATCTTTATATTTCCTTGGTTCTTGTTAATTGTATTGTGACATCCTTTGATAGCGCAGTTCGTCATAATATAATTAAATTTGTGGGAGCTCTTCATACTAAGACTTGACCTAGGACACTGACACGCCGTGCGGCGTTGAGTACCTAAAACGGCTCACCCGGAACGCCTTCACGCCGTGGCCGTGTACTGCGGTTCTATGTATGATATTTCTATGATATGGAATAACATCCCAAAATCGACTAAACAAACCACTAAAGCATTTCAAACATCCCTTTGCATAACAATCCTCGGTCCCACGAGGCGTCGCAAAAAGACGAGGACACGCCGACGTCGTCGATGGCAATAAAATGAATCACGCATGCGCGTTAGTGTCGTCATATCTCCAGCCAGACAGATGGGATGTGCAGAGCCGAGTGCTCAAGATTAATTCAATGCGCTAACTGATTTACAAGTGTGAGATTTGCAATTCGTTCCAATAGGATAGATTTGTCTTGGGATTGATTTAAACATGTTGAATTACTTCAACGTAATCAATGAAAGTAACACTATAAATGAATGAAATGAATGAAATATTTATTTAACTCTGTTACAAATATAGATACATGATTAGGATCTTCTATTGAGTATTCATAGATACTTGTGTCATACTATATCTTTGCGACTACAGCCGATTTTGTTGATTGATCACAAAACTAATTTAACATGTTATTTCCAAAGAAAAGTGTAAAATGGAGTATTGTAATTTGTCCAAAATTATTGTTAATGTGATTTTGGTTCTTACTCGACTTATTTAAACGGACACCTCACATTTTGAGTTATGAAATATATGTCTTGCGGCACTAATTACAATCATATACCAGGAAGCTTTTAAGGAGCTTGCGACACAGAATTTTGCTCTTGTTGTTTAAACCATAATGACCTGAATTTCACAGATGTGAAGCATATGTGAAGTAATAAAAAGGAACAATCTGATGATCCCTAAAATAAATTATTTAAAAATATATTCGACCTCAAAGTATCCTACTTTCTTCTAGGGACCATAAACAATCCTCAACACAGAAGAGTTTGACAGTTTGTCAAACGACACATTTTTATTTGAATACATTTTCTAGCAATTTTTATTTTTTACCATCAAAACACCATGGCGCGATACGACAGAGCAATTACAGTGTTTTCACCCGACGGCCAACTCTTACAAGTACAGTATGCCCAAGAAGCTGTCAGGAAAGGGTCAGCTGTAGTCGGTATACGAGGATCTAATGTCGTAGTCCTGGCTGTTGAGAGAAGGGCTGTGCCAAAACTGCAGGAGGAGAGACCGGAGAAAAAGATCGTACCTTTGGATGAGCATGCTATGCTGGCGTATGCTGGTTTAAGAGCTGATGCTAGAGTGTTGATTACAAGGTAAACCGTAAATATTGTGTGTTAGTAAAGTAATGACGACAAACAATCTAAGGTGGACTCAGTGGTCACCAGAATTTTTCCTGTTTATTGATGCTTCTTCACACTCAAAAGAGAAATGGAAGGAAGTTGAGAGAGTTGAGAGTATGGACTTGACTATATAGCTGCACATAAAATAATCTACCTCACAGGCTTATGTGGGTCGCGTTCCAAGTCAGTTAGTTGTACACTCAAGTCATTTAGCGTCAGTAAAATTCTGGCGACTGTGGCATCTGATGTCTGATGTCTGTTAACTTGAACTGCCACAACATTATTTTACAGTCAGATCCAGTGTAGTCAATATGCTAGTGTCAGAATAATAAAAGTTAGCGTTTTCCACGTCTTCCAGAGCCCAAACAGAATGCCAATCCTACCGCCTGACAGTGGAAGATCCACCGTCAATAGAGTACGTGTCGAGGTTCTTGGCTGGTATGAAGCAGCAGTTCACGCAATGCAACGGCAGGAGACCGTTTGGAGTATCCTGCCTCATTGGAGGATTTGATTACGATGGGAGTCCGCATCTGTTTCAGACGGAGCCTTCTGGAATTTACTACGAATGGAAGGTGATTTTGCATTCGTTTTTTTGCCTTTACACTTCTTTTGCCAGGGCCTCCTCCGCTAATATAATGGGTTAGGTCTTAGTGCAGCTCGCTGGTCTAATGTTTGGTTGGCTTCACATAATATCGAAAATCTTATGGAGAATTCTCGGGTATGTAATTTTGTCCATGATGTTTTACTTCATTGATGAATCAGGATTTCATTCCTGTAGTTAGAAAACTCAAATACTCTTGGGGGCCTATTCGAACCTGTGGCCTCAACATGACAATCGTCATTTGTACTCGTAGTATAATTTATGCTATAAAAGAGTAATTCAAGAGATTCTTGCCTGTACTCTGGTGATACAGCCTTTCGAACTGGTTGTACAATTAAATAAACGTAATCTAGATGCATATCATTTTTATGAAAAATTAATGTCAAATTCACAAAACACTTTTTTGTTGGCTGATAACATACACAAAATTATTGATGAAACGTCACTAGACAATATATTAATGAAAAATTTCATTGCAGGCGACAGCAATAGGAAGGGGGGAGAAGGCGACTCGTGAGTTTCTTGAAAAGAACTACAGTACAGCAAACGTTTCGAGTGAGAGGCGAGCTGTTAAATTGGCAATCAAAGCCATGCTCGAAGTTTATTCAGGACCAAGGACCTTCGACGTAAGTTTGACTCTCTTATTACGTCTTTACATGATCAGACATTTTAGCAAAAATTGACAAAAAAGCAGTAGGGATATATTCCATGGATATTTTTTGTAGCAATGCAAATATCTTCGAAATCCTTTACAGGATTCTCAGATATTTAGGTTTCTTTACAGGGTTTTTTCCGGTCCTATACATAAGCTCACGCCTGTATCCCCGAAGGGGTTGGCAAAGGCGCACTTGCGAACTAGAACACCCACATTTCGCCGCGCTTAGTTCCGTCCCAGATGTGATAGGAGGCGAGCCTATCGCCATATCGGGCACAATTCCAGACTCCGGGCTGATATAAAAAAAATCTAATACAACTTTGCCCGACCCGGGGATCGAACCCGAGACCTCAGGACGGTAGTCGTACCGAAATACAACCACGCCACCGAGTTAACCGAGTCTTATAATAAGTAGTAAATTGAGTATTCTTATTTTCTATCCTTTTCTGTTGTAGGTGGGTATATTGAAACGTGAAATACCATTTACATTACTTGAACAACATTTAATAAAACCTATCGTAGAAGAAATAGTTTCATAGAAAGAAGATGGTGGAAAATAGTTTGTTTTTATATTTTATACGATCAGTTATGTTTTTTAATATACAATATTTTCATTTTGTTGTTAATATTTGATAAATAATTAGAAAATAGATTTAAGTGGTGTTTCTATCAAAGTTAAATACGGGCGGCTCGGCCTCCGGTGGCCCATACGCTTATGTAACATATATATGTACCCCTTTATTCATACTAACTTAGTAGAGCGTAATAAGACCGCAATAGTATGTTTCAAAAAAAATTATCATAAGCGTTCAATAGCGCTAAAACGTTCCAACGTTCGCTAGTGAAAACATGGCCGATTCCGATAAGCTGTTTCAAGTTTTATGTTCTTTCTTAATGACATTAATTTTGTTATAGTCTAGGACCCTATCTAAGATATATATTTTTAATGATTGCTTCTAGCCAAGACTTCCTATTTTTTTCAAAGCTTGCCAGAGATAAAAATAATATTTTTTCTGTAACCAGCAACATTGTATTCGATAAACATATTTTAGTTCTCTTTTAGCTAAAGTAGGCAAACGTAGGGTTATGCGTTCGATAAGACCAGGATTTCATTATGAACAAGGGGGAAAATGTTTACAAATTTAAAATTACATTAATGACTAGGAGTATCAAAGACGACTGTCTCGGTGGCGTAGCTGTATTTCGATCTGACTGCCGTCCTGATTTTCGTCGGGTTCGATCCCCGTGTAAGGCAAAGATTTTTTCAATATCAGCCCGGAGTCTGAAATTGTGCCCGATATGGCGATAGGCTCGCCCCTATCATATCTGGGATGGAACCAAGCTCGGCGAAATGTGGGTGTTCTAGTTCGCTAGTGCGCCTTTACCAACCCCTTATACAGGAAATACAGGCGTGAGCTTATGTAAATAAAGAAACTCAAAACATAGAGCCTCAGAAACCCAATGCTTCTTCGTGTGCTCCGCCCGTGGCGTACGTGACTCAATAGGCGAAAACACATTTTTATATTACCTTTACTAGACGTCTCAGTGATATATTATCACAATATGATAAAACATACTTATAAAAATCTCTATCGAGTTATTGAATCATACTATTTTTGGACGAATGCATTTTATTTCGATTATTTTTATAATTACGAGATAAATACCTCAACGACATAATCACTCCGCTGCCTTTAATTTTATTACCTGAAAAGAAAAAAAAACATTATTAGGTATTATTTATAACAGCGCCATCTAGTGCAACGAGCGTGAACTACGTGCAGTTCGGGTATACCGTATAACCCCAGCGTTGAAAATGAGCATTGCCGATTCAGACATTATTACCTCTGTACTGGACAGATGGCGCTTGTTGTATTTACGCGTTAATAATTCTCCACAATAACGAGCGGACGAGTAGTCGGCTGTGATGCGAGCGGTCGCTGGGTTCGATTCCCGTGTTATGACTTGTGAGAGCGTACGTCTCTCGTAATCCCCGATACCGACTACACAAGACTCGTATCATCAACACATGCAGTCCTGAATCCTGATATCATAATCACCACATATAGTCCTGACTCCACAGTAAGATTCAGACAGGAATTACAATAGACAATCGGTCTCATAACACCCAGACCCGAAACAATAATTGTGGGACACAGAAACAATTATCTCGGTGCAAGGATTGAACCTGTGATCTATCCCTTTAAAGTGTTTTTTTTAAGGTAGAGACACGATGTAGTCAACGTCTACAGCACGAATGGGCCGGCTCGGACGGTTTGATACCACTGTCTCACAGAAAACCGACGTAAAGTGGCAGCTCGCTGTCGCGTTTCGTTAGGCGAGTGAGATTTCTCGTGGCCTAATACTCGCCCCTTCATTTCCCAATCCCCATTTCCCCCCTTTTAGGTTGGCAACGCATTTATGATTCTTTAGTGTCTTGGGCGTCTATCGACGGTGGTGATAACTTATCACGAGGTGACCTACCTGTTCCTTTGCCAGTCTCTACTATAAATAAGCCTACAACTTACTCGATATGCCACGGAGGGTGTCAAAGACATACATACATACACACTCACGCCTGTATCCCATGGGGGTAGGCAGAGACTATTGAGCGCCACAAGCTACGATCCTGACACACCTCTTTTGTCTCTTCCACACTCATGCATCTTTTCATACATTTCCGCCGGTTGAGGGTACCTAATTCTCACTTGCCCTTTTTTTCGTGTCAAAGACATTACCATAAATCTCACTTAACACTTACTTAGCAGTTAGTACGACTATTCACGTCCAAAGGCAAACACTTGGCCGAAGAAAAACCATGACCCACAATAAATGGCACATTATGACCATTTCAGTATTCCACCTGCGTACGGAACCGTGCGAAGTGCTCAACATTTGGAGCGAAATGAGCGCTCACGTGTGGCCATGAAACTGGCGGGTTTAGAGGAAATTAAAAGGAAATTCAGGCCGAGATCTATAGAGCCAACTTCGACTAAGTCTAAGTCAAAATAACGAGCTCAGTGAGGATTTAGGATTGTTAAATCGAACTTTGATTCAGTTCGACCCATTTTTTACAAGAAAAACAGACTGACAGACAGACTAAGCAAAGATTTTCTTATAAAAAATGACTCGAACTAAGTCAAATCCTCACTGAGTTCCTTACTTAGACTTAGTCGAAGTTCGCTCTATAGATCTCAGCCTCAATCTACCACCAATTAGAGACAGATGGAACAATGAAATAGGTTAAGATAATCACAACTTAAAAACTTCAAAAGTTCTCCTAAATGTATATGAAAGCACCCTTGGAACAAGCTCTATCGCTCACCACATGTCTTAGGGGGTTACCACCATCTCTTATAGCAATATTATTTTTATAATCTTACTTCGTTTTTTTTTGTACGGGATTCGGTACAAGTAAGCTTATAATAATACTGCTATAAGAGGTGGTGGAACCCCCCCTGATCGTTCTTTATTTGCCGGAGATATTGACTAACGTACTGCAGAGCCTGCAAAACTGCAGAGCCAATGAGAAGCCTCTTTTTGTAGTCGGTTGAGAATCATAATTAAATTGACTAACGATCGCCCTGTGGTCTAAATTCAACCGTAATATAAATACGTGTCTGACGCCCGAATGGTCAAACGCTGCTCAACTTTAACGGCTTCTTATATTGATTTTCGCCATACAATTTTGACAGATAAGGCGGCCTTAAAAGACATAAGGCCACCTTAAGTGTATGAACATTCGGCGGTGAGTTTCGTTTGGTAAGTAAGGGTCTTAATCCATCCAATCACCATCAGATCATTAAATCAAAGGGTACTAAAACGATGCATTATAATTTCTATTACCATCACCATAAAACGATGGAATGATACAGATAATCAATTCGGATGTATTCAGAGCGATGAGAGACGTTCGAGCCACTCGAATAAACATTGATATGAACAAGCTCTCGACGGATTTACGATCCATCGACTTATTGTAATTGATTTCTGTCATCGTATGGTGCCTTGGTGGTTTATTAAGGGCGACTTGCACCACTATTAGTAACCTACAGATAGTCCTAACCACTAGTTAAATTGAAAATAAAATACATGAATGACTACATGTAATAAATACAAGAACTAGGAAAAAGCATGTAAAGTAAATGTACATTTCCATACACTTAATAATAAAGATAAATCAGGGGGCGTAGTTTGTAAAACGAAATCCGCAGTTGCGGACTTAGTTTCGAACGTTTCGCTATTCTATGTGGCTCACGTGTCCGACCGATATCGATGCTATAAGTTTCGTTTTGGAGTATGCTTTGCTGTAAACCGCTTGACAGCCCACTCTCCGGTGTTTGACATTTATTTGATCCACGTGTCTTTATATTAGTCTGTGCGGTAGAGTATCGGTCCGATATCGTTCATCCGATAACGTATTCTTCTAGAACAGACAAACCTGTTGCGATAAAGTGGCCCCCGCTAGTTGTAATTCTTCGCTAATCTTGTGGCCGCGCTTTTGATAATCTGTGCATGTAATCTGCATATTTAAGCTAGTCAAAGCGTCCGTAAACATTTTTTTAAGTATTAATTTGTGGTCAGTCGACTGCTTTGGAATTTTACTACAACATTCATTTCGATGTTAGAATAACACAACGTAATACAAAGGGAAGTGTTGTGTTACAAATATTATAATAGGTTTCAAAGTGCCTCCTCACAGTTCCAGTCCTAGCATGGTAATGGGAATCTTTGCATAGTATGTCCTTCGTCTAACAGTCTTATGGTAACCCCGTTCCGGGATAATCCCACATTTCATGACTGACTAGAAACCCATGGACCATAATGGTCTTTTCTACTCTATTTATATTTTTACTACCTCAGTGGCGTACCTAGCTGTATGTTGGCGTGGTTGTATTTCGGTACGACTACAGTCCTAAGATCTCGGGTTCGATCCCCGGGTCGGGCAAAGTGATATTGGATTTTTCCATATCAGCCCGGAGTCTGGAATTTGTGCCCGATATGGCGATAGGCTCGCCCCATATCCACATCTTGGACGGAAAAGTGCTCTGCGAAATGTGGGTGTACTAGTTGGCTAGTGCGACTCTGCCTACCCCTTCGGGGATACAGGCGAATTGATTGAATTCTTGTATGTAGAGGTATATATCCTAACATCATCTTTTGTACAACTTGGTACTGAGTAGAGGTTACGCAATACCGTCTTTACTAGAGGTATAAGTGCACACAGGGTCCGTGCCTAGGGTCCCGACCTCAAGGGGCCCCCGAAAGACTAATAAGTACTTACATTCACTTCTTTCTTTCACCTGCCCTTATCCCACCTTAATTTGAGCTCGGCGCAACACACATTTTCAAGCATGTTGCAGAAAATATTTGGCTTAGTTTTTACGACCGGCTGCCTGCCTAACGTCAAGACCCTATAAGGGATCCAGTCCCGGGAAAATTAAGTTACAAAAAAATTTTAAATTCGCTTTGCCTGACCTGGGAATCGAACCCAGGACCTCCTGGTCACCATCATATATGCAGCCACTAGACCAAGGGGGCGACTAAACGAGACTTACATTCACATTGAATGGTAGAGCCACGCTGTAGACATTAACGTCTACAGCACGAATGGGCCGGCTCGACCGGTTTGAACTTTGACCACTGTCTCACAGAAAACCGACGTAAAGTAGTAAAGGCGAACTTGCAGTCGCGTTTCGTTCGGTGGGTGAGATTTCCGGTGGCCCATTTCCGTCTTCCCTTTCCCAATCCCTTTTCCCTCCCCTTCCATTATCTCCTTTTAGATTGGCAACGCACCCATGATTTTTTTTGTATCTTGGGTGTCTATGAGCGGTGGAGATCCCTTACCATGAGGTGACCCATCTGCTCGTTTCCCAGTCTTTGCTATAAAAAGAAAACTTCTACTATCAATTATCTTTACTCTCCAAGGGCCCTGAGTTCTTCTTCATGCCTGGTATGCCTTAAGACGGCTTTGACGTTACGTCATTAACGTGTGTGTGCAAAACTTAGCGACATTAACACCAGCGTGTTAAACTACTGTGTTACCGGTTTGTTCATTAGGCTGGTTAGTTCTGCTTGTATTTGTCTATCTGCAAATCTATACTAAGGTCTGAGTGTTGTTGGCAAATGCTTTTAGATTCGCCTGAGGTGTCAGGTTCGATCCCCGGGAAGTGATGAAAGGTTTTCTACTCTTAAACTCTCATAAATGTAAACTTTCATAAATGTATATGATTATAGTGTATTGCGTCTTAAATAAATAAATAATCAATATCAGCTCGCAGTTTGAAATTTGTACCGGATATAACGATAGGCTCGCCACCTATCACATCTGGGACGAAAATGAGCTCGGCGAGATATGAGGGTTCTAGTTCGCCTCTGCCTACCCTTTCGGGAATACAGGCGTGAGCCCGTATGTGTATGTATGGCTGGCATATAATGGAGTAGCATAAGAAAACTTGGAAGAAGCTTACATATGTACATAGATAAAGCTTAGGTTTTTGAGAAAATGTGATCCGGCTACCGCGGAAATATAGTAACGTTTTAAACTTTATATTTGTCGTAACCGTGGCTTCCTGCTGCAGAACCCATCACTGTGTTTGGTCAGATATGCACTTGAATGATTTTTATTTTGTCTTTACATTTTCAGGGTGAACGGATCTTTTTGTCTATATGGTCAATTAGTGTTTTAATTAAATATTTTTGGCTACTTACTCTACTGCCCTTAAAACAAACACATCTATCAACTCTGAACAGGGTTATATTATAGCAGTATTATTATAATCTTACTTGTATCGATTCCGGTAAAAAAAACTATTATAATCTTACTTTATTTTTTTTTTTACGGGAAAAGGTAACAGTAAGATTATAATAATACTCCTATAAATCGTGGTGCTAACCTTCCTGGAGTCAGTAAACATCTATTTTGGTACTGATTGCAACAGTTGAACCATAGTTAGCGAGTAATGGGGAAGGATGAAAGCAATTTGGTTGCGACAACGGCGGCGGTGGCGCAGGTACACAAATTACTGCGTTTAAAGCCGAAACCGTCCCGTGACTACGAACAACGCGCCTAATGGGAGCTAATCTAATGATTTATGAGCCAGCAATAAAGGAACTGTGGAATTGCCATCAATTATTGTAAGTACTGCTTTAACGGTAAAGGAAAACATCGTGAGGAACCCTGCATACTCGAGAAAATTCTTCACAAGATTTCGAAGATATGTGAAGTCTACCAACCTACATTAGGCCAGCGTGGTAGACTAAGGCCTAACCCTTCTCATTGGTAGACGAGGCCCGTGCCCAGCAGAGGGACAGTAAAATTACAGGGTTAATATTATTATTGTAACCACTTCTCTTGATTTATAACATACTGATTTTCGACCGATTATTTTAGGCCCGAAACATAAGCTCGCGCCTGTATCCCCGAAGGGGTAGGCAGACGCGCCCTAGCACTCTGACGCTTTAGAGGACTCAAATTTTGCCGAGTTTGGTTCCGTCCCAGATGTGATAGGGGCGAGCTTTTTTTTTTTTATAGTAGAGATTGGCAAACGAGCAAATGGGTGACCTAATGGTAAGTGATCTCCACCGCCCATAGACACCCAAGACACAAAAAGAATCATGGGTGAGTTGCCAACCTAAAAGGAGGGAATGGAAGGGGCGGGAAGGGGATTGGGAAAAGGAGAGGGGAAATGGGCCACCGGAAATCTCACTCACCGAACGAAACGCGACAACAAGTTGCCACTTTACGTCAGTTTTCTGTGAGACAGTGGTATCTAACCGGTCGAGCCGGCCCATTCGTGCTATAGACGTTACTGTCTACAGCGTGGCTCTACCACTTGAGCCTATTTTAGAAATAATTAATTACCCCATAGGTGGTTTAATAATGTCCAGCTGACCCAATTTTTCGTTACAAATTCAATTTCCATTATTCAAAGACTACGAGCCTTACGAAATTTTACCACTAGAATGCGAGTCGTCCTCTCTTTATGTGTAGTTAATTTTGATACCGACTTTATGAAACACCCCTGTATAAGTAGCCGTTAAAATTGAGTAGACTTTCAATATTCGCGTTAGTACCTGTGTAGCTCGGCCTGTATAAATAAGAATTCAATACAATACCAAATAGATATTACCAAGAATTGCTTCGTTTAACTCAATGCGTTCCCGTTGCTTTTATTGTATTTTTTTAGTATTTCGCAGAAACTAAATCTGTAATTGTGTGAATGGGCGGTCATTGAAGCTTTAATAAAGGCGCTGTTCAGACGAGGCGTGAAGGTGCGCTTTCGGTTTTTATTGTATAGTTTGGTAAAATAATATATTTCTTATTGAATAGTCGCCTCCTTGATCTAGTATATGCAGCATATATGGACTGTGGACCGGGAGGTCCTTGGTTCGATTCCCGGGCAAAGCGAGTTTAATTCCATTTGCCCGGGACTGGTTCGCTTAGAAGGGATTGACGTCAGGCAGGCAGCTGGTCGTAAAAACGAAGTCAAGTCCATTCTGCATCATGCTTGAAAAAGTGTGTTAAGCCATATTAAGGTACATAAGGGCACGTAGAAAGAAAGCTTCGCAAATGAATATGTTGGTCACCTAATGGTAAGTAATTGGGTACTTGACTATGTTTCATTTCATACACATTATTATATGTAATAGCAAGTAAAACAAATCCTTCTCTAAAAACTGCATCGAAATTGGTTGAAAAATGAGGCAGTAATTCATATTTTAAATCCTGCAATGAGCAAGAGTAGGGATGTAGTGGGGATATCTTACTATCCCTTTCCAACGCACGCACCGTTATGAACGAGACGTGATTTTACTGATACTTCTCTTTCCCGCAGTTTGAAGGCTACACCAAATTACAAAGCCTTATAACTTTTTATTTTTGAGAATATTTAAATATTTCTTATCTGTGCTACGTTTTAGATGAGGTAAATTTCGTTGAAATAAAACTATTTTTACGAATTCTATCACGATTTGGTTTTTAATTTTTATTCCCGACGTTTCGAAGGCTTTGCAGTCTTTGTGGTCACGGGTTGGACTGAGGTGTCATTTGTCCCAAAAAGTTAGTGTTACAATATCTTACTTCATTTTTAATTATACAAAATTTAAAAAGTTAATTATTTGTGTTTCGATCTACGCAGTAAGAGCTCACGGTGTCTTGAGGTCTGGCAACTGGTCTTTTGGGTTCCGATTTAATAAGATGTATAATTGGGTCCCAGGTTTGTGCAAGCTTCCAACCATCTTCTCTATTGAAATTAGGATGTTTTTTAATTTCAATAGCCTCACGTATCATTCTAGGGAGTAATCGGTGTTCTTTGGCGAGGATTTGTAAATTTAAATTACAATTGATTTGATTTAGGTAAATTTCGTATAAAATCAATAAAAAAAAAGTCAAGTACGCAATTGCTACCGTTCTCAAACACCCACCATATCAAAAGAATCATGGATGCGTTGCCAAACTAGTGAAGGCATTAGGTATTGAAGATCTAAATGATCAGCTCGGATTGGTCCTAATTTGTGTTGTTTTTTAGCTTTATTTAATAGACCTTGTTAGCTTCGACCGTTGAATGGACACGCCCATCAACTCTAGTATTTTTTGTTAATTATTTTTTATTAATTATTTATAACATAAGCTCATGTCTGGAACCCAGAAGGCGTAGACAGAGGCGCACTAGTGAACTAGTACACTCACATTTCGCCGAGCTTAGTCCATCCCAGATGTGATAGGGGGCGAGCCTATCGCCATATCGGGTACAAATTCCAGACTCCGGGCTGATATAGAAAAATCCAATATCACTTTGCCCGACCTGGGGATCGAAACCGAGACCTCGTAGTACGGACGGTAGTCGTGCCGAAATATAACCACGCCACCGAGGTAGTCAGAAAAACATTAATTTATCTCAATATCTTCACTACTCCACCGCAACGCGTGATATCACGAATTCTAGTACGCAATAAATTCCCGCGCCCCGCTTCGTCTGTCTTCGCCCTAATCTTTATTTCTTATTAAATCCGTTCGGAACGAGGTGTTTATTTTCGCGCCACGTTCGCGAACTGTAAATCTGTTGAACTGTCGATTTCGGCATTATTTAAACGTCCTTTAAGTTTACATTAACGTCTTGTAATGGGCTTATCGTGGGATTTAATATCTTTATGTTAGTGTTTCTTGGAATAAGTTCTTACTGATATTTGAAAAGAATTTCCGGAGGGTTTACATTTTTGCAAGAAAGTGTACATAACATAACACATAACATAAGCTCACGCCTGTATCTCCGAAGGGGTAGGCAGAGGCGCACTAGCGAACTAGAACACCCACATTTCGCCAAGCTTAGTTCCGTCCCAGATGTGATAGGGAGCGAGCCTATCGCCATATCGGGCACAAATTCCAGACTCCGGGCTGATATGGAAAAATCCAATATCACTTTGCCCGACCCGGGGATCGAACACGAGACCTCAGAACCGTAGTCGTACCGAAATACCACCACGCCACCGAGGCAGTCGTACCTAGTTTCTTAATAATAAAAGGGGACAGACCAAGACTGCGATAATTTGTTATAAGTATATAATAGTGTATAGTGATAATAAATAAAAAAATAAGATGAATAAATGATGTTAACAAACCTTATAACTTAAGTCTGGGTGTCGTGAGACCGAAAGTCTCATAGTTTCTGACACCCACGATACAGGTTGTGGGGTCAGGACTAGGTGTGTGACTGTTGGGTGTATTTATTTTTCTTTTTTTTAACTTTATTTTTAAATGTATACAAAGGTAAATTCTTTCTTATGAGTCAATTAATGATTATGTATGTATGTTTGTCTTAGTAATCAGTTGCTTGGATGTTCACGATACAGGCATAGCCTAATGTGGACATCGCCGTGAAATGTTAATGTAATATCTACATGTAATAAATAAATAAATAATAAAAAGTTATCCTTTAAGATAAATTGTGCAGCAAAATTGTTATCAACTGTTACTCGTAAACTTAAATGAAATTTAATATAGGTAACTTTGAAATTTCTCCACAAGAATTTCGAAGATATGTGAAGTCTACCAACCCGCATTAGGCCAGCGTGGTAGACTAAGGCCTAACACTCGCATTAGTAGAGGAGGCCCGTGCCCAGCAATGGGACAGTAATATTACAGGGCTGTTTAAAAAAATAACTTTGAAATAATTTAACATACATACATATTACACACCGTACATAAATTATATAGAAGTTTGGACGTCACTGTGTTTTTTGTGTGGTAGAGCTACGTTACAACCTAATACCCCCTCTATTATCCCCCTAACACTTTTCTTAAAGGCAATACATCCATGTTTCTTTTGGTACTATCGCGGGTCTACACATAAGCTCACGCCTGTATCCTCGAAAGGGTAGGCAGAGGTGGACTAGCGAACTAGAACACATCGCGGGTGTCTAGAGAGCACATATCATTATAAGCCATCATCATGTGACTAACGGCCGGTTCCAATAAACGATCTCAGTTTAGAGTGCAGATAGATCGCGATTATGAACCAATCAAATCAACTCATTTGACGGAGTCATGTTCAAACTATGTTCTTATTGGCTAATTTTTGTAATCTATCTGCACATTTGAACTGATATTGTTTATTGAAACCGGCCGTTACCTGCTCGTTTACCAGTCTCTGCTATAAAAACCTACTATCAGGAGCAGCTTTTCGTGTCAGGATAAAAGAAATAAGATCATTTTCATTTTAAATGGATACCTAATACTCATTTCGTCGGTTAAATAGAATTTAAAATGGAAGGAGGAAAGAACTGCAGTTCTAAGTATCGCTTCGTAAGAATTCGATTTTGAATTGTTAGGATCGGGAAAATCGAATGTTACCGTTAAGGATCCACATACTTATTATCAAATCAAGTTGTTTAATTAGTTTCAAATTAGCTTTTGAAATTGAAATAATTAATGGATAGGTACGTAGCGAATCTTAAATCAGATAACACAGCTTTCTACCTCCAGTTATTTAGATTACGGGTTGATAAATAAATAAATAACGCCCAACAGTCACGTAGTCCTGCCACACTAAGATCGAGTCTTGTGTCGTGGGTATCAGGAACCTAGAGAGGCGCACGCTCTCACAACACCCAGACTCGAAACAAATATCTGTGGGCCACAACCATTTGTCTCGGTGCGGGGATCGAACCCGCGGCCTCGCGTTTCACAGCCGGCTACTCACCCGCTGCGCCACGGAGGCTGTCAAATCAATAATACACGTACATACAGACAACGGAAATTGATTGTAACCATTCTTATTGCCTTAAGAACTAGATTTAGTTCTCTCATGTATGTATATATGTAGGAACTTGTATGGCTTTGTTTCTAATAAATTATTATAAAAAAAATCGTCGCCTCCTTAGTCTAGTGGCAGCATATGGGCTGTGGACCGTGAGGTCCTGGGTTCGATTCCCAGGTCAGGCAAATTTTCTAATTTAATTTTCCCGGGACTGGATCCCTAACAGAGGGTTGACGTCAGGCAGGCGGCCGGTCTATGCCAAAATATGCCAAATCCTCTCTGCAACATGCTTGAAAAAGTGTATTGCGCCGACCCCACATTAAGGTCGGATTAGGGCATGTAGAAAAAAAAATAAAAAAATTATATATATAGCTTTGATAATGAAGTGCATAATGTAAACCAACGTTTTTGCCACGACCTTGTCCTGTTTATCAATGAGTTTCCTGTTCGGGTACAGATAAGCTAAAACAACTACAATCTCAGCTTTTACTAACATATATGTCCATAAACTCACGCCTTTATCGTCGAAGGGATAGGCAGAGATGAATTTGACAACTAAAACACGAGGGTATTATAATATTAAAATGTCGATATTGCCGAGTTAATTCCCATCCTAAATGAGATCGGGGGAGTCTATCGCCATACACACATACATAGACGCAACCCTGTACCCCTGAAGGGGTAGGCGGAGCCGAACTAGATTACCCACATTTGGCCGAGCACATTTCCGTCCCAGATGTGATAGGGGGCGAGCCTATCGCCATATGGGGCACAAATTGACGACTTAAGCTGATACTAAGTATAAAAAAAACAATATCCTTTTATCCGACCTGAGAATCGAACCAGAGACGTCAGGACGGTAGTCGTACCGCACACGCAATACAACTACGCTACCGAGCCAGTCTTAAGTTCTTGACCTTCAGTGACATCATCAAATCCATCGGATGACATCGCGCGTCAATCATTCTCAATTAAAATGTGATTGCGAATGAGCAAATTAGCTTCGCTAATCGTTTTCCAAGTTCCGGGATATCCTTATACTACATCTTTCTTGGGGATCGTATTACAGAAGCCCAAAAACGCAACGTGAAACGTACGAAAATCTCGACCATTAACTCTACTTCATAATATAAACTATCAAAATATTGTAACAATATTATTCTTAACTTCTCATCTGTATGGTGTTAACACCACTTTATTAAAAAAAAACAACTTTTCAATGAACACTTAAAATCCATTATCTTGAACATTAACAGAATATTAAGTAAAAACACTGGAGCGGATTGAGGGCATATCAGAAGGGGTTATGGGTTAAAACATAAAACATGTGTCATGTGATCATGTCATGTGAGAGTTGTTTGAGCCTAAACTAGCGTATTATGTTATGAATTTAATTACTTGATAATTTATCTTCTACAATGTGTCTTACATAAGAAACAAATAAAACCATGCATATTTCATCAACCGAAATATTTCTATGTTTTCAATAAATTCTACTTTCTTTTTCCACCTGCTATTATCCCACTTTAATGTGGGGTCAGCATAACACGCTATTCGAAGCATGATATAGAAAGAATTTAGCTTAGTTTCTACGAGTGTCGCCAGACGTTAATCCATTAAACCCTTGAAAAAAAATTATTTATACAGATTCTATCGCTATTCGTTTTTATTTTTAAAATAGCGATAGGATCCATATAAATTATTTTTATTATAATGTATAACATTCGGTTAAACATAGGAAACCACGAAATCCTACTTTATTTATCGACCGACTTCCAAAAAGGAGAAGGTCCTCAATTCGTCTGTATTTTTTTTATGTATGTTACGAGATATCTCTGCCGAATGTGGACCGATCTTCAAAATTCTTTTTGTGTTCGATAGAGCTTCTTTCAAGGGTGGTCCCATATAAAGGTCACGGTCGGATTTGAAGTCGGTCCATTAAGTTATTGAACTTGTGATTATTTTACCTTTACCAAGCTCATTACTATACCTTATGTGATAGGAGAATAACCACCCATTATATTTCAACATCACCCTCAAGCCTCAAGCAACATAATGATTACATAACTCTTTGTAATCAAGGATCCAGTGCCCCCAGGAAATCGTCCCACTCCATCCACACGCGTCTAAAGTGCGATCAGTACCCCTAGTACGAGTTAATGCTGCTCGAAAACTATGATAGTTTGCGTTAAATCTCCATACATTTATTTAGTTCATTGTAGTTTCCGCAAGCGGCGCTACTAGTCAAATGTATGGAGTTTTAACGATAACTATCATAGTTTTCGAGAAGCATTAACTCGTACTAGGCGTGCAGAGGAACGGCAACCCACAGCCATACTAAAAGCATCGCATGCGGCTGTCCGCTTGAAGGGGACCGAAATAGATAGCTTCCCGGTTTGACGAACTTGACACTTCCAAGCTATGAATATCGGAATTGGTGATTTTACTTCGACACACAACATAAGCTCACGTCTGTATCCCCGAAGGGGTAGGCAGAGGTGCAATAGCGAACTAGAACACCCACATTTCACCGAGATTAGTTCAGTCCCAGATGTCATAGGGGGCGAGCCTATCGCCATATCAGGCACAAATTCCATCTGGGCTTATATGGAAAAATCCAATATCACTTTGCCCGACCCGGGGATCGAACCCGAGACCTCCGGACGGTAGTCATACCGAAATACAACTACGCCACCGATGCATTCACCGTTTTTTTTAATGAGAAATTATCAAAATTTATATTTAAATTGTAAACTAATTTTGGAGTAGAATGCAGGGTCGTCTGTTCGAATTCCGGTTAAATTCTGACCTTCAACGAATAGAATCTTGACCTTTGTATATTCATGACTTATAAACAAATTATTATACTTTCATAGTCGCCTCCTTAGCCTAGTGGCAGCATGTATGGCCTGTGGTCTGGGAGGTCCTGGATTCGATTCCCAGGTCGGGCAAACCGAATTTTCTAATTTAATTGTCCCGGGACTGGATCCTTCATAGGGGGTTGACGTCAGGCAGGCGGCCGGTCGTAAAAACTAAGCCAAATCCTCTCTGCAACATGCTTGAAAAAGTGTGTTGCGCCGACCCCACACTAAGGTGGGATAAGGGCAGGTAGAAAGAAAGATTATACTTTCATAAGCTTCTATTCCGCCGAGCATATTTCCGTCCCTCAATGTGATAGGACGGACCTATCACGAAGTTATCTCCTAACCAATAAATCATCAACCATAACGATAATAAGTTCCGCTTTCGATTAGAACTACAAAAATTTTGGCACATTATCGAATACCAAGAATGTGTACAAATAAATACAAATCTTACACTAAACCCTAGATCAATAATCATAATCTTATCAGGTGTGTATAGTAGTAAATACCTTCAAATATTTCAAATATGAAGATAATTGAACATGACGTAGAGCCTAGACTGGAAGGCGACGCCTGCCCGGCTAGCATATATCTCTATAAACGACAGTCGAGATGTTGTCTACAATATTGTATGAAAATAAACGAGGATGCATGTTAGTCTCTGTAGACTAATAGAGAAAACCGGTTATAACAGGACAAAAAACGTAGACAAGATATTCTCGTAGCGCGCATGCTAGGCGGGCAGATGTCGAACGGCGACGCGGCACGATACGACACGTAACACGGAGTAGCTAAAAAGGCGCGGCGCCCACATATTTTTTATAGCAAAGACTGGCAAACGAGCCGATGTGTCACCTGATGGTAAGTCATCTCCACCACCCATAGATAACCAAGACAAAAAGAATCATGAGTGTGTTGTCAACCTAAAAGCATAGAATGGAAGGGGAGGGAAAAGGGACGGGGAAAATGGGCCACCGGAAATCTCACTCACTGAACGAAACACGACAGCAAGTTGCCACTTTACGTTGGTTTTCTGTGAGACAGTGGTATCAAACCGATCGAGCCGGCCCATTCGTGCTGTAGACGATACTGTGTACAGCGTGGCTTTACAAATCAAACATTTGTTTTTCTCGAAAAAAAAAAACACAAAATAATGATTTTCGTCGTCTCCTGCTCCTAGAACAATGGACAACAGATAAAAATGTAAAGCGAAACCATGTTTGTGTAGATGCTTTCTGTAATTTTTTAGTGCAGGAGAAACGGCTTTAAATTAACAGTATGGCTAGAGTGGTAGGGGCTGGCTGTAGACAGTAACGTCTACAGCACGAATGGGTCGGCTCGACCGGTTTCATACCACTGTCCACAGAAAACCGACGTAAAGTGGCAGCGTCGTGTTTCGTTCGGTGAGTGAGATTTCCGATGGCCCATTTCCCCCTTCCTTTCCCAATCCATTTTCCCTTCCATTTCGTTTCCTCCTTTTAGGTTGGCAACGCACCCATAATTTTTTTGTGTCTTAGGTGTCTATGGGTGGTGGAGATCACTTACCATCAGGTGACCATCTGCATCATCCCATCTGCTCATTTGCCAGTCTATGCTATAAAAAAAATGTTTTTGTCGAAACAAAATACAAAAACACGTACGCCAAACAATGATTTTCGTTGTCTCCTGATGGAACATTGGACCATATCTTTTTAATCTAAAGGACCCCGGACCATAGACAAAAATGTAAAGCGAAACCATATTTTGTGTAGATGCTTTCTGTAATGTTTTAGTGCAAACAGTGTGGCTAGAGTGGTAGGGGCTGGCTGTAGACAGTAACGTCTACAGCACGAGTGGGCCGGCTCGACCAGTTTGGTACCACTGTCTCATAGAAAACCGACGTAAAGTAGCAGTTCACTGTTGCGATTCTTTCGGTGAGTGAGATTTCCGGTGACCCAATCCCAGCTCTCTTTCCTAATACCTATTTCCCTCCTTTTAAGATGGCAACACAACCATGATTCTTTTTTTGTCTATGGTTGGTTGAGATTACATACCATCAGGTGACCTGCCTGCTTGTTTCTAAATTCGTAGTATTGTAACATAAATATTATTTAAATGTAACTAGGCCTTGTTTTTGTAACTTGTCATAATTGCTTTTTATATGCTAATGTAACCAATAAAGATATTTATTTTATTTTTTAAGGAAAAATAAACGAACCAAGGCGAAATAACTACGTACGATACGTTATGAACATAACAAATGAAAAATATTTGATTTTTATTATTTCTTTTTATATTTTGCATGGATGTAACTAAAATTAACATAGATTTGCCATTATTGTATTTCGGGTATTTCGCAGCCGAGGGCAACATTCCATGGATTTATGAATTTACGAAAAAATTTCTATCAAACAATATTAAACCATATCACAACAAAATAAAATGCAAAACAAAGCGTTAATTATCCTGTGAACGGAACGCGTAAGGTGTGACCACTGAAATGATGTCATTTGGGATTGTAAAATAAAATCGTACGAGTCAACAAACGGCCAATTCCGATGCAAATGCACGAGGAATCAATTGACCTGGACCGGTGGATTGAGCCGTTTGATTGTGGGACAGTGTATGAGAAATAAGCGAGTGATTTATGAACGAATTTTATAACGTTTTTTTATTCTGTCCGCCACATGGTATAACAAACTCGTTGACTTTGAAAAAAAACTAGGATACATCTGTCCTAATCCATTGAGACATTGTTACCTGCACCTTGGTATGGGGCACGGACGATCACGTCATTGTTTATGTTCAATTCGATAACTGATTAATCTGATTGGTCATTGCCTTAGACTGCACATTTTTTGTGAGACCGCTTGATGCCAAGTCATGGCTAGTGACAGTTAGGTCATTCATGGGTTTAATTATAATTAAGGAGTTTGACGGGAAGTCTGGCAGGGAAGGCGTCGCTTGTTAAAATTGGTCTGTGCAATACACATTTTCAAGCAAGTTGCAGAAAGCATTCCCTTATAAGCCCCTCTGGGGGCCACGCTGTACACAGTTACGTCTACAGCACGAATGGACCGACTCGACCGGTTTGATACTACTCTCTCATAGAAAAACGTAAATTGGCAGCTTGCTGTCGCGTTTCGTTCGGTGGGTGAGATTTCCGGTGGTCAAATTCCGTCCTCCATCTCTTTCTCAATCCCTATTTCCCTCATTTTATGTTGGCAACGCACTCATGATTATTTTTGTGTCTTGGGTGTCTGTGGGCGGTGGAGATCACTTACCATCAGTTGACCACCTGCTCGTTTGGCAGTCTCTGCTATGAAAAAAAGACAAATCAATTTACCCGACCTAAGGGGTTAAAACCATCTCTTATAGCAGTACTATTATAATCTTACTTCGTACGGGAATCGGTACAAGTAAGATTATAATAATACTGCTATAAGAGGTGGTGGTAGCCCCCCTGGCATATAAACACAGGATTTCGCGGTCCAGAGGTTATACACGCTAACACTAAACCTACACTAAACCAAGGTAGTTTTTTTAGTAAATTGAAATTCAGTTGATTATAAAAAATAATCACAAGTTTAAAAACTTAACAGACCGACTTCAAATCCGATCGTGACCAAATTTATATCACCACCCTTGAAAGTATCGCGTAACATACACTAAAAAAAATACAGACGAATTGAGGACCTTTTCCTTTTTGGAAGTCGGTCGAAAACACAAAGCGTAACATCGTTCTCTTATAGTTTGTATCACAGCCGACCGTTCGATAAAACTCCATCCACGTGGGCGGGCTCATATTGGCAGTTTGTAACGACACCTTTTGTTGTTCGCAATAATCAACATGCTCTCAACAAACAACAGCTTATTGTTATTAAAATTTACAAAACCGTCGCTCGATCTGTATCCCTACTATGAGCTAATGTGATAGTTATCGTTAAATATCCATAAAATTGACTAGTAGCGACTAGCGCCTCTTGCGGAAACTACAATGAACTAAATAAATGTATGAAAAAGTAGCAAATATGAAATAGGTAACATGATGTCTCGTGACCTCCTGCAACCAAACCACATCACCATCACACTATAAAATACCGACTGCGACATCAAGGAAACAATATTGATTAATTATAATTCCTCATTTAAATATAATGGCTTCTACGTATTTGCGGTGATTTAGACAATGTCCAGTCAATAGCAATTATCAAGTTTTCACAATGACCATGAGACCCAGATGTAGATGATCTCAAGGCCCTGCTGGAATTATGGCAGCAATTCTTTACAGCGCGGTGCCCCTCAGATGACCTTCACTTAGCGAATCGACCGGACAGGGCCAGCCAACGCACCAAGCAAAACTCATCAAAGATCACCGATTAAAAAGTTTCCACGTTATACTGTCCATCTTCGCTGAATTTTGGTGCATAAAACCACATCACATTAAACAACAAATACAACTCCAGACAATAATATGATATAATTTTAACAAGCGAAAGTGAAAGAGCCCACCCTGTCAGACTTCGCGTCAAAATCCTTATTTATAATTGAAACCCATGAATGACCTAAATGTCACTGCCATGACTTACCATCAAGCGGTCTCACAAAAAATGTATAGTCCAAGGCAATGGCCATTTAATCAATTATCGAATTGATTATAATGACGTCATCGTCCGTGCCCTTAAGCCAAACTAGGGCATGCAAACCGGTTAACCGAAAACCGAAAAAACCGATTAACCGACCGTTTTTGAAGACCGGTTTTCTTCGTGTAAAAAACCGGTTATTTCGGCGTTTTCGGTTTTTTCCTCCTTACATCAATAGTGAGTAAATACGTACAATTAAGTACATACACAATGATAAGGAACGAGCTGTAAAAACGGACGAGTTTAAGTATCTCTACTGCACGAGTCTGGAGACATCGACTCCAACGTCAAGCCCCGTAGTGGCGCCGATTGTGCTAAATTGCAAGAGGTGCGATACTAGCGATTAAGATACGACTAAGATGAAACTTATGGTCTTGAGATCTTTTATATGAACATCATTCGGCCTGTACTTCTATTTGGGTATGAGACGTAGCCTGTTCTTAAGCGTTATGTTAGGGAAATACACGTCATGGATATGAAGATGATGCGGAGGATGGGCAACGATACACGACTTCATCCAACGTAACATTTACATCTGAGGTAGTATTGGTCTGCAACGGGGCTAATAAATTGCAGAAATGTCGCTTGCAATGGTATAGTCACGTTTTGAGAAAACCACAGGAGTACGTCGATCGCAAGTGTCTGGACCAGATTGTAACAGGAGTGCGTCCCCGTGGACGGCACAAAATGCGCTGGCTAGACGTTTTGAAAGAAGATATGAGAACCAAGTATCCTATTGTAAACGATACTCAAGACCGGGCGAAGTAGAAGCGTTTAGGTATGAAGGCGGACGCTGTCACTAGGCTATGATATTGCCAGACAGAAAGCAAAATAAAGCAGCCACACTATTGCCATGTTAATGTAATAGCAAAATGGTGGTCCAATTTTCATATCTTACATTGTATGTATTTATATATGTTTTTATATTATTTATTTAGGTTAGACGCAAAACAGGATACAATAAAATACATTAATACAATTTTAAAGTTATGCATTACTTAAAATTATATTGTATCCAAAGCATGCGCCCTTATGTAGAATATTGCATAAAGTGGGGACTACAATAAATAAACTATTTCTTATTACAGAAACCCCCTATTTCACTGATTTATTGAGGGCTGATTTAAAATAATAAAATACGCTAGATTCGTCCGCAGAGTTAAAAGTTGTCCTCACATGAAACATGAATATCGGTTCAACGGTTTCGCCGTTAAAACTCCAAAGACAGACAGACTTTCTTTTGCATTTATAATATTAGTATGAATTAAACTGTAGCTTAACTAGGGTCACTGAAAAGTCGGATGAGAAATGATTGCATGCAGAAGAAATGAGAATGTTGAGATTGATGTGTGGAGTGAATAAGGTGAATAAGGATGGACAGAGTTAGGATTAAGCACAGACGAAGCTTGAAAGTGACACCTGTGGTAGGCAGATTAGAAGAAACCAGTTTGTCTTGGTATAGGCATGTTATGACGAGAGAAGCGACATAATAAGTGGATAAGAAATTGATGAATGTAAATGTTGATGGATGGGGAGGTAGAGGAAACCCAAAGAAAAGGTGGATAGAGTGTGTGAGGGAGGACATGAAAGATAAGAGGGTGAATTATGAGATGATCGTGCTTACAGAAGTCGAAGACATGTTGCGCCGACCCCAAAAAAATTTGGGACAAGGGCGCGAAGATGATGGTGGATTAACCTGTCGCGCCTTGGTCTAGTGGCAGCGTTTATAGGCTTTAGAGATGAAGGGCATAGCTGTTTACTGTGTAATACGATTTACTCGAAGCTGGAGCCCCCAAAGAGGGTTGTCACTTGACATCAGACAAATAGCCCGGCCAGTTGTCAAAATTACAGCTGAATCTTTTCTGCAACATGTCTGAAAAAGTGTTGCGCGGAGCATATAGTGAAGTGGGTTGAGGGTAGGTAGAAAAAGAAGAACAATCAGTGTTTTTCCGGCTGGAGCCTGGACGCTTTAAGTGCAGGGAAACCCAGGGCCATTCCAATGCGCCGAAGAGGGCCACGGCGGGGTTTTTATTCGGTATTGCCGACGTAGGGCATACATAGTGTTAGGGATTCGACCTAAAGGTCGCCTAGATGCTGTCCATCCCTCAGGTGCGGCTTAACGTTGGGTTGTAAGACAAGCGAATCCGACATAACCATCACGTCTCCCCCCAGGCGTGGCGGTAGCGGTAAAACACTTTTCCTCGCGAAAACAAAAAAAACGTGAGTTTATTTTTACTTTTCTCGCTAGCGACTCCGACTACCTATTTGTATGACAAACATCCGAAAACCCCTAGCATTTACGTTAGGAATTAATATTTATCATATAAATTATATATTATAGGTAGTCGCTAGCAAGAAATGTCAAAGACTCACGGTAGAGCCTCTGAACTGAAAATAATTACGTGCAGAAATTCAACTTCATCTCGTTAATCAAGATTTAAACTAAAAAAAACTAAAATATAGACCGAAAACCGAATAACCCGAAAAAATCGGTTAACCGGTTTTTTTAAAATACAAAAACCGAAAAAACCGGTTTCCAAAACCATCCGGTTTTTGCATGCCCTAAGCCAAACCAAGGTGCAGGTAACAATGCCGCAATGTTTAAAATTTGTATCATCAAGGACTCTTATGTCACCAAATGGTAGCTGTATTAGTTTATAGGGTTACCAATTTAAAATTGGTTGTCCAATTATCTTCGGATTTTCCCTTACACTTGTATGTTACGCGATATCTCCGCCAAATGTGGACCGATTTTCAATATTCTTTTTGTGTTCGATAGAGCTTATTTCAAGGGTGGTCCCATATAAATTTTGTCACGATCAGATTTGAAGTCGATCTGTTAAGTTTTTAAACTTGTGATTATGTATAATATCTGTTTATCATAACAATAATTAAAATATCTACTGCCAGCCTTGATTGTGTCAGATAAACATATAAATCAATAAATAAATCATAATGTTAATTTAAATGTCAAAGTCGCGTTACGGAAGTGCGTAATGCGATTCAATAAATATGTTTTTGATGAGGTGAACGTTTTTTTTGTTCCCGGCGTTACTTCTGTTTATGCCGAGGAAGATTTTTCTTTTCGGTTAATCACTTCGCCTAATTGATGTCTTATATTTAAGCCTAGCTCGCTCTGAAGGTCGCCTCCTTGGTCTAGTGACAGCATCTATGGGTTATGCACCGGGAGTTCCTGGGTTCGATTCCCAGGTCGGGCAAAGCAAATTCGTGATCCGAAACATCCGGAAAAACCCGTGGCGCAGCGGGCGGGTAGCCGGCTGTGAAGCAAGAGTTGTGAAAAACATATATTTGTTTCAAGTCTGGGTGTTGTAAGACCGAAAGTCTCTCATAGTTTCTGATACCCTCGATACAGGTTATACCTAGTGTGGGACTCGGTGTGTGACTGTTGGGTGTATTTATTTATTTAATTTGCCCGGGACTGGATCCCTCAGAGGGGGTTGACGTCAGGCAGGCGGCCGGTCGTAAAAACTAAGCCAAATCCATTCTGTAACATGCTTGAAAAAGTGTTACGCCGACCCCGCATTAAAATGGGAAAAGGGCAGGTAGAAACAAAGATTGAAGCCTATATCTTATACTTCTGTCAAATATCAGATTCAGCAGCCTCTCAAGCTATAAAGCCCATATTATGTTTGGACTACAGTAGACTTTACTAAGTCCAGTGTAATTCTTGAACTTAACTTAACTGAACTTAACGAACCGACTTCAAAACTTATCCGATCGTGACCAAATTTATATGTGACCATCCTTGGAATAAGCTGTTTCGAACGAGAATCTTAAAAATCCGTCCATATTTGGCGGAGATATCGCGTAACATATGTACATAAAAAATCACAAGTTTAAAAACTTAACGGACCGACTTCCAATTTACCGATCGTGACCAAATTTATATGGGACCACCCTTGAAATAAGATCTATCGAACACAAAAAGAATTTCGAAAATCGGTCCACATTTGGCGGAGATATCAAGTAAAATATGTACATAAAAAACAGTCGAATTGAGGACCTCCTCCTTTTGTGGAAGTCGGTCGAAAAATACAGATGAATTGAGGACTTCTTCCATTTTTTTGAAGTCAGTCGAAAAGTAATATCGATGAGTAATGTCACACGTCACCGACACGACAATTCTGTTCGCATGTGACCGAATTAGAGATAGGCCCGCCACCTACATAGTCCCGGATTGAAATAGACCGCACAGAATACACTGATGTGTCAATTGAACTTCTGACACATTGAGGAAATGTGTCATTGGACACACATGTACACAACATTAAAAGCTATTTGACATTACTATATGATTGTTTTCTTGGCCTAAAATGGTGGGCTGCTGTAACTACAGTTATCAATACTGGAAACATAACCGCGTCGCATCTCTCCCCAAACGTAGCGGCAGTAGTAAAATACTTTTACACGGGAAAACAAAAAAAAAAAGAGAACGTACTAAAATCTAACGATATTTATGCATAGATTTGTAACCCAAATGCATAATACACATAATATACTTACGCCTGATCTCCGAAGAGATAGGCAGAGTCGAACTAGCGAACTAGATGACCCAGTACGAGAACGAACAGAAAAAAATAGGCAGAACTATTTCTTGAACTACGGGAATCCAGCCTTTTATTGTTTCTCACAATTTACATAAAGCAGTACAATAAGAATATGTATATTTCTGTACTCTTTTAATATTTTTTTAAATCGAAATACAGACTAATTAAGTTATACAATGAGATTGTAAACATTTTTTAAAATAAAATTATTGATCATAAAAAATACGTAAAGATAAACACGATTATGATTTTTATGAGGATGGTATAATTTCTCGATCAAATTGACCGTGGTGTAAAGTATAAGCGACAGCGTGTATGAGTACACAGAGATTGTTTACCCATTAAACCTCTTTTAAAATTTTTAGATCATAAAAAAAATAATACTAGTTTTTGCGGATTCTTATCCAACCGACCCGTGACCACGAAGGCTGTAAAGCCTTCGAAACGTCGGCACTAAAAATAAGATGAATCAAATGACAAAACAAATCGCGATTGAATGTGTAAACTATAATGTTTTATTTCAATTAATAACATTAGCGTAAACCTAAGAAATCATTCACTAAAATAATGTTTATCACTTTCTTCTTTATTGCAAATATATTGAAAGTGAAAGGAACAAAATTTTATGTAAGTTAATCAGTGCTTATTTTTTGTTAACAAGAGCTATTTATTACCTGCCGCTTGTGATTACCTTCACGGCGGCCGTAATAAAAACGAGAATCCGCTAAATAAAAATCGCTACCACCCTCGCTCCCGCCAACTCGTTCCTCATTACCGAGTACCGACCCTAGTTTATTGCGTAAAAACACTAACGCCGTCCACCGTACCGTAACCACTTTCTCAGCGAAATCGAGAATCACTCGCATGCGACCGAGCGCGGTTGCAAATCTGTTTTTTTACCTTGTCTCTAATTACCCATTCATATTATAAAACTGGCCGTGTACGTTCAACGCTCATGTTTAAAAAGATAAAAAGATGCTTACTTATGTGTGTTGAATCGGTACGAGTATAACCAAAAATGTTGACCATCTCTGTTAAGGTTTTAATTTTTCGAAACCTGGGGGGTGATTCTTGACGCTCGATTCGAATTCGAATTCGATTCGGTTTTATTTATTGACTTAAAATTCCATAGAAATCGAGTTAAAAAGTGTGCTATTGTTGTATTAGATTCGAGAACTTGTCATTTGGTATTTTTAACGTGACATTAGCAAAGACTTCTATGTATTTACTAGACAAGCTGTTTCGAAGTAAAATTGTGGCACATGACGGCGAGTGTTTGACGTTTCACGGCTAAGGAAAAAAGCAGATTTCTATAGTGAGTTGAGGTCGATTTACAGAGACTTAGTGCGAACATTCTGTGTACCGAACAGCCAGTCTAGTAGTTATACGTAGAAATATTTGGACATCAGTGCACTTTTTAACTCTCATTCGATAGAATTTTAAGTCAATAAATGAAACCGAATCGTATCGTCTGATTGACCCTTGGACTCTTGACACTCGACTGAAATATATAGGTAGAGCCAAATTAGCGAACTAGGACACCGACATCTCGCCGAGCTTATTTCCGTCCCAGATGTGATAGGGGCAAGATAATCACTTACCCCCTTATTCATAATAACTTAGTAGAGCGTAATAACACCGCAATAGTACGTTTCATAAAAATTGTATTCATAATCGTTCAATAGCGTTAAAACGTTCCAACGTTCGATAGTGAAAACATGGCCGATTCCGATCAGCTGTTTCAAGTTTGATGTTCTTTCTTAATGACATTAATTTTGTTATATTCTAGGACCCCATCTAAGATTGATACATATTTTTTATTGATTGTTTAAAGCCAAGATTTCCTATTTGTTTCAAAGCTTGCCAGAGATAAAAATAATGTTTTTTCTGTAACCAGCAACATTGTATTCGATAAACATATTTCAGTTCTCTTTTAGCTAATGTAGGCAAAAGTAGGGTTATGCTTTCGATACCAGGATTTCATTATGAGTAAGGGGATTTAGGGTTAGTATTCTCTATTTCTGACAAGCTAGCAGCTAGCTAGACTGCCTCGGTGGCGTGGTGGTATTTCGGTACGACTACGGTTCTGAGGTCTCGGGTTCGATCCCCGGGTCGGGCAAAGTGATATTGGATTTTTCCATATCAGCCCGGAGTCTGGAATTTCTGCCCGATATGGCGATAGGCTCGCCCCCTATCACATCTGGGACGGAACGAAGCTCGGCGAAATGTGGGTGTTCTAGTTCGCTAGTGCGCCTCTGCCTACTCCTTCGGGAATACAGGCGTGAGCTTATGTTATGTTATGCTAGCAGCTAGCAGGGATGCTGTCATTCACAGACACATAAACCGAGTAATAAAAATATATTGAAATAAAACTATTCTTACGGATTCTATCACGATTAGGTTTTAATTAGGATTCCCGACGTTTCGAAGGCTTTGCAGTCTTCGTTGTCACGGTTCAGACTGAGGTGTCATTTGTCCAAAAAAGGTTAGAGTTACAATATCTACCATCATTAAAAAATTATACAAAATCAAAAAGGTTAATTATTTGTGTTCCGATTTATGCAGTACGAGCTCACGGTGTCTTGAGTTCTGGCAGCTGGTCTTTTGGGTTCCGATTTAATAAGATGTATAATTGGATCCCAGGTTTGTGCAAGCTTCCAACCATCTTCTCTATTGAAATTAGGATGTTTTTTAATTTCAATAGCCTCGCGTATCATCCTAGAGAGGAATCGGTGTTCTTTGGCGAGGATTTGTGGTTTATCAAATCTAAGATAATGTTTGGAGCCTTCCTCTGAATGTTCAGCAACTGCAGACTTCGTAGAGCGTCGGTGTTTTACGTCAGCTATATGTTCTTTTACGCGGGTCCCTATATTCCGTTTTGTTTGTCCGATGTAAGAGAGACCACAGTCGCAATCAATTTTATACACGCCTGGGTCTTGCAGAGGTATGTGACACTTGACAGATGGTAAAAATTGACTAATCTTCTTGGGCGGCTTGAAGTAAGTTTTGATAGAAGCACGCCTCAGGATATAGCCAATCTTGTCAGTGACTCCTCTTACATAAGGTAAAACAACCGGGACGCGTTCGACGGTGGCTGGTTTCATTCGCTTTCTGTGACGGCGCCGTGGGATTTGGAGCTTGTTGTCTTGCAGGACTTGCTTGACATGACGCAGCTCAGCGGCTAGATGTTCCTCATCACAGATTCCTTGTGCTCTCTGAAACAAAGTTTTACCCACGGTAGCTAACTGTTTCGGATGGTGGTGAGATTCTCCATTCAGGTATTTATCGGTATGGGTCTTTTTCCTATACACAGTATGACTCAAAGATTGATCAGGATTACGGATAACTAAAACATCTAAGAAGGCAAGAGATTTATTATGTTCTAACTCCATTGTGAATTGAATTTTGTTATTAATGGAGTTAAGGTGATTTAAAAATGCAGTTACTTTATCAGATGGTAGAATTGTGAAAGTATCATCTACGTACCGTTTGTAAAACCTTGGTGAGACCGGGGCTGTGCTGAGTGCTGTCTGCTCAAAGTCGTCCATGAAAATGTCGGCGACAACTGGAGATACAGGTGAGCCCATAGCTACGCCCTCAATTTGTACGTAGAATTGATTATTCCACAACATATAGCCAGATGTAAGGCAGTGTTTGAGTAAGTCAGCATATGCCATATGTCGGGAATCCTAATTAAAACCTAATCGTGATAGAATCCGTAAGAATAGTTTTATTTCAATGTATAATATTGACGTAAACTTAAGAAATCAGTAATAAAAATATAATAAAACTACAGACAGATCTTCATAAAGATGTTGCATCCTATTATTCACCTGCCACTACATTTTCACTTGATTTGCATACAATTTCACACTTTATTGTCATACATTTCCGAACACTATTGAATATAATGTTTTATTTCAAAATGTTTGTACAGTTGCATGTTACATATTGGGAAAAACGTTTTATTAAGGTGGTTTTATTAACTAGAGTAAAGTATCTTAGTAGTTAGTCTAAAAAGAGCCTTCCATGTCTAGTGGCAGCGTATGGGCAGTGGACTGGTGTCCAGGGGACTGACTTTTGACACACGATTCGAATTTGATTTCGATTCGATCTCATTTAGGGCGACTTGCACCACTATTACTAACCTACAGTTAGCCTTAACCTCAAGTTAAATTGAAATAGAAATATATTACATGTAATTCATTACATGTAATTAATTAAATGTCATCATTTATTATCTGTAATTGCATGTAGTACATTACATGTAATGAATTACATGCCCTTCATATATTTCATTTTCATTTTAACTTGAGGTTAGGACTAACTGTAGGTTAGTAATAGTGGTGCAAGTCACCCTTAGTAACTTAAAATTCCACGGAAATAGAGTTAAAAAGTGCACTAATGTCACGTTAAAAATGACCTGTAGGCCAACCATGAGTATTTTTGACATTACTCGCTAGCGACTCCGTAAATTATTTGTATGACAAACACCCGAACGCCTCTAGCGGCTACGCGGGGAACTGACGTTTTCCATATAAATATTTTACGTCCTCGTTCGCGTACATACGTGCAAAAAACTCATGGTTGACCTAAAGTTCTCGAATCTAATGAAACATTGGCGCACTTTTTAGCACAAATTGAGTGGAATTTTAATAAATGAAACCGATTCGAAATTAAATCCAATCGAGTGTCAAGAGTCAGCCCCCTGGATTCAAACATCAGGGGGGTTACCACCACCTCTTATAGCAGTATTATTATAATTTTACTTGTACCGATTCCCATACAAAACAAACGAAGAACGATTTTTTTTTTCCGGGCACGGCAAAGTGACTACACTGCACCTGATGGTAAGCGTAGTGCAGTCCAAAAAAAACTAGCGACCACTGACAAACACTGTTTATCAGTGGTCGTCAGAATCATGCCGGCCTATTTATGCTTCTTCACACTCCGAATCCGAAGAACGAAGAAGCAAATCGAGAGGCTTGCGACAAGACAGACGGACGACCGACGCAGATACAGGGATACCCCCCATACCCGTCTCAACCAACCATCAAGCCCCTCGAGAGAACCGGAAGTACACTGACTGATCCTGGAACGCGAACCACACGCGGAGTGTGGGTCACTATGGCAGGTTTTAGCACCATGTGTACGGTGGTCGCCATCCAGTCGGATACGAATATCCTACCACCTATCCTACTACCTACGATTATAATAATACTGCTATAAGAGGTCATGGTAACCCTTCAGTAGTTCAACTAAGAGTTTTTTGACATTTCTTGCTGGCGAGTTCGTCTTTCGTCAGATTCGTTTCCCGTTATTTCCTTGGTTCGTCAGATTCATTCTAAAGTAGGTACATATTAAGCCCTAAAACACTACACAAAACACACAAAACATTTCGCTACACATTTTTGTCTATGGTCTATTGTTTTATGTGCAGGGGACAACAAAAACATTGTCTGCGTGTATTTGTGTTTTGCTTGACGAAAAACATGTGCAGGAGACGCCTTTATGTTATCAAAAGTAAAACTGTAAAACATTCCAGCATTCTTGGCATGTGGTAACTGTTGTCGACAGCGGAAGGCACTTCTCAATACTAATGAGGATTTACTATTCCATACACGACCTGACACATTGGCACATATCTTTAAGCTTCATTAGCGGAAAATGCAGGAGCACTGTATACTGTTGCGGGAGGAATGGGACTTCCTTTCTTTTTTTTATCGGCTGACTTCCCAAAAAGCTTCCCAAAAGGTCCTCAATTCGTCAGTTTTTTTTATGTATGTTACTCGATATCTCTGCCAAATGTGGACCGATTTTCAAAATTCTTTTTATGTTCGATAGAGCTTCTTTCAAGGGTGGTCCCATATAAATTTGTCCACGGTCGAATTTGAAGTCGGTGCGTTAAGTTTTAAAACTTATGATTAGTTTTTAATATACCTATTTGAAATTTCGGTTTCAATTTCAGGCCCATATATGCTGCCACTAGATCACGGCTACCAAATCTTTCACGTCTCAAACTTCGCCGGATAATTAATAGGTACTATTAATATTCCTAAAGCCGACGTCTAGAGTCTCACAGACTCACGTAATGAAGCGAAAATAACTCATACATAACTTGAGCGCACGAAATTAACTGCTCGCAAAGACATTCCACTGTAAAAAGACCGGACAACAGCACCAAACTTTGATCCAAAAGTTGTGACCTCGTGGTCATAAGCCACTAAGGCTGAGATCTATAGAGCGAACTTCGACTAAGTCTGAGTCAAAGAGACGAACTCAGTGAGAATTTGGAATTTTTAAATCGAACTTTGACTTAGTCCGAGTCATTTTTACAAGAAAATCTTTGCTTAGTGTATCAAACAGACTGTTTTTATTGTAAAAAAATGACTCGGACTTAAAAATTTCTAATCCTAACTGAGTTCGTTCCTTTGACTTAGACTTAGTCGAAATTCGCTCTATAAATCTCAACCAAAGTCGTATTTGAATTATATGCAGGCAAGGTCGTGCCAGCGTAGAGCGCCTTACTTATAAAGAAATTTTAGCTGAGCAAATTGTTAATAATATTCTGTCCCTTTTATTTCCAAACAATGTGTCACAAGGAAAAAAGTGACAGACTATTCTTAACCATTCGCTCCGCTAAAATGTTTTTATAAGGCCCATTATGTTTAGACAATAAAATAATCTTGCGTGATTCTTGAACATTCACAGAACATTCTAGGGTGTAAATTGTAAAAAGCTCACTTGCACTGTAATAAGTTTGCGTTACTTACATTTGAGGTCAATTTCTTAAGTTTACGCGAATGTTATACATTAAAATAAAATTATTTTACGGATTCTATCACGATTTGTTTTAATTTTTAAGCTCGACGTTTCAAAGGCTTTGTAGTCTTCGTGGTCACGATTATAACACTAACATTCTTGGACAAATGACATCTCAGTCATCCGTGACCACGAAGACTGCAAAGCCATCGAAACGCCGGGAATAAAAATTAAAACAACACATAACATATAACAAAAGCACACGCCTAAATCCCAGAAAGAGTAGGCAGAGGTGCACTAGCGAACTGGAACACCCACATTTCGTCAAGTTTAGTACCGTCCCAGATGTGATAGGGGGTGAATCTATCGCCATAATGGGCATACATTCCAGACTCTGGACTGATATGGAAAAATCCAATATCACTTTGCCCGACCCGGGTATCGAACCTGAGACCTCAGGACGGTAGTCGTACCGAAATACAACCATGCCACCGAGGCAGTCGGCAACTAAAACAGGTCGTGACAGAATCCGTAAAAATGGTTTTATTTCAATTGGAGAAAAAAAAATTGTACGGAAACATACTTGATGGCCCCTCTACGGTTAGTAATATTAAATCTCTTTGGCTGCTCACATCAATCCACTATCCAGCCAGTGTTTTATTTTTAAGAATACCGACCTACGACAACGTTGCGCCGTGGGCGCGCCCGGTTTGTGAATGAGTAATGACTGTGCGAATTAACGAGAGTTATCGTACTGTTTCTATAATGCATACGATCATGCAACGCTGACATGCAGTGGCGTGCAGACCATATAGACGAAGAGACACTGTGGTTTTTTTTATAACAGACTCTGGCAAACGAGCAGAAGGGTCAACTGATCTTCACCGCCTATAGACACCCAAAACACAAAAACAATAATGGGTGCGTTGCCAACCTAAAATGAGAGAATGGAAGGGGAGGGAAAAGGGAGGACGGAAATGGGCCACCAGAAATCTCAATCACCGAACGAAACACGACGTAAGTTGCCACTTTAGGTCGGTTTTCTGTGAGACAGTGGTATCCAACCGGTCGAGCCGGCCCACTCATGCTGTATACGTTACTGTCTACAGCGTGGCTCTACCACTAAAAACTATCCTGACTATTTGCTATTTAGTACTATTTGTATAAATAATAAAAAATCATAAGTCTCGGGATCGATCCCCGGGTCAGGCAGTCACATTGGATTTTTCCATATCAGCCCGGAGTCTGGAATTTGTGCCGGATATGGCAATGGGCTCGCCCCTATCACATCAGGGACGGAACTAAGCTTGGCGATATGTGGATGTTCTAGTTCGCTAGTGCGTCTTTGCCTACCCCTTCGGGGTGTTATGTGTTATGACCCACAGATATTTGTTTCTGGTCTGGGTGTTATTAGACCGCATGTCTTTCGTAGTTCTTCGTGATTTGATAAGATCAACGAAATGTGGGTATTCTAGCTATCTAGTTCTCTGCCTACCCCTTCCGGGATACTTGCGTGAGTTTATGTATTTACACATACATACATAGTTTATATATGCATGCATTTACATAGAGGTATATTATCCGTTTCAAATTATACGTGTTCCGCTACAACGCTCCGAATCTCCACGTATTCAATTGGATCTGACGGAATCATTTAATCTTCATGTAACCATTATTAACGTTATTAACACTTAACGAACGAGTAGTTTTTCTAGCGTTGTTTTTGCTTTCACGCAACGTACTACATCTATAGAATTTGATACGGACGTTAACAATGTAAGAACGGTGTCGATTATAAACGCGGCGAATGATGAATGGAGTGGCAACGCAAATACCGCGATCTGGTGAGACATTGGGTGTTATATTTCATTATCAATTACAAAAGTCGGCGTGATATAAAAAGGAAGTAGCAATCAGTATTTAGAAAGAAATAAATCATAGATCTCTCGCACCTTATTCCCATGGGCAGAGAAAACGAACTTCGCAATAATATAATATTGAAAGCCTTGATGACTGCCTCGGGTAAAGAGATATTAGATTTTTCAGTATCAACCAAGAGTCTGCTAGGCGAAATGTGGGTATTCTATTTCGTTAGTGCGCCTTTGCCTACCCCTTCGAGATAACAGGCGTGAGATTAAGTGATGTGTAAGAAATAAAGCATTATATTCGGTTACAGCATTAACCCCCGACATTAACTTAAACGCTACTCAACTTTAACTGCTACTTACATTGTTTTGATAGATAAAGTGTACTCAAAAGAGAAAAGACGATCTTAAATTTAGCGTTCAATAACATACATTAAAATACAAAATAGGGAAAGTAAAGTCGGAACAAATTACAATTACCAAAAGATGTAGGCGACAATGTAGGTGACGATGCTGCCGAAAAGGTTTAGGCTAAGTATATGCCAGACAATAAAATGTCAGGCGCTGGTTTACAGCCAAAACCAACCGACCAAAAATAGTGACTCAATTACGGCCGGTTTCAATAAACGATCTCAGTTTAGAGTGCAGATAAATCGCGATAAGGAACCAATCAAATTAAGTCATTTAACGAGTCATGTTCAAACTGTGTTCTTATTGGTTAATATTTGTAATCTATTTGCACATACGAACTGAGATTGTTTATTGAAACCGACCGTTAGTGCATAAGTAGTAAGAATAAGAAAATGTTGCCATACTAAAGCCATAATTTCAGACAGCACATATTAAAAATGCCTTCTATAATAAACGCTGAGCATGTAATAATTCAAAAAGAAGGCTCCCTAAATCTGATTAGGGGTGATGTAAAGGATGATACCGTTTCATATTTTAATGGACTTCTTAATATTATAACCCCTATCGAATACATTATACAACCGGCACATCGAATTCGGTCCACATGAATTCATAGCGACATCGTAACATTACCTGCGGTTTTTTCTGCGGTAGGCTAGTCTTGTCATTCCCATACATTTATTCTATTCAAATATTCTATTCGACTAGCACATAAGCCACTTGTCTAAGCCCGCTGATTTTAAAGCCATTTGAAAACTTCACAGAAGCTATAAATCATAATTAACTTGTAAAATTCCAAATATTTTTCTCGTACACTTACTAGTTACGTTTGCGTGTAAACTTTACGTAATCGGAGATCGAGGCCCGAGCAAAAATAACATTCGACTTGGTATACGAATCGAGATCGTTGTGAACTCATATTTGAAATTTCTCGAGCTCGATGTTCGAGTCATTCGTGCCACGGCCTCAGATAGATGCCAAGGTCAAGATCGGAAGGTGAATGACGCTGCAAATAACGCTGCGTCTATTCATCAAATCTCACAATGAAATTGAAAATAGGAGATCGTTTGTGTACCCTCTTATCCGTGACCGTTTTAATAAGATTTGTACTTTACTTTTAATAGAACGTGAATTTGTAGTATTAATTTCATTGGAAGAGTTCTTTTACTTTATTTGTGAGACATAAGCTATCAACACTTGCCTGTTTCTCGTGGCAGTGTATATGGATTTTCGGCCAGAATATAGCCTATACGGGTCCACACTCATCGCGCTGGTGGTAGGATATTCGTATCCGACCGGATGGCGACCACCGTACACATAGTGCTAAATCCTGCCATAATAACCCACACACCGTGTGTGGTTCGCGTTCCAGGATCAGCCAGTGTACTTCCGGTTCTATCAAACTTGCGGCACGACTTGATGGTTAGTTGAGACGGGTATGGGGGTATCCCTGTATCCGCATCCTTGTCGCAAGCCCCTCGATTCGCTGCATCCCTCTTCGGATTCTAAGTGTGAAGTAGCATAAATAGGCATGATCCTGGCGACCACTGACGTAGGCTTAGAAAAAAAAACATGCACTCACGAGTTAAAATAGCTTTCTAGTGATGAAATAATTTACATCATCGTATGAATAGTTCCTGCGAGTTATCAAGTCGTCTGTCCTTGCAGGTGGACATCTAACTCTGTGCTTGCTTGTTGCTGGATGCCGGCCGCTTTCAACAGGTAGACATTGAGCAATTGAGTGGTAGAGCCACGCTGTATCCAGTTACGTCTACAGCACGAATAGGCCAGCTCGACCGGTTTGATAGCATAATCTCACAGAAAACCGACGTAAAGTGGCAGCTCGCTGTCACGTTTCGTTCGGTGAGTGAGATTTCCAGTGGCCCGATTCCCCCACCTATTCCAATCCCTTTTTCTGTCCTTTTTAATTAGCAACGCACTCATGATTCTTTTTGTGTGTTGGGCATGGACCCTAACTGAATACCAACCTAAATCTTTCTTTCTGCCTGGCGTTATCCCGGCCTTCTGCCAGGGTCCGCCTTCCTACTTAAACGCTTCCACTTCGCCCGGTCTTGAGCATCCTCCCTAGTGAGGCCATTGGCTCTCATATCTATCAGAACGTCCAGCCAGCGCTTTTTTTTACTTTTTTTATTTTATAGCAGAGATTGGCAAACAAGCAGATGTGTCACCTGATGGTAAGTGATCTCCACCGCCCATAGACACCCAAGACACAAAAAGAATCATGGGTGCGTTGCCAACCTCAAAAGGAGGGAATGGAAGTGGAGGGAAGGGGATTGGGAAAGGTTGTGGGGAAATGGGCCATCGGAAATCTCACTCGCCGAACGAAACGCGACAGCAAGCTGCCACTTTACGTCGGTTTTCTGAGAGAGAAACTTACGCATACCTTAATCCGTCAAATCATATGGGACGTAAATATCAATTATTAATGATTCGCCCGTCCTGCAAGCTTAGTAACTGTCGTGTCGGTTATAACAATTGAAGCCAAGTTCCTTGATTCAATGATACGGGGAATGAGATTATGATTTAACCACACGATAACAGTATCAGCTCTTATTATATGAAGTCGTGGGCGGTCACGACATTTGTATCCGCTTATATCTGTTTTGTTGGAATTAAATTCACCAAATCACCTTCCACCTGCCTTTCAACCGACTCGAAAAGGAGGAGGTTCTTAATTCGTCGTTCATTTACGTATGAGATGGTTTATATTTGAGATGGTTCGGACATATTGAGAGGATGGATGATAAGAGATTGACGAAAGAGATACACAAGACGAGTGTGGAAGGAAAAGTCGGTAAAGGTCGACCGCATCGCACTTATTTTAGGCAAGTTGATGATATACTAACTAAGGGAAAGATAAAGAGTACCCTTAACCGACGCGAATGTATGAAGAGATTGATGAAAGTAGTTGAAGCGAAAGTAGTGTCAAAATCGGGCCAAGTGGAAATCCATAGCCTCTGCCTACCCCTATGGGATACAGGCGTGATATTATGTATGTATTTACGTATGTTACCCAATATCTCTGACAAATTCAAGGTTATTTCTTGATTTATATAAAGCATGTACCATGAGGGTCTCATATACATTTGGTCAAAATCTGATGAATTTTGAAGTCAGTTTATAAATTTTTGATTATTAATTTGCTGTGGAGAAGAAAGTATTTGGATTTTAATTTTACGACCACCCGCTGACCTGACGTCAAATCCCCTCTATGGGATCCAGTCCCGTACAAACTGTGTCAGAACAACACGCTTTACCTGCTCTGGGATTAGAACTCGGAACCCTCAGCCTACCTTTTGTGTGGTACCTAGGACGTACGGTCTTTTTAGTGGTAGAGCCACGCTGTAGACAGTTACGTTTGATACCACTGTCTCACAGAAAACCGACGGGCGTAAAGTGGGAGCTCACAGTCGCATATCGTTTGGTGAGTGAGATTTTCGGTGGTCAAATTGCCTCCCTTTCCCAATCCCTTTTTCCGTCCGTTAAAGTTCGCAACGCACCCATGATTCTTTTTGTGTCTTAGATGTCATAGCAGCGATAGCTCAGTTGGGTGTGGTACGGACTGCCGAGAGGAGTGTTGGAGGTTCGAGACCAACTCCAAAATGGAGCATACACTTCTGACTTTTCTATGTTAAACTGTGTTTTCATTGTGAAATATCGCTTGCTATAAATGGTGAAAGAAAACATCGTGAGGAAACTTGCATACCCGTGAATTTCGAAGGTATGTGAAGTCTACCGCATTAGGCCAGCGTGGTAGACTAAGTCCTAACCACTCTCATTAGTAGAGAAGGCCCGTGCCCAGCAGTGGGACAGTAGAGACTGTTCCGCCCACACACCCGCCACTGTAACTCCTGTAAGCCAGGATCAACAATGGCACGCATTTTACGACACCGAGCAATGAAGCTCGGCGAGTCTCATCTCATCTCAGTGGGACAGTAATATTACAGGGCTAATATTATTTTATATTCGGGTGTCAATGGGCGGTGGAGATCACATCAAGTTAATGCTTTACATATTAAAACCCCACTTAACTCATGCCATACATTTGTCAAGCATACGTCGCGTCAAGCCGGGAACGCTGGATGATTGATGGTGCTTCGATGGTACATAAATAGCCGCATTCTTTGTGTCCACCCTTGTACCGATGGCATCTGCTTTGTATTTTTATGGTGGTTTGTTTGTTTCTTAGTATTACAACAACTATTTTGTGTGTCTTGACAAGGTGATTTTGTTGCAAATGGCAGTAATTAAATATTGTCATTGAATACAATTCTAGATACCTTTTTTTTAATTGTTTCAGAAGGTATACAAGCTGATGGCTCATCTGATGTGTTTTGGAGGGTATAGCCACGTTGTAGACAATTAAAACTACAGCCCAAATAGGTCGTCCCGACAGATTTGACCACTGTCTCACAGAAAACCGATGCACAGCGGCTGCTCGCTGCTACGTTTCGTTCATTTCTACGATTCAGATTCTTTTGGTGTAGGAGGTGAAAATCAGTTACCATCAGTTGTCCTACCCGCTTGTTTTCCAGTCTTTACCTACCTAGACACCTTGGTATAGAAATGCTTAAGGATTAAAAGGTTAGCTTTCTAGTACATCATTTCCTGCATGCCCTAAATAGCAGTGCAATCATTTTAGTATTCCAGACCTAGTCCATTGATTGCTTCCTATGCCCTTCCGTTCAAAATGGATACGTCGGTAGATATTAAGAGTGAAAGTTAACTAGGTACGTACTTAAGCTCCTGGAAGAAGGTTTCCAGGACTCGACAGGTTTGTTTTGTTTCGACATTTCTTCTCAGGGATAACCACGAAATGCCGACGCCATTATTATTTTTTCAATATATACTCGTAATTGACATGTGAAAGTGATATGAAATGTCCTATTTGCAGAATAAATGATTTTAATTTTATAAATAGAACCATCCTTCATCCAACATAATGTAAGATCCAACAAGTTGGACAGGCCCACAACCCAGTGACAGTTGCTACACGTATGGATACAAATTACTATGAGTTATTGAAGTATTTTTAGAAAAGCATCAGTCAACAGAAATTTACAAGGGTCTGAGGTTGATGATTAAATGAATGAAACAACACCCTGACTCTTTACACTGGATTCAGATTGGACTACGATTCGGTTTCATTTATTGACTTAAAATTCCACCCCAGAGCGGTTGAAATGAGAGCACTAACGAGCATGTGTGGCGTGACATTGCGTGATAGAGTGAGGAATAATGTGGTGATGGACCTTTGTGGAGTGAAAGAAGATGTAGTGACAAGAATAGAGAAAGGGATGTTGAGATGGTTCGGACATATTGAGAAAACGGATGATAGGAGATTAACGAAAGAGATACACAAGACGAGTGTGGAAGGAAAAGTCGGTAAAGGTCGACCGCATCGCACATATTTAAGGCAAGTTGAAGATATGTTAACAAAAGGAAATATAAAAAGTACCCTTAACCGACGCGAATGTATGAAGAGATTGATGAAATTAGATGAAGCGAAAGTAGTGTGTCAGAATCGGACGAAGTGGAAATCCATAGTCTCTGCCTACCCCTATGGGATACAGGCGTGATATTATGTATGTATGTATGTAATTCCACCCCAATCGAGTTAAAAACTGCGCTAATGTTGCATTAGATTCGAGAATTCATTTGGTAATTTTTAACGAGATATTAGTGCACTTTTTAACTCTATTTCGGTGGAATTTTAAGTCAATAAATGAAGTCGAATTGAAGTCAAATACGAATCGAGAGTCAAGAATCAGCCCTCAGTTAATAACTTTGGGCCTTACTTAAAACAGCATTTTTAGGTGAGCAAATGGTTAAGAATTGCATTAATAATTAGGTTGCAGGAAGTCGCTGTATGCAGGCCGCTTCCAACAGGTCGATCTGGAAATCTTTGAGAGAGGCCTATGTTCAGCAGTGGACGTCTCATGGCTGATGATGATGATGATGATGATGATGAAATGGTTAAGAATAACCTGTCACTTTTTTCTTTGCGTTACATTGTTTAAAAACGAAAGGGACAACCTATGGTATAAAGATAAGCAGTGCTTAAATATTTTTATAAGTAAGGGGCTATATTTATACTGTTTAGTTTTTAGTTGGCAATCTCAAACTCCGCGTGTGATTTGCAGAATGCAGTTCACGCGTCCACAGACCGCTTGAACGGCGACACGTGAAGCATACAGATGATCATAGCTAGGAAATCGAACGGTATTAGCTGCTAAATGTAATTCAATATTACCGTAAATAAGATGGTTACGCGAGACAAAGTGACATTTAAAGTGTGGAAAGCAATTTAAATGGTACCAAGTTAAAACAATATGAGAAAGGCGGACGACCGCCAAGCCTGGCGCAATCTGGGAAAGGCCATCCAGCAATGGACGGGTACAGGCTGATGATGATGATGATAACATTATAGATCCAAATGGTGCTTTATTTATATTGAAAAGATTTTATTGTTGGGTTACAGCAACACAGCAAAGCAGCATGGGCATTGCCCAGTCGCTGTTTCCGTGGGAAGTAAAATAATTGGAATAAGGAAGCTAGCAAGAGCTAGCTGTTATTTGCCTTCAGTTTTGTGTATAGTGGTATCGAACTGATCGAGGCTAACTATTCGTGTTGTACATAACTCTCTGCAATGTGGCTTTACCACTCTTTAAGGTTTTGTTTCCTCTTACTTTTGTTTCCACATTTATCAATATTCCTTCCATAGCATTCTTCAGCATCTCTGAGTAGCGAGACAAGAATCATTCCATTAACGCCAAATAAACTACATGTTTTTGTAATACTGGATCGAACACGTCAGTCTATCAGTCCAGCCGATCAGTTTTCACTGGCAGTACGAGTACGACGACACTGATCTCGCGTGCATCAGTCATGCATGAATTGTTAGAAACAAACATCTTGTGGACAATGCTCTCATTGATATTTACCTCACGAGGTGCTCCTAGTGAGAGTTGGTTTTGAAAGTTCTCACTTCTCGAAAATAATGATAGTTTCCAATCTACTAACAGCCGATCTCAATAAACGATCTTAGTTGGAATGTACAGATAGATCACAAAAGTTTGAACGTGACGCCGCCAAATGACTTGATTGGTTAATTCTCGTGATCAGCATACTCGAATTGAGATCGTTTATTGGGACCGGTCGTAAATCAACTTTGCTGTTACATAACGTACAATAAGTTGGATTTCCACACATGTTTCCATAAACTCAATACTCCCACCCAAATCTACCGTTCTTTACTAATGCTCATTCCTTTTCGACCGACTTCCAAAAAGGAGAAGGTCCTCAATTCGTCTGTATTTTTTTTTATGTATGTTACGCGATATCTCCGCCGAATGTGAACCGATTTTCAAAATTCTTATTGTGTTCGATAGAGCTTCTTTCAAGGGTACCCATGTAAATTTGGACCGACTTCTTAATCCGATCATGAGATCGGATTAAGAAGTCGGTCCGTTAAGTTTTTAAACTTGCGATTATTAAATCAGCAACATCATTAACGCATATTTTATTGGCGAATATAGGTGTTCCTGTTCAGTGGAGATCACTTACGTTAGGCCATCTACCAGTACATGTTCCAGTCTTGTCAAATGTCTCAGCACTTTACGCGTGCAAGGATTATTTTCGACTAGTATAAGTGGCAACTCATCCAGACCAGCATCTCCACGCAATCAGTTTTCACTTCGGGTACAATGACATTCTCACAACGACATGCAGCTGTTCATGCATGACTTGCCAACCAAACACGTTGAGCTTCGATTATGAAATTAATCCTTAGAACATAACATAAGCTCACGCCTGTATCCCTGAAGGGGTAGGCAGAGGCGCACTAGCGTACTAGAACACCCACATTTCGCCGAGCTTAGTTCCGTCCCAGATGTGATAGGGGGCGAGCCTATCGCCATATCGGGCACAAATTCCTGACTCCGGGCGGATATGGAAAAATCCAATATCACTTTGCCCGACCCGGGGATCGAACCCGAAACCTCAGAACCGTAGTCGTACCGAAATACCACCACGCCACCGATGCACTCAAATTTAATGAATATTTAATTTAAATAGTCACGAGCGGCTCGGCCTCCGGTGGCCCATACGCTTATGGAACATATATATGTGCCGCCTCTGACGGGTTAAATCAATGTTTAGACTTAGAATAGAATCAAATATCTGTACCCCTAGCACGAATATTTCATAATTTCGCCAAGTAATAGAATCGTGCTAACTATAGGTAAAAATACTCGCTACTGTAATTTTAGCCAATGGTAGCACGAACGCTTAAAACCTCCTTAAGTACCCACGATTCTATTACTTTACTATAGTTAAGAAATGCCAAGAATACACAGGCGGTTGAATGAATGATACTGAATGATTCGTGCGAAAATCGTTTACACATTATTTGATAAATCATTTATAGTGATTAAAAAGCAATAAACCTCAAATATTATATGTTAATCTTACGTTTAAAGTGATATAGAATAATTATACATCGAAGATTTTAATATTGCAATTAATCCCCAACATACAAATATTAAACTCCATATGACCAAGGTGTTTGATTTCCGAACGCGGCCATTTTTTATTTTGTTTAGGTAGCATCATAGGTCACAGTCGCAGCTTTGTTATTATAATTTATAAGTGTTTCTTGTTTTTACCTTTAAATTTCAAAGTAATTAAGAGTTTGATAAGTTCAAAAATATTGATTTGTTTGTGAAAACTTGAACTAACAAGTTTTAATTAAAATGTTTACTAGAACTAGTCGTCATCGTCATGGTGGTCATATATAATTTTGTTGCTGTTGGATTTCATGGAAAAGTAAGTACTTACACAAAACAATTACGATATACGTCTTGGTTTTTCAAGTGCTTATTATTATATCATAACGTATTAGTCATTTACACATGTGGAGAATGCTCAAGACCGGGCGAAGTGGAAGCGTTTAAGTAGGAAGGCGGACCCTGGCACTAGGCCGGGATAACGCCAGGCAAAAAGAAAGTCATTAACACATAGGTACATGGATCGAAACGGGTATTATAAAATAAATACAAAGGTGTTTGTTATGTTTAAAAAGCCAACCTTATCAAAGAAGATTTATGTATTTTTAGTTTTATGTACATTGATAGAAATATGAAAAGATCCATTATTTCTCTCTGTATCTATTATGCAATCTTATGCCTTGGATACAAGCTTGACATACAACATACAACATACGTAATAAAGTATGTTCATTTATTTGGAGGTGGTACTTTTCATGTTAAATTAATAAGGCAGATTTACTAATGAGAATTCATTTATTATTTCTAGGTATCGTGATATACCTAAACCAACGAGTGGGCCAATTTGCTGAACTGTCAAGAGATTGGAAATCATGCAGGGAAAAAATCTTGGGTCATTAAGTGCCTCTGTTACTTGAGTCACATAAATATTAACACTTGTTTGCCTCAAGTGGCCCAATGACAGCTAAACATTATTAAGAGCCCATTGCATAAAAGGATAAGGCACAAAGTACCTATAGCAAAAACATTGATTGTAATCTAATAAAAAAATACTCTCCATTTGTAGTTGAATATACCTTATGCTTTAAACTTATTGTTTTATTCAACCTCAAGTCAGTATTAGAGTGCAGTTCCTGGCAAATGATTTTAAATAATATTAAAAGTCAGACACTGAAATATCCATAGAATCTTTGATTTTTCTTATGTGGACACCCTGAGTTACACTGCTTGAAAAATATTTTTTAATCCATCTGCCCATATGCCACTTAAGATGGGGTTGGTGCAACACACTTTTTCAACCATGTTGCAGAAAGGATTCGACTTAGATTTTACAACCGGCTGGCTGCCTAGATAATATCAACCTTTTGGGTGATCCAGTCACAAGCATAGTGTTAAAAAAACTAGTTCGCTAGTGCGGCTCTGCCCAAGGCCGTAGGCAGATTAAAAACCGCAAACCCCCGAAATTCCTTGACCTTGATGAGACCTCGAGATTTTAAAGTCTGTTTTTAAACGTAATTTTATTTGTAGGTTTTCCAAATGTAGGCGTATATAGGGTCTAAGGAGAATAATACTCTTTAAAACAAAAAAGAATCATGTAAATCAATACCTACATGAGAATTAAGAACCTCCTCTTTTTTGAAGTCTGTTAAAAATGAAATATTTAGTACAAAGTTCGAACCCAAGTGAATACCTGACTACGGTCTTGCTCTACATACCCCCTCGGGGTTACAGGCGTGAGCTTATGTTATGTTACGATTTGACCGGGACCGGATCCCCCAGGATGGGGTTGACGTCAGCAAGGCAGTGCGATCGTAAAAACTAAGTCAAATCCTTTCACCAACACGCTTGAAAATTTGTTATGCTACCCCACACTGTTAAGGTGGGATAAAGGAGTAAAGAAACATCAAAATATGCATCAAAATACTTTTTTCATCCTTCACGATAGTCTTCTCACTGTAAAATTGTCGGTGAGAAAGTTTCCGTGTTTCTCGATAGCCAGCTATCGTAAAGTGGCGATAGCTAATGTCAAATAAAGATTCGTGCTCGCAATTTTCATCATTTGTTCGCTTTACTGTAGTATAACTGTACTATAACAACACGATCGCTGACGCAAAATGTTCATGCTCGCAAAATTTAGTTCCAAATACGCTCACTGAGCGCTATACCAATTCTCCATACATTTTGCTCAAGGACACTATACTGTCACGAAAACTATACGATAGCACAAAATGTTCATGCTAGGGGTACTGAACAACAGTCTCTTCCACATTTTATTACGCATCACCTTGACCTAGGCCGAGTAATGTCGACACAATAAAGTAGAAACAGGTGGATAATCTTGTTCCCGTTCGTCATGGTTAATTAATCACGGAAACAATCTAACGCCACGTGTCAGTACACTTGACGTCATACACAGTGCACGACCATTGATTGAAGTCACGCTCGCGAGAGATTACCTAGTAATAGTACGACTATTTATTGTATTGGTAATGATGTCAAACTAGGCGAAGATTAAAGATCTGTGTAGCAAACTTTGACTGAGTGTAATGCTGAGATCTATAGAGCGTACTTCGATCTCAGCCTAATCTTGTAATACAGAACGGCAAGTATACATGACTCCAGAGTTAAAGCTTGTTTTACATTAACAATAATTACAATTAAAACTAGATTAATACCAGAGTTTGCCCTGTAAGGCCAAATTACTTAGTTAAGTTTGGAATATGTTACTACCATTGTATTAAATTTACATCCAGTTATTGCCGTTGTGATTGATAACATTGAGTCGTACCTGAAACAGAAATAAAATATTATTACAATATTTATCAGTTTTCTTTATTAACTAAAGATATTATGCTAGATTACATCGGGCTTTGCAATTAGTAAATCTAAACATTATTTGGAATCCAAAACATATAAGACACGAGGTTGTGTTTAAAAAATGTAGAGACACGCTGTAAACCCGTGTGTGCTGTAGACGTCACTGTCCACACCGTGGCTCTCCCACTGAAGTTTTCTACGATGATAACAATCAGCCCCCTGACTTTTGACATTCGATTCGATTTCAAACATGATTCGATTTTATTTAGTGACTTAAAATTCTATCGAAATCGAGTTAAAAAGTACGCTAATGTCGCGTTGAATTCCAGAAATTATCATTTGGTATTTCTGAAGGCTAAGAAGAAAGAAGAAGAAGACGGAAATAGTTTATTTGTGAAAGCTCATATAATAATAAATTAGACACAATAATAATTTAGACAAAACAAACGAATTTATTATAATAATAACACCCAGCAGTCACATACATAGTCCTGACCCCACACTAAGATCGAGTCTTGTGTCGTGGGTATCAAGTACTACGAGGGACTTTCGGTTACACAACACCCAGATCCGAAACAAATATTTGTAGGCCATACAAACATTTGTCTCAGTGCGGGGATCGATCCCGCGGCCTCTCGCTTCACAGCCGGCGACTCGCCCGCTGCGCCACGGAGGCTGTCATGTCATTGTGTGCATATCATAGTGTAATTTTTTATTTGATTTCGGTGTAATTATAAGTCGCTAAATGGATTCGAATCGTAGCTGAAATCGAATAGACTGTCAAAAGTTACACTACAGGTCGACCTTTGCCATAAAATGATCCCTCTAAAGTCTAATATGTAGACTCGTTAGAACCAGTTAGTCGCATTCCATTAAACCACACTCTTGTTTAAATTGATTAAGAACCGCAAACGAGTTCGGTATCCAAATTCTGTGGCAGTCATGCGATACTGTTCAGGCGGTGAAATCTTGGAAGCTAGGAGGCGCGTCACGTCCCCTTTAGCTAATGTAAACACAAACCGTTTTAGTACTAAGTGGAATCTGTTTGTATTGCGGAAAGGGGGTTGTCTGTGATGTTCAAACATTCAAAGAAATAGTTAAAATTATTTATAAACTTGGAGTAAATTCGATTCGACTGCCTCGGTGGCGTGGTTGTAATTCGGTACGACTAAGGCCCTGCGGTCTCGGGTTCGATCCCCGGGTCGGGTAAAGTGATATTGGATTTTTCCATATCAGCCCGGAGTCTGGAATTTGTGCCCGATATGGCGATAGGCTCGCCCCCTATCACATCTGGGACGATACTAAGCTCGGCGAAATGTGGGTGTTCTAGTTCGCTAGTGCGCCTCTGCCTACCCCTTCGGGGATACAGGCGTGAGCTTATGTATGTATGTATGTATGTAAATTCGATTTCCGCACAGAGACAAATGTTTGTGTGTCCTACAGATATTTGATCTGCTCTGGGTTATGTGAAATAATGAACTACAGCACCCACGTTTCATACATAGTTCTTGCTTGTGGTACAATTGACCCGAAAATGTCCAATTATGCCCTGAAAGATCTCTCAAATACTTCTTACAACAACATACAAACACAACGGGGCTTACTTATAAAACAGATTAACTGAGCAAATGGTAAAGAATAGCCTGTCCCTTTTATTATCAAACGATGTGACACAACGAAAAAAGTGACAGCCTATTCTGAGTCATTTGCTCAACTGAACTGTTTTTATAAGGCCCTATAAAAAAAAAACAACAAAAAACAAAACAAAAAATAAGAAGAATAAAAAAATCTAAACAAAACATCGTATCTTTGCAAAACACAACTCTAAAGAAACCCACTACAAAAAAACATAACATAACATAAGCTCACGCCTGTATCCCCGAAGGGGTAGGCAGAGGTGCACTAGCGAACTAGAACACCCACATTTCGCCGAGCTTAGTTCCGTCCCAGATGTGATAGGGGGCGAGCCTATCGCCATATCGGGCACAAATTCCAGACTCCGGGCCGATATGGAAAAATCCAATATCACTTTGCCCGACCCGGGGATCGAACCCAAGACCTCAGGACCGTAGTCATACCGAAATACAACTACGCCACCGAGGCAGTCAAAAAAACATGGACGAAAAAACAAACAATATTCCCGCAACAAAGTACCAGGAAAGCAGAACATCGAAGGAGTTCGAATAGCCGCATGTCTAGCAATTATCCCTAACAGGTGTACTAGAATTTATTGGCTGTACGTAGATAGCGCGCTGATAATTACCACGTACCTAATTAAAGTGCCAGCATGGGCGTGATAGCAGATCGCAATCGAAGATACTGACAACAAATTTATGGGCATTTTAATTGTGTTTTAGTGATTGAAAATTAATGTATTTATGAGATAAGATTTATGGGTATAAAATTATTAATAGAATAGAATTATATTGAGTGCAACATTATACGATGTGAATTGGTCACATTAATGATAGCTTAATTGACTACAATAATTATTGTTTTCGTTAATTTCATCAAAAATTTTAGAGACTGCCTCAATGGCGTAGTTGTATTGCGTGCGCAGTTTTTCAGTATTAACCCGGAGTTTGGAATTTGTGCCCGATTTGGGCATAGGTTCGCTTATTACATCTGGGGCGGAACTAAGGTCCGTGAAATGCGAGTGTTCTAGTTCGCTAATACACCTTTGCCTACCCCTTAGGGATACAGGCGTGAGCTTATCGACGGTCCCTACGTACAAAACGACAAGTCAAAATGTCATATTTTTTATTGCATATATGGCTTTAGATTATCCATACGCTCATAACTATATATGTGATATGTTTTTAATTTTGTATTCTAAAAATTCTAATTTAAATACTAATCGAACAAGATAACAAGTATGATAATTCTTAAACTTATAAATGAACTTCATTTCCTTCTCCTGAAAACCTCAGTTTTTGACATGTCGCTTTGTACGTAGAGACCGTCGTTATGTTTATATAAAGCCGCGTCTCCTTTACTATAAGATTACACAAACAACTACACAAAACATTTCGCTACACATTTTACCTATGATCCATTGTTTTACGAGCAGGAGACAGCGAAAATAATTGTTTTGCGTATGTGTTTTTGTGTTTTGTTTCCAGAAAATCAAGTGCAGGAGATACACACACACATTTCTGAATTCAATGACCACGATTATACCAGTTCAATTTCAATTTCACTACTACTACTACTGATGTTAGTTTCATTTAGGTATTGATCATCCTTTAAAAAACCTATTATAAAGTGGAAAATAAAAACATAACATAAGCTCACGCCTGTATCCCCGAAGGGGTAGGCAGAGGTGCACTAGCGAACTAGAACACCCACATTTCGCCGAGCTTAGTTTCGTCCCAGATGTGATAGGGGGCGAGCCTATCGCCATATCGGGCACAAATTCCAGACTCCGGGCTAAAGTGGAAAATACTACGTATAAATAAAACTGTCATAAAATGGCACAAGGTGAAGTAAAAGCACAAATAACTATTATTTCGCCACCCTACCCAAATGCTAAAACCGGAATTTAATTAAGGGTATTAAATGTAACAACCAACAACCTCATCAACATGTCTAACATTCGACTATACAGGGTGTTTATTAGGTTTCATTTGTATGTACTACACTAATTAGGTTTATTATACGGACATTTAGACGCGCGACTTTTTGTCGTCTATAATGTCAGTCTAATCTTTCTTTCTACCTGCCCTTATACCACCTTAATGTGGGGTCGGCGCAACACACTTTTTCAAGCATGTTGCAAAGAGGATTTGGCGTAGTTTTTACGACCGACCGCCACGGCAACCCCCTATGAGGGATCCAGTCCCAGGCAAATTAAATTAGAAAATTAACTTTGCCTGACCTGGGAATCGAACCCAGGAACTCCCGGTCCACAGCCTATACATGCTGCCACTAGACAAAGAAGGCGACTCTATAATTTATTTATTTAATTATTTAGACGCAAAACAGTATACAATCATATGCACTTATAAAAGTTTACAGTTATAGTTACTTAAAACTAGATTGTATGCAAAAATATGCGCCCTAATGTAGAATATTGTATAATGTCAGTCTAATGAGATTTTTAAATTAAATGGATTGACAATTTGATGACAAAATGATAGTGCTTCCGATCACTGTGGAATGGACGCAATGCTGCGAATCTTTAATAACGATATATAATCATAAAGATTCCTCACTACTTTTATAATTCAAAAAATCATATATTCTACAAAATGTATTCATATATTCTCGAAGATCGATGAATGTTATAGTATATTACATGAATGTGTAAGTCTCCGAAATGAATGAGAAGTTAAATCTGAGCAGTGCCACCTCCCTAAAGAAAACTAGGAATTAAATTTCGCAAACGTAAAATAATCTTTGGGGTAGCCCTATGTTCAGCAGTGGACGTCCTACGGTTGATGATAATGACAATGAAATTTTTTTGTTATGTAATTTAGACCCAGATCGAGCTGTTGGAAGCGGCCTGCATCCAGCGACTTCCTGCAACCTTTATTAGGTCGTCGGTCCACCTCGTAGGTGGACGTGGGGAGTACCAATCTGAGCAGTGCCACCTCCCTAAAGAAAACTAGCAATTAAATTTCGCAAACGTAAAAGAATCTTTGGGGTAGACCTATGTTCAGCAGTGGACGTCCTATGGCTGATGATGATGATGATGATGAATTTAGACCCACTTCTTCCATCAACAACGCACCTAAGATCCTTTATAGATGGCGGACACCACTTACGCTCAGATAGTTTTTTTTTCAAATACACCCAACAGTCACACACCTAGTCCTGACCCCACACTAGGTATAACCTGTATCGTGGGTGTCAGAGACTATGAGAGACTTTCGGTCTCACAACACCCAGACTTGAAACAAATATCTGTGGGCCACACAAACATTTGTCTCAATGCGGGAATCGAACCCGCGGCCTCTCGCTTCACAACCGGCTACTCGCCCACTGCGCCAGAGAGGCTGTCAAAAAATTATTTTAATTGTAATAACTACAAAAACAGTATTTCTTTTCTGCCACAATGCAGTCAACCATATAATATCTCATCCAAACCTGCACAAAACGAACCCAATCATTTCCTACATTTATAGTATGTATTCGACAATATCCACACGTATTTTGCTCAATTACCGCGATTTGCGCCAGCTATCAACGATACGTCACGGTGATATGTGTGACTGCAAGTTTTCACGCCTGTTACAATGTGTAGTGGGCGCCTTTCATGTTCACCGTTCAGTACACAAACAATTAAGAGTGATAAATCGATGCAAATTGAAAGAAAACACCGCACACACGTATTTCGAAGTGGTGAATCATGGATCATTTTAGGTGTATAAATCATCATAGTCGTAGAATATTGTCGGTTTTGAAAATAAATAACACCCAACAGTCACACACATAGCACTGACCCCACACTAAGATCGAGTCTTGTGTCGTGGGTATCAGGAACTACGAGAGAATTTCGGTCTCACAACACCCAGACCCGAAACGCATATCTGTGGGCCACACAAAAATTTGTCTTGGTGCGGGGATCGAACCCGCCTCTCGCTTCACAACCGGCTATTCGCCCACTGCGCCACGGAGTTGCGTTAATGGTACGTACATGTACTAATTAAGAACAAGTCCCTTTTCTTTTTAGTCGTTTAACAATTCATAAAGCACCAATTTTTTATGCAAGATAATTCAACACCTTTGATATAATAAATTAAATTGCAAAACACTTTTGCTATTTTGTTTAAAAATAAGAATCCAAATAAAGAATGATTCTTGCGACAAAAAGTCGTAACTACCAATCGTCCGTGTACTATCCAACGCCTCACCTATCCAATAAATTACGACAGGTGACACAAGCGGGCCGCGCCCGGTGACATCACTATAGTACCATTGGCAACTTGTACAAAAATTGTACTGTATTAACAGTTGAGGGGCACGAACAGTAAAGAAGCTGGAATCTAGTTGGTTCAGTAGCCCGAGCACGAAATACTAATGTAAATGTAAACTCGCTGCGCACTGATGACATTTAATTAATATTTCATACAAATTTCATAGACGCGCATCGAGCACGAATACATTTACGGTTGTCAGAAATGTTCCTGCTCGGGCTGCTGATCTAGTAGCATGCGTAACATTATCATCTCAGCCTATCTCCGTTCATTATGGGTGTGTTGGCAAGCATAAATGAGGGCAATGGGGATTTAGAAGGGGAGAGGGTAATTGGGCCACCGGCAATCTCACTCACAGACAGCAACAGCAAGGTGCCTTTATGTTGGTTATGTCAACTTTATGTCGGTTTTCTATAAGACATACATTAAACTTAAGCTCACGCCTGTATCCCCAAAGGGGTAAGTAGATGCGGACTAGCGAAATAGAAGACACACATTTCGCAGAGCTTAGTTCCGTCCCAGATGTAATAGGGGGCGAGCCTATCGCCATATCGGGCACAAATTCCAAACTTCGGGCTGATTTTGAAACTTCAGAATGGTAGTCGTACCGAAATACAACTACGCCACCGAGGCAGTCAGACAGGCAGACAGTTTCTATAAGACGTATCAAACTGACCAGGTCGACACTTTCGTGATCTAGAAATAACTGTTTACAGCGTGGTTTTACCGCTCAAGACGAGAGACAAGTTTTTAAGTATAATATAAAAAATAATATTAGCCCTGTAATATTACTGTCCCACTGCTGGGCACGGGGCTCCTCTACTAATGAGAGGGGTTAGGCCTTAGTCTACCACGCTGGCCTAATGCGGTTTGGTAGACTTCACATACCTTCGAAATGCTTGCGGAGAAATGACCGGGTATGCAGGTTTCCTCATGATGTTTTCCTTCACCATTATAGCAAGCGATAATTCACAAAGAAAACACACTGAACTTAGAAAAGTCAGAGTATGCTCCATGTTGGGGTTGGTCTCGAACTTCCGACACTCGTCTTAGCAGTCCGTATCATTCCCAACTGAGTTTTTAAAGTAATCCGGTATAATTATTTAGCCCTTCAATATAACAACCTATTTACGTCCCATCGTGACGGATTATCGATCAATGGTGAATTTAGCATAATCGTGACGACGGCTGTGCGATTTAACATTAACAAGGTTACAACTTACAGCACGGTCTTGACGCTGAATACCTGCTGGGTTTGAATAAAGCGACTCATTTGTATACAAACATCTCACGCCTATATCCTCGAAGGGGTAGGCAGAGGTGAACTAGAGAAATAGAACACATTTCGCCAAACTCATTTCTTTCGACCGACTTCTAAAAAGGAGCAGGTCCTCAATTCGTCTGTTTTTTATGTATGTTACGCGACATCTCCGCCGAATGTGGACCGATCTTCAAAATTATTTTTGTGTTCGATAGAGCTTATTTCAAGGGTGGTCCCATATAAATTTAGTCACGATCAGATTTTAAGTGAGTCTGTTAAGTTTTTAAACTTGTGATTATTCGAGCACTGATGCTAAGCGCAGTGCAATTTAAAAAACTTACGGACCGATTTCAAAAATTATCACATCGTAACCAATATATGGGACTATCCTCGGAATACGCTTTATCGAAGAATTTGGATTATTATCCAGAGATTTTACAGTCAAAACAATTACAATAACGGAAAAATTAAACAGCCCACGCTATTTAAATTAAGTAGTGGCGCCGGTTCATTTGCTTTGATAACACTGTCTCAAAGTGTCAGATCGCTGTTGCGGTTCGTTCGGTGAGTGAGATTCCTGGTTGGAGGAGGGAGATATTGGGTCCTTCCTCCTTTTCCCAATCCCTATTCCCATTCTTTTCGGTTGGCAACTCACCCATGATATATTTGTCTTGGGTGTCTGTGGGCGTTGGAGATCACTTATCATCAGGTGACCCACTTTATCGAACACAAAAACAATATTGAAAATCAGCCTACATTTATCGGAGATATCGCATAACATACATAAAAAAATACAGACGAATTGAGGACCTCCTCCTTTTTAAAAGTCGGTCGAAAAAGCAACCAACGACAAACAATTACTTCATCGGTGGTCGCTAGAATCATGCCGGCCTATTTATGCTTCTTCACACTTAAAAGAGAGATGAAGCAACGATATGCTTGCGACAAGACAGGCACCCGCCTGTCAACCTGTCAACCGATGCAGAAACAAGGATGTACCCTCATACCCGCCCAAAACTTGTGATCCAAAATTTATAACCTCGTGGTCATAAGTCGCTCAGTTTGTTTGAAATATACGCGCGCCAAGTCGGCCAGCGTAATAATATTCAGAGAATAAACTTGTCTTACGTGATTCTTAACCATTTACAAAACAATCTAAGGTGTAAATTGTAATAATCGCCCTCACATTGTAATAAGTGGTTGATGGCGATACTGAAGTTTGAGATTATATTTTATGTATGGAAATTTGCTTGATAGCTCCACTATATTTATTTTTTTTATTTTTTATTTTATTAGTTTTTAAGGGAAACATACAAACAATATCTTAATGTAATTTAAATCACTAAATGTAACACATGAGCCAGCAAAGTTTCCACAAATAATATATGGTATGTCGCAAGCCTCTCGAGAGAACCAATTGACAGAAGCCTAAAAGTTTAACAATAACTTAAAACGGACTTCAACATTATCACAAATTTAAGTCCATACCTTCAAAACTACTGAACCGATTTCGATGACACTTGCATTATTCCCTAAGTTGGAAGGTACCTAGGCCAATAAAAAAAACATCGCAATCTGATTTATATTTCTGAGATATATGTGGACAAACATACATATATGCATACATACACTTATGAAAGGCGCATCTATTCAGAAGCGCATATAACATATAATGCGAATATCGTGCAACTCTAACAATATAACATGCATGCTGGTCGAGTTGATGTTCTTCCTAGTCGCTACACTCTTGACAGAGTGGTCGTGGTCGTCACTCCGGGATTCGTGGACATGTAGAAAGGATGGATGAAAGGAGGTTGACAAAGCTAATATATATGGCAAGTGTGAATGGTAGAGTTGGAAGGAGAAAACCTCATCGAACATTCTCTGACCAAGTCAAAGATTTACTCGAGAAAGGTCAAGTTAAAAGTACCCTAAACAGCCGTGCATGCATGAAGAATGTAATGAGATGAAAGAAGCGAAAGGGGTGTGTAAGTATCGTAGCAAGTGGAAATCCGTTGTATCTGCCTACCCCTATGGGAAAAAGGCGTGAGTCTATGTATGTATGTATGTAAAGGATTCGTCGCCACTCGTCACGAACAGCAGCTCTTGGGGTGCATTCGTTAAGGGAGATGTTCAGCGATGCCTTCACTAGCCTTGTAGTGCAAGGCGCTCCACGGACGTATTACTTCTTCGCGATATATGCCCAAAGAACGATGGAAGACAGACGCTGCTCGATACCGAGCTCTTGAAGGATAGACTCATTGGTCGAGTTATTAACCTCCTTTTTAATGCAGTTATTAAATTTGAATGCACCTGCCTATCACTCCTGGACATCCATGACCTTTTGCAATCCAATTACATTCGAAGAGGAAAATATCCTAACCAACAGAGCACGCAGGCAATATTCCTCGAATGCAACACTCCGATAATTGTGATTTGGAATCGATACGCTCGTACCTCTGTCTGTAGTGAATGTCTGCATTGGAAAACCCGTTACACCGTCCACGTGACTCATATATGAATCACCACGTGATAACAGCTGTGGTAAGTGGTATATTGGATATTACTTGCATTGTGCAACCTATTGTTATGTCAGCACACCCTTTCAACATTTATGATCTCTTAACTGCTATGTCGAGTATTAAAGGATTCAGAAACGAACGTAAGAAAACAAAGATTCTGATTATTTTGGGGGATATGGCTATGTCCTTTGGGACAATTTCTTTCTTTCTTTTCTAGTGATGTGGATAATCGATTATTTTCTAAACCCATGATCGAATACTGCCTCGGTGGCGTGGTTGTATTACAGTATGACTACCGTCCGGAGGTCTCGGGTTCGATCTCCGGGTCGGGTAAAGTGATATTGTTTTTTTTTACATCATCCAGGAATCTGGAATTTGTGCCCGATATGGCGATAGGCTCGCTCCCTATCACATTTGGGATGGAACTAAGCTCGGGGAAATGTGGGTTTTCTAGTTTGCTAGTGCGCCTCTGCCTACCCCTTTGGGGATACAGGCGTGAGCTTATGTTATTTTATTTCTAATTTACAATATTAAACTAAATGCGTAGCAGACTAATTTATTGTCCCAACATCAAGTGTGAAAGTTTCTCTTAAGGATACGTGATTTTTTTATTAGCTAGCAAAGACAAAAGACAGTCTATCTAATATTGATCACCGTCGCCTATGAATAATGAACGAGGCTGAGCTCCAGTCGCTACCTATTCTGAAAAGGGAAGCAGTATCTGCGACAATCTTGTACATGTATTCAATTTTCTTTATTTAAATGTAACTTCAATTTATTCATTACATGTTTACTACCTCCCCTTATCCCACCCAAATAAGGGGTCGGCGCAACACACTTTACCATGCATATCGCTGTGGATTTGGGTTAATTTTCACGAGCGGCTGCCTGCCCGACGTCAACTCCCGACCTGGGAAAATCGTGTTTGAATAACTGCCCGAACCTGCCCGACCTGAGAATCGAACCTAGGAGCTCCCGGTCCACAGCCCATATACACTGCCACTAGACCAAGGATGCCATAATTCCTAACAATTGACATCTATTGATCGAATGCATTCTTTATTCTTCCTTTAAACGTTTCCGAAAATAGAACAGCTTCATGTCTGTATAAATAAACAAAGCGTAACACTTTAAACAAAACTAGTGGGGGGTCAAACAATGTACGTAGGTGTGAAGAAGATTTGTGAGAAACATGGTGGTATGATACCAGTGGCAGTGACGTGCACATGCATTCATATTAGGGTAGACAAATAATTTCAAATGAGAGGTGTAATAAATTACAAATTGAATAATCACAAATTTAAAAACTTAACAGACCGACTTCAAATCCGATCCTGACCTTTATGCGGGACCACCCTTGAAATAAGCTCTATCGAATACAAAAATAATTTTGAAAATCGGTCCACGTTTAAACGTACATAAAAAATACAGACGAACTGAGCACCTTCTCCTTTTTGGAAGTCGAAGAAATCTTGACAACACAAATCATAACAAAAAACAAATCAACACAATAATATAACACAAATTAAACACCGCCACACAAATCAAAACGGCGCCATTTGCAAAATCGTAAAAAACAGTTCGAAATTTAAATTCAAACGTCGATTCGCCGCAACACGCGGCGCATGTGCGTATTAATCCCACCGCGATCTGGAGACGTAATCGCGGGTCAACGACCGCCCGCGGCCCAACTGACCAATGTCCGGTCATGGTCCCGTCTTGACATTGCACGTTCCTTTTACGAATTTATGTGACATGTTTTTATGGAAGCACAATCGATTTGTTTTTAATCGATACTGGGAATCGTTATCATACGGCCAACCAATAAAATGTATCATGCTTTTTTCGTGGATTAACGGATTCACAATAGTTAATTTTTATTTTGTTTTATTACAGAGACTGGCAAACGAGTAGATGGGTGACCTGATGGTAAGTGATCTCCACCGCCCACAGACACCCAAGACACAAAAAGAATCATGGGTGCGTTGCCAATCTAAAAGGAGTGAAATAGGGATTGGGAAAGGAAAGGGGGGAATTGGGCCACCGGAAATCTCACTCACTTAACAATGTACCGACAGTGGTATCAAATCGAGCGAGCCAGCCAATTCGTGCTGTACACGTAATTGTCTACAGCGTGGCTCTACCACTCAAAAAATCTACTCAATTTTATACAAAAAAACAACTTTCGACATGTAATAAGAATGTACTCTCGGGCCTCCTCCAATCATAAGAGCTCTACTAATAAGAGCTAGGCCTAAGTCCACTATGTTAAATTGTACCTGTTAGACGTTAGTAAACTTCACATACCTTCGCAATTTTTATGGAAAAATTTCAGGTAAAGACAGAGGTTTCTACTTGCTACGATTCTGACAAACCACTTTTGCCTCATTCACTAATACTACGTTCTTCATAATCCAAGTTTATTCAGGGGACTTCTGATTTGACCTATCTCCAAAAAAACTCTATTTCAACTCTATGGGCGGTGGAGATTTCTTATCATCAGCCTCGCCTCGCTATGATCTGCTCGTTCGCCACTCTCTTCTACAATAACCACAAGTTTAAAAACTTCATGGACCGACTTCAAAATTTATCCGATCGTGACCAAATGCATGTGGGACCACCCTTGAAATAAGCTCTATCGAACACAAAAGTAATTTTGAAAATCGGTCCACATTTGGCGGAGATATCGCGTAATATACATAAAAAATACAGACGAATTGAGGACCTTCTCCTTTTTTGAAGTCAGTCGAAAAATAGTCCTCGTGTGGACGAAGTACTTACACATTTCATCACATTGACTAGCCTAATCAGACGTAATTGAATGAAGTCACAATCTATTATTGGTAAATTTTAGCATTACTCATACAACTGAGGTCATTCGTATCCATTCTATTATCACTACATTATCAAATATGAGCAATTATGCCTGTAAGTTAATCTCGTCAACCGACTTGAAAAGGAAGAGGTTCTTAATTCATCGGTATGTATTGTGTATGTTAAGGTCAGTACCCCTAGTACGAGGTTTTCGATCGACTTCCAAAAAGGAGAAGGTCCTCAATTCGTCTTTTTTATGTATGTTACGCGATATCTCCGCCAAAGGTGGATTTTCAAAATTCTTTTTGTGTTCGATAGAGCTTATTTCAAGGGAGGTCCCATATGAATTTGGTCACGATCGGATTTGAAGTCGGTGCGTTAAGTTTTAAACTTGTGATTATTACAGTTTTAGATTCTTGAATTCGACGATAGTTTGGGTCTTCAGCATACATTTGACTAGCAGCGCCGCTTTGCGTGAACTACATCGATTAGTTCGTAAAATGTGTTTAGAAACTGAAAACTATCCTCGTTATCGAGAATCAAAACTGTCAATATAAACTCGTACTATAGGGTTGTCAGTTTGCCGAACTCGGATAAAAAATCTACTGCAAATGTGGACCGATCTTTAAGATTCTTCAAGTCTTCGATAAAACTAGTTCCATATCTATATCCAATTTGGTCAACATCTGATACATGTTACATACTGTTGAAGTCGTTTTTACATACATACATACATAAGCTCACGCCTGTATCCCCGAAGGGGTAGGCAGAGGCGCACTACTGAACTAGAACACCCACATTTCGCCGAGCTTACTTCCGTCCCGTTAGTTGTTTTGAATGATTATATTACCATACAAACACTTGTGCGTTGTTACATTTCTATTAGAAACTATACTGAACTCACTGCATGTTCCATACAATTTGCATAGCAAACAGCCCACCGCATTATCATTCCTATCCATTGAAGGTCGTCTACAGAATTATTTACCACAAACTGTAACCTAGTTGAAATCTTTTTACAACAATCTATTGTTGAGTTTTCGATTGAAATATTAATCTATTTCATTTTACGCCCTGTTCCTCGAAGACTGATTTATGCTAAAATTAAACTTGTTTTGTAAAATCGCATGTCTAGTCAAAATGAAGTCGCTATATTTGGTCTAAGCTTTGAATTCAGACACCCGAATTGTTTTGAGAGATTTATAAACCTCTGTAATTCAGTGTTGATTGAATCACCTTTTTATAATCTGGGTATTATGAGGGAGTTTATCTCTTTACTCTATACGCAACGATATCTTGATACGCGTTCCAGTAGGTACTCAAAATTTCGCATAGAAACTAATAAATCGAAACCGCGTTACATTTTGTAAATGCAAGGAACTCCTGGAGAAAATCCCTTCCTATATCAGAACAATCTTTTTTCAAGATTGGCAACGCACCTATGATTATTTACTCGTAACCAGCGCCTTTCTGCGATCTTTATTAGGTCTGGAAATCATTGGGGGAGGCCTATGTCCAGCAGTCGACGTCCTGTGGCTGATGATGATGATGTGTCTTTTAGGTGTGTATGGACCTCGCCAATCCCTTAATATCATGTTGTTACCTGTGTCACTAGCTTCTTTCCCAGTATCTGCTCTTATTTCAACAGCCCTTATTCCTCTCTACCTCTATTATGGTGTTGGCGCTACACACTTTTTCAATATTACAGATTTGGTTTAAGTTTTTACGTCCTAACGTCAACCTTCTCTAGAGGAGAGTCTTCAGCAGGTTTACCAATCTCTGTTCTTAATATAAAACGAGATTCATCTCATCTTCATCCGTGAATGAAGTAGAAAGTGTTACGCTCCGACTACCACAGTCATTGCATGTTATTAACTATTAAAGTATTGACATATGCAAATTGTTTCGGTTCGGCGCGCGTTTGTTGCTTTATACTTTGCAATTGAAAGCGGTCACGGACTGGTTGTCTTCGCGTTATATATTGTTTCTTTTCATAATATCTTGTCTATTTTGATCCAAATGATTGTTAGATTCAGCAGGTTCCTCTTCTAATGGTAAGCATCATCCAAAACCTTGGATTATAATGTTCTATGCGCTTGTCAGCCCAATATATAAGGTATTTTGGGCTTATGAGGGCAAAGTGTAGGCGGTTAAACAGATTGTAAGTGGTTGTGATTATAGACCATCGCTGGTTACCTAATACCTCCCGCCACTTTCCGGTCCTTTTCACTGTAGGCAGAAGCTTGATTTTGCTCCTGAGGGGTTACCACCACCACCTCTTATAGCAATATTATTATAATCTTACTTGTACCGATTCCCGTACAAAAAAACGTAGTAAGACTATATAATAATACTCCTATAAGAGGTGGTGGTAACCGCCCTGATATTTACAGTCTACAGGAACCACTACCATCATAATATGGATCGTCTGGCTGTCTGCCTCCATAAGCCGAAAGATAGCGGACAATGATTATGTGATTTTACTAATCGAAAAACTCCAACACAAATAATGTTGGACCAGGAGATTTGACTAAGACCTCACAGTGTCCCACGGTGTACGCTGCAACTGAATAAACCAAATTGCGTTGCACCATCGGTCATCAAAATCATCATTACAACTCCCTTCAACCATCAAAGGTACTAGGCCAGCAGAACATAAGAGGAGCTCAATCAGTATCAATTAGCCCGTGACTAGCGAAGCGGCACCGACGTCTGCGCCAATCACAGCACGTTACATGTGGCATGTGGCGTGTCGCGTGCGTTTTATTACCTCACACATGCGCATAACAGCTACTAGTATTGACGAATTCATATCGTGGCACGCGAAATAATTACATTTGCAGAAATTTAACAAGTAAGTTATCCATACAACCAATAAAATTCAATATAAACAATCACTAACCCAATAAGAATTTTGACACCCGAACGCCCCTAGCGGTAACGAAGGGGATTTATGTTGACAAAAAATCTCTTGGCTTAGCTACAGGAGATAGAAATCTCCTCATTCTATCCTTAAAGGAAAGGTCCTTTGTTATCAATAACCATAATTGAGCTCTTGTATTTTAAGGTGGGGGAAAATCACTATCATTACGAATCATAAAAATAATAATAATAGTACTGCCTCGGTGGCGTAGTTTTATTTCGGTACGACTACCGTCCTGAGGTCTCGGGTTCGATCCCCGGGTTGGGCAAAGTGATATTGGATTTTTCAATATCAGCTCAGAGTTTGGAATTTGTGCCCGATATGGCGATAGGCTCGCCCCCTATTACATCAGGGACGGAACTTTGCTCGGCGAAATGTGGGTGTTCTAGTTCGCTTGTGCGCCTCTGCCCACCCCTTCGGGGATACAGGCGCCAGCTTATGTATGTACATATGTAATAATAGTACTTAAAAAAGTTTTTAATAAACATTTTCCTTTTGTCACTTTAACGCATCGATAGTTTAACGTTACAATTTCAATGTGCGCTTAGAAAAAACTGCGTAGCAAAAAATCTTAATTTTTTTTCTCACAACCGTCCACTGCCCATATTAGTTGAATCAACAAACTAATGTTAATTATCATACAACAGATCTTAGCTACGCGACATTAATATTAATTTTAAGGAGTCGTTGACCGGAGAGTTCCGATGTTTTCCTTTGGTAAAATTAAAAACAAATTATGAACGTCTTTTCTATTGCTCATTTGCGCCTTCTAGGCCCAGTGTTTAGTGTCTAAAGGATACAAAGTTTGAAACTATTATTCGCCATTTTCCTAGCAACAGTTGTTCAGCAGTAACAGGTCGAGGCAACACACCATTTGATGCATGTTGCAGAAAGGATTCAGCTAAGTTTTCACGGTTGCCTGTCTGTCAACCGCCTCTGGGAGGAAACTTCAAAGTTTTTACGATTTTCGTACAAAATTTAATAAAAATCGATTCAGTCATTTCGCCGTGAAATTGTAACAGAAAGATAGACACATCTGAATTTATTATACTAACAATATGGGTTGTGGTATATCGATAACAAAGCAAAGCAAATAAATTGTTTTCGCGGGAAAAAGTGTTTTACCACTACCGCCACGCTCGGGGGAAGACGTAACGGTTATGTCAGATTCGCCTGTCTTACGACGCCATATCTGTCATACTGTCCGGGAGAAATGGTGTACATCCGGGCGGCACTGGGTTATCGCTACGTACACCCTAGACCGGCAATACCGAATAAAACCCCGCGATGGCCGTCTTCGGCGCGTAAGAGACGGCTCCGGGTTTCCTTAGACGATAAGCGCCCAGGTTTCAGCCGGAATACGCCCCTGCGCAGTGCCGCCTTGCAGCCCGTCTCTATTGTGGGGGTGCTCATAAGCCCCCGGCGCCGAAAGACGCCCTCGGCGTCAAGGACAGCACGATGCCAACCACCCGTGCTGCCGTCCATCTCGGGGTCTACTACCACAGCCCTCCGTTGCGCGCCCGCGACCCCTATAAGTCGCCTATTACGACGGACAAGGATACCGTGGTGGAATTCTCCAAACGGCCCCAACCACAGGACGGGAGGCGCCGGTCAGTCAACAACCCGACGCCTCCTACGTCTCCTCTGGCGGCGGGAGAGATCTGTACACCTAATACGAGTTAATGCTTCTCGAAAACTATGATAGTTATCGTTAAAACTCCATCCATATATTTGAGTTGTGGCGCCGCTTGCGGAAACTACAATAAACCAAATAAATGTATAGAGATTTTACGATAACTATCATAATTTTCGAGAAGCATTAATTCGCACTAAAGGTACAGATCGGCACTCTCTAAGTTTAATTAATCGATACCAATTTAGATCAACGTATTCGTTAGCGATCTTCGAGTCCAACTTCCTTACAAACTGGTCCAAAACGAAAGGACATTACCCAACAACCGGACCGGTCACTGACAAACATTATTAAGTGACCAATTTACGAAGGACACAAGTGATAGGCAAATACATTGAAAATTGGGACAAGATATTGCGTTACATTTTGTCACGCCCGATGATTTCATATGACATTCGGTACACTTTCAATTTTAATTAGTTACACAGAAAAAGCTATACAAACAAGTTAAGTGCGCAACGTTATGAATAAACCTTTATAGTGCCAGTGACTTAGTACCCGGGGGTCCTGGATTCGATTCCAACAGATACACACATAATCCTGACCCCATTAAATCAAATGAAATTACATATACATATGTTCATTGAATCCATAAAATGTTAAAACATCATTTAGGTTTCGTATAATTTTCACGTACGTTTTGTCAGATAAGAACGGGCAAAAAACTCAAAAACCAAAAACTGAAAAGACCTTAAATTAGAGTAGCTATGAGTATGATGCATGTGCATATTTTAATATTTTTAGCAACAACGCGGATCGAAATAAATGTCGGTTTAATTATGAATATTCTGTTTCAATTAAGTAAGGCTAAACTTGAATTCAATCATAATAAACCGCAAAGGTTCAATTTTATTAGGTACATTTAAGTTTTATTGCGACTTCGGATCTTTTATAATACCGGATAACATTGAAATATTCTATTTAATATTTTTTTACTGAAGTATAAATCTACGGAATGTTATTTAGCATTATGTAAACTGGTGTGTGTATAGCATAGTGTTTATGCCCGTTACTTATAAAAATATTTAAGCGCTGCTTATCTTTATACCATAGGTTGTCCTTTTCATTTTTAAACAATGTAACGCAAGGAAAAAAGTGACAGGTTATTCTTAACCATTTGCTCAGCTAAAAATGCTGTTTTAAGTAAGGCCCATAATGGCTACAATTTCCATTAAAACTAAGACCGGTAAAGAGGCTCATAACTCAATGGGCCTTACTTATAAAAAGCAGTTTAGCTGAGCAAATGGCTAAGAATAGTCCGTCACTTTTTTCCTTGTGTCACATTGTTAGAAAATAAAAGGGACAGACTATTCTTAACCATTTGCTCAGCTAAACTGTTTTTATAAGTAAGTGGCGCCATGGTAGCGGGCTTAAAATCGTAAAGTACTTTATTCTGAATATCTCGGGTCGGGAAATCAAAACTTGTCGATGAGATTTTCTTTTGTTTCTAAGTCTGAGTCACAAGAAACGAACTCGTGAGGATTTGGAATTTTTTATCGAACTTCGACTTAGTCTGAACCATTAAAAAAAAAAAACAGACTGAGCCAAGATTTTCTTGTAAAAAGCGATGCGGAATAATTCAAAGTTTGATTTAAAAATTCCAAATCCTCACCGAGTTCGTTTCTTTGACTTAGACTTAGTCGAAGTTCGCTCTATAGATCTCAGCCTAAGTCCTCCCTCTCATTATATTCGTACGTAACATCAAATTACCAATGATTATTAAAAAAAATACAATCACAATTTTAAAACATTCCTCAACCACCTAGGCAATAAAACGCAAAACCTAAAAGGCTACAAAAAACCATGACGCAGTATTACATCGCATTTCCCATAACCTTTAACATTAGCCCGAGGTCGAGCGGCGCCGGGCGTCCCGACGCCCGTCTCGTGAAATATAGGGCGCGTTCGATGGAGAAACCTTGTGCTGTGCTACTCAAACTTGTTCACGCCCCCTATTATCGATTTTGCCCCTTACTTATAAAAATGTTTAAGCGCTGCTTATCTTTAACCATAGGTTGTTCCTTTCATTTTTAAACAATGTAACGCAAGGAAAAAAGGGACAGGTTATTCTTAGCAAAGAGATAAGCGAAAATGTTTTTATAAGTATGGCCCATTGTGGGTGGTGCGATGTGGGTATCGTAGAATTGCGATAATGAGGTCTAAAACTCAATTAGACCACTCGAAACTAATAAAGTGATAGGTACTTTTTTCTTTCTAACTCCCCTTATCCCACCTTAATGTGGGGTCGGCGCAACACAATTTTCAAAGCATGTTGCAGAAAGGGTTTGGCTTAGTTTCTTAGACCGACTACCTACCTGACGTCTTATTCTTCTGGGGGATCCAGTCCCGGGCAAATTGAAATTGGAAAATTCGCTATGCCTGACCTGGAAATTTTAACTTTTTTATTATTTTAAAACCCCAGTACAGCACTAAATAGATGAAAACTGATGCATCTTGTTTCACTGCCGGATATTTACAAAGCACAGGCTATGATTTAATACATTAAAAAAAAATCATAGTCATTCGATGATTTCATTGAATTTGCTATACAAACAATATTATTTTGTTAATCGTTAAATTAAACAGATTGATGTTATATTTATAAAGACGTGTTTTATATTACTAGATGGCCTTGAACACTAAGGTCGACCTCAAATTATGATAATAAGAAATGTATATAGAAGATACTTATTTACGTAATCACTGGCACGTAAAGTAATATCATGACAAAGTTCAATAAGGTTAAAATGCATAAATTCCAAGAATATTTATAGTTATCGCTATAAAATATAAATAGCATTTATCTCATATTGTTAATAACTTGCTTACATATGGAAGTGAGTGCTGGGTTTGGCAGAAGAAGCAAGAATGCCGAATAAATGCTGTGGAAATGCGTTCCTTACGGAGTATGTGTGGAGTCACCCTTGCCGATCGTGTGAGGAATAGCATGATAAGGGATCGCTGTAAGCTAAAGGATGATGAGGTGACTAGAATTGATAAAGGGATGTTGAGGTGGTTTGGGCACATGGAGAGGATGCATGAAAGGCGACTTACGAAAGGTATTTATCGCGCGAAAGTAAATGGAAGGATCGAAAGACGGCGCCCGAGGAGAACATACATGGACCAAATGAATGATCTTCTCCGAAAAGGGCAGGTGAGGAGTACCCTCAACCGGCGGAAATGTATGAAAAGATGCATGAGTGTGGAAGAGGCAAAAGAGGTGTGTCAGGATCGTAGCTTGTGGCGCTCAATAGTCTCTGCCTACCCCCATGGGATACAGGCGTGAGTGTGTATGTATGTATATATGTTTCTAGCTATGTTTCTAACCCGAGAAACCTACAGATTATATTCTCATATGGAAATAGCGTGATCCTGAAATATCTGTTCCGCATTTAAAAGCATTCATATTTCACACCTTTCTGAGCCACTAATAAATTAGTGCTACATTTTTTTTTCAAATAACTTGCATGCTTTTGACGATGTTACACCAAACCGAGGGCCAGGTGAGCAATTTCGAAAAGCCCGAAAAAAAATCACTAAATCAGTCATTCTTTTTCTTTTTTAATACTCAATCACCCGAACACTGAAACGTACTCAAAAATTAAGATGATCCTGCGTCATTGGAGGCCATTTTATCTGTCAGAATTGTATGAGTTAATATTGCAGTACAGCGTAGATAAATGCCGTTAAAGTTGAGTAGCATTTTTGTATTTGGGGGAAGGATTTATGTATTCGTGACCTGATATAATTTACCATTGGGTGACGGACTTGCTCCTATACTGACCTAACACTATTGGCACAATATCTATTCACCTTGACACAATCTCAGTTCCATATTCATTTTCAGACTAAGCCCTCGATACCGAAGGACGGTGCTAAGCGACCCAGTTTGAGAACCACTAGCAAGCCTTATTGGCACTAGTCTACATATACATGCAACCTGCAATGCGATTGCGTGTCATGCTGCGTCTTGACCGGTTACCTAATCACTAAGGATCAGACCTATAGGGCGAACATAAACTAAGGCTGAGATCTATAGAGCGAACTTTGACTAAGTCTAAGTTTAAGTAACGTACTCAGTGAGGATTTGGGATTGTTAAATCCAACTTAGACTTAGTCTGAGTAATTTTTACAAGAAAAGAAGACTGATAGTCAGATTAAGCAACGGTTTTCTTGTAAAAAATGACACAGGAAACCGACGTAAAGTGGAAGTTTGCTGTAGCGTTTCGTTCGGTGAGTGAGATTACCGGTAGCCCAATCCCTTTTCCCTCCCCTTCCATTTCCTCTTTTTAGGTTGGCAACGCACCCATGATTCTTATTGTATCTTGGGTGTCTATGGGCGGTGGAGAGCACTTACCATCAGGTGACCCATCTGTTCGTTTGCCAGTCTCTGCTATAAAAAAAAAACTCGGACTAAGTTAAAAACCTCACAGAGTTCGTTACTTTGACTTAGACTTAGTCGAAGTTCGCTCTATAGATCTCAGCCTAAGTCTGAGTCAAAGAAACGAAATCAGTGAGGATTTGGAATGTTTTAATCGAAATTTGACTTAGCCCGAACCATTTTTTTACAAGAAAAACAGTATCAGACAGACTAAGCAAAATTTTTTTTATAAAAATGACTAGCTATTCTCGCTAGCGACTACGTAAAATAATCTGTACGTAAAACGTCAATTCCCCACGTACCGCTAGAGGCGTTGGGGTGTTTGTCGTAAGCGCCAAAAAAATTCATGGTCAAGCTACTGTTCGGGCCGAAGGATCCTAAAGTGTATTGCAAGCAGTGTCAAAAGAAATCTGACTGAATCTGGAAGTTATTTTAACGACCCTTTCAAACACTGGGTTTCAAATTGAGTTATTCTTGTTCCGTTCCTCTTTCCGAAAACGACGTGTACGACGGATAATGGAATCATAACAGCCTCCGTGGCGCAGCGGGCGAGTAGCCGGCTGTGAAACGTGAAGTCGCGGGTTCGATTCCCGCACCGAGACAAATGTCTGTTTGGCCCATAGATATTTGTTTCGGGTTTGGGTATTGTGAGACCGAAAGTCTCTCGTATTTTCTGATACCCACGATACAGGTTACACCTAGTGTGGGGTCAGGACTATGTGTGTGACTGTTGGGTGTATTTATTTATTATAACACTTTTAGTCAACTTTTACCAGATATGTCATTACCCGATAGCTTATCCGTATCAATTGAATCTAAGATAACCGTTTCATACCAGACTGAACCGATTTCGTTATGTTTATAAATATGCGAAAGTATCAAGATGAGTCGAGAGAGTCGAGTCGAGTGGATTGAGGAACCTTTTTGTGAGATGACAAAGGAAGCGAAGGATCAAGATTGCGGCCATAGCGACTAAGCTAATATGCAGGTGTATTTACTATTTAGCTAAGAGTACTTGAATATGATTTTTTGTAGCGGAGGCTAGCAAATGAATAATAGACATCCGTGATACTAAAGGAATCATAGGTGCTTTGTACCCCTCAAACGAAAGACGGATTTGGGCGATCAGAAATCTCACTGACCGAACGGTATGCACCGGCACGCTGCCACATAATGTGGGTTTTCTGTGAGACAGTGGTATTAAAACGGTCCACCCGGCCCATTAAGTTGTAGACTTTATTGTCTACAGCGTGGCTCTACCACTCAAACCTACCACTCTTTTTTGTGGGATGTTGAAGTAGGTATATAGAGCATTATGTTTCCTAGTGATAGTGACCATAGAATCGGGAGCTACAGGACAAGCATATTTAACTAAGAGCTCTTACATATTTAAGCATTTTACAAATCTAAGGGCGAGTTGCAGCGTTATTACTAATCTAGAGTTACACCATATCTCGATTTATTCTACAGCTCACTCCTATATTTAAATCACATAACATAAGCTCACGCCTATAGGGGTAGACAGAGGTGCACTAGCAAACTAGAACACCCATATTTCGCCGAGCTTAGTTCCGTCCCAGATGTGATAGGTGGCGAGCCTATCGATATATATATTTAAATCAAGATTTCGGATAAACAGAGATTTATCGCGGAGCTGCAAGAGACCCTAAAAACCTATTATTGGATGTAAGTCCACATGCAAGAATCTGTCTAAACATGGTTTGCGTTTGGGGACAACTCGTAACTAAATAATAAGTAAAATTCTCTCATATTGTTGTTTGATATGCTCTAAACGTTAACTTGTCGGTATACGTTTGCAAACTAGTTCTCCGAACCCTTTGAGAACAATGGTGTGCGAGAGAGAAAGTGATCTGACTGGTGCGGCCACTGATCTGGCACAAGGGACTCCGTGCCGTTTTGGTCAATTATAATAACATATACATCCAATATTCACATTGTGATTGTAATACTCATATTCGCTGATACCCCCGAAACAGGTTAAACTTAGTGTGGGATCGTTCACACACCGGCACAAGCGACTCCGTGCCGTTTTCGTCAGTAATTATAAAAAAACACTTATTGATTTCTTAAGTTTACGCGAACATTATACATTGAAATAAAACTATTTTTACGGATTCTATCACGATTAGGTTTTAATTTTTATTCCCGCCTTTTTTTTTTTTTTTTTTTTTTTTTTTTTTTTTTTTTTTTTTTTTTTTTTTTTTTTTTTTTTTTGCAGTCTTAGTTGTCACGGGTCAGACTGATCGTGATAGAATCCGTAAAAATAGATTTATTTCAAACACTTATTGTTTTGTATTTTGAATTTGAATTTATTATTATAATCCTAGTTGTACTGAATCCCTTAAAAAACGAAGATTATAATAAAACTGCTATAAGAGGTGGTGATAACCTAAGGGACTTCGAATTTTCGGTCTCACAACACCCAGACCCCAAACAAATATCTGTGGGCCACATAAAGTTTTATCTCGGTGCGAGGATCGTACTTGCTGACACTCGTCTGCTTCGCCGCAGAGGCTGAAGAAGATATTTTTACAAAATACAGGCTGGCAAATAAGCAGTTAAGTGGCTGGCAAATAAGCACCTGATGGTAGGTGACCTCTATAGACTATAAAACTAAACAAGTTTAAAAACTTAACAGACCGACTTCAAATCCGATCGTGACCAAATTTATATGGACCACCCTTGAAATAAGCTCTATCAAATACAAAAATAATGTTGAAAATCTGTCCAATTTGGCGGAGATATCGCGGAACATACATAAAAAAATGCAGACGAATTGAGAACCTTCTTCTTTTTGGAAGTCTGTTAAAAAAAATCTTAGATAACCATCCATCACAGAAAGAAATAAGGATTAAGAATGGTAGGGGTTAAAAATACGTAACAAAGAAAATAACCTTAAAAATGGTGCATTGCAGTAGCAACAACATCGATCTATACACTTGTGGTTTTAACATACAATATATCGTGCCCAACCTTGAACCCGCGACCCGCCGATTGTTTACCTCTGAGTCAGAGCGAGCACCTACGCGCAACACATATGCGCCTGTATTTCTTAACACTTTCTTTATATTAGAAATCAAATAAAATACAAAGACGAGTTAACATAAGCTTTTGTTAGATCAGTAGCTTAAGTTTTATGGACGTTTCTCGCTAGCGAGCGACTTTCTTTCTTCCTGCCTGGCGTTATCCCGTCCTAGTGCCAGGGTCCGCCTTCCTACTTAACCGCTTCCACTTCGCTAGCGAGCGACTACGGAAAAATATTTGTGTGACGAACACCCAAACGCCCCTAGGGGTTTTATGGGGAATTAATGTTTTTGAAAACAACTCATGGTTTACTACGCCTGCCACGAATTAATGCTTCCCAATAACGAGGATGTCCAATGTTACGCTTGCCGGTACGTGGTCTCCACTCGAGAACTTTTCTGCCACATCGGCTATCGGTTCTACGAGCTATGTGCCCTGCCCACTGTCACTTCAGCTTGCTAATCCGCTGGGTTATATCAGGTCGCTGGACGCAGGCCGCTTCCAACGGTCTGGAAATCTTTGGGGGAGGCATATGTCCAGCAATGGTCGTTCTGTAGCTGATGATAATGATGATGATATCGTAGATAGTTATTGTTCAATCTCATATTCAATGTCCCTCAAGGATCGACATTACATCGAGTCTGTATTAGTGCATAGTCATGTTACTTTTACCCCCGACTATTAATTATTGCGTTTTAAATTTACATTGTTTTGCGCCATACAATTTTGACGGATAAAACGACTTCAATTTTCAATGACCTCAAACATCGATATAATAATATACCTAGATGCACAGTTGACGCTCAGAAAGTGGGACAGCCAACGAGTGCTTAAAATGTAAGTAAGCACTTGTTGGCTGTCAGTCGGGCGCCGACCGTTCGTCTGTGAAGATGCCTAAATGCTCTGTGAAAGAGTGCAAAAATAACACTCTTACAAAGCGCAAAACACATGGGATTTCATATTTTAAGTAAGTATAATTCCCTTACTTGATTCTTAAAACCTTAATCATGTTAAATTAAGTATTAAACGTGTATAAATAATTAATTTAACGAATTCAGTTATTACAATATTTTGTCCCTTTTGAAATCATGATTTGGAACAATGAAATATATGGAGTCGTTTTTTTTTGGAAATATATTATATTTATTTTAAATTTGTGATTTTTTTTATTAATTACAGATTTCCATGAAATGAAATAGTAAGAGATAAATGGCGTAAAATTATTTCCGAAAAAAGGAGGGAAGAAAATTTTAAACCCAATTACTCAAGTGTGGTTTGTTCAGACCATTTTGCCGATTCCGATGGATATTATACAGAAAAAGGGATTAGGAAAATTAAAAAGAATGCTGTACCAAAAATAAAGGTGATAAATTGTCATCAGCTACATTGTCCTTAACTAATGTTTACTATTTAATTTAACAATATGTATGCTGTTGGTGTACCTATAAATAAATAAATATTGCCACATTTATTGACTTTATTTTAGATTGTCGTAACTACAATTTTAAATGAGGCAGGGTGCAGTACAAGTGTAATAGTTGAAAAATATTTGATACAGAATTCATCAATAGCAAGCATATACTAGGTACATATTGCCATGTAAAATGACTATTTAATAATTTGCGGCTAATTCTAATAAATGTTTTCAATCAAAGTGTGCAGATCATAAAAAAATGCCAACATGAACAAAGTTGAACATTCCGCTGTCAAATAATAATTTTAATGGTTCATTCTCGCGATTTTTCATTTTTTAATTTTTCATTTTTATCTTGGATTCTCGGATTGAGATAATTTATTGGAACCGGTCGTTAGGCATAATTACTACAACAGTAATCGTGGCGTCATCATTTATTGGAAACATATTAATTTCCAGGAACCAGCAATTGAACCAATAAATAATGAAGGATCACCAATACCATCAGAATTTTCATCAATCTTTAACACACCTAAGACGTTATTTTTGAAAGATAATTTGAAAGAACGCAACCAAAAATTTAAACTTAAATCTAATTTAGTGCGAAACTTAAAAAGGCAGAACAAAAGATTAAGAAAACGAAATGATAGTCTAAAAGAAATTATTAAGAATCTAAAGAGCAAAGGACGATCTTAGTGTGGGGCCAGGACTATGTATGTGACTGTTGGGTGTTATTTATTTATTTATGAATCACGCTAAGGCAAAACAGTGCTTATTTCATATTCATAACTCATAAGCTTTGTTATCTTCTAAACATTTATACTCTATCTATCTCTTAATGTAAGTAAAATTATTATAGAGATATCGCCATTCTCATCTACATTGTACGCCACGTGGTCAAAATTTCTCACAGATAAATACAAGAACTATTCGACTCCATTCAATCTTTGTCCAAGTGACTAGAATGTTTCTTTTAATAATGTCAAATTATTGTCAAATTCAAAAACGATTAGAAATTCAAAAATTTCGAATATAGGAACGTTTGAACATTCAATTTAAAAAGCTACTTTATGCCGCGTCTATAAGGTCATATTTGTGTTAATTTAATTAAATTTGTGATGTTTATTTGTTTTGTCTGTCGAGGACACTGTTTACAATGATATTTGTATGGAACTGTGCATCTAGGTATATTATTATATCGATGACCTCAAAGGTTTGAGTAGCGTTTCAGTATTCGGGGGTAAACAACCAAACTTAACCAAAATACTCATTCTTAACGTAGTTTATACTTTCTTGTATTACGAACGTAGCTACAAAACTTTTATTACCCAACATCGTCTGATCATATGACGTCTGCAAATAGTCTGGAACCCCCTCCCCCATTCCCCACTCCCTCCTCCCACTCGGATTACCCAGACCGTATTGATCCAGCACTAAAATACAATTCACGGACAGGTACGGCGAATTTGTCATATCATAGCTTAAGTGTAGTGTGTCAGAATCGGGCGAAGTGGAAATCCATAGTCTCTGCCTACCCCTATGGGATACAGGCGTGATATTATATATGTATGTATGTATAGCTTAACATCAACCTCGTATTATTAATATAGGGCCTTACTTATAAAAACATTTTCGCTAAGAATAGCCTGTCACTTTTTTCCTTGCGTTAAACTGTTTAAAAATGAAAGGGACAACCTATGGTTAAAGATAAGCAGCGCTTAAATATTTTTATAAGTAAGGAGCTAAGTGACCTGGTGTAGCTCGACCATGATTTTTTTTGACATTTCACGGTAGCGACAACGTAAAATAATTTCTATGAAAAATGATAGTTCCACGCGTAACCGCTAGAGGCGTTCGGGTGTTTGTCATACAAATATTTTACGGAGTCGCTAGCGAGTAATGTCAAAAAAACTCATGGTTCGCCTACTGGTCACGGGCTTCTTTACTAATGAAGTAATGAGGGGTTAGGCCGTAGTCTACCACGCTGGCTTAATGACGGTTGGAGAATAATTAAATTCTTCCAAGGTTTCTCGCCATGTTCTAAATGTTAATCCTAAGTTTATCTAGGTTACTTTGATGAATATAACACAAGCTCACGCCTGCGTACGAAGGAGTAGGTAGAGGCGCACTAAGGAACTAGTACACCCATATTTCGCCGAGCTTACTTCCGTCCCAGATGTGATAGGGCATGATTGCATGCCACAAGACTTAGGCTGAGATATAGAACGAACTTCGACTAAGTCAAAGAAACGATCTTAGTGAGGATTTGGAAATTTTTAAATCGAACTTTGACTTAGTCCGAGTCATTTTTTACAAGCAAATCTTTGCATAATTTGGCAGTCTGGTTTTCTGGTTAAAAATGCCTCGGACTAAGTCGAAGTTCGATTTAAAAATTCCAAATCCTCACTGAGTTCGTTTCTTTGACTTAGACTTAGTCGAAATTCGTTCTATAGATATCAGCCAAGACTTGTGCCATGCAATCGGGGATATAAGTAACTGTGAGAGACTATTATAGATAAACTAGACAGCCTCCGTGTCACAGCGGGCGAGTAGCCGGTTGTGAGGCGAGAGGCCGCGAGTTCGATTCCCGCACCGAGACAAATGTTTGTATGGCCTACAGATATTTGTTTCGGATCTGGGTGTTGAGACTGTGCGTCTCTCGTAGTTCTTGATACCCACGACACAAGACTCGATCTTAGTGTGGGGTCCGGCGAACCCGACATAACCGACACGTCTCCCCCAGACGTGGCGGTAGCGGTAAAACGCTTTCCCCGCGACAACAAAAAAAAAAAAAAAAGGACTATGTATGTGACTGTTGGGTTTATTTATTATTTTATTGGTATACCAACAGCTAGATCCGAAATTAATATTCGTTGACCATACAAACATTCGACGTATTAAAACCAGTATGGCATCTCAGCCGTTTAATTAGTCGGTCTAGTGCCCAAATTGAGAGCAAACGTTACAAATTAGATTGAAATTGCCGCTTGTAAGCAGACATCGGGCTTAATAATATTGAATTAACGCCCGGTTCCAATAAACAATCTCAGTTCGAATGTGCAGACAGAGTACATAAATTAGCCAATAAGAACACAGTTTGAACATGACTCCGTCAAATGAATTGATTTTATTGGTTCATAATCGCGATCTATCTGCACTCTAAACTAGGATCGTTTAATGAAAGCAAAGGTCGGGAGCAAAGGTCATATTACGGGTTATCTGAGATAACCGGTCAAAAATATCAATCAAATACAAATCATTTCGGTAAGGGCAACTTGCACCACTATTACTAACCTACAGTTAGGCCTAACCTCAAGTTAAATTGATAAAGAAATATATGAATGACATGTAATTCATTCCATGTAAGTACTACATGTAATTACAGATAATATATGACGATATTTATCTAATTAATTACATGTCATTCATATTATATTTCTTTTCCAAGTCAATTCCGCTGAATGTGACTGACTGGTTATGATAACATAACATAACATAACATAAGCTCACGCCTGTATCCCTGAAGGGGTAGGCAGAGGCGCCCTAGCGAACTAGAACACCCACATTTCGCCGAGCTTTGTTCTGTCCCAGATGTGATAGGGGGCGAGCCTATCGCCATATCAGGCACAAATTCCAGACTCCGGGCTGATATGGAAAAATCCAATATCACTTTGCCCGACCCGGGGATCGAACCCGAGACAGGACGGTAGTCGTACTGAAACACAACTACGCCACCGAAGCAGTGGTTATGATAAATATTTTAGTATTCGATCTATAGGGTCGACTAGACCAGGGATACTCACATTTCGCCGCGTTCATTTTCCTATCGCCGCGCGCCATTTCGGGCATTTCGTTATCCAATACCTGATTTATAAGAGATAGCGATACAATTACCAAATGAGTTGAGATGTTTATCACTAGCGAATACAGTATCTGGGTCGCTTGCTCTGTGTTTCTAATCAATTGTCTCCATTCGTACGACCTTGTGCGTCAGCGATCGTGAGGCCGTTGACACCTATGACATCTTTCACAATGTAACCTTTGGCACTCGGTCCAAACTTCCAAAGATAGTTTGCGTATAAATCTGTAACCTTAGCGTTTAAACTTTATATATCGATAATTGAAATGAGTCCCAGATGTGAGAGGACGCGAGCCTATCGCCATATCGGGCACTTTCAGACTCCAGGCTGATACTAAAATCAATCAATCGAATATCTTAAAATTTCTTTCCTTCTTATAGCTGAAACTGGCAAACGAGCACATGTTTTTTTTTATAGCAGAGACTGGCAAACGAACAGATGGGTCACCTGATGGTAAGTGATCACCACCGCCCATAGATACCCAAGACACAAAAAGAATCATGGGTGCGTTGTCGGTCTTCTGTGAGACAGTGGTACCAAACCGGTCGAGCCAGCCCATTCGTGCTGTAGATGTTACTATCTACAGCGTGGCTCTACCACTCAAAAACATCAAACCTCACATGTGTGGGATGATCATCTCAATCGCACATAGGACCCCGTGCGTTGCCAACCTTAAAGGAAGGGTATAGGGTACCAATGTTATTGGAGGTTATCTGTGCGACGCGACAGTAGTGTTGAATGGTGCAAACACTCCGTTTCCTAGGAACAGTAGGCTAACCATGAGTTTTTTGGACATTTCTCGCTAGCGATTCCGTAAAAATATTTATATGAAAAACACCCGAACGATTCTGTCTTTTATGTGGGGAATTAAGGTTTATACATACTAATTCACGTAGTCGCTAGTGTGAAATGTTAAAAACACATAGTCGAGCTACAGGTCGAGTTACAGGTCTAGCGACCAACATAAATTAGACAAACCAATCGAAACGTGACAGAGAGTAAGTACTTACTAAGTAGGTACATAACGACGACGGTCCCTACGTACAAAGCGACATGTCAAAAACTGAGGTTTTCAGGAGAACGAAATGAAGTTCATTTATAAGTTTAAGAATTATCATACTTGTTATATTGTTCGATTAGTATTTAAATTAGAATTTTTAGAATACAAAATAATTAAAAATATATATATATGGGTGATTCTACGATAAGAGGTTTCAAGTCCATAGAGGATACGGCCAAGGAGCAAAATGATTTGTTTTTCATTAAACACTTATATTACGATTTTTGTCCCGTTTATGTACCTTTTCATGTAAGGGCAAGTCAATTTATACATATTTTGTTACTTTTTAGAAGTCCAGGGTAAATACATCAGGCAGGGTAGAGACATCAACAATAGGGTAGATATGTATTTTACCAGGCGAGATAATTTGACTTAATAAAATAATTATTGAAGGTAAATTAAATTTTATTAAACATCAAACTTACATATTAACCAATAAAGAGACTAATATTTACAGTATTTTCGACCGATTTCAAAAAAATGTGGATACCCTCAATTCGTTTTTTATGTAGATTACGCGATATCTTCGCTAAATTTGGACCTGATTTTCAAGAACCAGGAAAATATTCATATTACCTATAGCTATGCTATACGTTACCTTAAATGAACATGTTTCAGTTAGAATATAAATTAATAAAGGCACCAACTTGCCTATATGAACAACATATAAAACGAAATTTTAAGCAGTATCTTGCCTACATAAACAAAATATAATATACGTGGGCTTTCTCAAATACATTCGCTGAATTTTGTAAAGAGTAGAACATCCTCTGCCTTTTCAAAATAAGATTTGGCGTAGGCAGTTGGACATTCTGATCTTCTGAGATAAATGAAACGTCTTGCTCATTAAAGTTAATATATTTTTTCAGTATGGTCACCTATTTCACAAAAAAACTACCTGTATTTCTATTATAAATTTTCTGAAATGTTCTTCGTTTTGTACTATATATTTTTGCACGAATTAGTCGCGTAACATTCATTTGAATAATCTTTTTTGGAAGAGTAGAATAATTTTCTTTTAATTGATGATTGAGCACTTCTAAAAACAGTTTGGCAGCAACAACTCTTCTATATACATTCTTTTGTGACATTTGATCATCAATATCTGAAATGGGATGCGTTACTAGAACACTATTAACATTTGAGAATGTTGCCTACGCTCTCTCGCTTTCTCTTGCCATATCTTTCGCGTCTCATGTTGCTTTCTAGGAGTAATTTGATCGATAGTTTTTGTAATTCCTTTCTCCTTCTTTTTTAAATATATATTTTTCTTTTTGCTTTTGCAATACAAATTTATCTCGATCATCTTTAATTTTTTGATATCTTAGTCTCTCTGTATCACGTTTCTTCTCTAATCTTTCTTCACTTGTTACCTTTTTTTCGTTAAACAATAATATACGATACATCAATATGAACTGAGAATCTGTTTTATTTATTTTTATCATAAGAATTTTCATTTACCATAGTTAAAAATAAATAAATATACCGGAAACTTGTGTGAAAATTGCTCCGAATTAAGATCTAGTCATTTAAGTCGTTTAAAATTAACTTTCATAGACATTAGCTACACCTGAGTTAGTTTGGACAAAGATCTTATGACGCAAATTATGTCCCCTGGTAGTTAATTTGACAGAGGAAATACGACAGGGGAGATACGTTTTCATGACAAAACCAATTGTGTTTATTGAAATAAGATTTGTTTAGCTTAATTATATATACACTTTAACTATTACAGTATTGTTAAATTAAGGCAGTATTTGCAGATTCATTCAATTCATATTACAATTTTTATAACTTACCAGTGGAGAGACACAATGACCTTACGAGAGCACCACAACGTACGGATGCGTCGCAACAACTAAAAAATGGCGGCACTTTGACGGCTTGCGTGTTTAGTAATGCTAACTTCACGTCGATAGGTGTCCTTGAGCGCAGTTCTGAATGCGGCTGTCTTATATTTAACGTTTGTAGTTACCGAAAGAAATTTGCCAGGGTAGATTCACAAAAAAAGCGGGACATAAATTAAAATTGAATATTATTGAAAATAAACAACTATTGTTGTCTTTTTATAAATAATTCCTTAGCATATTTATTTTATTTCATGGTAAACATACTTAAGTTTAGCAACTGATATAAAGAAGGTATGTATTGTCTGCAAGTTAAGCTAAAACCGACAAAGGGACAGGCCAGGGTAGAGACATTTTTAAGCTTTACCTTAAAATTTCACAAAAATGTGCTGTATGTAATTGGGCATTTTATCGTTATGGTATTTATGAAGCACATAAAGATGATTTAATTTGTTACAAAAAAACAACAAAATTAGAATAAAAAACCTATTTTAAACTGATTGCCGCACAAGTTACCTCTTATCGTAGAATCACCCATATACAGTTATGAGCGTATGGATAATCTAAAGCCATATATGCAATAAAAAATATGACATTTTGACTTGTCTTTATATACGTAGGGACCGTCGATAAGTAATAACTACACTATTTTAAAAATGATTACAAAATCCTAAAACAGTTCTCCTTGATCTATCAACTCTACAATACTTTCAAAATATTATTCTAGCGCATTCATTAAAATGTCAAGCATTTTTAAATCCTAAATAAAGACCTCAATTTACTTTTACTTTCAAACTTGAAAACGTAGAAGACAGAAAACTGTTTCAAATTACAGAGGTAAGCTCCAGAAACCATGCTGCCTTGAGATTCACTTCGTCCCTCTGCAGATCATTGAGAAGGATTTATGCAGGCCGACGTGACTCTAGTGATCACTGATAAACTCATTTGTCAACGTTTAGAGACCACTTACGCTGGTCAGACCAGGTGTCTGAGCAACTGGAAACTAGTAATACCCTAGGATACAGACAAAGTCCGTCCAATCTCATCATGACAATAGGACATGATAATAGACGAAGGCTGATATCTATAGAGCGAACTTCGACTAAGACAGCCTCCGTGGTGCAGCGGGCGAGTAGCCGGCTGTGAAGCGAGAGGCCGCGGGTTCGATTCCCGCATTGAGACAAATGTTTGTGTGGCCCACAGATATTTGTTTCAAGTCTGGGTGTTGTGAGAACGAAATTCTCTCATAGTCACTGACACCCACGATACAGGGTATACCTAGAGTGGGGTCAGGACTAGGTGTGTGACTGTTGGGTGTATTTATTATTATTATTATAATAGTCTGAGTCAAAGAAATGACTCGGACTAAGTCAAAGTTCGATTCGAAAATTCCAAATCCTCACCGAGTTCATTTCTTTGACTTAGACTTGTCGATGTTCGCTCTATAGATCTCAACTTTAATGTGGATAAGGACAGGTAGAAAGAAAGAATAAGTACAATAAATTACATCAAGTTGTGAATTCAACGATTTAGCAGCCCTAATACAGCATCAACACAAGATTACTCACAATCGCGTACAGTCAACATGACGGAAAACTTTCCACTTTACAGATATTACAGGAAAATCTTTGTGTAGATGTAACGTATGAATCAAACTATATGACAAATATTAAGAACAATGATTAAAGGTCCTAAACATAAAATCATAACATAAGCTCACGCCTGTATCCCCGAAGGAAGAATTAGAAATAAACTTTATTCACTGACTCGACTGACTGAGACTACTAGACTGCCTCGGTGGCGTGGTTGTATTTCGGTACGACTACCGTCCTGAGGTCTCGGGTTCGATCCCCGGGTCGGGCAAAGTGATATTGGATTTTTCCATATCAGCCCGCAGTCTGGAAATTGTGCCTGATATGGCGATAGGCTCGCCCCCTATCACATTTGGGATGGAACTAAGCTCGGCGAAATGTGGGTATACTATTTGGCTAGTGCGCCTCTGCCTACCCCTTCGGGGATACAGGCGTGAGGTTATGTTATGTTAAACTTTATTCAGCCAATGTCTCAGGCAACAATGAGTGTGACAACAAAAAAAAAGACAGAATATGTAGCAATAAGATTTAACAAATCGGTTAATTACTAATTACGTGTTGAATATTATTAGTAAAATGAGCACACAGAACACCATGAACGTGCTCATATCTTAAACCATCCATGCCCGAGACATAAGTAAAATGGCCACAGGCGAAATAACTAACACCCACATTTCGCCGAGCTTACTTGCGTCCCAGATGTGATGCGAGCCGATCTCCATAACATGCACAAATTCTAGACTCTGGTCTTATGATATCACTTTTCCCTCGCCGGGGATCAAACCCGAAAACTCAGGACGATAGTCGTACCATGCACGCAATACTACCACGCCACCAAGGCACTCTTCTCAAAGCTTATTTTATATCGCTTTTAGCCTTAGGCCGCGGACACGAACTCGGCGGGCTTGGAGCGGCGGCGGCGCGGCGGTGGCGCGGGGAGCGGCGCGTTACAATGCAGATTTAAATAGTACTGGCGGGTTACTATCACATCTTATAGCAGTATTATTATAATCTTACTTCGTTTTTTTGTTTAATATTGCTATAAGAGGTTGTGGTAGCCCCCCTGGCCTCGAAGGCAGCGGCGCGGAGAGCGGCGTACAACCGGTCTAGCTGTACGCCGCCGACGCCGCTGAGTTCGTATCCGCAGCCTTAAAACTACTACCGAGACTTCTTTTCTTTATGTATGTACATAATGAGTGTATGTATGAGTCAAAATGTGTGAAGTGCAAATATTAACAACAATGGAGGCTTGCATTTGTTTAGCAAGTGCGGTGATTAATAAAACAAACTCGCCGCTGGAAGCTGTTTGTTCTGGCTTCAGACTCAAGGATTTGGAGACTCGTTTTTGTTTGGTTTTCGACCAATTTCAAAAAAAGAAATACTCAATTCGTCTGTATATTTTTTTAAGATTTTTATATCGCCAAATATGGAACTATTTCGTGCTCGATAGAGCTTAATCCAAGGGTGATCCCATATACATTTTCTTTTTATTGCATATAAATGGGAATCGTACCCATATTGCGTGACCCATATTTTCACCCCCTCGGTGACCACCCGTAGTATATGCCAAGACCCCCCTTCCCCCTCTAGTTGTCACAAAGTAATTTATAACTATGGTTTTAAATATTTTTTTGTTGAAGAAAGTTAAATAACGACCTGACTTTAAAAAGTGCTAAACGCTGCGCGCCATATTGGAATGTAGCTTGAAAGAGCACGAGATTTCCCTGGAGGATATTGACTACGTGACGAAAACCTAAGAACCCCCCCCCTCCCCCTGAACAGGTCACGTAATATGGGTACGTTCCCTAAAGTATGGTATGGCATGTCACATTTTTCGAAAAACTCAAACAAAAATTGAAATAAAACTATTTTTACGGATTCTATCACGATTAGGTTTTAATTATTATTCCCGACGTTTCGAAGGCTTTGCAGTCTTCGTTGTCACGGGTCAGACTGATTATCGACCTTCTGAATCCAAGACCATAAATAGACACGGTCATAACTTTAAGCAAGCTATCAATGAAATTGTCTCATAATTACCCTATTGGATGGATATGTATAGTCTATTTATTTTTTTATTTCCCCTTACACCTGCCCTTATCCCACTTCAATTTGGGGTCGGTGCAACACATATAGTCAAGCTAGTCGCAGAAAAACATCGACATTGATTTACGATCAGCTGCCTGCCTAAAGTCAACCCTCTCTAGGTGAAAATAACATAAATCGATTTTTTATGACATAAATAAGCTGCTCCTCAAAGCTATATTACTAACAGAATGATAAGATAAAATAACAATGCATTATTGAAATAAAACTATTTTTACGGATTCTATCACGATTTGGTTTTAATTAGTAGTCTGGCCCGTGACCACGAATGCTTCAAAGCTTTCGAAACGTCGGGCATAAAAATTAAAACCAAATCGTGATAGAATCCGTAAAAATAGTTTTATTTCAATGAATAACATTCACGTAAACCTAAGAAATCATTAACAATGCATTATGCTTCCGCCTTTTGGATCCCAGACGAATTTTTATTAAAACATTTGAAACCGATACTTTTGCATATATTTCAATATCAAATGTTGCACAAACAACTACACGTGGTGTGCATTTTTAATATAGCTTGTATGTGCTCTAAATGCGTTTTAAATTGGCTTACGAAGGCATACGAGCCAATGAATCACCTGATGTGAAGTGGTCCCCATCGCCCATGGACATTGGCAATGCCAGGCGCATAAAGCCAGTGGCGTGCATTTCATATAGACAAAGAGACATTGTCTACCATGACAATTTGATAAAATTACACAATGAAAGGAAAAAAGGTCACCGTGTATATCATGAGTGATCATGATGGTTAAAGTAAAGCAAGAATAAATTGAAGAAAATAATTATGCAAGATTTTTTGTCTAAATGCCTGTGCACGTCACTGCATAAAGCCAAGCCGCTAGTCGCTACCCGTGGAAAATGGGGATTAGGAATGAGAAGAGGTATATAGGTCTTCTGCACTCTAAATCATAGTCAAACGTAACATCAATCTGTCACAGCTTTTCTAAGCTCATTTCGAAATATAAACAAAATATTTACTTACATTTTCTGCAATTTGTATTGAAATATAAATCGATGGAAAGCATTTTCATAACATAACATAAGCTCACGCCTGTATCCCCGAAGGTGTAGGCAGAGGCGTACTAGAGAACTAGAACACCCACATTTCGCCGAACTTAGTTCGGTCCCAGGTGTGATAGGGGGCGAGCCTATCGCCATCGGGCACAAATTCCAGACTCCGGGCTGATATGGAAAAATCCAATATCACTTTGCCCAACCCGGGGCTCGAACCCGAGACCTCAGAACCGTAGTCGTACCGAAATACCACCACGCCACGGAGGCAGTCATTTTCACATCTCAAATAAACATTGTACCTAATAAACAAGAGATAACTTGCTTGATAGTCTCTATGGTTAGTAATATTAAATCTCTTTGTAAATACTATTCTGAAAAATTTCCGTTAAAAAATCACTCATAGTCATAGACAAGCACATACCACGTGTCGGAAAATGTCTGTCAAAAGTCATCGACCTCGTGAATTAGGCACATCCTCCTCAGTTTTACGACAGTCAACAGCCCTGTCTTCCTTAAGTGGAATGGTTTAATGAGCTTAATTTTAAGTACCACCGCACACCTCTAATAATTCGTTGTTAAAGAGCTGTCAATGCTGTCATCATATTTTATGGGGTTGTGGTGTGGAATAGACTTTATCATGGCGGTCTTTATAGAAGTAGAGATGTATGTTATTTATTGCATTATTGTTCGAACTACGTCATTTTTAAAGCATAACATAAACATAAGCTCACGCCTGTAGCCCCGAAGGGGTAGGCAGAGGCGCACTAGCGAACTAGAACACCCACATTTCGCTGAGCTTAGTTCCGTCCCAGATGTGATAGGGGGCGAGACTATCGCCATATCAGGCACAAATCCCAGACTCCGGGCAGATATGGAAAAATCCAATATCACTTTGTCCGACCCGGGGATCGAATCCGAGACCTCAGAACCGTAGTCGTACCGAAATACCACCACGCCACGGAGGCATTTTTAAAGAATAGAAGATAATATTATAGAATTAATATAAGACCTGAATAAAATAAAGACAGTTGTGAATTGACTGCCTCGGTGGCGTGGTTGTATTTCGGTACGACTACCGTCCTGAGGTCTCGTGTTCGATCCCCGGGTCGGGCAAAGTGATATTGGATTTTCCATATGAGCTCCGAGTCTGGAATTTGTGCCCGATATGGCGATAGGCTCGCCCCCTTTCACATCCGGGACGGAACTAAGCTCGGCGAAATGTGGGTGTACTAGTTGGCTAGTGCGCCTCTGCCTACATCTTCGGGGTACAGGCTATGTATGTATGTATGAGCTTATGTATGTATGTTTGTATAGAAAAAGCACTCACTAAATCATGTACATACAAATAAGTTAATTAGCACGCGCGTTGTTTGTAAGTAGTAGTTGACATCCTTTCGTAGCGGAAGCTATACAGGAAACCGAATACAATGACGATTTAATGTTCTAATGACACTGTCATTAAGATTGCTTGAATGGTAATGGTTAACCAGAGGGCCTATCAAGCAATTTTCTATACTAAAAAATCACAAGTTTAAAAACTTAACTGACCGACTTCCAATTTTATGAGTGGTAGAGCCACGCTGTATAGACAGTAACGTCTATAGCACAAATGGGGCGGCGGGACCGGTTAGATACCACTGTCTCACAGAAAACCGACGTAAAGTGGCAGCTTGCTGTCGCGTTTCGTTCGGTGAGTGAGATTTCCGGTGCCCCATTTCCCTCCCTCCCTTTCCCCTCCCTTTCTATTTCCTCCTTTTAGGTGGACCCATGATTCTTTTTGTGTCTTGGGTGTCTATGGGCGGTGGAGATCACTTACCATCAGGTGACCCATCAGCTAGTTTGCCAATATCTGCTATAAAAAGAAAAATTACCGATCGTGACCAAATTTATATGGGACCACCCTTGAAACAAGAATTTTGAAAATCCGTCCACATTTGGCGGAGATATCGAGTAACATACATAAAAAAATACAGACGAATTGAGGACCTCCTCCTTTCGTGGAAGTCGGTCAAAAATTGATCTTAAATTTCAGTAGCGCCATCAACCAGTTATTACAATGCGAGGGCGATTATTACAATTTACACCCTAGAATGTTTTGTGAATGGTTAAGAATCACGTAAGACAAGTTTATTCTCTCATTATTATTACGCAGGCCGACCTGGTGCGCTTATATTTCAAATAAACTAAGCGACTTATGACCACTCGGTCAACTTTTGGATCACAAGTTTTGTGCTGTTGTCCCTATAAACTGTTGCCTATAAACTGTTAATGTCTTTATTTACAACCATTCAAAACTAACTCTTACTATGCAGAGATCTGTAGAGCCAACTTCGACTTTGAACTTCGTCAAAGAATCGAACTCGGTGAGGATTTGGAGTTTCTAAATCGAACTTCGACTTAGTCTGAGCAATTTTTTACAAGACAAATCGACTTCAAAAATGAACACTTAAAAGTAAAAAAAACAATTTCATACTCTGGAGGCGGTGCTGAGGCCGAAGCAGATTAAATGAAAAGGCAAAAAGAAGAAATTGTTCTTATTTTTTACTTTTAAGTGTTAATTTTTGATGTCGGTTTTCAGTTTTTGTTAAAATTCAACTATTATCTATTTATTTTTAGTGCTCATTAGTGTTCAGTAGCATAAAATTGAGACTCCCCATGCAATCACTAAAATAGTTGTCTATCCGGTACTTTAAGAATTATCCCCTAACTCCTAACTAACAAGGAGTTTTACCTTAAAGCACCGAAGAAAGCCACCGCGGGATTTTAAGTCGGTCCAGTGTCGCCTGGATGTTTCGATCTCTCCGGGGCATTATGGCGCTGGGCCGTAAGATAACAAAAAAGTAAAAGGAGTACGGGCCCGAAGAAGTCACTTTGTCGTTATGAAAGACATTTAAGTAATACGACTGCCTCCGTGGCGTGGTGGTATTTCGGTACGACTACGGTTCTGAGGTCTCGGGTTCGATCCCCGGGTCGGGCAAAGTGATATTGGATTTTTCCATATCAGCCCGGAGTCTGGAATTTTTGCCCGATACGGCGATGGGCTCGCCCCCTATCATATCTGGGACGGAACTAAGCTCGGCGAAATTTGGGTGTACTAGTTCGCTAGTGCGCCCCTGCCTACCCTCTCTCAAGGGCATCATGGCGCTAGGCCGTAAGATACCAAAAAAAAAAAGTACGGGCGCGAAGGAGTCACTTTGTCACGATGAAAGACATTTAAGCAATACATGTATGCGGTTTGAACGTTAACTAACTGGACGATACCAGTTCTAATTCGGCACATACTTTAAACTTGTTTCAAAAACTAGTCTAAATTCGGCAATAACTTAAAACAGGTTAATAATAACATTCGGAGACCTTATCTCATACGTTATACCGACGGATGTTTCCTCACAAATATTAAACTGGTCTAGTTTTTTGGTAATTTAAAAGTATTTAATAGATGACGTGAGTATTCAAAATTATATATCAGTCATGAAAGCCTGTGCCAGAAAATAACTAAGATCTTAAAAACTGACAAACTTCATCAGATATTTTACAAAATTTACGAGACCACTCTTGGAATAAGCTCTGTCGAACACAAAAAGAACCTTCATAATCACAAGTTTAAAAACTGAACAGACCGACTATATGGGACCACCCTTGAAATAAGCTCCTTCGAACACAAAAAGAATTATGATGAAAATCGGTCCACATTTGGCGGAGATATCGCGTAATATACATAAAAAAAATACCGACGAATTGAGGACCTCCTCCTTTTTTGAATTCGGTCGGAAAGAGGAAGGGTTTTTGTGTAAGGTCACCAATAATCTCATTCATCGATGGCAAGTTGCCACTTCACATTGGATGACAAACCAGACATTAAAATATCTCTGAGTGAGACAATCGTAGAGTGGTATCGAGCTGGCGATTCAAATTGGTCCACGTTTGGCGGAGATATCGCGTAACATACCTACATAATGATAATCACAAGTTTAAAAACTTAACGGTCCGACTTCAAATCCGATCGTGACCAAATTTATATGGGACCACCCTTGAAATAAGCGCTATCGAACACAAAAAGATCGGTCAAAAATTTTGAAGATCGGTCCACATTTGCCGGAGATATGGCGTCATACCATCCACCATCATCATCAGCCACAACATACATAAAAAAGTACAGACGAATTGAGGACTTTCTCCTTTTTTTGGAAGTGAGTCCAAAATACTACAAATACAGACGAATTAAGCACCTCCAGCTTTTGAATTCGGTTGAAATCAAGTCGCTTACGTAAATGTAATTCCATCACGAGCTCAATAACAGAACTGCCACGGAATGCGAATTCATTTAGGTGCCAATTTCGCTATTGATTGGCTCGTCCGGCCCGACTAGGCAGAGCTGGATATGCGACTAGATTGATCGCGATCGACGATACATTAACGAGATTTAGCTAGATTAAAATCTAAACTGCCTCGGTGGCGTGGTTGTATTTCGGCACGACTATTGTCCTGAGGTCTCAGGTTCGATTTCCGGGTCGGGATAACTAATATTGGATTTTTCCATATCAGCCCCGAGTCTGGAATTTGTGCCCGATATGGCGATAGGCTCGCCCCCTGTCACATCTGGGACGAAACTAAGCTCGGGGAAATGTGTGTTCTAGTTCACTTGTGCGCCCCTGCCTACCCCTTCGGGGATATAGGCGTGAGCATATGCTGTGTGTTTTTTTGTTTTAATTATGTTTATTTAATTGTAAGTTGTTGCCAGTCCTTTTTGGGTATGACAAATAAACTTTCTTTTTTCTTTCTTCTTCTTCTTCTATGTTAAAATCTTAACTTTTCTTTTCTTTCTTTCTACCTGCCCTTATCCCATCTTAATGTAAAGTCGGCACACCACACCTTTCAATTAAAAAAAAGAAGAATGTCCTTTCGTCTGTATTTTTTCTATACGTAACAATTTTGAAGATTATTTTTGTGTACGATAGTGCTTATTACAAAGGTATTCCCATATCGATTTGGTCACGATCAAATAAGTGTGGAAGACGATCGTAAATTGGACCGTGTTGTGCAGAAACGATCCAACCTACAAAGAAAAACAAAAAAAAATTAACCCCCTTATTCATAATAACTTAGTAGAGCGTAAAAAGACCGCAAAAGTACGTTTCATAAAAATTGTATTCATAATACCAACGTTCGATAGTGAAAACATGGCCGATTCCGATCAGCTGTTTTAACTTTGATATTCTTTCTTAATGACATTAATTTTGTAATAATACCTAAACTATCCTGGGGGGTCCTATACCCCATCTAAGAATGATATATATTTTTTATTTATTGTTTCCAGTCAAGACTTCCTATTTGTTTCAAAGCTTGCCAGAGATAAAAATAAAGTTTTTTCTGTAACCAGCAACATTGTATTTGATAAACATATTTTAGTTTTCTTTTAGCTAAACTAGGCAAAAGTAGGGTTATGCGTTCGATAAGACCAGAATTTCATTATGAATAAGGGGGTAAATCAATACGGTGTATTAATGGTTTAGATCATGTTGGCATCAATAAAAAACAATTTTTTTGGGGGTTGGTTCATTCCTGCACAACACGGTCCAATTCAAAGATAAAATCGAATATTTTCCTAATAAAAAACATCTTTTGCATCAAACAAACCAATATAAGTCTTTTACTACACCTCCCCGAAGCCAACTTTGCAGTCGCCTTAAAAATTCCCGTTCTATGTGTAATAAGATATACATACATACATACATACATACATACATACATGCATACATAATATCACGCCTGTATCCCATAGGGGTAGGCAGAGACTGGATTTCCACTTCGCCCGATTCTGACACACTAATTTCGCATCTACATACTTTCATCAATCTCTTCATACATTCGCGTCGGTTAAGGGTACTTTTTAGATATACATAATGTAATACTGCCTGCCTGACTGCCTTGGTGGCGTGGTGGTATTTCGGTACGACTACGGTTCTGAGGTCTCGGGTTCGATCCCCGGGTCGGGCAAAGTGATATTGGATTTTTCCATATCAGCCCGGAGTCTGGAATTTGTGCCCGATATGGCGATAGGCTCGCCCCCTATCACATCTGGGACAGAACTAAGCTCGGCGAAATGTGGGTGTTCTAGTTCGCTAGTGCGCCTCTGCCTACCCCTTCGGGGATACAGGCGTGAGCTTATGTTATGTTATGTCATAATGTAATAATGTGAAATATCAGAAGTAAAACATAGCGCCATTCATTAACTTCTGACGTCACAAAAATACATTCTTCATCTATCTAATGAGTTCATAATGAATTAAAGACCACAGACAACCGTTGCCTTTTATGCCACCTGTCACTGGCAAAGTGTCTATATACCACGATTCATACCGGTTTACCTTAGTAAAAATATTGTACAATAAATACTAGGAACGAAAGGAACTGTGGTGTTGGCTTCCCTTTTCGATGGACTTCAAACGGACAAATTAATAACGTCCTTACACGGACTTAAAAAAAAGGTGGACGGAGCGCTAGGAACATTGAAAGTGACGCAGGGTTTTCGACTCATTCGATCTAATGGCGGCGACTGATCGAGTGAGCCGAAAAACCTGCTACACTTTCAATGTTCCTAGCGATGTTCCTAGCGCTCCGTCCATCATTTTTTTACGTCTGTGCCTCCTTATTAATTCATCAGTATTTTTTTATATTACGGGATATCTCCGCCAATGCGGCCCGATTTTTGACCGACTTCAAAAAAGGAGAAGGTCCTCAATTCGTTTGTATTTTTATGTACCTATGTGTTACGCGATATCTTCACCAAATATGGCCGGATTTTCAATATTATTTTTGTGTTCGATAGAGCTTATCCCAAGGCTGTCATAAAAATTTGGTCAAAGGAGAAATTTTGAAGTTGGTCCGTTAAGTTTTTAAACTTGTGATTAAGACAGTGTTCAATCTTCGCCCCACTGTCACCCGAAACCCGAGACTAATCTATGGTTTTACAATGGTGAAAGCACGGCATAGCACCGACACAAAGAAAAAAAACTCATAAAACTGGCGGCAACAACGGTCGTTGAACTTTATTAATCGATTTTTTTTTTGCTGCCTAGTGTCTGACTTTTTTGTTGCTTAATTACAGAACACTATATTGTGCATTTAATTTATTGAACTTGATCATTCATGATCATCAGTTCTTCACCGTCATGGCGCGTACACACCAACCAAAGGAAGACGAAAGAATACTGATTTCTTAAGTTTACGCGAATATTATACATTTAAAAAAAAGTCCTCGCCAAAGAACACCGATTCCTCCCTAGGATGATACGCGAGGCTATTGAAATTAAAAAAACATCCTAATTTCAATAGAGAAGATGGTTGGAAGCTTGCACAAACCTGGGATCCAATTATACATCTTATTAAATCGGAACCGAAAAGACCAGCTGCCAGAACTCAAGACACCGTGAGCTCGTACTGCATAGATCGGAACACAAATAATTAACCTTTTTTGATTTTGTATAATTTAAAAATGAATGTAGATATTGTAACACTAACCTTTTTTGGACAAATGACACCTCAGTCTGACCCGTGACAACGAAGACTGCAAAGCCTTCGAAACGTCGGGAATAAAAATTAAAACCTAATCGTGATAGAATCCGTAAAAATAGTTTTATTTCAAGACGAAAGAATGCAAAGGGGTCGGTGTGGACGCAACACCGAATGGCGCGTACACACCGAACCGAACGAAGGCGAACGAATCATGCCTGTTGCTTTCACACAAACAAACTTTCGCTGTTGTGTGAATGAAACAGGCATGGTTCGTTCGCCTTCGTTTGGCCCGGTGTGTACCAGCCATTACAAACCTTAATTTGTATCAACTACAGTGTGGTTAAGTTTGGTGGTAATCAGAATTGGAATGGCATATAAATGTATTTTCCTGGGTATTTCATAAAATACGATTTTTGGAGAAGAAATTGAACTCTGCCCCGTCATGAATATAGCAAAAGTATAAAGATACATATACAGTATGCAACGCAATATTGTGTCATAAAACTTTGTTTATCTGCAATTATGAAAGAAAATTCATGACATGTAGTCTATATAATTGTGAAATAACATAACATAAGCTCACGCCTGTATCCCCGAAGGGGTAGGCAGAGGCGCACTAACCAACTAGTACACCCACATTGCGCCGAGCTTAGTTCCGTCCTAGATGTTATAGGGGGCGAGCCTATCGCCATATCTGGCACTAATAATTAATTGTGAAATAGTTCGAAACTATAAGAAAATTAAATAGATTAACCCTGTCTCTTAACCGTTACTAGCAAAATATAGCACTTTTGACCTATCCCACGTTCCGTTAACAAAAAGTATTATAATAACACATAACATAAGCTCACGCCTGTATCCCCAAAGGGGTAGGGTAGGGGCAGAGGCGCACTAGCGAACTAGAACACCCACATTTCGCCGAGCTTAGTTCCGTTCCAGATGTGATAAGGGGCGAGCCTATCGCCATATCGGGCACAAATTCCAGACTCCGGACTGATATGGAAAAATCCAATATCACTTTGCCCGACCCGGGGATCGAACCCGAGACCTCAGAACCGTAGTCGTACCGAAATACCACCACGCCACCGAGGCAGTATAATAAAGGTAGACAAACGTGATCTTGTTGATATTTCACATTTTGAAGTTCTCCGAAAGAACAGGGCTGTCTGTAACAACCTTGCAGACTGGCCAATTATTTTCCTTTGTGCGTTAGAAAACGGCTAAAATATTCCGTGTGCCTCATTCGCACAACAAAAGAGAGACGTGTGCGCTAGTTTTTTTGTTTGCCATCTTTGTTTTCAAAAGTAGGTATTTTGAATGTATTCGAAACCATTTGCATTGGGTATTTTGCACCACTCTTTGTGCCTTACTTGGCGTTTGTAAACAGGTTAAAATACTCAAAGGGTTAATGCATTCAGGAATTTCACACGTAGTCGCAAGAATTTCAAGGATTTGTATTAATAATTTTGTTTAATTGTTTGAATTCGTATTCGTGACTCGGCGGAATGTGTTTCTGATAAAAGGTGGTATACAAACAAGGGCGTGGGAATACTTTATTTGGGGTAGACCTGATTTGACGTTTGTTACCAAAAATACAAGCCAACACCAGGCGAGCAGACCTGGATTCGAAGGCGAGCCCAGTCTTTCCAGACCGCTTATTTGCCATTTCTATGGGTAAAATTACAGTATGAACATAGACGACCAAAGTAGCTACAAGCTACTATTTTTATAGCAGACTGGCAAACGAGCAGATGCATCACCTGATGGAGAGTGATATCCACCGCCCATAGACACCCAAGACACAAAAAGAATAATGAGTGCGTTGCCAACCTAAAAGGAGAGAATGGACGGGGAGGGAAAAGGGGAATGGGCCACCGGAAATCTCACTCACCGAACTAAACGCGACAGCAAGCTTCCCCTTTACGTCGGTTTTCTATAAGACAGTGGTATCAAACCGGTCGAGCCAGCTCATTCGTGCTGTAGACGTTATTGTCAACAGTGTGGCTCTACCACTCAAAGTAGCCTTCTTATTGAGAGTAATTGAGACTGGGACAAATATTTGTGTGATTTGGCTTGCTTTCACTTCCAGTTTGGCTCCAAAATTGTATACATAGGTCTTAGATTACGCTAGTGCGCCTCTGCCTACCCCTTCTGGGATACTGGCGTGAGCTTATGTTATGTAGATTACATAGGTATATTTAGCTGGTTACAAAAATCGTAAAACATATTAAATTGGTTTTCGGGATTCGTTTATGTCTAAAACTGAGCCCGTAGAACGATTGGTGACAAAAAAGGAAACCAAACGTACGACTACACGTCGAGATAAAAATACCAGGATTTACCAGGAAAAAGACGTAAATAGCACATCGCTCTTCCCTTTAGAGTAGTTTAGTGGAAGGAATGTGACAAGAACTAATAGTGAAGTATGAAAATGATGAGATATTATTTTAAACTGATTTCCAAAAAGGAAGGAGGTTTCCAATGCGACTTTTTTGTATACCTATATCATGTTATATCTTTGCCAAATAAGGATTGATTTTGATGATAAAATATACCTTAAGTTTAGTTAAAAACTGATGGCGGATTGCGGAATAAATTCGTAGGCCTTATTATCTCCCTATCGAAATCCTAGCATGGCTGTTAAATCACAATAAAATACACTAGGATTTTAAGACTTTATGGGTCTTATTTTTAAAAACATTTTCGCTTATTTTTTCGCTAAGCCTGTTACTTTTTTCCTTGTGTTACATTGTTTAAAAATGAAAGGGACAACCTATGGTCAAAGATAAGCAGCGCTTAAATATTTTTATAAGTAAGGGGCTATGTGTATAATCGTATTTAAATTAACCTTTAGTGTTAAGACTTCAAATAATATAAAACTACAATTGTGTAATATTTTTTACAGTGACACAGTATTATAATTCCAATGTCATACAGTCATAGTCAAACATCTAATAATTATAAAAAATGTTCATTGTCACGTAATTGAATATTTAGTCATAAACTGTGGTCATCGCTAATTACAAAAAATATAATTGCGGAAGATATTTGTGTAATTATTTCTCATTTATTATTATTTTACGTCAAAAAAAGGTTTTGATCTTCTAAGTACCTAACTTAATCGTATAGGGTACCACCTAGCTCAAATCAATAGTACCGGGAATCCCGCGGTCGCGGACCCACGACAGCCCTATTCTCGGCCGTGACAGTAAAAATAAGTTGCCACTACTTTATTACTCCACCGTTCTATACCATGGGAAAGTCGCACGAACAAAAGAAAGAGGGGATTCTCGAGAACCGCGCTCCTATAATTACAGTTAAAACCGCCATCCACGACCGCCATAAACATTACTCAACTCGCTTTATGGCTCAATTTACTTTTTCATTTTCAAAATAAGAACACGCATAGAAAATAGTACCGGCATATTATTTTATTCGTGCAACGTGTTCATTCTTCTTCAATGTGCATGATTGATAACAAAAGAGAATCGCGAAAAATTAAACCGTACAGAGCGAGTTAACGAAAGTGAAAACAAACTTGGTTTAGCGAGGCCGTAATCACGCGAAAAAACTACTACCGAGTCGAGTTGATGAAATCTGAAGGTGTAGAGTAAACAGCTTGGATAGCGCAATTATAGTCAACACAAAACACTTTTTATCAAGTTTATAGTGCAAACATTAATCTTAACTGTCGCCACTATCGCGGCACATGATAACGTGACCTGATTAACGCAACAAATTACGTTTAAAGCGTGCAGACTTGCAAAACAACGTTCCGATCTCTGCGGTCGGGGTTTTTGTAAAAAAAAAACAAACCTGCTATCCTCAAGACCGCACGGTCGGCCGGGTCCAACTGCAGAATGGACAATGGCTTGTCCTTCGCCCATTCTTTCAAGCTGAAATCGTTCTCGAATTCCATTTTTCTGTCATCCAAAACACAAAGTCTCGCGCGAACTCTCGCACATAATTGAATTGATCACAACACAACACTAACGCCGAATATTGCACAACAAAAACATATTTCAGATGATATTACACACGGTTAAAATGTAAACAATACGTTACGTTCATTGTAAAATGAAAATCAATAAACGCTAGCGCAAAGGATACGGCAGCGGGCGAGCATCCACTGTGCAAACTTACGCGGTTAGTTAACACTTAAAGAATAACTAAACAGTTAGCAAAACAATAATATAAACGAGGAACTCCAATTTAAAAGGACGGAGCGACGGTAAAGTTTGTTCAATTTGTTTTAGAGGTTATCAAATTCGCCGAGCATCATACACCGAGCCGGCGGGCAGACATGATGCGACTGCCTAGTTCATGTGGCAGCCGCATAAAGTCGCTATTATCGCTCAGCTGTTTTGGCGCATGCTCACTTCTCTTATAACACGGTATAATGCGAAAGTCTACATTCAATGACGTCATTGTAATCAACATTATGCCTTCTCTACTTGGTCGCATTACGAGAAATTAGATAATTCAGAAGCCTCATAGTGTCATCTATCGGGATAAATGTAAATATTCCTAGATTTTTCTTTCCGATAGAGGGCATTAAAATCAATAAATTAAAGATGGTGTTGCCATACAAAAATATCTATTATGTATGGTAGAATTATAGTAGTAGCATTACCACAAATTAATAATTTAATATAATATTTTGTTAATATGGGAAATCTCATTTATTAATTAATTAATAGATATTTTTGTCGGAAATTAGTAATACTTATATAAAACCTTCGGAATGTATAAAGAGAATAAAATTTCTTTTATTCATGGAAGAAAATAATATTCTATAGAAAGCATCCCTGGTTGCTATGGTAACATATTTGTCAAACTACCGGTGTATTTACATGTTAAAAAATACCAATAAATATATTGTTATTAAAGAAAAAGCACACATTTCTATAACACGTTTCATAAACATTCATTTTCTTTCTATAAAACCTGACTTTCAAAGTCTCTAGGTGCAATATAAGCGCAATTTTTAGATAAATAAATATGGCTAATGTTTTGTCAATAAATCCTAATTTCGTTAATTTATTTCATATTGTGAATGTATTGAACTGTCCCGGTGACCTAGTTTATGATCCCTTTGTCTTCGAATAATGTATATTTTCAGTGCTTCATAGTATGACTAATGCTGTTTTCAAAGCTGTTTTAAAATTTGTTTAACGAAGTTCCTATGAATGAATATTATTATAGATAGTTAAAATGGCATGTATCATTAGATCTGGAAGTTGACAATGGATGAGTCTTCTTTGAAGGTTAGTTAAGACTTTCCTTAAACCATCGTAGGAGATTGTTCTCAATAAAAATTGACTGATTTCTTTTATGTACGTAACTTGATATCCTCAGTAAATGGAGATCAATTTAATATTTTTGTGTTCTGTAAAGCTATATATTTTTGTGTTGACTGCCTGGGTGGCGTGGTGGTATTTCGGTACGACTACGGTTCTGAGGTCTCGGGTTTGATCCCCGGGTCGGGCAAAGTGATATTGGATTTTTCCATATCAGCCCGGAGTCTGGAATTTGTGCCCGATATGGCGACAGGCTCGCTCTCTATCACATCTGAGACGGAACTAAGCTCGGCGAAATGTGGGTGTTCTAGTTTGCTAGTGCGCCTCTGCCTACCCCTTCAGAGATACAGGCGAGAGCTTATGTTGTAAAGCTTACTCCAGGGAGGGTCCCGTATTTTGTCAAGATCTACTGAGTGTGTGATCAGTGTGGGACATTATGAACCAACCCCAAAAAGAGCATACACATCTGTGTTGAGTGTTGAAATGTGGGTGTTCGCTAGAGCGCCTCTGCCTACCCCTTCGGGGATACAGGCGTGAGCTTATATTTTTTTTTTAATATTAGTTGTGGTAGTGGCTTAAATTACACTACTTGAGATTATATTATCTTGATGTCATATTAGTAATGTACAGTACTTTTTGTTTTAAAAGATTTTAACATTGATATTCAAAATTTTCAGTTACCATAAAAAATACGTTCAAGAATTGAAATAAAACGTATTTTATACGGATTCTAGGACGATTTTCATTTGTACGGCCTAAAAACAAAAACAAATTGTGAGAAAATCCATATAAAATAGATTTATTTCAATGTATGACATTTGGGTTTGCAACGCACCTGTGTTCACCAATCAGACTGGTGTAGCTGAGTAAGCCGACTCGGTCGGGCTGCCAGCCAGGGCCAAAAAAAAAGTATGACATTCGTGTAAATTTGAAATAAGGACCCCAGAGTGAGGCACCTCCTCACAATGCATGCCGTGTCCAGTAACACTGCCCAGCAATATTATTGTGTCCTTTCTTCCAGGTATATGGCAGAGTATCAAAAAAATGTACAGCCAAGTTCAGCCCAGCGAAACTGACTTTATCAGGCAACTTTACTAGAGAGAGCAAGCAGTTTGATATCTCATCACCAGTGAGAGAGAGGCGTGAGAGCATGCGCCAGGACATACTGGATGCGGTGATGAAGAAAACTGGGGAGGTGATGAGTCATGAGAATGATGATATGTATGAGGATCCTAGAGATGTTATAGGTTAGTGAAACAAAACACAAAACACATATGCAAACCAATGATTTCAATTTGTCAGCCTCGGTGGCGCAGCGGGCGAGTAGCCGGTTGTGAAACGTGTGGTCGCAGGTTCGATTCCCGCACCGAGACAAACGTCTGTGTGACCCACAGATATTTGTTTCGGGTCTGGGTGTTGTGAGACCAAAAGTATCTCGTAGTTCCTGATACCCACGACACAAGACTCGATCTTAGTGTGGGGTCAGGACTATGTGTGTGGCTGTTGGGTGTATTTTTTTTTATTTTATTGTTTTTCTCTATCTTCTGCTCATAGAACAATGGACCATAGACAAAACTGTGTTGCGAAACCATGTTTTGTGTAATGTTTTAGTGCACTAGACGCGGCTACAAGACTTTTCATGTTCATTGTACTCATCAGTACCCTTAATAAGAGTTTATTTTGACAGTCCTCGATTCTCGAAATCGACGATAGTTTGCGTTTTCTCCATACATTTGACTAGCAGCGCGGAAACTACAACGAACTAAAAAATGTATGGTGAAACTGTAAACTATCGTCGATTTCGAGATCTTACTAAGGGTACTGCTTCCTTTGGCCAGCGTACACATAGCTCTCTTAAAACTTTTGATGAATTAAGATCTACTTAATCTTGATTTTGGTATGGCCGGATCACCAGAGACCCATATACTCAAATCCCATTATTTTTTACAGTAGGCAATGGCTGGGCTGTACTAGCATTTCCGAAGCATGGGTGATAGTAACACTATCAGAAGGTCCAACAATCATTTTATACATACATATATAGATAGACTCACGTCGCACCTATCAAAGGGTAGGCAGAGGTGGACTCGCGAACTAGAACACCCGTTATTTAGCGGAAATGCGGATTCATTTTGGTCTCAGATGATAGGGAAGACGAGCCTATATCCATATCGAGTACACGTTCCAGACTCCGGGCTGTTACAGAGTAAAACTCAATATCACTTTGAAAACCTCCCAACCTGGGAATTGAACCCGAGACCACAGGACGGTAGTCCTGCCGCGCGCGCTATACAACTACGCCACTGAGGCATGATTTAATACAATATATTTGTTTTACTCCAGCGAGTCAGAAACCAGCTAAGCCTCCAAGAAAGAGGAATATTCTAGGTGTGGCAGTCAGCTCTCCAAGACAAAGTAAAGAAGGAAAGTCACTCCTCAAAGAACAGAAGAAGAAGTTAACGAAGAAGTATGAGAGCTTGATCACTTCGTTGATGGAGAGATGCGAGGAGAATGTATTAGCGGTAAGCATCTAGCATTTACAAGGGTGTGTGGCGACATCTCTGCAATGCGCGCCGGACTAACTTACACGCATCGAGCGTCAGCGCATAGCGGTACTGACTTCAGCTACAGAACAACAGATGGAGCCATCACATTCTAAATCACGATGGCAAAGTTTACCGCAGACGTAGCATATATACAACCTCCGAAGATGAACCATCGGAGGGGCCGCGGCGGTCAGGCACTACACCCGCCTGACGAGGAGATCTCCCCTCTGGTGGAGGAACACTGACACCCGTTCCTCTACAGGTGGACACTACCATGACTAGCTAAGGGGGACCGGTGGCGCTGCATCCCAACGGGGGTGTTACCACCACCTCTTATAGCATACATACATACATACATAAACTCACGCCTGTATCCCCGAAGGGGTAGGCAGAGGCGCACTAGCGAACTAGAACACCCACATTTCGCCGAGCTTAGTTCCGTCCCAGACGTGATAGGGGGCGAGCCTATCGCCATATCGGGCACAAATTCCAGACTCCGGGCTGATATGGAAAAATCCAATATCACTTTGCCCGATCCGGGGATCGAACCCGAGACCTCAGATCCGTAGTCGTATCGAAGTACCACCACGCCACAGTGGCAGTCTTATAGCAGTATTATTATAATTTCACTTGTACCGATTCCCATACAAAACAAACGAAGAACGATTACAATAATACTGCTATAAGAGGTGGTGGTAATCCTGCTGGGAGGTTTCCCGCCCAAGGATGGGAGAATGTGTTCAGACGATGCCTTACAGCAGGTATTCACCTGAACCTTCATTGAACCTCGTTGCAGAAAGAATTTGGCTTAGCTTTTACGACCGGCGGCCTTACGTCAATCACCACCTGCGGGATCCAGTCCTACACAAATGAAGTTAGAAAAACACCCTCTCGACCTGGGAATCGAACTCAGGACCTCCAGATTGACAGCCAATATACGCTGACACTAGATTAAATATGTGATCTACGGAATCTACCGATATCAATAATTGGGTACTTGGCAATTTTTTTTTATTCATTTAATATGAAATTTACGTCGCCTAAAATATAGAACAGAAAGATATATTGAAATATTCTTTAAAATAAAAAAGTTATAAGCCTTTGAAGTTTGGTGTAACCCTCAAACCGCGGGAAAGAGAAGTATCAGTAAAATCACGTCAGGGCCATAACGGAACGGGCGTTGAAAAGGGATAGCAATATATCCCCACTACGCCCCCACTCTTGCTCATTGCAGATTTTAAAATATCAATTACTGCCTCATTTTTCAACCAATTTCGATGCAGTTTTTACAGGAAGGTTTCTATTTTGTTTTATTAGCTTTTACATATAAAAATGTGTATAAAACCGGACACCGTTAAGTACCCAATTACAATAAAGTATAGAAGCGAAGAGCTTTCAACAGGAATTCAACAGGGAGACAACAATGTATGAATAGTGCAAATGGTGTTGCTACCTTACTATTTAACATTTAATAAATAAATAAATAAAAAGACTGCCTCCGTGGCGTGGTGGTATTTCGGTACGACTACGGTTCTGAGGTCTCGGGTTCGATACCCGGGTTGGGCAAAGTGATATTGGATTTTTCCATAACAGCCCGGAGTCTGGAATTTGTGCCCGATATGGCGATAGGCTCGCCTCCTATCACATTTGGGACGGAACTAAGCTCGGCGAAATGTGGGTGTTCTAGTTCGCTAGTACGCCTCTGCCTACCCCTTCGGGGATACAGGCGCGAGCTTAGGTTATGTTTTAAATAAATAAAACACAATATTCCTTTACAGATTTCAGAAAAGGACACACACATAGCAAAATTGAGGGAAAAATTAAAAAGTGTGTTAGAGTACAACAAATTATTTGCAGAAGAAAATGATCAGCTTAGGAGTCAGTACTCTACAATTGTCAAGTATGTGGAAGAATGTAAAACTGTCATCAAAGAAGAGAGGGAGAAGAATAGAGAGTTAGAAGACAAGAATAAAGATTTAGAAGAGAGAGTGAAGAAGTTTGAAGTTCCAGATAGAGGTGAGCATTTAAAAACTGTTATTGGTCTCCTGATGAACGTAGTAGCAATGTTGTTATTATGTTGTTTTGCTAAAAGTAAGTTCTAAGCTAATATTATAAAGATATATATTCGACCGACTTAAAAAAAGGAGAAGGTCCTCAATTCGTCTTTTTTTCATGTACCTATGTTACGCGAAATGTAGAATGTAAATAATAATAAATAATATTAGCCCTGTAATATTACTGTCCCACTGCTGGGCACGGGCCTCCTCTACTAATGAGAGGGGTTAGGCCTTAGTCTACCACGCTGGCCTAATGCGGGTTGGTACACTTCACATACCTTCGAAATTCCTGTGAAGAAATTCTCGAGTATGCAGGTTTCCTCACGATGTTTTCCTTCACCGTAATAGCAAGCGATATTTCACAATGAAAATACACTTAACACAGAAAAGTCAGAGGTATATGCTCCATTCTGGGGTTGGTCTCGAACCTTCGACACTTGTCTCGGCAGTCCCTACCATTCCCAACTGAGCTATCGCTGCTAAAATGTAGAATGTAGTTTCCGCCAAATGTAGACCGATATTTTCAAGATTCTTTTTGTGTTCGATAGAGTTTATTACAAGGGAGGTCCCATATAAATTTGGTTACGACTCACCATCAGATAAGTTATGAAGTTGGTCCGCTACGTTTTTAAACTTGTGATTATTATTGAACCGGGAAGTTATGGGTTCGATTCTCAAGTCGTGTAGGGTGCTTTCTAACTCCATTGACCCTGGACTGGATCTCCCAGAAGACGGTTATTATCATACAGGCATCTGGTAATAAAAACCAAGCCGAATCCTTTGTATAATATGATTAAAGTGTGTTGTGCCAACCCCACATTGAGGTGGGATAAGGTCAGGTAGAAAGAAAGACCATAGGCTATATCTTAAACCGACTTCAAAAGATGGAGGTAAATTGTTTTTACTTTTTTATGTATGTTACACGATATATCCGTCAAATATGGAACGACTTTCAAGGTTCTTCCAGAGGATAGAGCTTATTCGAAGGGTGGTCCTATATAAATTTGGTTACGATCGGGTAAATGAATGAATGAAAACACGACACGACGTGTCTAACCCGTGACAACGAAGACTGCAAAGCCTTCGAAACGTCGGGAATAATAATTAAAACCTAATCGTGATAGAATCCGTAAAAATAGTTTTATTTCAATTAATGAAAATCATTAAAAGGTCACTCAACGTCTTCAGTATGGCGATAGGTTCGCTCCCTATCACGGGCGGTTTGGTGCCCTAGTTACGCCTCTGCCTACCTTCGAGGGTAATCGGCGTGAGTGGTGTTTTCAGACGGATATCCAGATCAATCAACAGCCATACCTTTGGTAGAAGTATGCATGAGCTGTAGCAGCCGACAGATAATATTAAACCAGGCGAGGGAGCAAAACTCAAGGCTACAGAAAGACATGCAAGCACTTAAAGATGTTTTATACAGGTAACTAATTATATTTTACCCTTTTATTCATAACAGGTTCAACCCAACTTCAATCCCTACTTAAAGGGGCGAACATTCAGCAATCGCAAAAATGTATTGAGCTAGGGGAAGGAGCAAAACTGTATGTAACACTTTAATCATTTAAAGGCCCTTTCAATTTTTATCCCTTACAACAAGGGGTGAAAATGCAGCAATCTTAGATTACATTGAAGTATATGAGAGAGCAAAACTCAAGTCGGTACTTAAAGATGTTTTATTCATAAAATCCCTTTCCAATCTTTATCCTTTCGTATAAGGGTTGAAAATGCGGAAGTCGATTGACTTCACTCACTTTCGTTCTTATTTTTTTTGTCAGAAAGGGTCAAACTAGTTTCAAAGATAAGAACCGCTTAAAAAGTTTATAAGGGGCTTTAGTGTTTCTTTTGATTTGCAGATTAAACGTCCAATTATCTCGATACCAACAAAAGCTTCGAAATCAAGCGCATTCGTCCAAGGAAGATGGCAAAGCTGATGTGTTCAAATTACGAGATCATTACGATGGTCTCGATTCACTAATTAACGCCAGCTTGGGGTATAAGGGGCCAGGTATGTTATGTTAGGGGCTGGATAGGCTTGTTAGGGGCATTGATTGATTGAGTCCATATTGAAGATGGAAGGATGGAAGGAAGATGGCAAAGCTGATGTGTTTAAATTACGAGATCACAGCTTGGGGTATAAGGGGCCAGGTACGTCGTGTTAGTAGCTGGTTAGGGGCACGTTATGACTGTGTTAGGGGTAGGTTAAGATCGTGTTAGGGGTTGGTTAAGCCTATATTAGGGGTCGCTTGGGACCAAGTTAGGGATTTATTTGATCATTCTTATTTTTACTGAAAATGGGACACTATAATTGACAGCCTCCGTGGCGCAGTAGGCAAGTAGACGGTTGTGAAGCGAGAGGCCGCGGGTTCGATTCCCGCATCGAGACAAATGTTTGTGTGGCCCACAAATATTTGTTTCAAGTCTAGGTGTTGTGACAGCGTGCGTTTCTCATAGTCTCCGACACCCACGATATAGGTTATACCTAGTGTGGGGTCAGGACTAGATGTGTGACTGTTGGGTGTATTTATTATTATTTAGCTCGGTTTTAACAACTAAATTCGAAGCACATAATTTATTTTGGTGGAATTTTAAAACACAAAAATGTGTCTATTTTTTGTAATTAATTCATGTCTTATTAAAAATGGTGTCACCTAATTTACTATGATTTGACACGCTTTTAGAGACAGGTACGACAGATGAAGCTCAGTCACACAAAAGTGGCGCTGAAGATCACTCCACTGGTAGAGTTGTGGATCTATCTGGACTGCTGAGCGCCCAAGCTATTGGTGAGTTAAATATTTTTAACAGATAATTATGCAATTTCCAGTTCGACATGTTGGAAGCGGCCTGCATCCAGCGACCTTTAGATGGATCTTTTTGGGGGAGGCTTATTATGTTCAGCAGTGGACGTCCTATAGCTGATGATGAATAATGGAATTTTTACATCTTCCGTGACGCATGTCTCCTCCCTGGTCTATTGTTGGCTGTGAACCGGGAGGTACTGGGTTCGATTCGTAGGTCGGGTGGGGTGTTTTTCTAACACTATTTTACCGGGATTGGATCCCCCTGATGGGGGTTGACATCAGGCAGGCGGCCGGTCGTTAAAACTAATCCCAATCATTTCTGCAACTTGTCTAAGAAGTTGCGCCGACTCCACATTAAGGTGGGATAAGGGCAGGTAGAAAGAAAAAGTGGCGCAGTGGGCGAGTAGCTGGCTCTGAAATGGGAGACAAATAAACATACCCACAAACGTGTGACTCACAGATATTTGTTTTGGGTCTGGGTTTGTAAGAAAGTGTCTCGTAGTATCTAATATCCACAACAAAGTCTATCTTACTGCGAGTTCAGGACTATGGCTGAGATCTATAGAGCGAACTTCGACTAAGTCTGAGTCAAAGAAACAATAATAATATTAGCCCTGTAATATTACTGTCCCACTGCTGGGCACGGGCCTCCTCTACTAATGAGAGGGGTTAGGCCTTAGTCTACCACGCTGGCCTAATGCGGGTTGGTAGACTTCACATACCTTCGAAATTCCTGTGAAGAGATTCTCGGGTATGCAGGTTTCCTCACGATGTTTTCCTTCACCGTTATAGCAAGCGATATTTCACAATGAAAATACACTTAACATAGAAAAGTCAGTGGTGTATGCTCCATTTTGGGGTTGGTCTCGAACCTCCGAACACTTGTCTCGGCAGTCCATACCATTTCCAACAGAGCTATCGCTGCTTATATACTTATTTATTATAATTTAAATTTTATAGCACCTTTATTTGACGCCTACCAAGAAAACCTACAAGAAAAGGACGCTCTTATACACGACTATGAAAAACAATTCGAAATTATGAACAAAAAGTCCAAAGAAATTGTTTCGGAGAACAAACATTTGACTGATAAAGTGAGTCATTTGGAGGAAGAGTTGGTGCAAGCGAGACAGAGCTATAAGAAGCTGGTTGTCGAGAGAGAGACGGCTGATATAGAGAAGGCAACGTTGGTGGAACGAGCCGAAAAAGCGGAGATAAAGTTGAAGGAGGTTTACGAGTTGTATGAAGATAAAAGTAAGTGTAGAAAGAATGTAAAAATACATACATAAGCTCACACCTGTATCCTCGAAGGAGTAGGTAGAAGCAGACTAGCGAACTAGAACATCCACATTTCGCCGAGCTTAGTTCCGTCCCAAATGTTAGGGGGCGAACCTATCGCCATATCGGGCTCAAATTGCAGACTCTGGGCTGATACTCACATAATTACAATATAATAGAACCGACCGACTTCAAAATTTATCAGGTCAACCCCCTCTGTAGAACACTGGTCCGCATAAGTTTTGCCCGAAAAACCACATTGTCCCACCTTAGATTTGAACCCAAGTCTCACTGATCCACACCCCATAAAAATCATATCTAGATCATCGGGACGACTAGCTTGTAATACTCACTTAACTTCATTAAATATTTGACCATTTTGATAAACTTAAGTTTATACAGGGTGTTGCAAAAAAGGTGGACAATTTACGTCAGTCTTTAAATGGAATATTTAGTACCAATTTTTAGAGTTCCGAAACTAAATGACATAAAAAAACCTTGGAGTTTCGTCATATCCATCTGTCCATCCGTATGTCACAGTCATTTTACTCGGAATTTTTTGGCGCTACATTTAGATGTAATGTTCCATGAACTGCTAGTTAAATATGGAGTGAAACCATGAAAACTATGTTTTTAGATGTCTCGCCATACACGTAATACAGTGTTTTTTTTTGTTTCATCGCATAATTACATTATGGGTATTTATGAAGAGATGTTTAATAAAAAATATTCAGGTTTCTAAATTGAAAACTAAATCGCTAAAGTTGAAAATCTCGAGGTCTCTGTTATTCATTATGAATAAAATTTTTTTTGCAACTATTAAGTCGAAAAAACTGAAAATGTTCACGGTAGTATAGCTGAAAAACTACTTTCAATAAAAAATGGTTTGAACAAGATGTGTAATTTTGAGAAATTGGGGTTTTTGTAATTACTCGACTGTCGCAAGGAGGGTAATGTTTTAATTTTGATGTTTATCGAGATCGTTGAGTCTTGCTACGAAGCATTTTACCGTGACCAATTGTATCTGACATTTGTATATTTTTGACCGACTTCAGAAGAAAGAGGTTATCAATTCGTGTGTATTTTAATGTATGTTACGCGAGAACACAACAGATAACATATATTTTAGACCGACTTCAAAAGAAATAGGTTATCAATTCGTGTGTATTTTTTATGTATGTTACGCGAGATTTCCGGTATATTTGGACCGATTTTCAAGATTATTTTTGTGTTCGATACAACTTATCCCAAAGGTGGTCTGAGGTCTCACATACTTCCAAATATAATTTGGTTACGATCACACATTTTGAAGTCGATCCGTTGTCTTGGTGGTTAGTAGCGGCAATGATGCGTGATTACGAGACGGTACACCGCGAGTACTTCAGCGTGAGGAGTGCGCTGGAGGCCGCGGAGGGGAGGCTCTCGTGTGCCGACGTGATGCGCGCCAGGACCGTGCCCGCCGACCTGCACGAGCGCAGGCTCGACCACTGCAAGCGGTATGGGTATTGTACTACACTACACACTGTATACTGTACACTACACACTGTTTACTGCACACTACCACTACAGACTGTACACTGCACACTACACACTACAGACTGTACACTACACACTACAGACTGTTTACTGCATACTACACACTACAGACTGTACACTGCACACTACACACTACAGACTGTACACTACACACTACAGACTGTTTACTGCATACTACACACTACAGACTGTACACTGCACACTACACACTACAGACTGTACACTGCACACTACACACTACAGACTGTACACTGCACACTACACACTACAGACTGTACACTGCACACTACACACTACAGACTGTACACTGCACACTACACACTACAGACTGTACACTGCACACTACACACTACAGACTGTACACTGCACACTACACACTACAGACTGTACACTGCACACTACACACTACAGACTGTACACTGCACACTACACACTACAGACTGTACACTGCACACTACACACTACAGACTGTGGACTGCACATTACACACTACAGACTGTACACTGCACACTACCCTCTACACATTGCACACTGAATATTGCACACAGCGCACTACGCACTGTACCTTACTTTACACACTATATACTAAACACTGTTCACTGCACACTGCACACTGCGCACTGTATCCTACACCAGTGGCGCAGGGTCAAAAATTTCAAAAGGGAAGCCAGTTCTACTTTGTCTTCTAAATAGCCTTTTCTTTTCTATCTTATTGTGTCTCACTGCTGGGCAAAGGACTCCCCCATCTTTTTCCACTGTTTGTTATGGTCTATTTCAGTCCACGTAGGCTTGTAGGCATCCAGATCGTCACGCCATCTCTTCCTGGATCTACTACGGCGTCACTGGCCGTCCGTTGCCCACCTATACGGTAGCATACGAATCACATGCCCTGCCCTAATAGTGCCTATTTAAAACTCTTTTAGCCTACAATCTGGATAAGGGAAGCCTGTAGGAATCGGGTTATATACCCTTCGCCACTGTCCTACACTATTATTCACTGTACACCAAACACTGTTCACTGTAACATCACTGAAAAACTTTTACTTATACAAATTCAGAATTACTTCAACTCAAATAAGCTTCTTCACAACAAACAATTCGGTTTCACACGGGGTCGCTCCACCTCTGATGCTGGTGTTGAGCTTCTTAATAATATATTTAATGCATGGGAGAACTCACACGATGCTTTGGGCGTATTTTGCGATCTATCCAAAGCTTTCGACTGTGTTCACCATGAAATTCTTATCAGAAAATTAAGTCACTACGGAGTTAACGGCTTGGCTCTTGACCTATTTAAATCTTATTTAATTAAGTAATAGAGTTCAAAGTGTGGACATTAATGGCAACAGATCTCCTGGATCTGTTGCCACAATGGGAGTTCCACAGGGCTCAATTCTTGGACCGTTTCTTTTTCTTATTTATATTAATGACTTACCTTATTTCATAAGGGACAATAGTGAGGTAGTGTTGTTTGCAGATGATACTTCTTTAATATTTAAAGTAAACCGATATCAAACTGTTCTTGACGATGTAAATCACACCCTCTCAAAGCTATTGCAATGGTTCAGTGTCAATAATTTGTTACTAAATAGTCAAAAAACAAAATGTATTCGATTCTTGACACCTAATGTAAAAAAGACTGACGCTAGTATTTTCATGAATGGCGTTCAGCTGAGCCTTGCGGAGACAACCAAATGTTTAGGTATCACACTAGACCCCAAACTACAATGGGGTCCCCATATATCAACGCTAGCAAGAAAATTAAGTGCCGCATCCTACGCAGTGGGCAAGATACGCCAATTAACGGACGTCGACACGGCCAGATTGGTTTATTTTTCATACTTTCATAGTTTGATGTGTTATGGAATTCTGTTTGTGGGGTGGTGCTGCTGACATTAATACAATTTTTGTACTCCAAAAGCGAGCCATAAGGTCTATCTACTTGCTTAGTTCCAGGTGTTCCTTGAGAGAAAAATTCAAGGAAATAAATATAATGACAGTAGCATCTCAATACATATTCGCAAATTTAATGTATGTGAAGAAAAATATAGATAGCTTTCCAAAAAATTGTGATGTTCATAGTATGAACACCAGAAATAAAAATAACCTGGCTCAGCACAAAACCAGGCTCCACAAAATCGGCAATTCTTTTAAAGGTCTTTGTACACGTCTTTATAATAAGGTTCCCACTCATATCAAAGAACTAGAATTGAATAATTTCAAAATTATGATTAAACGTAAGCTGTGCAATAAAGCCTATTATAAACTTTCTGAACACCTAGATGACAAAAATGCCTGGGATTGAGTTAAGTCATGTCTATGACTGTAACTGTTTTGTTTATCGGTTATAGTGATGCTGTGTGGCTTTCGTGGCGGCGGTGTTGTTTTTGCGGCGATTTCTTACATTTAGTGCCATCGGGCCTGGTAGTCACGCTCTCTTAAGGTCTGTGCTTGTGACGGCGTCGTGTGCCGGGTCGATCACTTCCCTGCATTCTGCAATATGGTTGAGGAGGTCGATGGCTGGCACATGCGTCATAGTCGTGAACGGGTGCTGCTTGTGTGGACTGGTCTACCTAGCTTGTTTTTAATTATCTCAACTAAATTCACCGTGGCCGTGGGGTCACTCAGTGAGCCATTGTATTGTATTTTTTGTATGTTTTTTTTTGTACATTTTTTATTTTTTATTTCATACAAAACAGGTTGCAATCATTGATACACAATTAGTACTACAAAAATTCATTTGTATGTATTTTCTTGGTGACTTAGCTGCTCTAATTTATAGGTCTTTTTTGTATATGGTACTTTATAAGCATTTATTGTCAACTGGCATTTAAAAGAGCAACGCCAGAGTTTCTTGCCCGTTCTTCTGTGGCGAAACGGCCTTCCGAACTGGTGGTAGAGGAACTTTGACGGAATCTAAATAATGTAGTAACATTTCATGGATTCAATAAATATTTTGATTTGATTTGATTTGATTTGTAAACCACACTACACACTAAACACAAGATCTAAACAGTACACGGCTAATGACGACGTCTACAGCTGACTGTAACCATTTACCATCAGCTGGGCCGCTCGTCTGCCTTCGTAATAGAATAAAAAAATCAAGTCATAATGTAACATAATAATGCTTATTTAGGCTATTAGAAGAACTGAAACATCAATACAACATGGAGACCGAAAGGAAATCTGAACAGACAGTAAAACTACAAGAACAATTAAAGATCACTGAAGAAAAGTACAACAAGGCGTGCCAGGAACATCAGAAAGTCCAAGAAGAACTCGAAGCAGCTCTGAAGAATGTTAGGTAATTATAGCTCTTTTATCTATATTTATTATATAATGTCTGATAATATTTTTAATATAAAAGTTAGTCAGTTTCTAATTAGTAAACTCCTAGTAACTTATTTTGAATATATTTTCCTCGTTTAAAAGCTAGATAATGCTTAAGTTACTATATTATATGTCTTGTTTATCATGGGAAAATGCTTTTATCACGAGAGTGATACAGTTAAATTAAATAACACGCTAAATAAATGTTAGTTAATTCAATTATTTTAGTTAATTCTAACTTGGTATAGATGCTCTACACTTTAAATTCTATGACTAGTGAATCAGCGCCCTCTATTATATAACTATTGTATCGAGAGTTTCTATATATAGACGACAGATGGCGCTTGTATACAGGGTGATGCAAAAATTATGTTTAAGACAAACACTTGTCATGACATGTCAATTTTAAGTCTTAAAATAATGGCGTCGAATCATTGCAAATTTGTTAGCTATTTATGAAATAAGAAGATGATTGCGTCGGAACCTATATCAGAAGAAATGCCGAAACAAATTGAGGCGTTATCGCCTCTTATAAAATTCAGAAAATGAAGGCTAAAATATTCCAGGTTGTATCGTAAAGCGGCTGTGATATTCCGTCAGCGGTTGAAAGCGACAACAGCGCGGTACACCCGAGTCCGTAGTAGCGGGAGACGCGCGCGCGCTGCGAACGAACCGCTCAAACAAGCGCTGCAGGCGCTGGACAAAATCAAGCACGAAATCAAGGTACGACGACACTTTCGTAAGACGTAATTGGGTACTTGGCATATTTCTTTTTATAAATTTTGTACGAAATTTACGTCATCCAAAACATAACACAGAAATAAATATGGAAATATTCTCAAAAATAAAACTTTATAAGCCATTGAAGTTTGGTGTATCCTTCAGACTGTAGGAAAGAGAAGCGTCAGGATATCCACGTCACGGCCGTAACGGTACATGCGTTGGAAAGGGATAGAAAGATGTCCCCACTACGCCCCCGCTCTTGCTCATTGCAGAATTTTGAATATGAATTACTACCTCATGAATTTCAACCAATTTCAAAGCAGTTTTTACATAATGATTTCTTTTTTGCTTTATTATCTATTAAATATAAAAATATGTATAAAATAAAACATAGTCAAGTACCCAGTTATTAAAGTGCTAATGATTTTTTACTTTGTAACCGGTATGAAACACATTTATAACTGAAGCGCAAACAAGCACTTATACAGCGCAAACTTATATTGTCAACTGTCAACAATAATATTTCTTTTTATTATTGTCTAAATATAGGCTGTGAAATCTCGCGCGTACAGCTCTCTAGAGGAGTTGGAGCGTCGTATTGTAGAACAGGAACGTAGAGCCGCTCTCGCTCACAGCGAGTATAAGAGAGAGCTGGAGAGAGCCGCACTGGCGCTCGAGCACAAGGAGGACATCATCCGTAGCCTCATCGATAAGGTGGCGGACGTAGAGGAAGTAAGGTGAGATAACTAGTTATATAGTAGAACAGGAACGTAGAGCGGCTCTCGCTGACAGCGAGTATAAGAGAGAGCTGGAGAGAGCCGCACTGGCGCTCGAGCACAAGGAGGACATCATCCGTAGCCTCATCGATAAGGTGGCGGACGTAGAGGAAGTAAGGTGAGATAACTAGTTATATAGTAGAACAGGAACGTAGAGCGGCTCTCGCTCACAGCGAGTATAAGAGAGAGCTGGAGAGAGCCGCACTGGCGCTCGAGCACAAGGAGGACATCATCCGTAGCCTCATCGATAAGGTGGCGGACGTAGAGGAAGTAAGGTGAGATAACTAGTTATATAGTAGAACAGGAACGTAGAGCGGCTCTCGCTCACAGCGAGTATAAGAGAGAGCTGGAGAGAGCTGCTCTGGCGCTCGAGCACAAGGAGGACATCATCCGCAGCCTCATCGACAAGGTGGCGGACGTAGAGGAAGTCAGGTGAGATAACTAGTATAACAGCCAACTATTTATACCAAAAAAGGGTATGAAAGCCATATTAGAATGCACCAACGAATCTCCTCCCACTAAGCTTAAATCTGATATGGCCGATATCATCAGTTATTACGTGATTGGTGATGTAATTTCAGTCCAATTTATCATCTTTAATTAAAACATATCTAGGAACTCTCTTATCCCATCCCTCCATACATTTCTGTGTCCATCCCACTTGTGCTGAGTTGTGCTATACATATGAATGTATGGATATTTCTGAATTTAGATGTTTGTTAACTAGCCACGACTGGCTGTCCCAGTTTGATCATGTTTGTTAGCTGAAAATAAACAATATATAAACTAGAATAGAAATAACTATGTATTAATGGCCATTGCACGTTGGAAAAAGTAAATAAATAACACCCAACAGTCACATACATAGTCCTGACCCCACACTAAGATCGAGTCTTGTGTCGTGGGTATCAGGAACTACGAGAGACTTCCGGTCTCACAACACCCAGACCCGAAACAAATATCTGTAGGCCATATAAACATTTATCCCGGTGCGGGGATCGAACCCGCGGCCTCTCGCTTCACAGCCGGCTACTCACCCGCTGCGCCACAGAGGCTGTCAAAGTAGCTTAAAAGTAGAAGTAAAAGTAATTTTGGAAGTAACATCTGAAATTGTGAAGTTAGCAAAAGCTAGTACCCACTCTAATATTATCAACCTAGTCTATTCTATCTGTCAACAGATTAAGTCAAACAAACACACACAGACTTCAAGGTATAGTATCGGATTCATCGCCTGAAGGAGTTTCACCGAACCTTGAACGTAAAGAGTCGAAGACCAGCTTGAAGTTAGTCCCGGGGCCTGGCGGTTACTTCCAGGAGAAAGAGGGGAAGAGGAAAGGAAAAGTTTAGATTGCGATGTTAGCATTAAGCGAGTAAAATCAGGAGAAGGTATTCATAGGGAACTTTTGAATAAAGGAAGATTCATATTTATCAACATTCTATATAAATCACTGCCCATTCAATAAATTATTTTATAAAAATACTGCAAGCGCGTAGCGGGCTTGATTCGAATAAGAACTTGATATACCGGGTGTTGTAAGATTGTGGCACCAATAACAATTCCACATACAGGGAAAACGATTTAAAGCGTAACGGTAAAGTAAAAAGATGAAAATTAGACTTTATTTTCTAAATAAATTAACGATAACATAATAATTAACATGGAGAAAAATCGGATCCCCCAGAAGGGGGGTTGACGTCAGGTAGGCAGCTGGTTGTAAAAACTACGCCAATTCATTTTTGAAACATTTTTGAAAAAGTATGGTGCGCCGACCCCACATTAAGGTGGGATAAGGGCAGGTTGAAAGAATGAGATTTTAAAATCGGAGTGCGATCTGTAAATATCGTAACAATTAGTATAAGAACGGCAAATGTACAATTTCGCAAATGGACAAGTTGACTCAATGGGACAGAAACAATTTTTTCGGCACTAATTCAAATTTTTACTATGTAAGAACTATAAGCCTTACGACGTTACGAAACTTGTTTTGCTAGCCATGTTCCCTTTAAGTGTAATTATTATTGATACCACATTTTTGCAACACCCTGTATAGTTCTAGTTCTCTGTCTAGCTCATACATAAGTTTTATTTTTTTATTTTTTTTATTTGCCAATGAAGGCAGACGAGCAGACGGCCCACCTGATGGTAAGTGGTTACCGTCGCCCATAGACATCGGCAATGCCAGGGGCACAGCCAAGCCGCCTCCTACCGTGTAGATGCTTTTTTTAAGCATCGTTTGAAGAAGGACATGTCATAGCGCTGCGGGAACACCGAGGAGGGGAGTTCATTCCAGAGTTTGCAGGTTCGTGGGAGAAATGATCTCTGGAAACGCACTGAAAACTTATATTGTCAACTGACAACAATAATATTATGAATTAGTGCAGGCTTGACGTTATAATCGGTTTATAAGCAGACAGTTTCTAGTATTACAATACTAACAGTTTTATTATTATGTTTTCACATTAATTTTCATTTGTATAGTTATACTATATAGGTGTTATATATTATTAAAAGTACCTTTATGTAGCATTTAGTACTTTATTATTGGGACACACTGTATATTTATGCTCATTCAAAGATCAAATGTCTACTAATATAATTGTGCATAAAATAATGATGACATTATAGATAACTTTTATTTGCAGTAGATGTGTAGATTAAAAGAGTTTTATAACAAATATCTAGTCAAAATATTTTAAGCTGAAGAACTTCGGCTACAATGTTCGTCGGATTTAAAAAGTTCAATGTAGAAAACCATCGATATATTATTTACCTAGATGCACAGTTGACGCTCTGAAAATGGGACAGCAAAGAAGTGCTTAAGCACTCGTTTTGCATACAGTCGGACGTCGATAGAATTCTAAATTTCAAAATTCAAATTAAAGAACGCTTGTTCATTTCGTTTAAAAACCTATTTTATAACACGTGCTTAGAGTTATATTTGTGTTGATTTAATTACAACTTGTGATCGTTTTCTTTGTTTTATTTCTCAGACCACTTTTTAGGATTGCAAAGAACTGTGCATCTAGAGTATAATATATTGATGTAGAAAACTTATAAAATAAACGATATTTATATTAAATATTTGTTTTATTTGACACTCGACGAACTCGCTTCTCTCTTACTTGCTTCAGGTGGCTGACTCTTCTCTCTTCTCTTCGATTCGAATTTGACTTCGATTCGGTTTCATTTATCGACCGACTTCCAAAAAGGAGAAGGTCCTCAATTCGTCTGTATTTTTTTATGTATGTTACGTGATATCTCCGCCGAATGTGGACCGATCTTCAAAATTCTTTTTGTGTTCGATAGAGCTTTTTTCAAGGGTGGTCCCATATAAATTTGGTCACGATCGAATTTGAAGTCGGTCTGTTAAGATTTAAACTTGTGATTATTGACTTAAAATTTCACCGAAATCGAGTTATAAAGTGCGCTAATGTCACGTTAAAAATTACTAAATTGCAAGTTCTCGAAACGAATGCAACGAACGTAACACGTTACACGACAGCGAGCTGCCACCTTACATCGGTTTTCTGTGAGACTGGTATCAAACCGGTTGAGCCGGCCGGACCCATTCGTGCTGTAGATGTAATAGTAGGGGAGCCCAAGCGGGGATTTCGGGATTTACTAAAGCGCGACAGATTAATATACAGGGGGATACCTTGTACCCGGTTAAGTACCTCCACAAAACATGATGCCCATATATAAGGCCGCCCGTGAAGGATACAGGATCAGATTAGTAAAAAAAAATTGACCATCAGAAATTCTCGAGCGCGTCAGATTAAGGTAGGGTGAGTTAATTACATCCTAAAAAGTGTATATTCCACTAATCTGACAATTTGAGAGTGACGTAAAAAAAGGGGAGGGCAACAAAGTTGTAAAAAAAGAACGTCATCTCGACATTCTCGAGCGTAGCTAAATTTTTTTTTATTTTGAAGGAAATAATTCAAGAATAATGAAAAATATATAATCTGACGATTTCCGCAAGCCGAAATAATAAAAATTCGTCGATAAAGTTAAATGCGTGCAGTTGCGTGATGCCTACATTTCTTTCTCCGCGCTTCTATTCCTCTCTCACTCTTTCTCTATCTATTACTCTCTCACTCCGTCCCCACTCTGGTTTCTGCTTCCTGAGCTTTTCAATTAATTAAGTTCAATGATTTAAAAAAAAAAAAAAATTTGAAAGTGGTTTTTTTGGAATAACTTTTAACCGGCTTTATCGATCAACTTCAAAAACTAATCCGCCTTTGAGCTTGAAAAACCACGTCGATCGCCACCTAGCTGGTCAAAAGCGGTTGATTCGTTCGAGAGATATCGTGAACGAAAGAAACCCAAAAAACGAAATTTGTGGTTCGATCAATTAAAATTACTTATGAGGATGATAAAACTGCGTCGAATGCCGCCAACCGCGTGAAAATCGGTTGATCCATTCAAAAGTTATTGCGGTTTGAAAATTCCAAAAATAGTGTTCTATGAAATTTCTATTTCTTTGAACTCAGCGAGCTCAAAATATCACATAAATTATATTTTGAGCTCAAAAATGTCATAAGTACAATTTTAAGAGCCCAAGAATGGAATTAGCGGGAAGTTGCAGGGATGGCCTTTAAGGTGAACCGTTTTTCTAATTTTTTTTTGTCAGATCAGGCCAATCCCTCTAGATAATCGTCAGATTATGAGACAGTACGTTTAGAACATAAAGATGAACCATATATATCTAAATCTGACGCGCTTGAGTATTTCAAAATGGCGAATTTTTTTTGCACATTATGAAAATGGCCGCGAGTTTGCGTCCCATCGAAATCGTCAGATTAGTGAATGAGAGCTTTTTTTTGGTGCACTTAACACTCCCTTAGAAAATCTGACGCGCTCGATACTTTTTTTTTTTTTTTCATTTTCAGCCCTTAAATACAACCACTCGCATCATGCAAACGATCAGATTAACATACGTACATTATTAAAAATACGTAGGGCATTGATGCTATCAATATCTGACGCGCTCGAGGATGTCCATGCAACAGTTTTTTTTTACATATTTAAAAATCTATAGCCGCTTCCCCCACCGATGTAAAGGTATATATCATATAACATTTTTTTCTTCATATCATCTAAGCTTTGCATCCCAATAGGTCTCTACGACGCTCGAGTAAATCCCCATTTAGCATCGTGGGCTCCCCTACTATAACTGTCTACAGCGTGGCTCTACCACTCAGGAAATATTTTATTATGGAATCGTTAACGAGAAATGTCAAAAAATCTCATGGTCAAGCTACGGTGACCCATCCTTACGTTTGTTGGACCCTGCTATACTCTTAAAACGCATTTAGTATTGAAATAAAACACATACATACATAAGCTCACGCCTGTATCGCCGAAGGGGTAGGCAGAGGCGCACCAGCGAACTAGAACACTCACATTTCGCCGAGCTTAGTTCCGTCCCAGATGTGAGAGGGGGCGAGCCTATCGCCATATCGGGCACAAATTCCAGACTCCGGACCGATACTGAAAAACCCAATATCACTGCCCGACCCGGGGATCGAACCCGAGACCTCAGGACGGTAGTCATACCGAAATACAACCACGCCACCAAGGCAGTCATAATAAAACAAATCTCGATAGAATCCGTAAAACCTATTTTTACGCATTTATTTAAAAAAATTAAAACCAAATCGTGATAGAATCCGTAAAAATATGTAGTTTTATTTCAATATATAACATTCATGTAAACTTTAGAAAACCACCACTATTACTATAATCTTACTTGTACCGATTCCCGTACAAAAAAAAAACGAAGTAAGGCTATAATAATACTGTTATAAGAGGTGGTGGCAACCCCCCAGTACCCTAAAAACTAGTTTTATTTCAATGAATAACGTGGCGTAAACCTAAGAAATCGTTATCCATTTAGCAGTTGAGCCACATCCAACCTTTCATACTTAATTAGTAGAATTAATGTCCTATGGGTATCATGGTTTAGCAACCGCCAGCATCCATAAACTTAGACAAAGATACCATTTTATTGTTCTACTAGTTATGCCTCGCGGTTTCACCTGATATTAGAGGCCGCGGATGCGATGCCCACACCGAGACAAATATTTTTGAGTGGTAGAGCCACGCTGTAGACAGTTACGTCTACAGCACGAATGGGCCGGCTCGACCGGTTTGATACCACTGTCTCATAGAAAACCGATCTAAAACGGCAGCTTGCTGTCGCGTTTCGTTCGGTGAGTGATTTTTCCGGTGGCCCAATTACCCCTCCCTTTCCCAATCCCTTTCCCCTCCCCTTCCATTCCCTCCTTTTAGGTAGGCAACGCACCCATGATTCTTTTTGTGTCTTAAGTGTCTATGGGTCCGAAGTCTGGAATTTGTGCCCGATATGGCGATAAGCTCGCCCCCTATCACATCTGGGACGGAACTAAGCTCAGCGAAATGTGGGTGGTCTAGTTTACTAGTGCGCCTCTGCCTACCCCTTCGGGGATATAGGTGTGAGTTTATGTAGAGACCAGAATCCACGCAGCGTCCGTGTCACAATCCGCTACTCCGTAACTGCGCCACCATATGCTATCATATACCATAATGGTCTCGTTTTGACAGCCTCCGTGACGCAGCGGGCGAGTAGCTGGCTGTGAAACGAGAGGCCACGGGTTCGATCCCCGCACCAAGACAAATTATTATGTAATGTACAGATATTTGTTTCGGGTCTGGGTGTTGTGAGACCGTGCGTCTCTCGTAGTTCTTGATACCCACGACACAAAACTTGATATTAGCGTTTTTTTTTTATAGCAGAGATTGGCAAACGAACAGATGGGTCACCTGATGGTAAGTGATCTCCACCGCCCATAGACACACATGACACAAAAAGAATCATGGGTGCGTTGCCAACCTAAAAGGAGGGAATGAAAGGGGAGGGAAAAGGAATTGGAAAGGGAGGGAAGAAATGGGCCACACAATGTGAGGTCAGGACTATGTGTGCGACTGTTGGTTGTATTTATTTATTTATTATTTTAGCCTCCTATTGTTTATTCAGAGCGGTGAATGAGTCAGACGGAACATGTAAACTTTTTATATGTATAGTAGATAAAAAAATAAAAATCAGCGTCATGACTGTAAACAGAGGCAAGGTTGATTTTTCGGAGTAATTCGGAGATAAATGTCATTCGCCCATATGCGTTGTTTGGAGATTAAACTACAAGGTTATTGGATACGTAAACCATTTCAAACTGAAAAGTCAAAGACAATTTAAGTTATGTTCGAAAATCTAACCTGGAATTTGAACCTAGAACCTCAAGGTTTTTAAACGATAAATGCGTGCCTGATGATCCTGGCTTACATGATTTACAGCAGAGGGTGTCTGGGTGGGATAGTATAAATTTTTATAGCAGTCTGGCAAACGGGCAGGTGGGTCACCTGATGGTAAGTGATCTCCACCGCTCATATGTAACAACGATACGAAAACACTTACGCGTGGGTTATTTTAAGTAAGTGAAAAGGAATTGCAAATGAAAGTGAGGATTTGGGCCCCTGAAAATCTCGCAAACGCATGTTTTCCTAAAATAGTGGTATCGAGGCTGGCTCTGTAGACGTCTCTGCACCAATCCACCACTCAAAAAATATAACATAACATAAGCTCACGCCTGTATCCCCGAAGAGGTAGGCAGAGGCGTACTAACGAACTAGAACACCCACATTTCGCCGAGCTTAGTTCCGTCCCAGATGCGATAGGGGGCGAGCCTATCGACATATCGGGCAGAAATAAATCAAAAAATATTTAATAACAAATTCAGTATTAAAAAATCCAGCTCCGAAACCTTAAAAATGATATTTACCTAAGTTTCGATTCGAAGGATTTATTCATAGATTCGAAACACGTGATAATCCATATTGTTATCTATCCGAGTGCCTTCACTGTTATCACATTAATTGCTGCGCGGGCGGCTGTCGCGGTGTATTTATTGTGCGGCTAATTGTTCACATCATTTGTATCACTTGTGATGTCAAGTTGAGGTGTGGATATTTTCGGTTTTCCCAGGTAAGTTCTGCTTACCTTACGGCTTCCTTACGGCTGCTGCAGCCCGAGCACGAAAAACTAATGTAAATGTATTCGAGTTCGCTGCGCACTGATGACGTTTGGTTAATATTTCATACAAATTTCATAGACGCGCATCGAGCTCAAATACATTTACGGTTGTCAGAAATTTTCCTGCTCAGGGCGCAGGTGTTTTTAATCGGAAATATTACAGCTAGGCTATTCTGTAAGATCTTAATTACAAGCTTCTGAATCCGCAGTGAAAACTACATCTACTTGGAATACTGTTTTAAGTGAAATCTATATAAGCGCCACAAGGTGAAAATGTTGGTGAAACTAACTATTCTTAGGTGAGATCTTTGCGGTAACAAAGACTTTGATAGTCACTGTAGCTCACCTCGAACGAACTTCGACTAAGTCTGAGTCAAAGAAACGAACTCGGTAAGGATTTTGACTTAGTCCGAGTCATTTTTTACAAGAAAATCTTTGTTTAGTCTGTCTGTCAGTCTGTATCGTCAGTGTCTATCACGGACGTAAAGAAAAAGAAGGACACCATCTCGCCTATAGTTAAACGGATGCCACAGAGAAGCCACGCACACAAACGCGTCTGTACAAAAGTGACCTAAGCACACATACGCCATTACGTGTCGATAGATCAAATGGGCCGAAAACCATACTTCACTTTCAATGTTCTTAGCGCTCCGTCCATTTTTTACGTCCATGGTATCTACATTCACAATTGGTTAAAACAAATCCAGGAGGCAACTTACTGGCCATGGTAGTTTGGTCGGTACCTGTGTCGCATAGTCGGCGAGGAGGTGTCCGCCGTGTGTCTCCATTGTGACAACTGTCCGGAGTATACGGCCCAGCACACTCTTGAGATGTGTCTAGCCTGGGACAAAGAGCGCCCCAGAGAGAGGGGCCCAGAGGGTCGGCCCCGGGGTATCCGGAGTTAAACTCGGATTGCTACCGGAGCCACCCCTGAGCGGTTCGCCTTGCCGTCATTCTTCAAGCCCCCGCCGCCGAAGAGCCCTCAGCATCTACGACAGCACGCGGCCGACCGTCCGTGCTGCCGTCCGCCCCGGAGTCGCAAGTACAATAGTACTAAAATGGGCACACAGCCCCTCCCATATTTCCCGGGATAACAAAAAAAGGAAGCTAAGTCCCCATTCCTTTCCATGGTTAGCAGCGACTTAGTCTGGGTAGTCCCGAAGTCTATAGCGACGGTACCTAACTACCAGCCGGTATTTACCTTCATAAGCCAACAATAAAACCAAATACCTTCTCAACTCAAGAACAATCAATATGAGAATATGTTCGTCATCTTGCATGTTATTATGACGACAGTTTATTCAGATGTATGATAACATTTATATGATAATACCATTTCTTATTTGTACACATGGCTCAGGCTAAGTCGTGTATGTTGCTAATGTATTCTTAAGAAATATTCTTGGAGGTCATGGACGTAAAAAAAAAGATGGACGGAGCACTAGGAACATTGAAATTGAGGGTTTTCGGCCCATTCGATGTATCGACACGTAATGGCGTGTGTGTGCGTAAGCCACTCCACTTCTGTGCAGGCGCGTTTGTGTGCGTGGCTCTTCTTTGTGGCGTCTAGCGCGTCTGTTTAACTATAGGCGAGATGGTGTCCTTCATTTTCTTTACGTCCGTGTGTATAGTGTTATTATTGTTTAGAAGATACTATTTATTATCCCGACCTAAAAAGAGGGGTGTAATAAGTTAAATGTGTTTGTGACATCGTAGTTACTAAACGAATGAACTGCTTGTATGGTTAGTTTTAATACGTATGAGTTGTGGCTTGGAAACATTTCGTGCTCAACAAATCTATAAGATTAACGACAGTATTGCATTTAGAGATTAGTCGAGCTTCATTGCTCGATGTCTATAATTGAACCCAGGACATCCTGGTTCACAGCACAAATACGCTGTCATCAGAACAAGGAGGCTACTAGAGAGGTATCTAGTTAGGGTTTAATTGGAGTCTGTTTTGAGTTGAGCGATCGGTACCAAGCAACGACTATTAATTACGACCATACAAAAATACATAGATTTCTTCCAGATATGTTGACCCTCCAAGTTTTGTCTTTCGCCCTGAGCTTCAGTATCATTTTGGCGCAAAGCTGTGACTTCGTACAATATGTAAGTGAAAAGTTATCTTAGTTCACGACTTCATAACATAACATAACATAAGCTCACGCCTGTATCCTTGAAGGGGCAGGCAGATGCGCAGTAGCGAACTAGAACACCCACATTTCGCCGAGATAAGATCCGTCCCGAATGTAATAGGGGGCCTACGGCCATATCGGGCACAAATTCCAGACTTAGGGCTGCTATTGACAAAACACAATATCACTGCCCGATCCGGGGATCGAACCCAATACCTCAGGATGTTAGTTGTAGTGAAACTACGCCACCCAGTCAGTTTCACGATTTTATTCGACTTACGAGTATACATATTTATAATCCTTCTGCTGACTGCCTCGGTGGCGTGGTTGTATTGGACGTGTTGTACTTACGACTATCGTCCTAAGGTCTTGGGTTCGATACCGGGGTCCGGTAAAGTGATATTGAGATTTTCTACTCAACTATATCGGGACTAGGCTCAGTTATATTCCAGACTATTAGCTGTCTGGAATTTGTGCCCGATATGGCGGTAGACTCGTCACTCGCCCCATCATACCTGAGCGGAAATGAGCTCGACGTAAATGTGGGTGTTCTAGTTCGGTAGTTCGACTCTGCCTACCCCTTCGGGGATATAGGCACGATACCCGGCAGATTTCAATATTCTTTTTGTACTCGATTGAACTAGTTCCAAGATTGGTTTTCATGAATTTTGAAGTCGGTTTTTATATTTGATGATATTTCGATATACTTATGTACCTAGTCTGTTAATGTATAACATACCAATTAATAAAATCTATTATCATATAATCACCTCTTAATCTGAGTAATCTATATATCTTGCAATCATAGAGATCAGTATCAGCTTGTATTTTCAATTTTTAATAATGATTGATGATGTGGTATTCATAGTTGTAGAAAAGGTTTGTTTCTAAGGAAAAAGTAAATAAATCCAAGAGGCGGCACATATATATGTTACATAAGCGTATGGGCCACCGGAGGCCGAGCCGCCCGTGACTATAAACTTGACAGGTTCCGCGGCGCAGCGGACGAATAGCCGGCTATGAAGCGATGGGCCGCGGGGTTGATTCTCGCACCAAGACAAATATTTGTGTGGCCCACCGATATATGTTGTCCGTCTGGAACGCCCAGACGGGCAACATATATCTGTGGACCGAAAGTCTCTCGTAATTATTGATATCCAGGATCAAGATGATCTTAGTGTGGTGCCCGAATGGTCAAACGCTGCTCAACTTTAACGGCTTCTTTAATTGATTTTCGCCATACAATTTTGACAGATAAGGCGGCCTTAAACGACATAAGGCGACCTTAAGTGTATGAACATTCGGCAGTAAGTGTGTCACTACATTGGTGTTTTTCTTTATAGCGGTTATTTATTTAATTATTTATTTGTCCAAACAACAAAATCCGGGTATTGAAGTGTATAAACTTGAATAATGCTGTCCCTAGATCGATCCAGGCCGTACGTACACAATAGAGAGTCCCAACTTCCCAGCCAGTTATCCTCGAGGCGCGACATGCAGGTGGATCCTCGTGTGCCCCTCAGGATACAATTGTCGGATGGATTGTCCTATAGTACAGCTGCCATCTGTAAGTATACATTTTTAGCAAGGTCGGTCACCTGCAGATCGATTCTCTAAGAAACGCCACAACGTTGCGATCGACGCCTCGCTCCCGCAGCGCATATCGTTGAGATCGACGGAGCGTTCAACGTAGTTGGGTTAGATAATACCATTTTCCATACATTTACGTCAAACGCCTCGTTCTAGAGAGAGCTAGTTCGCATAAGCGCCATCATTACGCATAGCGCTAGTGCGTGCGCTTTGTACCTTGCTGAATACAAAAATGAAAACATCGTTGCCGCAACGATGCCGCAACGTTGTTTTCACATATTAAACCTTAGAGAATCGACCTGCTTAGTGATTTTCACCGCCCATAGGCACTCATGATTTCAAAATAATCATGGGTGCGTTGCCAAACTGAAAGGGAAGTAGAGGGGAGATTTAGCCCACCGGTGAAATTTACCGGTTTTTGCGTTTGTGTGACTGGTATCGAACCGGTCGAGCCCACTAACGGCCGGTTTCAATAAACGATCTCAGTTTAGAGTGCAGATTCGCGATAATGAACCAATCAAATCACGCCATTTGACGGAGTCAAGTTCAAACTGTGTTCTTATTGGCAAATTTTTGTAATCTATCTGCACATTCGAACTGAGATTGTTTATTGAAACCGGCCGTAAATGGTGCTGAAGACAACTGTCTACAACAGTAATTACATTGTCTCTTACAAAGTTAGAGGAGTACACGCACATTTCACGAACGAACGAGGCTTAAAAAAGCATCTACACGGTAGGCATCGGCTTGGCTGTGCCCCTGGCATTGCCGATGTCTATGGGCGACGGTAACCACTTACCATCAGGTGGGCCGTCTGCTCGTCTGCCTTCGTTGGCAAATAAAAAAATAAAAAAAAAAAATTCAATGTTTTCAGTCATGCGTGGACAGAATGCTGGTGTCGAGGACTGGTGATCCTCAGTTGTATGGAGCTACAACTGTGTGCGGCAACAATCCATTCACGGTAACGTCGCTACAACAAAGATTAAGTGTTGGTGAGTGCTAATCAAATTGGGCTTTACTTATAAAAACATTTTCGCTTCTTTTAGCTAAGAATAACCTGTCACTTTTTTCCTTGCGTTACATTGTTTAAAAATGAAAGGGACAACCTGTGGTTAAAGATAAGCAGCGCTTAAATATTTTTATAAGTAATGACCAGTATAATATATTTTACTAGCTATTGCTCTTGACTTCATTCGTGTAGATATTCCAATGGACCCGTACTTATTCCGGGATTAAAAGTAGACTTGGTTACTGGTAATGTAGCTTTCCATAGGTGAAACAATTTTTAGAATCGGTTCAGTAGTTACACGGACGGAAACAAAAAGAAGGACACCATCTCGCCTACAGTTAAACGGACGCCACAGAGAAGAGCCACGCACACAAACGCACCTGTACAAAAGTGCCCTACGCACACACACCCGAATACGTGTTGATAGATCGAATGGGCCGAAAACCTTGCTTCACTTTCAGTGTTCCTAGGGCTCCGTTCATCTTTTTTTTACGTCCGTGAGTAGTTGTTTAGGACAACTTGCAGCGCTATTACTAATCTAGCTACACCTTATTTCGATTAATCATTCTCATTCTTCTTTCTACCTGCCCTTATCCCATCTTAATGTGGGGTCGGCGCAACACACATTTTCAAGCATGTTGCAAAGAGGATTTGGCTTAGTTTTTACGACCGGCCGCCCGCCTGACGTCAACCCCCTATGAGGGATCCAGTCCCAGGCAAATTGAATTAGAAAATTTATTTTGCCCCACCTGGGAATCGAACCCAGGACCTCCCGGTCCACAGCCCATACATGCTGCCACTAGACTGAGGAGGCGATTCTCATTCCTATCTATAAATTAAGATTTGGTATAAATAGAGATTTATCGCGGAGCTGCAAGTGGTCTTTAGTCGTAGATTCTCACACCCACGACACAAGACTAGTGTATTCCTATGTCAGCATTATGTATAATAATAAAAAATAATATTAGCCCTGTAATATTACTGTCCCACTGCTGGGCACGGGCCTCCTCTACTAATGAGAGGGGTTAGGCCTTAGTCTACCACGCTGGCCTAATGCGGATTGGCAGACTTCACATACCTTCGAAATTCCTGTGAAGAAATTCTCGGGTATGCAGGTTTCCTCACGATGTTTTCCTTCACCGTTATAGCAAGCGATATTTCACAATGAAAATACACTTAACATAGAAAAGTCAGTGGTGTATGCTCTATTTTTGGGGTTGGTTTCGAACCTCCGACACTTGTCTCGGCAGTCCATACCATTCCCAACTGAGCTATCGCTGCATTGCATCGCAGCATTATGTGTGACTGTTGAATTCTTCCAAAAATCAATATTTCCAGGTCTACTCGTGTCAACGTCAAGTCCAGGCGGTCGTTTTCAATGTCAGGTGTATGCGGTGTCTATCGTCAATCCGCCCGCCTGCCGTTGTGGGGAAAGAAAACAGGTACCACAGGAACTGATTTTTTGATTACCTTCCAAAAGGAGAAGGCCCTCAATTCGTCTGTATTTTTTTATGTATGTTACGCGATATCTCTGCCAAATGTGGACCAATTTTCAAAATTCTTTTCGTATTCCATAGAGATTATTTCAAGGCTAGTCCTATGTAAATTTGGTCACGATTAGATTTAACGTCGGTCTGTTAAGTTTTTAAACTTGTTGTTTAACAAACTTTGAGATACATAATGAGAAATTTTGATGATTTTCTTTCTGCCTGGCGCTATCCAGGCCTTCTGCCAGGGTCTGGCTTTCTACTTAATCGTTTCCACTTCTCCCAGTGTTGAGTAACCTCTATGGTGAGGATATTGGCTCTCATATCTTCCTCCAATACGTCCAGCTACTTTTTGGGCCGTCCACGGGAACGCAACCCTGGTACGATCTGGGCCAGACACATGCGACCGACGTACTGCTGTTTCCTCAAAACGTGGCCATACCATCTCAAGCGACATTCCTGCAGTTTATCTGCCACGTCACAGACACCCAGGCCCAAGACTACCGCGGATGTGCACGTTACGTATACAATCTAGTCGCGTAACATTGCAAATCCACCGTATTTGATGCGTACTTACAAAAATATATATAAAACATAAGCTCACGCCTGTATCCCCGAAGGGGGAGGCAGAGGCGCACTAGCCAACTAGTACACCCACATTTCGCCGAGCTTAGTTCCGTCCCAGATGTGATAGGGGGGGAGCCTATCGCCATATCGGGCACAAATTCCAGACTCCGGGCTGATATGGAAAAATCCAATATCACTTTGCCCGACCCGGGGATCGAGACCTCAGGACCGTAGTCGTACCGAAATACAACCACGCCACCGAGGCAGTTATAATACATATATATCTCCGGTAAAGATGATAGGTAGATATCTCCGGTAACCGGACCAATTTATAAGATAAGTTTTGTTATCGATAGAGCTTTCTAGGGTGATTGGTCCCAAATAAATTGGTCAAGATTGGATAAATACTCGTAAAGTCAGTTATCATGTTTTTAAACCTGTGATTGCAACAAAAATTCCAAATGCAGTCGTGCCCAAATATAAGATCCTGGTACCTCACGATTTCTCCGCTCTACGTAATCTCTGGGCCATTGCGGCGATTCAGTAAAAAGTTCAGACAATTACAATTATGAGACTTGGATTCGCAGCTTGGATACTATTATTATATCAATGATTATTATCGATAGGAATTATCATGATTTGATACTGTATCAATATTTTTTCTGCGAATCAGGTAAAGGTTTATAAAAAGATTATATTATTTATTTACGATTGTAATAACACCTTGCTATTTTTGTATGGTAAACAAGTTATGTTGACGACATTAACAAAAACTTAAGAAATCTAAATTCTAACAAAACTATTATGCTATTAGATTAAAGGGGATAGATTGTCGTCAAACAGGAAGCCGGTCATATAAAAATAATCCGAATCCTTTCTGTAATATGTTTGAAAAAGTTTGAAATCTAAGATTCGTCGAACCTCTAATGAATGGTATAAGAGCCAGTGGAGTGAAAGAGTAATAGTAAATTCATAAACTTTACTTGCTATAAAAATCAATAGAGATTATCAACTGTTAATCGAATGTAGAGGTATTGTCTAAAATCACTGTGTATTTTTACTATTTTTCACTTTTTTACTTTTGAGACAAGTCAGCGGAATACTTCGTCGCTTTTCTTAGCATCCACATGCTAAAGAATTTATTTTAGGTGTTCTGCTGTAAGGACATGGAATACTCTACCCCCTCCGTTTGGGCTCGATGTAAGTGGAGGAACATTTAAAAAAGTACAAATCTGCTCTGCTGAAGAAATAACTTGCCGCGGAGAACGTGAAACATTCGTAAATGTAATCGCAACGTTTCCGGCGATTTCTGATAGGGTTAGCACACCCGCTTTACCGAAAACAAAGACGAAAAACGGAAGGACAAAATAATATATGCGACAGATGATGAGACGAGCTTGTTATTTTTCAATTACAGAACCGCATCGTAGGTGGAGAAGAGACGCGCGTGAACGAGTACAGAATGATGGCTGGCATATATTCTGTCAATAAAGAGCAAGTGGTCTGCGGCGCTGTCATTATATCCAACAGACACGTCCTAACTGCCGCACATTGCATGACCACTGAGAACATCAACAGTGTCACGGTGCTGGTTGGTGATCACGATGTTCGCACCGGTGAGCATAAAACAAACATTTTTGGTCTCCACCTATCTGTGAGAGTAACTTTTCGACTGACTTCCATAAAAGGAGGAGGTCCTCAATTCGTCTGTATTTTTTTTAATATGTTACTCGATATCTCCGCCAAATGTGGACCGATTTTCAAAATTCTTTTTGTGTTCCATAGAGCGTATTTCAAGGGTGGTTCCATATAAATTTGGTCACAATCGGTAAATTGGAAGTCGGTCAGTTAAGTTTTTAAACTTGTGATTATACTTCTTATTTACCAATCGAATTACGACATGATCCCATACACATTAACAACATTACCCAAACTAGTATTGCGCCCGCTATTTTGCGACATTACATCTTGAAGTCTGCAATCTCCTTCTAGCTAAAAGCTTGCTATTATAGTCAAATTTGCTACGGATAAACTCGGCCTGTATACTTACAATTATCTGTTTACGGGTCTATTGCCCCAGTCCTTGGCATTTTGGACCATTTTAACAATCATGCTTTTCGGTATAAAGAAGGAACTCATGCAAAATTTCTACATTTTAGAGACCGAAACTAGTACAGCCAGAAAACTCCGGGTTCAGAGGTTTTATTTCCATCCACAATATAATCCGTAAGTAATATAAATTAAACTCATTATTTCATTGTCGTCGTTTATCTTGGTGGCGTAATGGTATTGCGTGCGCGGTACGCCTACCGTCCTGAGGTCTCGGGTTCGATCCCCGGGTCGGGCAAAGTGATATTGGATGTGTCCGTATCAGTCCGGAGTCTGGAATTTGTGCCCGATATGGCCCCCTATCACATCTGGGACGGAACTAAGCTCTGCGAAATGTGGGTCTTGTAGTTCGGTGGTGTGCCTTTGCCTTGCCCTTTCGGGGATACAGGCGTGAGGTTATGTATGTATGTTTTGATTTATTATTGTTTTTTCTCAGGTCGAACTATGATTACGATGCATGTATAGTAGAAACTGCGACAGAGATTGAGTATAATGACGCAGTAGGACCCGTGTGTTTGCCATTCAAATACGTAAACTACAACTTTACTAACTCGAAAGTCACAATTTTAGGTAAGTGAGACCCTCCCACCTGCCTATATTCCACTTCAATGCGGGGTTAATGCGCAAACTTTTTCAAGCATGATGCGGAAAGTATTTGCTTTAGTTTTTATGACCAACTGCCTGTTTGACGTCTACCCCCTCTGGGGATTCAGTCCCACGAAAATCCTGTTAGAAAAGGTAGTATGGATTTCAGGGTCGGACAAAGTATTATTGAGATTTTATATTCAATATTAGCCCGGAATTTGTGCGGAATATCGCAATATGATAACCCCCTATTACATTTCTTTCTACCAGCCTTTATGCTGATGCCTGATGCTTCGACTTTTTCAAGCATGTTAAAGGATTTGGCTTAATTTTTACGACCGACTGCCTAGATATTTCTTGCCACCTACTTTTATCCCACTTACGAGATCCACAGCACATGTACGGTGCCACTAAACCAAATTATAATGTTGGGTTATGCACAAAGACTAACTCCACGGCTGTTGCAGGTTGGGGTACTATAGGACCGGGAGAACCGGTGTCCAGGGTCCTCAGGAAGGTTGATGTGGACGTCATAAGCCAGCCCTCATGCAGGGCCAAGATTCCAGCAGTGACTGACCGACAGATCTGCACATTCACACCAAATAAGGACGCTTGTCAGGTAAACTGTTGAAATAAATCTATTTTATACGGATTCTATCACGATTTGTTTTTAATTTTTAGGCCTGACGTTTCGAAGGCAGCCTTCGTGGTCACAGGTCGGACTTAAAAACGTCACGCCTAAAAATAAAAACAAATCGTGATAGAATCCTGAATGACTACTATTTGTTAGAGTATTAGTTTGCTTTGGGAGTTGCTGCGACACTTCACTAATTAAAACGTATAATTTGAATAGAAAGTTATTAATGATTTTACTATTAATACAATACAGAATTCCGAATATCAAATACATACTTTAATTTTATAGAAACCCGAAAACTAAACACATATCGATCGGAAGCAGGTTTGATTCCCGCATTGATACAAATGTTTGTGTGGCCCACAGGTTTTTTGTTTCAAGTCTGGGTGTTGTGAGACCGAAAGTCTCTCATAGTTTCTGACACCCACGATACAAGTTATACCTAGTGTGGGGCCAGGACTAGGTGTGTACCTGTGGGTGTATTTATTTATTATTATTTGTCTACAGTTCGACTCGGGAGGTCCGCTGCTTTACACAGACCCTACAACAGGCCTGCTGTTCCACGTTGGCATTGTGAGCTACGGCCGCTTCTGCGCCGGCCCTGATCCAGGAGTCAACACCAGGGTCACCCAGATGCTTGACTGGATCGTCTCCACAACCAGGGTCGACTTCTGCAGGATTTGAGCATAGTTTTGGACATTCAGATTGAGTTCCTCGCACTTCATAGAAGAAACTTACAACTGCTAACGTCATATATAAATTGCAACTCTTTAAGGCCAGTTTCCTGATCATTTTTTCTCGAAATATTACAAAACGTCTATACAAAACAATTGATTCGTAATCGTCTGGATGGTGCTAAAACCTCCCATCATCATCATCATCATCATCATCAGCCATAGGACGTCCATTTCTGAACATAGGCCTCCCCCAAAGATTTTCAGATCAACTTCTTGGAAGTGGCCAAACCTACCATTGTGACCCACAATCCGTGTGTAGTTCGCGCTCCAGGATCAGCCAGTGTACTTCCGGTTCTCTCGAGGGGCTTGCGGCATGACTTGATGGTTGGATGGGACGGGTATGGAGTATCCATCGGTCATCCGCCTGTCTTGTCGCAAGCTTCTGGATTTGCTTCTTTCCTCTTCGGATTCGGAGTGTGAAGAAGCATGAATAGGGGCATGATTCTAGTGATCACTGATAATCAAGTGCTTATCGGTAGTCAATGTTTTTTTTGCTTTTTTTTAACTGCACGGCGTTTACCATGAGGTATAGCCCATGTAACGTGCTTGCATAAAAAATAAAAATCCCAAAAACAGATTTAAGTTATTTGAGGCTGTAAGTTATTTGTTTCTATCAAACCAAAGATATCCAAAGCAAATATTGTGAAAAAATTGCAAAAGCGTTCCAATGAATATTAAATGTTATAATAAAAAAATGGTTTTTATTCACTCCTGTTTTAACATTTGGCGGCTCCATTACATGGAAAGTCCTGACTCTGGAGAACTGACGATGTATGAAATGAAATGAAATTTTAACTCTCTGTTACAAATATAGATACATGATAAGGATCTTCTATTAAGTATTCATAGATACTTGTGTCAGAAGACCCCGCTCTTCCACATTGTAGTAACATTGAATTTGTAATTGCTAAGTCTTATTTAGATGCATGCCTAATGCAGTTACCCCAATATCTTATAGGTTCAAAATATAGACGAATAAGACAGAAAGAAAGTCGAAATGAAAGTACATCCACATCTCTATCATTTTGCAACAGTCTAGAGTTTAAAAAGAGTGCTGCTGTAGTATAGTTGTGTTGCGTTGCGGTACGACAACCGTTCTGAGATCTCGGGTTCGAGCCCCGGTTTTAGTAACTTGATATGGATTTTAGTCAATATCAGCTCGCAGTCTGGATTGGTGTCCGATATCGCGATAGGCTCGCCCCCTATTACATGGAACGAAGCTCGGCGAAACGTGGTTGTTTTATTTCTTATACAGGGGTGAGTTTAAATGTTCTTAGGTGTTAGAAAGAACGAAAGAAAGAATCATTTATTGACACAACAGTGGTGGCGTACAGGTACAAGACGTAGAAACATATATTAATTATCCAGATATTTACATATGTGTGTACCTAAATATTATATATCAATTATCAGATCACCCATACTGTGGATGATGATATATGTCCCACCACAACCGTGCCAAAAGGATCTAAATCAGCATATGTCAAGCACTAGGTGCTTGACGCTGATTTTCATCCAGAACCCTTGGCGGTTGTCAGGTTGATGCCTCCTTAATTCATTACATTGTCTCCACTTTTTTGTGCCGAGGGAATTGGAAATTATAATTAAATATTTATTGGATTAATTTCACTGCGGGATAAATACAATTTTACATTATCCAAGGGACCAAGACTCGCCGAGATTCATTGCTCGTGTGTTGCGTGCCAGTGTTGATCCTGGCTTACAGGATTGCCAGTGGCGAGTGTGTGGGCGGAATAGTCTTGTACCTAGACGTGCTTGTACGCCGTATATAGGTTATTAGTTATTAAGTTAGGTTATTAGTTTATTAAAATTCCAACAGATGGCGCTAAAACGAAATTGAAACCTGCGCGATAAAGTTTCAATAAGAGCGCGAAGACAACCGCGGTTTTATTGATTCGTCTGCAGTCTCCCCACTTCGCATCTTCGTCCCTTCATTACATTACACGAATTATTTACTAAAGACCCTTTAAGTTAGTTGTAATGTAATCCTAACGCAAAATCATGTACAGTTTTCTAAACAAAACATCTTAAAATGCTCATTTGACGAAAATTTAACTGCAGTGTTCTTTTGTGTATGATGTTCTTTCTATGGAAGTCGTAAGAGTAGACAGGTAGAGAAGATGCCAAAAAGAATACCGTTTCACGTTGTTTACGCCACCAGTAAGTGTTATTTCTATTTTAAATCGACTTCAAAAAAGGAGAAGGTCCTCAATTCGTCTGTATTTTTTTATGTATGTTACGCGATATCTCCGCCAAATGTGGACCGATTTTTAAAATTCTTGCTGACAGAGCTTATTTCAAGGGTAATCCCATATAAATATGGTCACGATCGGATTTCAAGTCGATAAGTTAAGTTTTTAAACTTATGATTATATTAATGTCATGAGATTTGTAACATTTTTTTATGTATACTACGTACAATACTGTTTATGAATATGTAATCTCAATTCTGCATGTAGGTAACCGCTAGAGAGGTTTGGGTGTGTGTGATAAATATTTTACGATAACGCTAGCGAAGCTATTTATCCAAACTTTCGCATTTTTAATAAAAATATTAAAAAAAAAAGGAACGGACCGACTTCAAAATTTATCCGATCGTGACCAAATTTATATGAAACCACCCTTGGAATAAGTTCTATTAAACACAACAAAATTTTGAAAATCGGTCCACATTTAGCAGATATGTCGAGGATAAAAAATACAGACAAAGTGAGGACAAGAGTGAAAGATATTTCAAATATTTTGCGTATCATAAGGCCGACTTCAAAATGCCAATCACGACGTCTATGGTACGAGTAGTAGTCTACGTATTCAGAAACAAACATAAAAATATCGGCGACTCTAGAACCTCCCTTTTTGAAGTTGATTCTAAAGTTATACAAATAATTGATAATTGAAGTTGGTTGAAAATTAATAAAGACAGTTTGAAGTAAATCAATATCTATACATGATGTCTCGCCATATTTTCGAGACTAGACTTAGAGGCGCCTTTCGTCCTTAGACTATTGACCTAGTTTGGCGAAAACAAGGCGATTAGAGGTTCATACTCATTCTTTAAATATGTAGAGCTATGTGTCGGAATATTCGTTCAACATTTTTATTAAAATACCATGAGTTTCTTTCCATCGGCCCTAGTTCTAACAGTGGCGGTGCAAGACCAAAATTGAACGTCGGACATCAACATTGCGAGGCCCTTTGTATTTCCTCTTAAATATATATTAGATGTTTGATCCGATGAGGCCTTCTTTCGATCGAGGGTATTTGCGAAGTTCCTTTAGGTGCGACCCCATCGGTGGTCGCCGAAGTCGCCGAAGTCGCCGATGCCTAATGCTGCTACTGCGCTTTAATGTGAGGTCGGCGCATTACATTTTTTTAAGCATATTACAGAAACTATTGGGCTTGTTTTTGACGATTAATTATACCAGGTGAAGACAACTCATACCCAGCATGTGAGCTGAACGCCCAGGGTCCAGCGGCGCGCGGGTGGCGCAGCGAGGGTGCTCCGGCTCACGAGCTGCTACTGCGCCTCGCGTGCGTAACCAGCGTGCACAAACTGCAACTATTGGCGCATCATCAGTTGATACGTTAGTATACAACGGAGGAAGAAATAAATGACAATTAATAGTCATACATAGTCCTAACTCCTGATATAGGAGTCTTGCATCAGAAACTACGAGAGACTTTCGGTCTCCCAAAACCGAAACAAATGTTTTTGGGCAACACTTTTATCTGTATACGGAGATCTAAACCACGACCTCTACCTTCTGCGCCACGTAGCGTGTCAAAAGCTGTATCTTTTCTTTTTAGGTTTTCTTCAATATCCCTTATCCCACTCAAACTTCCTATGCATAAGTTGTGGTTTGGCATAAGACATTTTAAAGCATGTTATATAAAGAATTTAGGTTGTTTTTTACAAACCGCCAACGGCCTGACATTAACCCCCTTTATGGGATCCGGAACTCTCCGACAAATCGTGTTATAAGACAGTGTTGCCTGATTTGGAATTTTAACCCAAGACCGGTGCACAACCCATATTATATGAAACTACTTGAGAAAGAAAGTGATATGTTATCTACTGCATTAATGGGAGATGATTATGATAGGAATGACAAGGGAACTAAACAATTACAAATATACAAAGTATAGAGGGAGATGGTAATTTCCTTATATTTTTTACCAGCTGCTTGTGTTGAAGTGCTGGTCTCTGGAGGTTTGGTGTCTGAAGGAGCGGCGACACCATGCGGAGCCACTTACACGAGTGTTGGAAGAGTGACGCTTGCCAAACCAGCCCCGCAAGCGAGGACCAGGGAACTCAGGTAAGGTTTATATTTATAATGGCGTTCATGGTGATACTATGCCTATTGCAATCGCAGTTCTCATAATACGGGTTCACTGAAGGATCTTTGAAGATTAGGATTAATGAATCACCTGTTTTTGGTCGCGGTAGGTTCAGCAATAGACAATGCACCGACCAAGGACCCGTTTCGATCATTTATCTATTGTCTTTTTAAAACAAATCCGTAAAAGACAATCATTATGGCCATAGCTAATGGTAATTATCAAGATGGTCTTCACCTTTCAGATCAGCAGCGCTTCCAGAACCAACTGTAGCTCGTTTTGTCAAACTTCGACTCTCAGGACCACATCCGCCAGCGAAGGAAAACGACCAAGTATGTACGAAAGTATTTCACTTAACATACTATTTCTTCTTCTGCAGCCCATCGTAAAACAAAGCTCATTTCTTTTTGCAACATGCTTGAGTTGCGCCGGCCTCACTTTGATCATAACAACAGGTAGAAAGAAAGAAACAAGATATAATCACAAGTTTAAAAACTTAACTAACCGACTTCCAATTTACCGATCGTGAACAAATTTATATGGGACCACCATTTATATGGGAACAAATTTATATGGGACAAAAATAATTTTGGAATTCGGTCCACATTTGGCGGAGATATCAAGTAACATACATAAAAAAAAATAACATAACATACAGAAAGAAAGAAACAAGCTAAAAATAATAAGCAAAGCTCAATAGTGAGGCATAGCGTATGAAGGTACGAAAAAGATTTTTTTGACAAAGGCCTATTGTTCCAGGTAGCATTGATGGCCGTTAATGTATTGGGAGAGGAAGTTGAAGATGCAGACAGACCCACACCTACAGCCAAATCAGAGCCTTCGTACTCTCCGTACGACGATTTGGCTTTTGTTATGTATGTAGATAACGAAATAGCTGACCTGGTGCGTAATTTAGATGAGAAGAAAAGAACTGCAGTGGCTGGTAAATATAGATTTTATAAAACTAAACTCGCAATTGAATACAATATTTTTTTTATTAAGGCCTAAAAACAGAATCACATTATGTTTAATACAAGAAAGAATTGTAAACGTACTATATATGTTAATGTGAAACCCACATCAATGACCACAATTTGCTTGAAAAAGTAAAATTTATACAATGTTGAGAGTACATGATACTTAGGTACCTATATATAAAATATAAAAAATTCAGCAACAGGCATGGCTGTAGGTATACAAAAATAACATGGATACAAGTCCCACCACAATTATTAAATACTAACACTACTTAATATTTCCAATACTGATCGCTTGGAACTACCTACGCGATCATTAAATATATCCAAGCGATTACATTTACAATTAAATGTCTCGGTCATATGGTAAAGATCTTGATCAATACAATACTCTTTCCAGAGGAGCGTTTTGAATACGCACGTCGGTTAAAATCAGCTGGAGCGGCGCTTGCCGCAGCCGGGATCCGAATAGGAAGGTGGCGTCTTCGCAAACGCACTGCGGCTGCTAGGGATGACTTCGAACTGGCCAGGCGGATGAGGGACAGGATCGCCGATGCCCTAGCGGGGGTTAAAGAGGACCCGCAACTGTGTCGACTGTTTGAGGATGATGGAGTAAGTGATTATGATACATTTATTTAAATGAGCTCACTCATAAAGTAAATCGGAATTATACTGATAGCTAGTAATAATATAACTAGCCGAGATCAAATCATCAAAATCCTAATATTATAAATGCACATAGTCAAGGGTATAGAAAAAGTTATAATACCTTTCATCAAGAAAAGTATTATTCCCAACTCCCGAGCGATAGAAAAATAAAGTCTCAGATACAAGTACCACGTTGGTGTAGCATTATCAATAAACACTTGCATTGCAGACATCAGGGGGGTTACCACCACCTCTTATAGCATTATTATTATAATCTTACTTGTACCGATTTCCATACAAAACAAACGAAGATCGATTATAATAATACTGCTGTAAGAAGTGGTGGTAACTCTGCAGAGGTCCGAGCAGGAAAATTTCTGACAACCGTAAATGTATTCGAGCTCGATGCGCCAAATGTCATCAGTGCGCAGTAAGCTGGAATACATTTACGATTGTCAGAAAATTTTCTGCTTGGACCGCATGTCATACATGGTCTCATGGTCTTGGCTAATACTTCATAGGTGAAGAATATAGCTTAAACCTTTTATTCTCAGCACGATTCACGTAATGACTCCTCAATGCCTCAAGAGTACGACTTTTCCCACCACTTGTCTCCGTCCGTAGCAGCAGGGTCTCTGAGTTTGGACATACCATCGCCCGTACCGCCCATAGAACCACCACTTGGACATGAGTACGTCAATGGCGACGATGGCGACGATGAAGAGGAAATCAATCATATGGAGAAGGTAACTAGCTCTACTGACTCACTGAAAAAGGGTTTAGGCTTCTAAAATGAAAATGTCTAGTTGTCATTGTCCTGCACCATTTTTCGCCGGATAAAGTTTTGTAATGGACACTTATCAATTTTTAACTAAATTTTAATGTGGGGTTAGCGCGACAAACTTGCAGCTTTATTACTAATCTACAGTTGGACTTAAACTCGATTGATCCTACAGCTCATTCCTATATTTAAATCGAGATTTATCTAAGTGCTGCAAGTCGCCGTAAGTGTGTTGCAGAAAAAGTACCTAGATACGGTTTTATTTTTACCACCGGCCGCTTGCTTACCAATAACTGCCTAATATAGCCTCTGTGGCACAATTTCCGACAAGCTATTTGGAATAACAACCCGCGGGATCTTGTTCATGTTTCTCGTCTGGGTGTTAATAAGTCTCTCGTAGATTCTAATATCCCAGATAGCAGACCTGTTGTGAGATCATTATGACTGTGGGGCGTTAAATTCATGATTGCAGTCACCAGCACACATGCTTCAAGAAGACATTCCACCACAGTACATAAACCAGCCTATACAACCCGTCCAGCCAGTCCAGGAGGAGAAAATTGATGCGCAGAAGAAGGTAGAGGAAGAGGAGTTGAGAAAAGAGACTGACAGTCCACGTAGAAGCATCACTCCTAATGCTTCTAATGGTACGATAGGTATAACCGCCTTTAAAATCAATTAATTATTATGTATGTTTCACGATATCGCCTCGAGGGAGCCAGTCCGCGAAGCTGGTCTAATTTGGCAATAATAGGAGTAGTCCTACCAAGATGAATCCGTAATTATATTAATTAAATGGGGACCGATTTTAATGGCTATTTATATCTGTACAATAGGGTTTACTCCAAGAATAATCATCAAAATCATTGGCCACAAGACGTTCGCTGCTGAACATAGGCCTCCCCCAAAGATGGAAGGTCCAAGAATGGTCATTTAAATTTTGTGTGCACACCTAACCCAATTGTACCCTAATCCTATTCATAGTGTTTGTTAATTTACCAGGTTCATTAATCAGAAGAAGGAACAAAAGTGCAGGTCCTCGCTCCACATACGAAGCCTACGAGGAACGGCTCCTACCAGCTTTAAGGCAGTAAGATGAACCTTTTATAACTCTACATAAAAATATAAGCACAAACTTCATACTTCTATCCTAAAAACATTAGATAGAGACGCAATGAATATCCACATTTAGCTAAGGTTATTTCTGATTTCTTAAGTTTACGCGAATATTATACATTGAAATAAAACTATTCTTACGGATTAATAATAATTAAAACATAATCGTGATAGAATTCGTAACAATAGTTTTATTTCAATTTAAGGTTATTTCTGTCACATAATATTTAGTTCGTCTTTCTTAACGTCCTAAGGTCTCGGGACTCTGAGGTCAGATCTCGGGTCTTCTTGATATCAGCTTGAAATAAGCTTAGATATGTTGTGTGTGTGTGTGTGTGTGTTTGCTGTAGAAGTTGTACGTGTTGTTTAATTCACCCCTGCTTTGCCTTTCTAAGATACAAACATGAACTGTATGTAAGTAACGTTGAAATAGCCGCATGGTACATACCACTTAGCAGCGATAGTTCAGTTGGGAATGGTACGGACTGCCGAAAAGAGTGACGGAGGTTCGAGACCAACCCCAACATGGAGCATACACCTCTGACTTTTCTATGTTAAGTGTGTTTTCATTGTGAAATATCGCTTGCTATAACGGTGAAGGAAAACATTAGGAGAAACCTGCGTACTTGAGAATTTCTCCACAAGAAATTCAAAGGTATGTGTAGTCTACCAACCCGCATTAGGCCAGCATGGTAGACTAAGGCCTAACCCCTCACATTAGTAGAAGACAGTAATATTACAGGGCTAATATTATTATTATTTCACATAAAGGATTATTATTATTATTGATTATAGAAGTTGACGTCGTTTGGTTTATTGTTATGGTGGTACAGCTCTCACACGAACGAGTACCTCCGGGAGGCGCGCGAGGAGGAGTGCAGCGCAGGGAGCGGCGCCTCGCACGCTCGCCCTCCGCACAAACTCAACGAGCGGGAGAGGAAGCAAGCGGCACTGCCTATATTGATATTTGGATACCCTCTGGTAGGCATTACTCAAGATATACAATCAAGTATTTTCGACCGACTTTCAAAAAGGAGAAGGTCCTCAATTCGTCTGTATTTTTTTATGTATGTTACGCGATATCTCCGCCAAATGTAGACAGATTTTCAGCATTCTTTTTGTATTCGATAGAGCTTATTTCATTAGTGATCCCATATAAATTTGGTCACGATCAGATAAATTTTAAAGTCAGTTTGTTAGTGAGTTCAAAAAATGGCCCAATGGCCTATATTGCATGCGCGGTACGACTACTATAATGGATTTGATCCTCGGGACAAGTACAGTGATATTGAGTTTTTTTTAATTAGTATCAGCCCGGAGTCTGGAAATTGTGTCCGATATGGCAATAGGCTTGTTTGTCCCCTATCACATCTGGGATGGAAATAAGCTAAGCGAGATGCGGGTGTTCTGTTAATCTCGTAACACTGCTTATTTACTAATTTCCGTTATAATTTCAGGTAGAGAAGTTCTTCTCCAAAAACTACCTGGACAAAGAAGAAGGGTTGGCCCGGCTGAGAGCTGAGCTGACATCCCCGTCTAACGGGAGTACCAAGACCTCGCCGAACAAGACGGCCAGGGCGGCGGCGCTGATGCTCCAGAGAGCGCTACGGGATAAGGTGTTCTCGGTCTACTCCCAGGCTAATGAGGTCGTAAGGGTGCTGTTTCAGGAGTTTGTTCCGGATAGGCAAGTATTTATTTATTAATTTAGGTTTTCCGACATACCAAATCATGCAAAATTTATTAGAAATAGGATTATTTGATGGTGATTTTTTTACAGCAGAGACTGGCAAACGATCATGGGTTACGTGATGGTAGGTGATCTCTACCACCTATATATACCACAATATCAAAATAATTGTGGGTGTGTTGCCAATTTTAAAATAAGGGGATATAGATTGGGATTGGGTAGATTTATTCAGCAGTGGTCATCCTGTGGCTGATGGTGACAACGATGATGATGGTGATGGTACAAAACAACTTTTTGATCATGTTTATTATGAATTGTGATCAAAATAAAAATAATAATAATAACACCCAACAGTCACATAGCCTTGACTCAACACTAAGATCGAGTCTTGTGTCGTGGGTATCAGGAACTACAAGAGATTTTCGGTCTGACAACACCCATACCCGAAACAAATATTTGTAGGCCACACAAACATTTGCTTCACAGCCGGCTACTCGCCCGCTGCGCCACGAAGGCTGAAAGATCAGATCAAAGACATGACCTAGAACGTTTGCTGAATGGCCATTAAGTATTTAGTTTGTCTAGTAGTAGGAGATTAATAAACTATTAGAATATTATACCATGTTGCAGAGTTTGCGCAGCCGAAATCGGTAGATGCTTGGAGAAGATCCTGCCAGAACTGCTCCGTGCCTGCGGAGATCCTGCTCCAAGGGTGCATTCTACTGCCCAACACACAGTTCTAACCCTGGCCGACTGTCCACAAGTCAGGTAAGCAGTGGACTTGATATTGGGTGCGTTATGGGTCAATAACTCGTTATAGATATCAGTACGCTCACAACCAATGCTCACAACAGATTAAGTGAAAAGCAGAATATGTGCATCGATCTATTTTGAGTGGTAGAGCCACGCTGTAGACAGTAACGTCTACAGCACGAATGGGCCGGCTCGACCGGCTTAATGCCACTGTCTCACAGACAACCGACGTAAAGTGGCAGCTTGCTGTCGCGTTTCGTTCGGTGAGTGAGATTTCCGATGGCCCATTTCCCTCCCTTCCTTTCCCAATCCCTTTTCCCTCTCCTTCCATTTCCTCCTTTTAGGTTGGCAACGCAATGATTCGTTTGTGTCTTGGGTGTCTATGTGCGGTGGAGATCACTTACCATCAAGTGACCCATCTCCTCGTTTGCCAGTCTAACATAACATAAGCTCACGTCTGTATCCCCGAAGAGGTAGGCAGAGGCAGTTCGCAGAGCTTAGTTCCGTCCCAGATGTGATAGGGGCGAGCCTATCGCCATATCGCGCACAAATTCCAGACTCCAGGCTGATATGGAAAAATCCAATATTACTTAGCCCTCGCCGGGGATCGAACCTGAGACCTCAGGATGGTAGTCGTACCACGACACCGAGGCAGTCTCTGCTATAAAAAAATTGTTGTAACATCTCTTCACCAGGGCCCTGCACATAATCCCGCAGCAGCTAGTCCGGCCTGTCACCGCGTCCATGCACCCTCGACTCGCGCTCTCCCGGCTTCAGATGCTTGAACAACTGATCCTGACCCACGGCATATCTACCGACAAAAACAGGTGAGTTTAGATAAATGATTACGAGTGACGAAGTCGCCTCCTTGAAAAACAAAAATACATATATAAGCTCACGCCGGTATCCCCGAAGGGGTAGGCAGAGCCGCACTAGCGAACTAGAACACCCACATTTCGCCGAGCCTAATTCCGTCCCAGATGTGATAGGGGGCGAGCCTATCGCCATATCGGGCAAATACCAGACTCCGGGCTGATATGGAAAAATCCAATATCACATTGCCCGACCCGGGGATCGAACCCGAGACCTCGGAACCGTAGTCGTACCGAAATACAACCACGCCACCGAGGCGTAAAAACAAAAATCTTTATTAAAAATACAAAATTAATTTGCTTATATGTTGTTTACATGTTAAAAGGCTGCACAAGCTAGGGGCGGACACCCACACACCGCGGAACCGCAATGATACCTCCCATCCCAATGGCAGCAATCTATAATAATAAGTGCCACCTGTCATCACGTCACCTGTGTGACAAATAAAATGACGACGACATACTCACAAAGAAGCAGCGATAGCTCAGTTGGGAATGGTACGGACTGCCGAGACGAGTGTCGGAGGTTCGAGACCAACCACAAAATGGAGCATACACATCCGACTTTTCTATGTTAAGTGTATTTTCATTGTGAAATATCGCTTGCTATAACGGTGAAGGAAAACATCGTGAGGAAACCTGCATACCTGAGAATTTCTTCACAGGTATTTCGAAGGTATGTGAAGTCTACCAACCCGCATTAGGCCAGCGTGGTAGACTAAGGCCTAACCCCTCTCATTAGTAGAGGAGGCCCGTGCCCAGCAGTGGGACAGTAATATTACAGGGCTAATATTATTATTACACTCACAAACCACCACCACCACCAAAGCAAAGCCTCGCAGTACAGCAAAGGTCCACCTCCAACTTATTATAAATAATAAAAATAAAAAGCCTTCTATTTCTTGCAAAATAACTTACAAATCTAGTTACTATGTTGTTAGTCTATCTATATCATTTTTATTAATAGTGTTTTATTTAAATGTGTTAAAAATGTTAGTAATATTTTAATTTAATAATCTAAATGTTTGAAAAATATAATTATGGTGATGCAAGAACCCCTCTACAGGTAAAGGCCTCCTCCAAGTTTGTCCATACTTCTCTGGATAGAGCCAGTTGACGCCAGTGAGGGCCAGCTATTTTTACAATATCTGACTCCCATCTGGCGTAAGGTCTTCCCATTTTACGTTTCCCTCGTGGTCCAGCAGGTCGATTCTCTAAGGTTTCATTTGTGAAAACAACGTTGCGACATCGTTGCGGCAACGATGTTTTCATTTCTGTATTCAGCAAGGTATAAAGCGCGCACACTAGCGCATGCGTGATGTCGAGCGAGGCGTTTGACATCTTAGACGTCTATGTTTGACATAAATGTATTGAAAATGGTATTATCTAAGACCCAACAACGTTGAAATTGCCCTCAACGTCGAGCTCGTCCTCAATTTGTTATGTCAAATACAAAAGCGTATCTGACTTTGTCGAATCCTCGCTTTTGTTGTATTTTAGTGCCAATTAGGTACAAGAAAACTAAAATAAAGAGCGCATAATCCATAATAGTTCTATTAAGCATAGTATATTGCCTACTAATACGAGAGACTTATATGTATACTAACTAATACATAATATATCACTTTACTAATTGGATTTCAATACAATGGCTGGTCGTTTTTGTGTATAATTTTACTACAAGAAGCAAATAAATACGATAAATAAAAGAAAAAAACATTTGTCTGTGCTGCTGTTGGTCTTTTAATTATGATGTTTGAAGATGAGCCTGAAGTTAGCAGAAATTTTTTTATGAAATTTTTCAAGTTGTCATATGGATTCGAATAAAAGAGTTATTAAAAACAAAACTATGTAAATAACATCACAATAAAATAAAGAAAATATGCCTTATTTTTTTTTATTTTTTTTACTTACCATTGCTAAGGTATGCTCAGATACAAACTTTACCATGAGATTCTGGCGATTTGAATCAACGAAACGAATATTTTGGGCTATGCTTTTTTTGATTGCGCTATTATCTAATGGCGACTTCCCTCTTTTTTTCAATTTTTTGAGAAAATTTTTACCACGTCATATCTCCTCCAAAAATTTTTTTTTCAAAAAACTGAATGCAGGAATATCTTTAATTTGCTATTATCTAGTGGCGACTTTTTTATTTTTTTATATTTTTGTCTTCTTTTAATTAATTTTGTAATTTTAAGGCAAAAATAAATTTCAATTTTTTTTCACCATGTCAGATGAGCGAGAATAAACATGGGATCAACAAAAAACAGCATAGCACCCTTTCCTTATTTAATAATCTAATGGCGACTTCTTTTATTTTTTTATTTTTTTTAATTGGTACTTCTATATGACAGTTTAAATATTGAAATCAATTAAACGCTTATAAAGTCCCATACTCACTACATAATGAGTTTTTTTGGGAATTTTTGGACAAATAGAGAATAAAAATACAATTAAAAATATGAAACACCACAATTTTGAAGTTTTGAGGAATTTTGAAAATAACAAATTTACCAAGTCATATCTCCGATAAAAAATATTTTTTACAAAAACTGAATGCAGGCATATCTTTAATTTGCTATTATCTAGTGGCGACTTTTCTTATTTTTTCATATTTTTGTCTTCTTTTAATTAGTTTTGCAATTTTAAGGCAAAAATAAATTTCAATTTTTTTTCACCATGTCAGATGAGCGAGAATAAACATGGGATCAACAAAAAACAGCATAGCACCCTTTCCTTATTTAATAATCTAATGGCGACTTCTTTTATTTTTTTATTTTTTTTAATTGGTACTTCTATATGACAGTTTAAATATTGAAATCAATTAAACGCTTATAAAGTCCCATACTCACTACATAATGAGTTTTTTTGGGAATTTTTGGACAAATAGAGAATAAAAATACAATTAAAAATATGAAACACCACAATTTTGAAGTTTTGAGGAATTTTGAAAATAACAAATTTACCAAGTCATATCTCCGATAAAAAATATTTTTTACAAAAACTGAATGCAGGCATATCTTTAATTTGCTATTATCTAGTGGCGACTTTTCTTATTTTTTCATATTTTTGTCTTCTTTTAATTACTTTTGCAATTTTAAGGCAAAAATAAATTTCAATTTTTTTCACCATGTCAGATGAGCGAGAATAAACATGGGATCAACAAAAAACAGCATAGCACCCTTTCCTCATTTAATAATCTAATGGCGACTTCTTTTATTTTTTTATTTTTTTTAATTAGTACTTCTATATGACAGTTTAAATATTGAAATCAATTAAACGCTTATAAAGTCCCATACTCACTACATAATGAGTTTTTTTGGGCATTTTTGGACAAATAGAGAATAAAAATACAATTACAAATACGAAACACCACAATTTTGAAGTTTTGAGGAATTTTGAAAATAAAAAATTTACCAAGTCATATCTCCGACAAGAAATATTTTTTACAAAAACTGAATGCAGGCATATCTTTAATTTGCTATTATCTAGTGGCGACTTTTGTTATTTTTTCATATTTTCGTCTTCTTTTAATTACTTTTGCAATTTTAAGGCAAAAATTAATTTCAATTTTTTTTCACCATGTCAGATGAGCGAGAATAAACATGGGATCAACAAAAAACAGCATAACACCCTTTCCTTATTTAATAATCTAATGGCGACTTCTTTTATTTTTTTATTTTTTTTAATTGGTACTTCTATATGACAGTTTAAATATTGAAATCAATTAAACGTTTATAAAGTCCCATACTCACTACATAATGAGTTTTTTTGGGCATTTTTGGACAAATAGAGAATAAAAATACTATTACAAATACGAAACACCACAATTTTGAAGTTTTGAGGAATTTTGAAAATAAAAAATTTACCAAGTCATATCTCCGACAAGAAATATTTTTTACAAAAACTGAATGCAGGCATATCTTTAATTTGCTATTATCTAGTGGCGACTTTTTTTATTTTTTCATATTTTCGTCTTCTTTTAATTACTTTTGCAATTTTAAGGCAAAAATTAATTTCAATTTTTTTTCACCATGTCAGATGAGCGAGAATAAACATGGGATCATCAAAAAACAGCATAACACCCTTTCCTTATTTAATAATCTAATGGCGACTTCTTTTATTTTTTTTAATTGGTACTTCTATATGACAGTTTAAATATTGAAATCAATTAAACGTTTATAAAGTCCCATACTCACTACATAATGAGTTTTTTTGGGAATTTTTGGACAAATAGAGAATAAAAATACAATTAAAAATATGAAACACCACAATTTTGAAGTTTTGAGGAATTTTGAAAATAACATATTTACCAAGTCATATCTCCGATAAAAAATATTTTTTACAAAAACTGAATGCAGGCATATCTTCAATTTGCTATTATCTAGTGGCGACTTTTTTTATTTTTTCATATTTTCGTCTTCTTTTAATTACTTTTGTAATTTTAAGGCAAAAATAAATTTCATTTTTTTCACCATGTCAGATGAGCGAGAATAAACATGGGATCAACAAAAAACAGCATAGCACCCTTTCCTTATTTAAAAATCTAATGGCGACTTCTTTTATTTTTTATTTTTTTTTAATTGGTACTTCTATATGACAGTTTAAATATTGAAATCAATTAAACGCATATAAAGTCCCATACTCAATAAATAATGAGTTTTTTGGGCATTTTTGGAAACATAGAGAATAAAAATACAATTAAAAATATAAAACACCACAATTTCGAAGTTTTGAGGAATTTTGAAAATAAAAAATTTACCAAGTCATATCTCCGACAAAAAATATTTTTTACAAAAACTGAATGCAGGCATATCTTTAATGTGCTATTATCTAGTGGCGACTATTTTTATTTTTTTCATATCTTTGTTTTTAAGGCAAAAATAAATTTCATTTTTTTTTCACCATGTCAGATGAGCGAGAATAAACATGGGATCAACAAAAAACAGCATAGCACCATTACCTTATTTAAGAATCTGATGGCGACTTCTTTTATTTTTTCGTAAGTCAGTCGCCATTAGATTATTTAATAAGGAAATGGTGCTATGCTGTTTTTTGTTGATCCCATGTTTATTCTTTTAATGCCCAAAAAACTCATTACGTATTGAGTATGGGACTTTATATGCGTTTAATTGATTTCAATATTTAAACTGTCATATAGAAGTACCAATTAAAAAAAATAAAAAAATAAAAGAAGTCGCCATTAGATTATTAAATAAGGAAAGGGTGCTATGCTGTTTTTTGTTGATCCCGTGTTTATTCTCGCTCATCTGACATGGTGAAAAAAAAATGAAATTTATTTTTGCCTTTAAAACGTAGATATGAAAAAAATAAAAAAGTTGCCACTAGATAATAGCAAATTAAAGATTTGCCTGGATTCAGTTTAGTTTTTAAATATTTTTTGTAGGAGATATGACTAGGTAAATTTTTTATTTTCAATTTTCCTCTAAACTTCAAAATTGTGAAGTTTTACATTTTTAATTTTATTTTTGTTCTCTATTTGTTCAAAAATGCCCAAAAAAACTCATTACGTATTGAGTATGGGACTTTATATGCGTTTAATTGATTTCAATATTTAAACTGTCATATAAAAGTATCAATTAAAAAAAATAAAAAAATAAAAGAAGTCGCCATTAGATTATTAAATAAGGAAAGGGTGCTATGTTGTTTTTTGTTGATTCCGTGTTTATTCTCGCTCATCTGACATGGTGAAAAAAAAATTAAGTTTATTTTTGCCTTAAAAACAAAGATATGAAAAAAATAAAAAAGTCTCCACTAGATAATAGCAAATTTAAGATATGCCTGCATTCAGTTTAATTTTTAAATATTTTTTGTCGGAGATATGACTTGGTAAATTTTTTATTTTCAAAATTCCTCAAAACTTCAAAATGTGGTGTTTCGTATTTTTAATTGTATTTTTATTCTCTATTTGTCCAAAAATGCCCAAAAAAACTCATTATGTATTGAGTATGGGACTTTATAAGCGTTTAATTGATTTCAATATTTAAACTGTCATATAGAAGTACCAATAAAAAAAATAAAAAAAATAAAAGAAGTCGCCATTAGATTATTAAATAAGGAAAGGGTGCTATGCTGTTTTTTGTTGATCCCATGTTTATTCTCGCTCGTCTGACATGGTGAAAAAAAATTGAAATTTATTTTTGCCTTAAAATTGCAAAAATAATTAAAAGAAGACGAAAATATGAAAAAATAAATTAAGTCGCCACTAGATAATAGCAAATTAAAGATATGCCTGCATTCAGTTTTTGTAAAAAATATTTTTTGTCGGAGATATGACTTGGTAACTTTTTTATTTTCAAAATTTCTCCAAACTTCAAAATTGTGGTGTTTCATATTTTTAATTGTATTTTTATTCTCTATTTGTCCAAAAATGCCCAAAAAAACTCATTATGTAGTGAGTATGGGACTTTATAAGCGTTTAATTGATTGCAATATTTAAACTGTCATATAGAAGTACCAATAAAAAAAAATAAAAAATAAAAGAAGTCGCCATTAGATTATTAAATAAGGAAAGGGTGCTATGCTGTTTTTTGTTGATCCCATGTTTATTCTCGCTCATCTGACATGGTGAAAAAAAATTGAAATTTATTTTTGCCTTAAATTTACAAAAATAATTAAAAGAAGACGAAAATATATAAAAATTAATTAAGTCGCCACTAGATAATAGCAAATTAAAGATATGCCTGCATTCAGTTTTTGTAAAAAATATTTTTTGTCGGAGATATGACTTGGTAACTTTTTTATGTTCAAAATTCCTCAAAACTTCAAAATTGTGGTGTATCATATTTTTAATTGTATTTTTATTCTCTATTTGTCCAAAAATTCCCAAAAAAAACTCATTATGTAGTGAGTATGGGACTTTATAAGCGTTTAATTGATTCCAATATTTAAACTGTCATATAGAAGTACCAATAAAAAAAAATAAAAAAATAAAAGAAGTCGCCATTAGATTATTAAATAAGGAAAGGGGTGCTATGCTGTTTTTTGTTGATCCCATGTTTATTCTCGCTCATCTGACATGGTGAAAAAAAAATTGAAATTTATTTTTGCCTTAAATTTACAACAATAATTAAAAAAGACGAAAATATGAAAAAATAAATTAAGTCGCCACTAGATAATAGCAAATTAAAGATATGCCTGCATTCAGTTTTTGTAAAAAATATTTTTTGTCGGAGATATGACTTGGTAACTTTTTTATTTTCAAAATTCCTCAAAACTTCAAAATTGTGGTGTTTCATATTTTTAATTGTATTTTTATTCTCTATTTGTCCAAAAATTCCCAAAAAAACTCATTATGTAGTGAGTATGGGACTTTATAAGCGTTTAATTGATTTCAATATTTAAACTGTCATATAGAAGTACCAATTAAAAAAAATAAAAAAATAAAAGATGTCGCCATTAGATTATTAAATAAGGAAAGGGTGCTATGCTGTTTTTTGTTGATCCCATGTTTATTCTCGCTCATCTGACATGGTGAAAAAAAATTGAAATTTATTTTTGCCTTAAAATTGCAAAAGTAATTAAAAGAAGACGAAAATATGAAAAAATAAGAAAAGTCGCCACTAGATAATAGCAAATTAAAGATATGCCTGCATTCAGTTTTTGTAAAAAATATTTTTTATCGGAGATATGACTTGGTAAATTTGTTATTTTCAAAATTCCTCAAAACTTCAAAATTGTGGTGTTTCATATTTTTAATTGTATTTTTATTCTCTATTTGTCCAAAAATTCCCAAAAAAACTCATTATGTAGTGAGTATGGGACTTTATAAGCGTTTAATTGATTTCAATATTTAAACTGTCATATAGAAGTACCAATTGAAAAAAATAAAAAAATAAAAGAAGTCGCCATTAGATTATTAAATAAGGAAAGGGTGTTATGCTGTTTTTTGTTGATCCCATGTTTATTCTCGCTCATCTGACATGGTGAAAAAAAAATTGAAATTTATTTTTGCCTTAAAATTGCAAAAGTAATTAAAAGAAGACGAAAATATGAAAAAATAAAAAAAGTCGCCACTAGATAATAGCAAATTAAAGATATGCCTGCATTCAGTTTTTGTAAAAAATATTTCTTGTCGGAGATATGACTTGGTAAATTTTTTATTTTCAAAATTCCTCAAAACTTCAAAATTGTGGTGTTTCGTATTTGTAATTGTATTTTTATTCTCTATTTGTCCAAAAATGCCCAAAAAAACTCATTATGTAGTGAGTATGGGACTTTATAAGCGTTTAATTGATTTCAATATTTAAACTGTCATATAGAAGTACCAATTAAAAAAAAATAAAAAATAAAAGAAGTCGCCATTAGATTATTAAATAAGGAAAGGGTGCTATGCTGTTTTTTGTTGATCCCATGTTTATTCTCGCTCATCTGACATGGTGAAAAAAAATTGAAATTTATTTTTGCCTTAAAATTGCAAAAATAATTAAAAGAAGACGAAAATATGAAAAAATAAATGAAGTCGCCACTAGATAATAGCAAATTAAAGATATGCCTGCATTCAGTTTTTGTAAAAAATATTTCTTGTCGGAGATATGACTTGGTAAATTTTTTATTTTCAAAATTCCTCAAAACTTCAAAATTGTGGTGTTTCGTATTTGTAATTGTATTTTTATTCTCTATTTGTCCAAAAATGCCCAAAAAAACTCATTATGTAGTGAGTATGGGACTTTATAAGCGTTTAATTGATTTCAATATTTAAACTGTCATATAGAAGTACCAATAAAAAAAAAAAAAAAAATAAAAGAAGTCGCCATTAGATTATTAAATAAGGAAAGGGTGCTATGCTGTTTTTTGTTGATCCCATGTTTATTCTCGCTCATCTGACATGGTGAAAAAAAAATGAAATTTATTTTTGCCTTAAAATTACAAAAATAATTAAAAGAAGACGAAAATATGAAAAAATAAAAAAAGTCGCCACTAGATAATAGCAAATTAAAGATATGCCTGCATACAGTTTTTTGAAAAAAAAAATTTTGGAGGAGATATGACGTGGTAAAAATTTTCTCAAAAAATTGAAAAAAAGAGGGAAGTCGCCATTAGATAATAGCGCAATCAAAAAAAGCATAGCCCCAAAATATTCGTTTCGTTGATTCAAATCGCCAGAATCTCATGGTAAAGTTTGTATCTGAGCATACCTTAGCAATGGTAAGTAAAAAAAAAAAAAAAAATAAGGCATATTTTCTTTATTTTATTGTGATGTTATTTACATAGTTTTGTTTTTAATAACTCTTTTATTCGAATCTATATGACAACTTGAAAAATTTCATAAAAAAATTTCTGCTAACTTCAGGCTCATTGTTTGAAGTATGAAGTTACAGAAAATATTGATTTGGATAACTCAACATAATAATATTTCATTTTTACTTCACATTTCATTGGCTTGATCACTTCAATTTCATTGTAATTTATCATATCATCATAGCAAGTTTTGTGTTTCTGTGTGTTTCTCATTTGGTTTCTCATATTACATTGTTTGTTGAGCTCTTTAATAAGGTTTCATTTATTTCTCACTCACTTCTAGCAAAATAAGTCTCGTTTAAATAACTAAGTCTGTTAGGTAAATCTTAGGTAATTCTTCAAATATTTTAATAAATAATCTTCATTATTTACAAAATTTAGCCTACAATGACTTCCCAATAAACTTCTAACTGCTTCTAACCTCTGTACTCTGACACTCTTTTAAAAAGTGAACGATACTAAGGAATCGGTCATTCAGGCTTGTAAAGTTTATTAAATAATATTAAAAAGGCATATTTTATGATAGTAATATATTTTAAAACCACTTAAATGCTCTTATTCACAAATAAACCATCTAAATAATTTTCAAATGAGAGATAAGGACTTAAATTCGCTAATCTATAGTTTACCGGTTAAAGATAGGTAACAGTAGGGTATGTCACTATTTCGTCTTACATTTCAACGTTGTTTCACACATTGTTCAGATCGACGGAGAGAAATAATGGCTTAGCGAATCCCGATTTCAGCAACGTTGAATGCTCCGTCGATCTCAACGATGTGCGCTGCGCGAGCTCGTCGTCGATGGCAACGTTGTGGCGTTTCTTAAAGAATCGACCTGCAGTCCACGACGATATTAATTTTGTCCATCTTTCGTCTTGAAGACGTGTAACATGCCCCGCCCACTTCCATTTTAATCTAAGGGCATGTGTTAGGGCGTCGCTTGTTTTTGTTACCGATCGTATTTTGGTGTGTCTTATTTTTTGTATTTTCATGATATTCAACATACTGCGTTCTATTCCTCGTTGGCATGTGACTATTTTGTTTCTGAGCTTATTGTTGAATTTCCAAGTTTGGCAGCCATACGTGAGGCACGGTAGGAGGCAGGTGTTGAAAACTTTAGACTTTGTTTTTATATGTGTCCACCTCCAACTTATCAGCCTTTAAATAAATCTTAAAACAAAAATAAAAACCAGTTGCCAGGGGTACCCAAACTAGGCTAAGCCTGTATCTTTATACCAATTTTAACTTAAAAATCTAGATTTTCATAGTGGTTAAAGTACAATGCCACTTATGGGCATACATATTTAATTAGTCCTTGATCCAGGACCTTCCTCAGCCACTAATATGCGCTATCTCTATGAGGCTACAAATTACAATAACTAAATATATCCAGCAAAACATAATCCTGACTTCGTACTAAGATATTTTTTAAGTACGGATGTAAAGAAAAAGAAAGACACCATCTCGCCTATAGATACATGGACGCCACAGAAAAGACATGCACACAAAAGTGCCTGTACAAAAGTGCCCTATGCACACAAAAAAAAAACAGTAAACATAGTAATTTAATGTTACATAGACGCTTATTTGTAGAAGTGTGGAATATATTAAAGAATGAAACAATTTAAAAACAAATAATTACAGAACATAAAGAAGTACTACAATCGTAGGGGACACCCGGATTTGAACCAGGGACCTATCGATCTGCAGTCGATTGCTCTACCACTGAGCTATATCCCCATTGTCTATGTAGTTAAAACAACTGGACGTATTCAGAAATCTAGTTCATTAATATTAAAACTTGTTGCCATATTGGATTATCTGTGGGTGGAAAACATTTTAAAACAGATTTAACGTTTACTAATAGACATATGCAGAATATATTCTCAAAAGATCATTTCTCTATTTCTAGTTGCCCATTAATCTTGAATTTAGATGAATGCAAATCTATTGTAGGTTTTATTGACACAAAGATATACCAAATCCTTGTAGTAAATAGTTATTCTCAGTTAGCTCCTTCTTTTGTTTTTCCCTTGATTTGTGATGGTGAAGAAGTTTATAATAAAATAAATAAAATAAAATAAACCCAACAGTCACACACCTAGTCCTGACCCCACACTAGGTATAACCTGTATCGTGGGTGTCAGAGACTATGAGAGACTTTCGGTCTCACAACACCCAGGCTTGAAACAAATATCTGTGGGCTACACAAAGATTTGTCTCAATGCGGGCATCGAACCCGCAGCCTCTTGCTTATCCTCTCGCCAGCCTAGACTAAGGTCTAGCCCCTCTCATTAATAGAGGAGGCCCGTGCCCAGTAGTGGGACAGTAATATTAGGGCTAATATTATTATTTATTAAATGAAACCCAATCGTAGTTGTTAAGTATACGGATAAGGACTAGTGAAACGACAGGCTGCTGTATTCACACTCAGTGTATTTGACAAACGTCACAATATTTTTAGCACTGGGAGTGGATGCAACCACCCGCATATTACATATATAACAGTAGTCGCAATCGAATCGTGTGTCAAAACTACTACTGTACTGTTCGGACTTCTGAGTTCTGACATGATCCAGCGGTCTCACCGTCCGCCGCATCGCCGAGTGTGGAGCGGCCGGCGCGCAGCACGCTGGAGGCACGGTGCGGGCGGCCGCTGAACGACTCCTGCTGGCCGCGTACGCACGGTCCCCCAGGCTGGTCAGAGCACAGCTACCTCCAGACGATGCAGTCACACGACGGAACCTCATCTACCGGCATCTGTTCCAGCAGTTCGACAGGATTGACATGCAGGTGATGGATTTTCAAGATTCAACATTTGTCTTCTAAATTTTTTGTGCCTGACTGCCTCGGTGGCGTGTGGGATTTCGGTACGACTACGGTTCTGAGGTCTCGGGTTCGATCCCCGGTTCGGGCAAAGTGATATTGGATTTTTCCATACCAGCCCGGAGTCTGGAATTTGTGCCCGATATGGCGATAGGCTCGCCTCCTATCACATCTGGGACGGAACTAAGCTCCCCCTTCGGGGATACAGACGTGAACTTATGTTTATGTTATGTAATTTTGTTTAATCCAGCAATTAATTTGTGAACTTCGGGTTAAAAAAATCTATTGTATAATAAATTTATTGTAGTTATGGTGCACACTGCGGTTGCCTTTAACTGGTGACACTTTTTCACAATGGTTAGATATTTAGGTGTTTTTCTAAAACTAAATCTTATTGTATCCTTAAAAGTTTTATTGTATCAAATGGCGATAATCTCGCCTCCTATCACATCTGGGATGGAAATAAGCTCGGCGAAATGTGGGTGTACTAGTTCGCTAGCGCACCTCTGCCTACCCCTTCGGGGATACAGGCGTGAGCTTATGTTATGATATGTTATGTTTGTATCAACAACTGACTATTCTTAATAACTAAATAACGTTATTTTGCTGTTCTTCCCTATTCTGTGCTAATTTGAAACTTAGATTTAAATTGAACCTTCCATGTAGATGGGCCACGATCTTTTAATCAAAATAAATGAAGTCCAAAATGTATATCTCCAACAGAAAATGCTGAATCAAACACCAACAGAACAGCAACTTCTTAACCCTGATCAACCAACTGACAATCAGGACACTGCTAGCATAGCGCCATCACTACGAAGTGGAACTACCAGTGGCATGACGACCTCATTAGGCATGACATCATCCATCGGAGCCACGTCTTCGTATAGCCTCAAGTCCATGGCAACTAATACGAGTGGAGTGACTTTGGCACCTTCTAGCATGAGTGGAAGTTACACGACAAAATCAAAGAGTAGCTTGAAAAAGTCTCCGACGAAGAGGTACACGCCCAGCAGGACTGCGAAGGACTTTTCAAATTACCCGGGTTATAATAAGCTGAGGCTGGATAGTGCTATCAGTCCAAAACACTCTCCCAAGTCTACTGCTTCTGGAATGGAGAAAGTGAGTTGTAGTGATATAGCCCCTTACTTATAAAAATATTTAAGCGCTGCTTATCTTTGTACCATAAGTTGTCCCTTTCATTTTTAAACAATGTAACGCAAGGAAAAACGTGACAGTTTATTCTTAACCATTTGCTCAGCTAAAAATGCTGTTTTAAGTAAGGCCCATCCAGTTATGAGTATCTTCATAATTATAGAGGTACTTCTTAGTTTATCTTTCATCGAAGTCTTCAAGTAGACATACACAATCCCGCATTTATATAATGGAAATCAGAAGGTATTGAGTGCTATGATTCCTCTACCGGATTTTCCCCCTTGACTTACATCTTGAATACATGCTAACTACCCAAATACAATGCATTACACTACCTATCTCCATGGGATCCATGCGTGAGTATATATGTATGTATGTGCATACCTAGAGGTACATCTCGAATACATCTTGTAAAACAAATAACAAAGTGTTTTTAAAAATTTTGCTTTACATTTAAAATATTTACAGGTACATTTCCAAGAAAATCAGAACCAAAATGATCAGGAAGTGGTCTACCGGCGAACGAACCGCAACTCAGAAAATCGGCATTCGATGATCCACTACGACCACGAAATATCCAAACCGCAGCTCAAAGAGCGTCCAGTGACCGTGTACGAACCCCTCCACTTGGACTACCGAGAATCCCCCACTTTGGGCTCACCCAAAACATCCAAAAATGACGTGAGGAGCATGGACTCGTTGCCGATGGACTCGCCGCAGATGTCCAGGAATGATATGAGGAGAGACTCCGACTGCAGGAGTCTTGATTCGCCGAAGGTCAAAGCTGAGTATTTCAGGGAGGGGGTGCTGGAGTCTCCGAGGCTGGTGGCTGGGTTGAGGAATCTACATCTGGATGAGAGTAGTCAGATGGATGAGAGTGGATATTATAGTCCAGGTAAGATTCGAAAGACTTTAAAAAATCCCCAGAAGGGGTTGACGTAAGACAGCTGGTCGTTAAAATTAAAGCAGAATCTATTCTGCAACATGCTTGAAAAAGTGTGTTGTGCCGATGAGACAGTGAATTGTATGGATCGTTATCCGTTATACGTATTTTTTTATATGCAAGCACGGCAAAGTAACTACACTATATCCAGTGGCGTAGAGTGGCATGTCGCCAGGCCCACTGCTAGCTATTTGAGCGCCCGCGTGAAATAGCGAAAAGTCGTGGTCGAGCTTAAATGAAAATTCACAAATATCAACACAAATTCAATGCAATTTGAACACTTTAAATGTGTATTAAATACGCAGTGGCCTTGCATGTCGCCAATAATACCACGGACTCCCGACCATAAAGGGCCCTAGTTGAACGAGGCCTTGGAACAAAAAAAGCAGAGACCATATAGAGAGCCGCGGAATAAAAAGACCTCCATATAATAATATGCAGAGGCGCACTAGCGAACTAGAACACCCACATTTCGTCGAGCTTAGTTCCGTCCCAGATCCGATAGGGGGTGAGCCTATCCTACCCATATCGGGCACAAATTCCAGACTCCGGGCTGATACGGAAAAACCAATATCACTTTGCCCGACCCGGCGATCGAACCCGAGACCTCAGGACGGTAGTCGTACCGAAATACAACCACACCACCGAGGCAAAAAAAAAAAGACCTCCATCCCATGAATTTGCCATGGGCCCCCAATACTATAGTTACGCCACTGAATATGACCAGTACCGGATCTAGGTTTTTTTCAAAGTGAGGGCAAGGTGCCAATTTGCCCAATTTTACCGCCTCCAAATTAGTATCCTCCAGATTTTGCCGCCTCCGAAATCCTACGGCCCGGGGCACGTGCAGCCTCTCGAAGATTCGGCACTATGCCTGATGATGAGCGCAGTACCAGACCAAAAATATCGGTGGACACAAGAATCAGAAGAAGAGCAGGTTTACCACCACCTCTTATAGCAGTATTATTATAATCGTTCTTCGTTTGTTTTGTATGGGAATCGGTACAAGATCATAATAATTCTGTTATAAGAGGTGGTGGTAACCCCCTAGAAAGACGAGAACAAGAAGTGGTCATAGGAAAGAAGCAAATAGGCGTCATGGAGGACGTTGTTAAAAAGGCGACAGAAATTAATAATTTAGTAGACCATTGTCCTATTACTGAGGCATTTTCTCCAATGACAATATTTTATAACAAGATGAAAATAATTTCGCTTTGCAGGTAGAAGACAGCAGGTGGCCAACAACGAAGCTCCTTACGAAGGGTATGATGGTGGCGATTGTGGCGATCATATGCCAGAAAGCATTAGTTTGCAGTAAGTATATATTTGTATTGATAACTACATACTTTGATGACACTACATGATTATACTTTAAACAAAACTAATTCGATTCCTAGATCAGCAGAGTTACCACCACCCCTTATAGCAGTATTATTATAATCGTTCTTAGTTTGTTTTGTACGGGAATCGGTACAAGTAAGATTATAATAGAGGCTAGGATTCTTCCATATCATTCCGGAGTCTGGAATTTGTGCCCGATATGGCGATAGGCTCGCCCCCATCACATCTGGGACAGAACTAAGCTCGTCGAAATGTGGATGTCCTAGTTCGCTAGCCCGTATCTGCCTACCCCTGCGGAGATACAGGCGTGAACTCATGTGTGTGATGTGATTTCCAGTACGACATGCACGTGGTGCGGCAGGAGAGTCCGCGCCGAGGATCTGGAGGCGCACTACTGGCGGCGCTGCGTGGTGCTCGCGCGCTGCCCGCACTGCAGGGTCGCGCTCGAAGCCAGGACTCTGCACGTGCATCTACTTGGTAAGGTGGATTTGGAACTTGGCAGGGCGGTGAATGAAATCACACTTTGCTTCATTTTAAGCAGTTAAACTACTTTTAAGTATTGACTATTTTTACGGATTCTATCACGATTTGGTTTTAATTTTCATTATTTTTAATATTTAAATGTTATTCAATGTATGACATTCGCGTAAACTTAAGAAATCAACTTTTAAGAACTTAAGCAACGTTTATATACTTAAACAACTTTTAATTACTAAAGCAACTTTTATTTACTTAAACAACTTTTAATTACTTAAGCAACTTTTAAGTACTTAAGCAATTTTTAAGAACTAAAGGTAAGATGTCTATGAAGTAAAGTATTACAGTACTTCACTTTTGAGTACTTTCATCGTTACTTTCATACGTTACTTCCCAGATGGCTAGTGTACGTTTCTACGTAGGTTTATGTGCATTCATGTTTTTTACATGCCTACGTGACCAATAAGCATCAGTTGTCATTTCGAAAACAACTTTATTCAATCGGCATAACGACTTTTTCGCTTATTTCCACAGAAGAATGCTCAATGAGCGAGGGTTGCTGGAAGGCGTGTCAGAAGTGCGGTGCAGCGCTCAGAGCTGACGAGAGCGAATTCCACATCAATTGTATACGTGAGTATAATGTCTTTACGCTATCACTCAATTGAATATTAATATAATAAAAAATTTAGCCCTGTAATATTACTGTCCCACTGCTGGGCACGAGCCTCCTCTACTAATGAGAGGGGTTAGGCCTTAGTCTAACTGAATATTATTCGGTTAAATTTAATAGCGGAATGGAAAACCAGACTCTACCTACTCTTATAAGGCATAGGCGATGTGGGGACATGTCTGCAACGCGCGTTGAACTGTGATAAGGTGATATTTCTGCAACACGCGCCGAACTGCAAGTTTGAGTGGTAGAGCCACGCTGTAGACAGTTTGGGTTACATAGTTTTTACGACCGACTGCGTGCCTCAACCCCTCTGTCCTCCAAGTCAAATTAGAAAAATCGCTTTGCCCGATCTGGGAATCAAACCCAGGACCTCCTGGTCCACAGCCCGTATTCAATGCCACTGGACCAAGGAGGCGCAATATAGTGTCTTTCTTTCTACCTGCCCTTATCCCACCTTAATGTGGGGTCGGCGCAACACACTTTTCCAAGCATGTTGCAAAGAGGATTTGGCTTAGTTTTTACGACCGGCCGCCAACCTGACGTCAACCCCCTCTGAGAGATCCAGTCCCGGGCAAGTCAAATTAGAAAAATCGCTTTGCCGGACCTGAGAATCGAACCCAGGCCAGTATGCACCCGGAGAGACCGGCCGTTTACGCTGCCCCTAGACCAAGGAGGCGGCAAGATATTATTAAATCTTTAATATTCTAGCGCTAGGTCTGGACGAGTGGAAGTGCCCGTACTGCTTCACAAATGTTCTGGCGCGAGATCTACCCTGGCAACGACACCTGATGCAGTGCCCCAGGAACCCGCGGCTCACGCAAGCCTCATAGACTTTTTATTTAGCTACAAAAGTTATTTGTGAGATCTTGATATGAAATTAAATCAATCTATAAAGCTCTATCTATCTCTATAAGGCTTTAAGGCAATATATCCATGATTCTTGGTGTTGTGGATGTTTATGGGGAGCGATGATCATTTAACATGAGCAGCTCAGAGGCCCTAGACAAAAACCAAGTGTGACGTTTGATAACGCTAGGCATTAACGCTAATGTTTTTTTTTGTATGGAGTTGACTCTGGCGTCCGGATAGTCACGTGACTGTTGCCAATCTTGGCTGATACAAAAAAAAACATTAGCGTTAAATGCCTAGTTTATAAAACGTCACACTTGGTTTTTGTCTAGGGCCTCAGCCATGAATTTTTTTTTATTATTTTTCGCTAGCGACAACGACAACATAAAGTAGAGTAACGTCTACACTATGACTCTACCACTCAAAATGTGATGTTACAAATGTACCAGACTAGTATTTCAACCATGGGTTTTCTCATTTTCTACCGACTTCCAAAAAGGAGGAGGTCCTCAATTCATCCGTATTTTTTTATGTATGTTAAGCGATATCTCCGCCAAATGTGGACCGATTTTCAAAATTATTTTTGTGTTCGATAGAGCTTATTTCAAGGGTGGTCCCATATAAAGGTCACGATCGGATTTGAAGTCGGTCTGTTAAGTTTTTAAACTTGTGATTATTGAACTACAGGTGACCCACTTACTCGTATGCATACACGCTCGAATGCCTGCACATTTTTCCTTCCTGTAATACCTCACAAATAACTTTTATATAATTCCAAACATTTTGTCTGATATGGTAACTTATATAAACCTATGGTAACTTGTAACCAAGAAAATCTATGGTAAACAATAAAATATAGTCTTTGAAAGTCCTGGTTCAGAAAATAAACAAGATTTAATTTATTAAAAAAATATAAAATTTTGTTAGTTCAACTATTATGAATTACATAAAAAAATACACTGGTAAACAAAATGTGAACTGCAGAAAACTTTATTAAGTAGAATAATGTTTTTTTATTATTTTTGAAAATGTTATTCGTGTAACGATATTTAAATTATGATCTCAGTAGATAAGTAGGTTTTTCTCGTGTGTAAGTGTAGGTAATACAGCCATTTTAAAAGGATTTTAATTTCATAAAAAACCGATGCCGTCATAAATGAAACACATGCTTATTTGCATTTATATCGTGTGCTTTTTCAACGTCTTAATCGATTTTGTATCTGTTGTTATCTACTTATAGTCGTTCTTACAACTGGGTACTTGACTAATTTTTTTAAATTGATTTTATACGTAATTTACGTCATCTAAAACGTAACACAGAAAGAAATATTGAAATACTCCCAAAAATAAAAAAGTTATAAGCCATTGTAGTTTGGTGTAACCTTCAAACAGCGGGAAAGAGAAGTATCAGTAAAATCACGTCACGGCCATAACAGTGCATGCGTTGGAAAGGGATAGCAAGATATCCCCACTACGCCCCCACTCTTGCTCATTGCAGAATTTAAAATATGAATTACTGTCTCATTGTTCAACCAATTTCGATGCGGTTTTTAAAGAAGGGTTTCTTATTTGTTTTATGTGCTATTACATATATAAATGTGTATGAAAGGAAACATAGTCAAGTACCCAATTATTGAATTTAATCGTGTCATATACTGAATTTTATTAGTTTTTTATGTATTTATAAAGTCCTATTTAGATAGAAAGTTTATCGCATATTCGAGACGAGAATATCGCTGTCATGTACTCCACGGCATAAAATTTTAATGTTTAAATTATTTTTTATAGCTTACTTTATGTCAGTTTTCCTTCCCGCTTTGCGCGATATTGCGATAATCTTTCATCTAACTAGGGTTTAAGTTGACTTAAAGTTTTTGGGTTTAAAATGATTTGTTAATTATATTTTGGATTTAAAGATTGTAAAGTTAACTGTCGATTAATCGATGACTAATGTCTGTCAATTTACACAAATCTTAGCAAGCAGCAGCACAGCTTCTTAGTCCATAACTACCGTCCATTCGTTATGAAATCCGTCTCGTAAAGATATGCTCATTGCTAATTCTAAATGGAGCACATTTTGGTGTCAAAATCGATTTTACAATACAAATATTTTAGTTTTGTTCACTATTTATTGGCTAGTTGTGTAGATTTTTTACTTGTGTCTACATTTACGACTAAAGTAGCGTGTTGTTTTAGTTTTTTTTATTTACACTAGTTTTTTTACATATTCAGTAGAGCCATCCTGTTTATGTAGATAAAATGTATTAGTCAAATGGATTAATTAAACTAGTATTTATTTTAGTATTAGTTGTAGTGTTAGTTTAGATTAGGATTCCATCGTTGTTGTTATCAAACATAAAAATAAAAAATAAATATGAATCGTTTTTTAAATCAAATAATACAAAAATTAATTAAATAAAAAGAAAAAATAAATATGTAATAATGTAAAAAGTAAAAAAGGAGAAAATGCTTATAGCATTGCTGAGTAGGTACTGACTTAATACACAGAGTAAAATAAGTAAAAAAGGAAGCTACGATTAACGCCCGGTTCCAATAAACAATATCAGTTCGAATGTGCAGATAGATTACAAAAATGAGCCAATGAGAACACAGTTTGAACATGATGCCGTCAAATGACTTGATTTAATTGGTTCATAATCGCTATCTATCCGCACTCTAAACTGAGATCGTTTATTGAAACCGGCCGTAAAAGAAACATCACATGAATAGTATTATCTTACATCAAGTTACACATACAAATTTGATGAGTAGGTACCACATATAGGTACATTATTTTTGACAACAACAATGATTAGAAATTATGCGTACCTGTAAAATACGTACGATATTAGATTTTTGTTCTTCTCTCTCTATTACTACACTGTTCCTAAACGCACCGTTCCTATGAATACATCTATGAATTAGTACTCGCCTTCACGAATTTTAAGTTTATTATAAACTCTTTACAGTTATTCTAAATATTTAATTCAGCTTTTAAAAATCTATGTAAATATAGACATTTTTAAATTCGGACTAAAAATAATGTTTCATGTTTATTACAAAATTGGCTCGATAAATTGACTTTGGGTGCTTTATGTTTATTTTTTATAAAACTTGCACTTTGCTGTACGTTTCACTACACTGACCAACAAAAAATATCACATTTAATTTTTCTCTTTTCCCATTTAATAATAACTTCGAATAATTAATAAAAAATAAGATATATAAACTAAATAAGTGTATTTAAGCTTAGTTATTAAATATACCACATCACCCCCTGTGATATTGGGTCGAGATGTCGTTTCGGTTAAGGAGTGATCGTGTGAGTTAAATGCAGTTGGATCTAGATATTAATTATATTTAATCGCCTAGGATGTACGTGGTTTTATATTCATGTTTCCTATAGTTAAATAGGTAATAGAAAAAAATATCAAGAGACGTTAGTTTTCAGACTACAAATAGGGCTCAGACTGTTCGAATTTATGTATGATTTTCGTAGTAAAAATATATATGTAGAAAAAAATATTATACATATGTGTTATTATTACGCTAGTTTTGATTTTATACGTAGGTATTCCTATTATTAATTTTATTATCTATAGTGAAATAGAAGAGGAAATATGGATATAAAAACACGATAAGTTAATTTTAAGATTACGATATTGTTTGCTCCTTTTCATAGTCATCTTAATTACACAACTTAATAAATAACGTGTGAACACTGAGATAAAACGAGTTGTAACAACTAGTATATTTAAAAATAATTAATAAATAATAATAATAAATAACACCCAACAGTCACATACATAGTCCTGTCCCCACACTAAGATCGAGTCTTGTGTCGTGGATATCAGTAACTATGTAAGACTTTCGGTCTTACAACACCCAGACCTGAAACAAATATCTGTAGGCCATACAAACATTTGTCTCGGTACGGGAATCGAACCCGCGGCCTCTCGCTACACACCCGGCTACTTGCCCGCTGTGCCACTTAGGCTGGCAAAATATACCTACTATATTATTGTCATTTTCATCTACTCACCCCTCGGGGATACTGTTATGAGATTATGCTGCGAAGATAAATATAACATAATAAGTGACTTCTATACGCCATCTACTACACACTATGTATAATAGATTAAAGCTATATTAAGGATTTAATTATAAATACAAGGAGCTTAAAGAAATATTTATTTATTCCTAAACATATACAATCCATTTGACTGATGAATTTTGTATACATATTTAATAATCTAAATATTTCATTATATGTTTGTACGCAGCTTTTAAGCACTAAGCAATGTAAAAAAGGCTAAGAATATTGTTGTAAAAATCAGGCTGATAAAAATCTACCACGCGTAATTAAATTTTATAAAGTAACTAAATAAATAAATAGACCTAACAGTCACACACCTAGTTCTGACCCCACACTAGGTGTAACCTGTATCGTGGGTGTCAGAAACTATGAGAGACTTTCAGTCTCACAACACCCAGACTTGAAACAAATATCTGTGGGCCCCACAAACATTTGTCTCAATGCGGGAATCGAACCCGCGGCCCCTCGCTTCACAGCCGGCTACTCGCCCGCTGAGTTACGAAGGCTATCCTAACTGTCATAACTCAAAAGTTACTTTATTATAGTTATGTACTATCTAATTATAATGTATAGGTACAATGATTTTCATTCTGGTACTGAGATTTGAATGAATACCTAATACTATCGCGTCGTGGATGCGAATCTATGGATTTAAATAAAGTGTGTAAACTATAATTCGTTAAATTAAACCGGTACGGTACTTCAATTATTATTGTAAGCTATTTGTCAATTTTGTTGTTATTTTTTGTAGTATTTATTTATTTTTGTAACAATAATGTATCAATCCATATTTTTTTTTTACATACATATGTTGGTGCATTGCTACAGCAGTTGTATACGTACTTAGGCAAGCAAAAAAGCACATACATATATATTTTATTTGATGTAAAATAGTAACGCTGCTTAATAGAAACAATACCTAATATTACATACTTGGAGTTAATTAAGTAAAATGCGAAAACTTTGTTAATCTTTGTCCACGCCATCATTTAAATAAATATTTTTTACTATTACAGGAAAATTACATTAACAAAAAAAAAATAAGTTATATTTTTTTAGCTGAAAACATACGCAAGTATTAATATATTTTTTCGCTTTTGCAATCATCATAAATATTTGTAGAACAGTATACCTACGCATCAATCACTCATAATGTCCGAGCCAGCTGAAATTAAGTAAGTATTGGAAAAATAAATTGTTTCGCACAAAATACATGAATATGCCAACATTTTAAAAACGTATTTGAAATTAAGTATTATTGTAACTAATCGGACTGATTATAAAAATTGAAACGTAATATTTTTCTTTTACTAAAAATACGTCCGTCTCTACAAATATATTTTTTTAATTTAGTGACTGTAAAAAAAAAATAATAGCACCTATTCCTGTACTATGGGAACAAATTAAAACAGCTAATTTTTCTGAAATTATGAATTCTTACATTTCAGATTAATTTAATTGATTAATTACGTTCGCAATACCATACCAACGAAATATTCGTTTGGAAATTGTGTATGAATCCGCTGTTCTATATTATACATAATAAAATATAATGGAAACATGATTCATGCCATAAAAAAGATTGTACTGTAGGGTTCAGGCGCGGTTTAGTTAACCAAAACTTTATTAAAATACTAATAATTCTCAAATAATATTCCTCTTTTTATAGACGGCCACCACTTCCTACTATAGCCTCAAGGTTGAAAAAACACATTTCCGTTGGGTATGATATACTGCCACGTTTTACCAAATACCGCGCCTGATAGTTAAGACTCGTCAGGGTGAAAAGTAAGGATTTAAGCTTGCGCTCATGTATAGAATTAGGGTTGTATGCAATATTTTTATAAAACTCTGTATGTTAAGTCTAAATAAAGTGTTTATTTCTATTATTAAAAAAATCGATACATTCAGGACTGAACCATACTTAAATACTTTGATTAAATCAATAGCCATTTATTATTTTATTCAAAAATTAGTCGATCACAAGAGTGTCCTAAACCATACCATTTTAACTCGATAAAATACAATATACATATAAACTTGGTTAAAAAAATAGATAAAACTGAAAAATAACGAAAAAAAAATGTATAGATCAGTGTCAATTTCATTTCTAGATTTAATTATACAGAGTGTTATAAAATATTATTTATGACTGATTTTGCGATAGTTAAATGATTTTTATCTCAGAATTAACTTTGGTGTTTTGGCATATAAATATTATATAAAACAAATGTCAAGGCAACAATATACTTTCACTGTTAAAAGTTGCCTGGTTGTTGTAAAATCGGCCCTTAGCTAAAGTTAAATTCGCAAGCTCGTATTTAAAATCAATTTAAACAAAGATAACGTTTTGTAAAGTTAAAACCCCAGACATTTTGGCATTAAAAGGATTCATCCAATGAATTCCTAACTAAATCTTGGGATATTGTTAAATGACTCTTTAAATTTATAATTGATTTGATTAATTAGGTATACGTGTATATTATGTTGTTAATAAGTAGGTAATTTATATATTATTTAATTTCAATTAACGAGAAAAATTAGTCGCCTCCTTGGTCTAGTGGCAGTGTGTATGGGCTGTGGACCGGGAAGTCCTGGGATCGATTCCCAGGTCGGGCAAAGCAAATTTTCTAATTTAATTTGCCCGGGGCTGGACCCCCTTAGAAGGGGTTGACGTCAGGCAGGGTCGCCTGTCGGTCGTAAAACATAAGCTAAATCATTTCTGCAACATGCTTGAAAAAGTGTGTTGCGCCGACCCCACATTTAGGTGGGATAAGGGCAGGTAGAAATAATTTCAATTAATAAAAAAATCTCATATTTTAATTTTATACTTACTTTGTAGATACATAGCCTATTTATTGTGTTATAATCAATTAAACATTTTTTCCGATCGTTTTAATGTTCAAGCAATGGAATAAATTCTGCATCATCCAAATTAGATATGTTTCATAATTTGATGTTAATGATAGATGGTTGATGATTTTATTTACTCATTTAACAAGAAAATCGGCTTTGGCACGGTTAAAAACAGCGCGGCGATAACATAATAATAATAACCATTTTTTAAAATCGGTTAGTAATAAAAAATAAAGTAACTATTTTTATGTGGACCAGTGTCAATTTTAATATTGAACTTTATTATATAGCCCCTTACTTATAAAAATATTTAAGCGCTGGTTATCTTTAACCACGGGTCGTCCCTTTCATTTTTAAACAATGTAACGCAAGGAAAAAAGGGACAGGCTATTCTTAGCAAAAAGATAAGCGAAAATGTTTTTATAAGTAAGGCCCATAGAGTGTTACAAAATTTGGTTTAGGACAATGTTTTCTATAGCCAAATATTTTGAAGTTTTGACAAATATTTCATACATTGTAGAAACGTTATTCCTCAGGCATCGATATATCATTTACCTAGATGCACAGTTGACGGTCGGAAAATGGGACAGCAAAGAAGTGCTGCAGTCGGACGTCGATAGAATTATAAATTTCAAAATTCAAATTTAAGAACGTTTGATCATTTCGTTTAAAAAGCTACTTTATAACACACGCATAGGGTTATATTTGTGTTGATTTAATTAGAACTTACGATCTTTTTCTTTATTTTATTCCTGAGACCACTTTTTAGGAGGATATTTGCAAAGAACTGTGCATCTAGGGTGTATTATATTGATGTCCTCAGGTCATAATTATCTAGCTGTTAATAATTAGACCAATCAAAATTCCTTGTAATTTCTAACCGATTGTGGAAAAGCAAAAAATGACTAACTATGCCACAAATCCACAAGCCGATGTATCTCTTGGTTTAATTTCTAATTACGTTCCATACAATTTTAAATCGTATAGTTCGCCATTGTCATCGCTAGTTGCGAATATGAATGAACTTGGAACGAATAAAGGAAGTTTAAAAGTCGGTGTTTTGTTTCATTTTGCTAAAACCTTTATGCCGGCTCTAGGCTTACGGCGAGAAGCCGCGAAAACAACCAAGAAGCGCGAATGTGGACAGTATCTATTAATCGTACATGGACAAGCTAACAATATCCTATAAATAAATAAATATAAAATAACACCTAACAGTCACACACATAATCCTGCCCCCCTACTCTAGATTCGACTTTGAATTCGATTCGGTTTCATTTGTTATCTTAAAGTTAAAAACTGCGCTAATGTTGCATACGATTCGAGAACTTGTAATTTGGTAATTTTTACCGTCACATTAGTGCATTTTTTAACTTTATTTCGGTGGAATTTTGAGTCACTAAATGAAGTCGAATCGAGCGTCAGGAGTCACCCCTCAGGGGGCTAACTTAATTTATTGACTTAAAATTCCACTGAAATTGACTTTTAAAGTTCGCTAAAGTTACATAATATTTGAGAACTTGTCATTAGGTTATTTTTAACGTGACATTAATGCACTTTTTAACTCGATTTCGGTGGAATTTTAAGTTTATAAATGAAAGCGTCAGGAGTCACCCCCCTGACCCCGCAGTAAGATAGAGTCTTGTATCGTGGGTATCTGGAACTACGAGACTTTCGGTCTCACAACACCCCGACCCGAAGCAAATATCTGTGGGCAACACAAACATTTGTCTCGGTGCGGGGATCGAACCCGCAGCCTCTCGCTTCACAGTCGTTCGCCCACTGCGCCACGGAGGCTATAGATATGTGTAGAGGGGAACTATACCGCCCTTTTTATTTTCACTCTCCGAAGAGAGAAGCAAATTTCTGTGCTTGCTACAAGACTGGCGGATGACCGACGCAGACACAGGGATACCCCCATTCCCGTCCCAACCAACCATCAAGTCATGTCGCAAGCCCCTCCAGAGAACCGGGTATATACTGACTGACCCCGGACCAACACTGTGTAATTTGTACATCTAAATCATATTATTTTTTCTTTCTATCTACCATGTCAATATGTGGTTGGCGCAACACGCATCAAGCATTTTGCAAAAAGGTTTTTTTTTAATAGCAGAGACTGGCAAACGAACAGATGGGTAACCTGATAATAAGTGATCTCCACCGCCCATAGACACGCAAGACACAATAAGAATCATGGGTGCGTTGCCAACCAAAAAAGAGGAAATGGAAGGGGAGGGAAAAGGGATTGGGAAAGACGGGGGGGTGGATGGGCCACCGGAAATCTCGCTCACCGAACGAAACGCGACAGCAAGCTGCGACTTTACGTCGGTTTTCTGTGAGACAGTGGTATCCAACCGGTCGAGCCGGCCCATTCGTGCTATAGACGTTACTGTCTACAGCGTGGCTCTACCACTCAAAAACTTTTTTTGAGTAATTGTTTTTATTGTTGTTTGCCTGATGTCAACTCTCCTCTGAGGGATGTATTCCCGGTCAAATCAGATTAGAAAAATCACTGCCCGACCTGGAAATCGAGCCCAAGACCTACCAGTCTACAGCCCATATATGGTACCGCCTGTCATTAGACCAAGAAGATGACTATTCGACTATAAATCGTATTTAAAAGACATATTTTATTTAAATAATTTATTTGTCCAATAACAATGTCACATAGATATAAACCTATCGAGCGAGCTCCGAGACCTATAGAGCGAACTTCGACTAAATCTAAGTCAAAGAAATGAACTCAGTGAGGATTTGGAATTATTAAATCGAATGTTAACTTAATCAGTCATTTTCTTTGAAATAAAACCATTTTTACGGATTCTATCACGATTTGGTTTTTAATTTTTATTCCCGACGTTTCAAAGGTTTTGCAGTCTTCGTGAGTCCGTCCCGTGACCACGAAGACTGCAAAGCCTTCGAAACGTCGGGAATAAAAATTAAAAATTAAAAACCAAATGTATAACATTCGCGTAAACTTTTTTTTTTCTTTATGGCAATTGAAATACATTATGCCAATGTCAAGTTATGGAAATTGTTTTCCTATAACTAAGTGTTCGTAAGTGCAAAGAAGTCGGATGTGTTCGATTTCAAGGTCCTGCTGGAGTTTTGGCGTCAATTCCTTCCAGTTTGATGTTTTTTAGACGATTTTCTCGCAGCGGAGGAATCGAACATGGTCGACCCATACACCCGACAAAAAGCATCCAAAATCACTTATTTCAAAGCTTCCACATACTGTCCCTCTTCGTTGATGTTTATTGCTTAGATACACATCACATTTAAGCCACAAACACAACTTTAGACTAAAATATGAAATCATTAAAGCAAGCGACAACCCGCACCGTCAGAATTCCCGCCAAAACTCCCGCGTAAACTTAAGAAATACAGAGTCATTTTCTTTAGTGATGTGGATAATCGTATATTTTTCGTAATCGATGTTTTTTTAAAGACGTATTATTATATTACCTGACTGCCTCGGTGGCGTAGTTGTATTTCGGTACGACTATCGTATTTTAGACTGCTAAGAATTCTAGCCACAAGTGTAATATTTTTTAGAGATGTATTATTTTTAATAATCGATTATCCACATCACTACATTTTTAACAAGAAAATCTTTGCTTAGTCTGTTAGTCTGTTTTTCTTATAAAAATGGCTCGAACTAAGTCAAAGTTCGATTTAAGAGTTCCAAATCCTCAGTGAGTTAATTTCTTTGACTCAGAATTAGTCGAAATTCGCTCTATAGATCTATCTATGTCTATATGACCGATGTCTGTATAAAAATATCACTTATGTCATTTGTTTGAGCTCTGAGCTTCTGCGTCATCTCCATTCTCTTCCTCCTTTAATTCTACATCTTCTGCGTCCTTCTTTACTTCCGTATCTATATTCTTCTTTATATCCCCATCTTCTGTATTCGAGACATCCATCGTATCATCTGCGTTGGATACATCAGCCGCATCCGTCGTTCCTTCTGCCACTTTGAATTTGTTTATGTCTGAGAACAAAATGTAAAGATATATTTTATTATTTTAAGTTTTTTAAGACCTTATTAATGTCTATGGCGGTGTGTTTGTCTGAGCCTCACAATTCGACGTTTCAAATCAGAATATGATAACATGTAAAAAAAATCTACGATATATCTATATTTTTTTTATAATAATATATTTAATTTTGTAAATAAATATCTTCAATTAGCGTCCAATTATATTACCTCTATATACGATATTTTAAGAAAGACTTTGTTTATGCAACACGATTTCATTCAAACGAATAATATCGATATTTTAATTCGCTATTATCGAAAATTATGTCGTTATTTTTTTTTTATAAGTTCGACTTCTCTAATTATCGACTGACTTCCAAAAACGAAGAGGTCCTCAATTAGTCTGTATTTTTTTTTCTATGTATGTTACGCGATATCTCCGCCAAATGTGGACCGATTTTCAAAATTCTTTTTGTGTTCGATAGAGCTTATTTCAAGGGTGGTCCCATATAAATTTGGTCACGATCGGATGTGAAGTCGGTCTGTTCAGTTTTTAAACTTGTGATTATTAAAGGTAAGCGAAGGTAGAACGACGATTTTTAAACCAATTTCCCCAATAAAATCCCCAAAAATCGTACCATATTTGGTAGTGTCAGCTCCCAGCAGTCTCAGATAGTGCACGGTGTCGGGAGTCGCGGTGTAAGCTCGCAGCGAGTGCACGCCGCGCCACCCCACCAGCGTCAGGCGCAGGTTCGAATCCGCGGCCGCGTACTCTAGCACGCAGCTGCCGGTTGCTGAAACCGAAATGGTGTTCAAATCTTTCTACCTGCCCTTATACCAACTTAATGTGGGGTCGGCGCAACACACTTTTCAAGCATGCTGTAGAAAGAATTTGGCATAGTTTTTAGGACCGGCTGCCTGCCTGCTGAACCCCCTATGAGCGATCCAGTCCCAGGAAAATTAAAGATTGAGTGGTAAAGCTACGTACGCTGTAGACAATTACGTCTACAGCACGAATGGGCCGGCTCGACTGGTTTCTCTGTCTCTTAAATGGCAGGTCGGTGTCAAGTTTCGTGCAGTGAGTGAGATTTCCGGTGGCCCAATTCCGTCATCCCTTTCCCGGTTGATTTCCCAGATCCCAAATCGTAGGCAGAGGTGCACTAGCGAACTAGAACACCCACAATTCGCCGAGCTTAGTTCCGTCCCAGATGTGATAGGGGGCGAGCCTATCGCCATATCGGGCACAAATTCCAGACTCCGGGCTGATATGGAAAAATCCAATATCACTTTGCCCGACCCGGGGATCGAACCAGAGACCTCAGAACCGTAGTCGTACCGAAATACCACCACGCCACCGAGGCAGTAGATTAAAAACAATTTTTGCTAAAAATAAACAACTAACCTAAGTTTTTGAGCTGGTCCTGCGTGTGCTCGCTGAATTTGGAGATATCTGGCGGCGTGCTTGGATTATCATTCTGCAGTACTATGATCAGATCTTCTCGTAAAATGTCGACACGTCTCTTGCATCCTATGAACTGGATTATACTCTGTAGACCCTCTTGAGATAATCTGTGGAAGTGATTTATGAAATTAATTAATTCTACGTGCCCTCATCCCACCTTAATGTGGGGTCGGCGTACTTTTTAACAAGCATTTTACAAGCATGTTGCAGAGAGGATTCAGCTAAGTCTTTACGACCAGCTGCCTGCCTGACGTCAACCCTCTCTGAGGGAAACAGTCCCGGGCATATTAAATTAGAAAAATCGCTTTGCCCGACCTGGGGATCGAACCCACGACCTCCCGGTCCACAGCTATGCTGCCAATAGACCAAGGAGGCGACTAAAAATATTAATTCAACAAGTTAATGGAAGGAATTCCCTCCTAATTTTTGAGTGGTAGTGCCACGCTGCAGACAGTAACATCCACAGCACGAATGGGCCGACTCGACCGTTTTGATACCACTGTCTCACAGAAAACCAACGTAAAATGGCAGCTCGCTGCAGCATTTCGGTGAGTGAGATTTTCGGTGGCCGCCTTTCCTAAACCCCTCCTTTTAGGTTGACAACGCACCCACGATTATTTTTGTGTCTTGGGTGTCTATGGGCGGTGGAGATCACTTACCATCAGGTGACCCATGTGCCCGTTTGCCAGTCTCTGCTATAAAAAAATGGTTTAACAATGAAGAGTTCTTCTTAATTTAAGTATGGTAAAGTGAGTACAATATATATATACTCTCGTCTATACAAGCGAAAAGGAAGGAAAAGGTGAACCCACATATCGTTTAGCTAATTTCCGTCCCAGATGTGATAGGGGGCGAGCCTATCGCCATATCGGGCACAAATTTCAGACTCTGGGCCGATACTGAACAGAAAAACCCAGGGCCTCCCGATTCCCATGTACAAATGTATATAAAACTTACCTAAACGGACATGTCATGTTCTTATTATCACATCTCACAAACGTCTTCACACCAGTATTAATAATCTTTATATGAGACTCATTCTTCTTTACCACATCTTTCACGATCGGAGACACCAAGTATATATTCTTCTTTTTGCCCACAAAACACCTCGTCAGTAGACAAGTGGCGTCGAAATCTTCTTTCATGTCATAAAACTCTTTTATAGACGGATATACGTCTTCCTTATCTCCCGAGAAGAAGACGAAAGGATCTTCTCTGTATCCACCTATTCTTCTGATTTTTTTCGGTGGTTCTTTAGGTTTGTCTTCTAGTTTTTGTTCTGTGTCCGGTTGGTTTTGTTTTTTGTCTTCTTCTTTCGTCCAAGGTAGGGGGGATACCTTCTCGAGCACTGCTACGAAGAATCCGCCAGTATCTTGCTGGTGTGGAAGTATTCTTATGCTAGAAAGAGATAACAACATTAACTTATAGTTAGCGTTCTTCTTCCTAATACCCTTCATCCCACTCCAATTTGAGATTGTCGGAGTTTTTGTAAGCATGTTGTAGATAGAATTCGGCTTCGTTTTTAAGACCTGCAGCCTGTCTTCGATCACCTCTGGAGGAATCGTCATACCGTCCCGGACAAAAAATGTCCAAAAATGGATATACTATTTATTGTACACCCTACTGAATGACGTCATAATGCTAATGGTATTGCCTCTTTTTGTGTTATAAGACAGAAAGAGACGATACCACTTTCCCAGTTGAAAGTTCTCTATCTCTTGTGTCGGCACGAACATTTGTGTTTGCACCACAGTCTGTCATCTGTCATCTATGACATGCTATTCCTTTCACTCAAATGACCTTTTCAATAAGTTAGAAAGAGACCATACCACTTTCCCAGTTGAAAGTTGTCTACCTCTTGTGTTGGCGGGAACATCTGGTATCGCGCGACCGTCTGCTTTTCCTCTATCACATCCCGTCCCTTTCACTCGAATTACATTATCAATAAGATAGAAAGAAACCATACCACTTTTCCAGTTGAAACTTGTCCAGTTCTTCCTGTGTTGGTGCGAACATTTGTGGTCGCACCACAGTCTGCCATTTTTCAGGAACATCCTCATATTTGTCATAGAAAATCATGTCCTTGGAGGCTGGACGCCAGTGTGTCATGCCTTAAATAAAACTTTGAATAAGCTCACGTTTGTATCCTCGAAGGGGTAGGCAGAGGCGGAGCAGAGAAACTAAAACTCCCACATCGACGAGTTCGCTTCCGTCCCAGATGTGATAGGGGGCGCTATCGTCATATCAGGCACAGATTCCAGACTACGGGCTGATACTGAAAAATCCAATATCACTTTGGCCTCACCGGGGATCGAACCCGAGACCTTAGGACGATGGTAGTACCGCGCACGCAATACCACTACGCCACCGAGGCAGTCTCTTCCCCCCATCGCCATATCGGGCACAAATCCCATACTCCGGGCTGATATTATTATTTATTATTAATTTATTATTAATAGAAAAACTCAATACCACGTTACCCAACCCGGGGATCGAATCCGAGACTACATAACGGTAATCGTACCGCGCACAAAACTACGCCACCATTTCATTAATAACCATGCTCGTCTACACTCTCTGCTATATAAAATCTACATAATGTGTTTTTTTTTATATAACAGAGACTGGCACGAGAATATGGGTCACTTGATGGTAAGTGATCTCCACCGCCCATAGGCACCCGACACAAAAAGAATCATGGGTGCGTTGCCAACCTAAAGGAGGGGTAATAGGAATTGGGAAAGGGGGTAATTTTGCCACCGGAAATCTCACTCACCGAACGAAAAGCTACAGCGAGCTGCCACTTTACGTCGGTTTTCTGTGAGACAGTGGTATCAAACCAGTTGAGCCGGCCCATTCGTGCTGTAGACGTTACTCTCTACAGCAGCGGTCGGCAACACGTGGCCCGCGGGTCGCATGCGGCCCGTGAAATCCTATTTGCAGCCCATGAAGTCCTATTTGCAGCCGTGATTGTTTTGTAAATTAGTCATAAATATCTAAAATGTTATAGATTATACCTCTATAGATACAAAATATGAGGTGAGGCCCGCCTTTACTGTATTTTGCCACCTTGAGGCCCCTGCCTGCCAAAAGGTTGCCGACCACTGGTCTCCAGTGTGGCTCTAGCACTCAAAAACTATGACATGACAACTCACTTGAGGCCCCTGCCTGCCAAAAGGTTGCCGACCACTGGTCTACAGTGTGGCTCTAGCACTCAAAAACTATGACGTAACAACTCACCCTTAATATATTTGAGTCCGGGCAGCTCCCCTGACACATCCCTTAATGCCAGCGTCCCTTCCCCCTCCCTGAGTATCCTCGCCACCACAGCTTCGTTCTCGACGGGGTTGAAGGAGCATGTGGAGTAGACGAGCCGTCCACCAATGGATAACAACTCGCACCCTCGCTTCAGTATGCGGTACTGTATGCTGGAGATGGCGGTAGGGAAGATTAAAAAAGATTTTATAAAAAAAATGTAGTATAGTTTTTAGAACGCATATCGCAACGATAGCTCAGTTGGAAATGGTACGGATTGCCGAGACAAGTGTCGGAGGTTCGAGACCTACCCCAAAATGGAGCACACACCTATGGCTTTTCTATGTTAAGTGTGTTTTCTTTGTGAAATATCGCTTGCTATAACGGTGAAGGAAAACATCGTGAGGAAACCTGCATACCCGAGAATTTCTCCACAAGAATTTCGAAGGTGTGTGAAGTCTACCAACCCGCATTAGGCCAGCGTGGTAGACTAAGGCCTAACCCCTCTCATTAGTAGAGGACGCCCGTGCCCAGCAGTGGGACAGTAATATTACAGGGCTAATATTATTATAGTTTTTAGAAAAGGATTTTTTTTTTTCTAAAAAATTATGTGCATATTAATATAAATAGTTTTAGTAATTTTGTATTAGCTTATGACTATATATGACTGCCTTGGTGGCGTGGTGGTATTTCGGTACGACTACGGTCCTGAGGTCTCGGGTTCGATCCCCGTGTCGGGCAAAGTGATATTGGATTTTTCCATATCAGCCCGGAGTCTGGAATTTGTGCCCGATATGGCGATAGGCTCGCCCCCTATCACATCTGGGACTGAACTAAGTTCGGCGAAATGTGGGTGTTCTAGTTCGCTAGTGCGCCTCTGCCTACCCCTTCGGGGATACAGGCGTGAGCTTATGTGTATTAGCTTATTTTTCAAAATATTTCTTGTGAATGTTTAGTGTTTTTTTTTTGGTATGTTAACTCAACTATGAATAAAGATTGCGTAAACAAGAAAGTCGGTCAAATATTTTTCAATATTAATACTAATCCTCTTTGACAAAATGATGGCAGAAAGAGGATATATACCATGTAATACGGGTGGAGACAAGGACAGAAGTATAGTATTTATAAAAGTATTTATTATTTACCCATGCAAATTGTTCCCGTTGCCGACCGACCATTTGAGCCATATATCAGGATTCTTCCGTAGAGTAGCGTCGCCAGAACATGGGACGTCACACAATACTCTGTCGAACTTTAATGGCGTTGTTTTTGTTGGGTCCTGAAAGTTATATTGGGAAGTAGTCGCAGTAAAAAGAAAGTCATAATTTTTACGTTTATACTAAACAACGACTGCCCTTATGTAATTGTTTGTTATCCTCAATAAATAAAATAAAGTAAAAAACAGTTCAGTCTAAAAATCTTTAGAGGAGATTGATCTGATGATGGTTCTAATGAAATAGGATAGACAGACATCGCTTTTTGATGATGGTTCTAATGAAATACCTTTACATAGAAAGGCATCGCTTTTTCTATGTAATATTAAATGATAACTGCCTCGGTGGCATGGTGGTACTGCACGCGCGGTACGACTATCGTCCTGAGGTCTCGGGTTCAATACCCGGCGAGGGCAAATGATTTTTCAGTTAAGAGGGTATTTTTTTTATAGCAGAGGCTGGCAAACGAGCAGATGGGTCACCTGATGGTAAGTGATCTGCACCGCCCAGACACCCAAGACACAAAAATAATCATGGGTGCGATGCTAACCTAAAAGAAGGGAATGGAAAAGGAGGGAAAGGGAAGGGGAAATAGGCCACCGGAAATTTCACTCACCAAACGAAACGCAACAGCAAGCTGCCACTTTACGTCGGTTTTCCGTCAGACAGTGGTATCAAACCGGTCGAGCCGGCCCATTCGTTCTGTAGACGTAACTGTCTACAGCGTGGGTCTACCACTCGGATATATATGAGCTTATGTATGTATGTCAAATTATCCGTGATTTTCAACATGACCTACCATGACTTTTATTTTGACATTTTTACCATTGACATTTTGACCCTACTTCACCCTGAACGTTTTTGTGTAATGTTTCGAGAAAATCCATGAGTTTTTACTAGAAACCTGGCTTACTTGTGGGTCTGTGAGCTGCAGCGAGGGCATCACTGCAGAGTCATGGTTGGTGATGAGGATGCAGGGCGAGTTGAGCCTCTTGGCCTGATGCACTAGCATGTAGCACCGGGAGTTGTCCACATCGTTGGCCATCACGAAACCTGACCACATTTGACCAGTTAAAAATAAATAAATAAATACACCCAACAGTCACACACCTAGTCTTGACCCCATACTAGGTATAACCTGTATCGTGGGTGTCAGAAATTATGAGAGACTTGCGGTCTCACAACACCCAGACTTCAAACAAATATCTGTGGGCCACACAAACATTTGTCTCAAAGCGGGAATCGAACCCGCGGCCTCTCGCTTCATAGCCGGCTACTCGCCCGCTGCGCCACGGGGGCTGTGAAACAAATAAATACAAACAACTAATAATCTTTACACAGAGAAAACATACATTTTAAGGGGGTAATATAATCTACTTTTCAATCGACTTTCAAAAAGGAGAAGGTTCTCAATTCGTCTGTATTTTTTTATGTATGTTACGCGATATCTCCGCCAAATGTGAACCGATTTTCAAAATTCTTTGTGTTCGATAGAGCTTTTTTTTATAGCAGAGATTGGCAAACGAGCAGATGGGTCACCTGATGGTAAGTGATCTCCACCGCCCATAGACACCCAAGACACAATAAGAATCATGGGTGCGTTGCCAACCTAAAAGGAGGGAATGGAAGGGGAGGCAAGAGGATTGGGAAAGGGAGTGGGGAAATGGGCCAGCGGAAATTTCACTCACCGGACGAAACGCGACAGCAAGCTGGCACTTTACGTCGGTTTTCTGTGAGACAGTGGTATCTAACCGGTCGAGCCGGCCCATTCGTGCTATAGACGTTACTGTCTACAGCGTGGCTCTACCACCTGGCCTACAGCGTGGCTCTACCACCTGGCTTATTTCAAGGGTGGTCCCATATAAATTTGGCCACAGTCGGATTTGAAGTCGGTCTGTAAGTTTTTAAACATGGTGATTATATTTTAAGGATTGAAGAATTTAATGATTACCTGTCGGCATTTTATCTTCATCTGCGTGTAAAAATTCGATTAATTGCGCTGTTTTTGAACCGGGAGCAGCGCACATATCCAGCACCTAAGAAATAAATAGTACATAACAGTTATCCGATTCTCCTGAGGGACTTAGAATATGATTACATGATTGGAGTGGGTATGAATTTCGACCTCAAAACATCCAGCAGGTCGATTCTCTAAGGTTTCATTTGTGAAAACAACGTTATGACATTGTTGCAGCAACAATGTTTTCATTTTTGTATTTAGCAGGGTCCAATGCGCACACACTAGCGCTATGCGTCTTGACGGCGCTTATGCGAACTAGCTCTCTCGAGCGAGGCGTTTGACACAAATGTATGGAAAATGGTATTATCTAAGAGCCAACAACGTTGAACGCTCCGTCGATCTCAACGATGTGCGCTGCGGGAGCGAGGCGTCGATCGCAACGTTGTGGCGTTTCTTAGAGAATCGACCTGCTGATCCGAAAACAAATATGTGGGCCACACAAATTGTTACGGCGCGGGAATCGAACCCGCGGCCCCTCGCTTTACAGTCGTCAAGGCTAGAGGCTGTCGAACAATACATTCAACCGTGTCTCCTGTACTAAAAAATTACATAAGACCCCTACACGAACATATATTTTTTATCTACATATAGTTTTAACTACATATATTTTTTATCTATGGTTAAAAAAAACGTTGTTGCCAAAATCATCAATCTTAGATAGAGGCCATATTTAAAAAAACAAACAATACCTTGTGATGTGGCTTCACATCAAGCACCACAGGCGGTATCATGGACACTTGTTCCTGTCTCGAAACACCACCAGCTGCCGTCTCAGCTACCAGGAAGTTGTGTAGCTTGTACAATGGCTCGCTGCGTCGAATGTCTGTCCGAGAAAATTTAACCTGCCATGCAAATCCTCCAGGGTACCTGTGGAGAAAGAATTATTTTTCTGAACTACCTGGCATGGGTGTATTGCGACTATCGCCCTGATGTCTCGGGTTCGATCTCCAGTTTGGGCAAAGTAATACTGATGTTTTATTAAACATCAGCCAGGGGAATTAGAGATTGTGGCGATAGGCTTTCTGGGTTGGAAACATCACATCTGGGTTGGACATTAACTCAGTGTAATATGGGTGTTATATTTCACAAGTTGCCTCTGCCTACCCCTTTGGGGGTACATTCTTTTGCCTTCTTCTTGGTCCAGTGGCAGCATATATGGGCTGTGAACTGTGAGGTCTTGAATTCATAGTTTTTACAAATGGCCACCTGGCTGACAACCCCCTCTGGGGAATCTACTCCTGGCAAATCATGATAAACACCTGACCCAATCAGGGTATCGAACCTAAGACCTCCCAGTTCACAGTCCATATACACGGCCTGCTATAACATACATAAGCTCACACCTGTATTCCCAAAGGGGTATGCAGAGGCGCACTAGAGAACTAGACACATTTCACCAAGCTTAGTTCCATCCCAGATATGAGGGGCTACAATAATCTATAAAAATTACAGCCTCCATGGCGCAGCAGGCGAGCAGCCGGCTGTAAAACGTGAGGTTGCGGGTTCAATTCCCGCACCGAGACAAATGTCTGTGTGGCCCACAGTCTTGTTTCAGGTCTGGGTGTTGAGACCCAAAGTCTCTCATAGCTTCTGATACCCACGATACAGGTTACACCTAGTGTGAGGTCAGGACTATGTGTATGACTGTTGGGTGTATTTATTTATTTATAATAATTTATGTAATACTTACCAAGGTACATTAACTGGTTTAATCATTTTGCTGTCATTCTCATCCTTTATCTCACCGTTCAACAGTGCCGAGAAATAATTACTGCTGATCACTTTCATCAATGCATCAGCTTCACCTTTGGAGCCAGTTATCCTGAATGCTGTTGGTAGATTTTCCTTGAGTGTAGACATGAAGGTCGGCCATTCTTCTTCTGGACAAACTTTTTGAGTCTAAAAAGTTTATAGGATAGAATAACATAATAATAATATGGCGATGGGCTCGCCCCCTGCCACATCTGGGACGGAACTAATTGATAGGGGGCGAGCCTATCGCCATATTGGGCACAAATTCCAGACTCCGGGCTGATATGGAAAAATCCAATATCACTTTGCCCGACCTGGGGATCGAACCCGAGACCTCATAATCGTAACACCACCGAGGCATAAATTAATATGTGTATAGAATTAACTACCAGACTTTAATAAGTGAATGATTTTTATGCTTGTATCAACAGTTCAACACATTTATATACATACATAGCACATACATAGACTCATGCCTTTTTCCCATAGGGGTAGGCAGAGACAATAGACATTTATATTATACCTTATAATACTGTTCAAATAATGCATTCTCTCTCACTATTTCTTCATAATTCTTACGTGTGTCACCAGTCGGCTTTTCTTGCGGATTCTTTTCCTAAAAACAAAAATGGGTTAAAATTCTCAAAGTATGTTTACAAAATTTTAGGTTATTTCAGTATTTACTTGTTCCCTCCGTTCACGTTTGCGCTGAGCGAATTTATTGACATTGCGATTTCTTCTGCCCATTCTTCTTAAATATTCACCTAGTGATAATAATCTTTTTTGTGAATAATTACAAGACAACATAAAATGAAAATGACGTTAACCTACAAGTAAGGTTATGTTTACGGCATAAGTTGCGTTCGGAAATCGGAAGTTACATTCTATTTATGAGTCTACCGTAAAAAACATATTGGAATTATTCTACACAATAGGGAACTTGCGTGTAATTTTTTTATTGGTTCATTGTAAAGAACTACGTCTCAAATAAACACATCAGAAACAAAAACATAAAAATATGCACAAATCATTTAATTATCGCAAGTCTAAATATGACTTACAAAACCCCGCGCTAAAAAAGGATGTGACGTCACAGCGTAAAAATTGCTTTTTGTTGACATCTCAGTTGACACTGACGGCTAGTGACCTAGTCTGGAATGACGTTTGAACCGCTATAATTGCCTATCGTTTAAAATTTCCCCATGACGAACAAAAATTTCCCCAAAAATGTTGAAGCTATTTCATTTACTAACGAAGTAACAATAAGTTGCACTCTTGAATCCTGAGCGGAGAGGTGGGAAAGTTACATAAAGAAAATAATTTGGAAAGAGGAGGACCTCCGAAATCTCATTTATCAAGCACCATACTAAACATAAGTTTTCCGCAAAATTGGGAAAAATACCCCAACCTGGAAACACTGCCTAATGCAACGACTTCACTTGGGTTTTGCAATAACGTTCCATTACACGTAATTTCTAATTAAGATATTTTGTAAAATATCAATTATTTTATACTACAAATTTCATCATAGCACATTTCAAGGTTTTGTTTATTGATTTATTAACACAATTTCTCGTTATAATTTTCGTGCAAGTTCCCCATTAATTTAATAATAAAACAACATTATAGCTTTTATCACAATATTATAATTTCTTTGTTTTATCAACAACTACTGTTACGATTTCGGATAATTGTTGTGATTTAGTACACGATATTGAAGGGTAGTGTGTTAATTATATTTATATTAACTACCCTCCAAGTAATTCATAATATTTGTAGAAGGTATTTCTTTATTAACTAAAGCAAAATGTATAAAAGAGCGGGAGCTATCATTATTGAGTTAGTCTCCCTTTGGAGCTCGAAGTGTACACAACTAGTTTGAGATATACAGTACAGTTGTGTAGCGAATATAGTGCATATAAGAGGCACGTTTTAACCAAGTCTTTTACATATCAGAAGCGGGATCGGCTTCAAAAGCCTATCATCGCCCACAAAATTACAGTGTGCCCCGAAATGGGGGCAGTTGATTTGTTTTCACGAGATTGTGGCTACCCTGTGCCCCGAAATTGTGGCAATCGATTTACATTTAGTATTGAGTGGTAGTAGTACATTATGGCTACCGTGTTTTTCGACAATGAAGGTCCTCAGATTTATTGTAGAGCCATGTTGTGCTCTGATTAATTGAAGAGTCATGTTGTGCTCTGATTAATTGAAGAGCCATGTTGTGCTCTGATTAATTGAAGAGCCATATGCTCTGATTAATTGAAGAGCCATGTTCTGTTCTGATTAATTGAAGAGCCATGTTGTGCTCTGATTAATTGAAGAACCATGTTATGCTGATTAATTGAAGAGCCATGTTGTGCTCTGATTAATTGAAGAGCCATGTTGCGCTCTGATTGATTGAAGAGTCATGTTGTGCTCTGATTAATTGAGGAGCTAGGTTGTGCTCCGATTTATTGACGGGCCATGTGGTGCTCCGATTTATTGACGGGCCATGTTGTGCTCTGATTTATTGAAGAGCCATGTAGGTGAGCTCAGATTTATTGAAGAGCCGTGTCGGTGAGCTCAGATTTATTGAGTCATGTAGTGAAGAGCCATGTAGATGAACCCAGATTTATTGAAGTCATGTAGAGATCAGATTTATAGAAGAGCCATGTAGGTGAGCTCAGATTTATTGAAGTCATGTAGAGATCAGATTTATAGAAGAGCCATGTAGGTGCGCTCAGATTTATTGAGGTCATGTAGTGATCAGATTTATAGAAGAACCATGTAGGTACGCTCAGATTTTATAGAAGAGCCATGTAGGTGCGCTCAGATTTATTGAAGAGCCATGTAGGTGCGCTCACATTTATTAAAGAGCCATGTAGGTGCGCTCAGAATTATTGAAGAGTTATGTAGTGAAGAGCCATGTAGGTGTGCTCAGATTTATTGAAGAGTTATGTACTGAAGAGTCATGTAGGTGTGCTCAGATTTATTGAAGAGTTATGTAGTGAAGACCCATGTGGTGTGCTCAGATTTATTGAAGAGCCATGTAGGTGTGCTCAGATTTATTGAAGAGTCATGTAGTGATGAGCCATGTAGGTGTGCTCAGATTTATTGAAGAGTCATGTAGTGATGAGCCATGTAGGTGTGCTCAGATTTATTGAAGAGTCATGTAGTGATGAGCCATGTAGGTGTGCTCAGATTTATTGAAGAGTCATGTAGTGATGAGCCATGTAGGTGCGCTCAGAATTATTGAAGAGTTATGTAATGAAGAGCCATGTAGGGGTGCTCAGAGTTATTGAAGAGCCATGTAGGTGTGCTCAGATTTATTGAAGAGTCATGTAGTGATGAGCCATGTAGGTGTGCTCAGATTTATTGAAGAGTCATGTAGTGATGATCCATGTAGGTGTGCTCAGATTTATTGAAGAGTCATATAGTGATGAGCCATGTAGGTGTGCTCAGATGAATTGAAGAGTTATGTAGTAAAAAGCCATGTAGGTGTGCTCAGATTAATTGAAGAGTTATGTAGTAAAGAGCCCATGTAGGTGTGCTCAGATTTATTGAAGAGTCATGTTGTGATCAGATTTATAGAAGGGCCATGTAGGTGCGCTCAGATTTATTCAAGAGCCATGCAGTTGTGCTCTGATTTATTGAAGAGCCATGTAGGTGAGCTCAGATTTATTGAAGTCATGTAGAGATCAGATTTATAGAAGAGCCATGTGGTGCGTTGAAGAGTCATGTACGAGCCATGTATGTGAGCTCAGATTTATTGAAGAGTCATGTAGTGATCAGATTTATGGACGAGCCATGTAGGTGCGCTCAGATTTATTCAAGAGCCATGCAAGCGTGCTCAGATTTATTCAAGAACCATGCAGGTGTGCTCAGAGTTATTGAAGAGCTGTGAAAGTGTGCTCAAAATTATTGAAGAGCCATGCGGATGTGCTCAAAATTAAGAGCCATGCAGGCGTGCTCGAAATTATTCAAGAGCCATGTATGTGTGCTCTTTAGGTTTACTTAAATTAAGTCAGATCTAGATGATTGACTTGTTACATTATGTGCTTAGTGCTTGGCTTTAATCGAATGAACACTATAGTAGGTGTTCAATTATGACCTTTAGTTGGTCTAGATATATCTAGAGCCTATGGCCTTCCAAACTTTATTGGTTCGTATAAAATGACTAAATGCTTAACTTTTTCAAGAAGCAAGAGTGTTATGATTACTTTATTGTGTACGTAACTACTAATATAGTAGTGCGTGCTCCGGAGATAGCACGGTATCGGATGGCCGAATGTTACGAATTCGGATAATTGTTGTGATTTAGTACACGATATTGAAGGGTGGTGTGTTAATTATATTTATATTAACTACCCTCCAAGTAATTTATAATATTTGTAGAAGGTATTTCTTTATTAACTAAAGCAAAATGTATAAAAGAACGGGAGCTATCATTATTGAGTTAGTCTCCCTTTGGAGCTCGAAGTGTACACAACTAGTTTGAGATATACAGTACAGTTGTGTAGCGAATATAGTGCATATAAGAGGCACGTTTTAACCAAGTCTTTTACACTACAGAATATTATATTTCTTGGGTTGGTTAAAAGTTCCAAGGGGAAAAGTAACGGATTACGGAACAGTAAATAAATAAAACACGTAGGAATAGATACGTAGTATCTCTATGTAGTTTGTGAGGACTAGGCTGTATGGTCGAAAGACTATAGCCTGGCCCATGGCCGAAAAAAAACAGTGTTTTGACTTTTGATAAATTGATAACAGTTATCATTTATCACTCGTTAGTCGTTCTTGTGGAGTAAGGAATACATTATTCTCTACGAGAGTTGTAGAGTAACTTCAAACTTGGATATACGGGAACAGTCGCTGTAGATCCCTTTTGTATATCGGCTGTTTAGAGTGTACAAGGGCGATTTACTATACATTGGTTTGTTGTAGGTAGATAAAAGAGTGCATAGTGGATTAAATTCACGTGTACTTTCCTCATTCCTATAACATTTCATCACAACAAGGTAGGTACTGTATATTACAAGGACGATAAACTAAGAATGTTTTTATATGTAAATTATAAAATCAAGTTAATTGTTCACCTGATGGTAAGTGGTCATTACCACCTTTGAAAATATAAATCATGGAAGAATATAATTTTCATTGATAATTTTTAAAGTAAATAAACTGTCTAGTGATCTAGTGGCTGTATATATGTACTGGCTATAGACATGGAAGTCCTGATTTTAATTCCAGGTTTGACAAGTATTTTTGCACACTTTTTTAAAAATGATTTGTCTGGCACTGGATCTTTAAACGGGTGTTGATGGAAGGGAGGTGACCAGTCGTATAAATGAAAGCCAAATCCTTCCTGCAACATGCTTAAAAAGTGTCCTTGACCTTATATTGATTTAATTCCACTCTAATGTGATGAAGTTAGCTTACAGCTTAGTTTTTACGAACGGCTCCATGCTTGATGTCTTCCGCCCTCTAGAGGATCCATTTTCAGGCAAACTTGTGTTTATAAAACAATTTTTTTTTGACCTAGGGTTCAAACCCAGGACCTCCCAGAACGGGTGTCCCAGGCCACAGTTGTTATATTAATTCTTACCTTTGGTTCTTAACCAGTGGTCCGTGAACCACTAGCAGTTCCTGGTAGCACCCAAAGTGGTCCTAAAAGGCATGGGAACATTTTAAGCATGTAAGAACTAGTCAAAGACCTGACAAAGGTTGTGGGAAGTTGCTGGATGCAGGCTGCTGCTCGATCTGGACACCATTGGGGGAGGCCTGTGTCCAGCAGTGGATGTCATGTAGTTGACGATGATGATGAATAACTAGTCAAAACACCAACGCATGCTACGTGTTTGAAAATATATTGCTGGTTGTGATTTTTTAAACAGTTGACTGTCCAAGGCTAGACAACAATTTGTCAAATGGTCCCTCATCATTAAAAGGTTGAGAACTGTGGCACTAGACCATGGAGACTGTTTGTTAAAGTTAATTGGAGTGTTGTGCAGAAATTATCCAACCCACAAAAATACCAAAAAAATATTATTGCTGACACCAATATGGTCTATTAACCTGTTGGAGGCGGCACATTTATATATTTTACATAAGTATCTCGACCACCTGTAGCTATATATGGCGTAAAGATATACTACTCACTATTTCATGGCATCAATAACACTTTTTTTTATTTTTTGTGGGTTGGTTCATTCCTGCACAACATGGTCAAATTTATCTTCATTATTTATGTATGAATAGTGATTCATGATTGATTTATTACAGTTTAAAACTGAAATGACTTATTACGCAATTAGCTCATGGAAATAACCATACAAAAGATGTCTTACAAACCAAACAATAACCTTATAGTACAGTGTTTGATCTATGCTACATGTTAAATAAATGCAACACAATGTCTTTAAAAATAGAGTTCAATTTTGAACAATAATTATTTTATCAGTTTGCTCTCATCTAATGTAAACTCAATGCCAGATAAATTTAGTTCTGATAGTTCATTGAGTATTTTATGAGGTTGTTATGAAGTTATTACAAAACAATGTATAATATTAATTTTAAGGTTCTCTGAAAGAGATAGCTATATCAATAACACCGCCTCTTGTAACACGTACGACAGCCTCCGTGGCGCAACGGGCGAATGAAGCGAGAGGCCACGGGTTCGATCCCGGACCGAGACAAATGTTTGTATGCTCTTATCCCATCTTAATGTGTCGACGCAACACTCTTTTTCAAGCATGTTACATAAAGGATTGGGCTTATGTTATATGACCGGCGGCCTGCCTGACAACAAATAAAAAAAATCGCTTTGCCCAATCTGGGAATCAATATAATAATTATTATCATCAGGACATCCACTGCTGAAAATAGGCCTCACAGATTTCCAGATCGACCTGTTGGAAGAGGCCTGCAAATTATTGTAACTAAGGAAAATAATGTTTAAAATTGTATTTTTTGCAGTCTCACTATGGGTACAGAAGGATTCCAGTTCGCAATCGATCGTGGCGGCACATTTACAGATGTGTACGCCAGATGTCCTGATGGCAAGATCCGAGTCATGAAGTTACTCTCAGTAGACCCTCAGAACTACGATGATGCTCCTAGAGAAGCTATTAGAAGAATTTTACAGGAGGTAAGCATTTTTTAAAGCAGCTACTTCCTGCTACCTTTATCAGACCGTCTGTCAACCTGGAAATTTTTGGAGGGGGAGGGGGAGGTTTATATTTAGCAGTGGGAATCCTATAGCAGATATGATGGACAAGCATTTTTGATGAGCCTTTTCTTTCTTCTTAGCGTTATCCGGCCTATTGCCAGGCTCTGCCTTTCTACTTAAACGCTTCCACTTTGCCCCCTCCTATCCTCCACAGTGAGAACAATGGCTCCCATATCGTCGTCTAAAACGTCTAGCCCGCGTTTTTGGGGCCGTCTACTTTGCTTAACTATTTTTTTTAATCCTACAGGAAACAGGAAACGCATTAGACAAAGATGGCAAAGTGAACTCCTCGCTTATAGAGTCGATAAGAATGGGTACTACAGTGGCGACCAATGCGTTACTAGAGAGGAAAGGAGCCAAGATGGCGCTGGTCATCAACAAAGGCTTTAAGGATTTACTGCTCATAGGAAACCAAGCCAGGCCCCACATATTTCAATTGGTGAGTCTTGAAGTTTTAATTAATATAATCAACAGGTTCTAGAAGGTTCATCAAATTAACATTGAATTGATACAGGTGGTTTTAACACCAATATTAAACTTCAAGATTCTATATTCAGAAGTGTTGGACCATGTTTCTAGCAACTGCCTCACCATGACAAATGTTTAGTTATATTTGGCCTTGATATATTGAAAACCCGATTTTGATGCGTTGTTCCATTTTATATCGCAAACATAATGCAGCACTAACTTAACCAGTTATAGAAATTCTTACAAATTATGGCAGATTTTTCAGTCAAGTCAGTAACTGCAATGATTTTCGAAACAAGCTCTTAATTAGGGCAGATTTCGATTAGTTAATTTTGATAACATTTTTGGACCACCAACCATTCCAAATTTCCACCAGGATATAAAACGCCCAGGAGTTTTATACTCCGAGGTTGTTGAAGTCGACTGCAGAGTCATTCCAGCATTAGAAGATAGGTGTCAGATGAAGAAGGATGGGAAATGGAAAGCAATTGTAGGCACTACTGGAGAGAAGATGTTGGTGGTCAAAGATTTAGATGAGGATGCTGTGAGGAGAGATCTGATGTCATTAAAGGACAAAGGGATAGAGAGTGTGGCTGTTGTTTTAGCTCATAGTTACACTTATCATGATCATGAGGTCAGGATTGCGAAGATTGCTGACAGTATTGGTGAGTAAATGTAGTTTTGATGTGTCCTTACAATTTATAAATAAAAATAATTTAAGATACTGCAAACTGAGTATAAAAAATAATATTTATATTGTCGCCAATGCCAGACAATAAAAAAATAATGTTCAAAGACGAAATTAATAGCTATAATTAAAGTTTATGTGGTTAACTCAACCCACGATGACATTATGAAGTAATGGTATGCATTATTATGTTGCAACACTTCCCTGTAGTATGAATTTTCACTTCATGCAGATAGATCAGAATATCACTTTAACACTCCAATTTCTATGACCCTGGAACATAGGTATTCCCTAAGGATCTCAAAACCAACCTGTTCCAATCGGCCTGCATCCAACGATTTCCTATGACCTTTATCACGTCGTTTATCAAAATTTATTTCTGACGAAATGTTTTCTGCAAATCCAATTTCAGATATATGCTTTAACATAAAACCATCTTATACATATTATATACATACATAAGCTCATTCAGAGGTGAAGTAGCGAACTAGAACACCCACATTTCGCCGAGCTTAGATCCTAGATGTGATAGGGGGCGAGCCTATCACCATATCGGGCACAAATTCCATTCTCGGGGCTGATATGGAAAATCCAATATCACTTTGCCCGACCCGGGGATCGAACCCGAGACCTCAGGACGGTAGTCGAAATACAACCACGCCACCGAGGCAGTCTTACCATCTTAATTAATTGTAATATAATTACCAACCATATCCTTATTATTTTTCTCTAAGGTTTTAAGCAAGTGTCCCTCTCTCACGCCGTAACGTCCATGGTCCGTATGGTACCGCGCGGGTTCACGGCTTCCGCTGACGCGTATCTGACGCCACACATTAAGCAGTACGTCAAGAGCTTCGCCGATGGATTCTCTGGTGGATTGAAGGGTGCCAATGTGCTGTTCATGCAGTCTGATGGGGGATTGACGCCTATGAACTTGTGAGTGACATTGTTAGGCGATTTTATTATTTAGTTTTGATGTGGGTGTGATCATTAATTATTCACATTACTATCACTAGCAGTACCAGGATCATCGTTATGATGTTTGTTATCATCTTCATAATCCATATTATTACTATCCCTGGCAGTGCCATGATCATCAATTTCATGTCTGTTATTATCTGCATTACCCGTTTTATTATAACTCTCAGTACCAGGATTACCATTATAATCATCATTATCCATATTACTAAGACCAGCAGTACCATGATCATCACGATCCTGACTAATATCACCACCATAACCAGCGTTATGTCCGCCCTAAAAATTATAAATTTCATAAAGATAAAACATACAACAAATGGTCAGAAACTATCACAAATAGTCTTACATAATAAATTAATGGCGCCTTAGGTGTTATTTATTTTATTGTACTTTTAGATTCAACGGTTCCCGAGCTATACTATCAGGTCCTGCTGGTGGTGTGGTGGGATACGCAATGACGTCATATCATAAGGAGACAGGGTTGCCGGTTATTGGTAATTATATTGTTATCTTCCCCCTACCTTTATGACTTATCCTACTTCAATGTGGAGTTGGCGCGCATTGTCCAACCTGGGATTCGAACCCTGTACCTGGACCGGATCCACACTCTTGAATGCTGCCACTAAATATAGACGGTCATTTTGTAATATCTTTTAAAATAGTTTTATGGTCTCGTGACTTAATGACGTCATTAGCCGTGGTGTTAAAATTATAATGTACTGATAAAATAATATTCAATACGACTCATATGGCGAATACACACCGGGCCTAACGAAGGCGAACGAATCATGCCTGTTTCATTCACACAACAGAGAAAGTTTGTTTGTGTGAATGCAACAGGTATAGATTTTTATAGATGCTAATAGATATATAGTCGACTAACGTCTCTACAACTATGAATGTGCAGAAAGTTGTTTTTCTCAAAAATAAATATGGTCGTTTATTAACCCTAATATGTATATTTACGATACCATTGTTATTATTATATGTACTCGTAACATCCCTAAAACTTCAACAAAATCCGGTAGCCTAATTCCCCCTTCCTTTAGGTTGGCATCCTTTTAGGTTGGCAATGCACCCATGATTTTCTTGCCTTGGATGTCTATGAGCGGTGGAGATCACTTACCATTAGGTGACCCATCTGCTCGTTTGCCAGTCTGGGCTATAAAAAAAACGCGGTCAGGAGACGTCAGGCAGCTGTTAAAATTAAAGCCAATTCTTTTTTTGTGTCAATGACGTGGGATAAATGCAGGTAGAAGAAGTTAGATATGCAAGTGCAATGTATGTTTAACTTTCTATCTGCCCTTATCCCACCTTAATGTGGGGTCGACGCAACACACTTTCAAGCATGTTGCTGAAAGAATTTGGTTTAGCCTCACATCAAATCCATCTGTGGAATCCAGTATCGAGCAAAATATAGTGTTGAAAAAACCGCTCTACCTTAGAATCGAACCCAGAAGCTTCCACGTTATGGCTTATACGCCACTAGACTAAGGAAGCGACGTCGCGATTATTTTTAATGTTTTGATTTTTTTATCCGAGCATGGCAAAGGGACTATACTGCACCTGATGGTAAGCGTAGTGCAGTCTAAGCAAACCAGGTACCACAGAAAACAATGGGTTTATCGGTGGTCACCAGAATTATGCCGGCTTATTTATCTTCACTCCAAAGAGGAAAGAAGCAAGTCGATGGGCTTGTGATAAGACAGGCGGATGACCGGTGCAAATACAGGGATACCCCCATACTCGTCCCAAGTCCAAACCAACCAAGTCATGCCGCAAGCTCCTCAAGGTAACCGGAAGTACACTGGCTAATCCTGGCGATTCATACACGGAATGTGGGTCTCTATATCAGGTTTTAGCACCATGTGTACGGTTTTTATGAATTTGTAATGTATTACGTGATTTTTTATAGGTTTCGATATGGGAGGCACTTCGACCGACGTGTCTCGATATGCGGGGGCTCTGGAGCATGTACATGAAGCCACCACCGCAGGGGTTACCATACAGGCGCCGCAGTTAGGTAAGCAACAATATCTCTAAAGTATTTAGTTAATCTAAAGTATTTAGTCTTTAGTTAATAGTCTTTGACAATAACACCAACACCAACACCAACACCAACACCAACACCAACACCAACACCAACACCAACACCAACACCAACACCAACACCAACACCAACACCAACACCAACACCAACACCAACACCAACACCAACACCAACACCAACACCAACACCAACACCAACACCAACACCAACACCAACACCAACACCAACACCAACACCAACACCAACACCAACACCAACACCAACACCAACACCAACACCAACACCAACACCAACACCAACACCAACACCAACACCAACACCAACACCAACACCAACACCAACACCAACACCAACACCAACACCAACACCAACACCAACACCAACACCAACACCAACACCAACACCAACACCAACACCAACACCAACACCAACACCAACACCAACACCAACACCAACACCAACACCAACACCAACACCAACACCAACACCAACACCAACACCAACACCAACACCAACACCAACACCAACACCAACACCAACACCAACACCAACACCAACACCAACACCAACACCAACACCAACATTTTTTTTTTTTTTTTTTGTCGCGGGGAAAAGTTTTACCACTGCCGCCGCGCCCGGGGGGGTGGACGCGGCGGGTATGTCGGGTTCGCCGGCCTTACGACCCAGCGCCGTGATGCCCGGGAGAGATGGTCGACATCCGGGCGACGCTGGGCCGCGTCCCTAACAAATGCCCTACACCGGCAATACCGACTAAAAACCCCGCGGTGGCCTACTTCGGCGTATGAGTGGGGCGGCCCCGGGGTATCCAGAGATAGCCTCGGATTGCTACCGGAACCGCCCCTGCGCGGTGCCGCCTTGCGGCCCGTCTCCGATTTGGGGGGGCTCAGAAGCCCCCGCCGCCGAAGGACGCCCTCGGCGTCTACGGCAGCACGAGGCCGACCGTCCGTGCTGCCGTCCGTCCCGGGGTCGCAAGTACAATAGTACTATAAGGGGCGCACAGCCCCCCGCTGCACGCCCGCGACCCCGGAAGGCCCCTATTAGTCGCCTCTTACGACAGGCAGGGGTTACCGTGGTGGAATTCTCCAAACGCCCCCATTCCACAGGGCGGGAGACGCCGGTCAGTCGTCCACCCGGCGCCTCCTACGTCTCCTTTGGCGGCGGGCGGGATCGCTCTGCTCACGATCCCGCTCGGCGCTCTCCTTCTGCGAGATGGCGCGCTCGCAGAAGGAGACCATCGCACGCCATGACCTCCGGCTGCCGACCATGGCGGACACCACGGCCGGCAGCGAGAGGTCTCCTCCTCCTGAGTGCTGCTATGAGAGCGCTGCGCTCCTCCACCCAGGCTGGGCACTCCTCCAGAGTGTGTTGGGCCGTGTCCTCGCGGCAGTTGCCACAATGGTGGCACACGGCGGACGCCTCTTTTCCGGCTATACGACACAGGTACGAGCCGAAACACCCGTGGCCCGTCAACACCTGTGTCAGCCGGAACGTAGGCGCACCGTGGCGCCTGTCTAGCCATTCTCTAAGGACAGGTCGCACTGCCGCGACGGTCCTCAAGCCCGAACTCGGGCTCTCCAGCCTGGCATGCCACTCCTCCACGGCGGCTCTGCGGAACCTGGCCGCAATCTCCCTCGGGGCAAGCCTTTCCCGATGACGGGACGCCCCCTCCCGCCAGTGGAACGCTGACGAGAGGGACCGGGCGTCCAAGTCCCAAGGGAGAGTGCCGGCCAACACGCAGGCCGCCTCGTGGGAGACCGTGCGGTAGCCCCTGATTATCCGCTGCGCCACCAGACGCTGCGGTTTGCGCAGCAAGGCGACGCAGCGGGCGCTCAGGGACCCGGCCCATACGGGTGAACCGTACAGGGCCATGGACCGCACGACTCCGGCGTACAGACTCCGGCAAGGGTTACCGGGACCTTCGAGGTTCGGCAGCAGGCTCCCAAGCGCGCCCGCTGCCCGCACCAACTTCGGCGACAACATCTCAAAGTGGGCGCGGAAATCCCACCGACTACTCAATATCAATCCCAAATACTTCATTGTGGTGCCGATGGGAATCCGCACCCCCTCCACTGTAATGTGGGCCCCTGCAGGTGGCCCACGCCGAGGCCCGTGAAAACACAGGGCCTCGGTTTTCCGCAGTGCCACCGAGAGGCCCAGTCGCCGAATCCTGGCCACCACCTGTTCGGTTCCGAACGAGGCGAGCAGGATGGCATCCTCGAAACATCCCGACGTCGCTGTCACCAGGGTGTCGTCCGCGTAGCAGACAACAGCGACGCCTCGGGGGTTGGTACCACGGAGAACCCAGTCATAACCGATGTTCCACAATAGCGGGCCCAGAACTGAGCCCTGTGGAACACCGGCAGACATGGCCCTCCGGTGCCACCCAGCGGCGCCCGGATACACTACATACCTATTGGATAGGTACGAGTGCACCAGACGACGCAAATAAAGTGGCACCATGTGGTACCGCAGTGCCTCATGTATGCAGGCCCAGGGCAAGGTGTTGAAGGCGTTGGCGATGTCGAGCGACACCGCCACCACCACCTTACCCCGGGCAACTGCATCCTCCGCGTGCGCCTTGACCCGCAGAATCGCATGTACCGTCGATCGGCCATGCCGGAAGCCGAACTGGCAGTCCGCCAAGTCTGGCCCGGCCCCCTCCAGGTGCTCGACGAGGCGAGCGTGCACGATACGCTCGAAGAGCTTGCAGACCTCGTGGAGCAACACAATGGGCCGGTAGGCCGATGGCGATTCTACGGGTCGACCCTCCTTCTTGAGCAGGACCAGCTTACCGGTTTTCCACCGGGATGGAAACTGGCCCTGCTTCAGGCACGCGGAGAAGAGGCCGCGGAGCCTCGCTCCCAGATGCTCGACGGCTAACACCCAAGCGCGTCCGGGGATGCCGTCGAGACCCGGGGCGGCTTTCTTGGCCCGCAGCCGAAGCACCGCCACCCTCATTTCTTCGGGTGAAACCTCCGAAATAACCCTTGCCGAATCCAACGACGACGGCGTCGACGAGCGCGACGCCATCGGTGGAGGAGTGACATCCTCCGTGGCCGGGAACAAAGCCGCGACGACCTCCTGCACGAGGTCGCCCCGGAGACTCTGCGTCAGCGGGGGCGCCCATGGGCGGAGCTTTCTCAACGCCACACGGTATGGACGCCCCCACGGGTCGCTGTCGAGAGTGCTCCGGGACTCTGCCTGAGCCGCGGACTTTGCCCTCGCGATGGCCACGTGCAGCGCTCTCTTAGCCTCCCTGTGGAGGCCGTGAAGCAGCCGCTCCTGGTCCTCGTCGCCGGGTAGACGAATCCGGCGACGACGGTGTCTGGACAGCTGGCGGAGGGCGGCCACGCAGGACGCGCGCAGCCGCGTGAGCTCCGCCGACCACCAGAACACCTGGCGCTTCTCCGGGAGGCGTCGGACCCGGGGCATGGCAGCGTCGCAGACGCGCGACATCGCCGCCCCGAACCACGCCGCCTCCTCCTCGACCCGTACCGGCCCGTCCGGTACGGGCACCAGCGCCTGGGCCAGAGCGGCCTCCTTCAGGGCCTCAACACCGAGGCGACTTATGGCCCAGCGTGGGCCGTCCAATCGCGGGACGGTCGGTCCCCCACCCGACCGGGTGGTTGGGGACGAGGTGACGTCGAACCGAATGTATCGGTGATCCGACAACGTCTCCTCGCCCACCAGGACCCTCCAGTCCCGGACACGGCGGGCTAGGGCCGGGGTGGCGAACGTGATGTCCACCACCGAACCGCCGTTATGCCTCACGCACGTGTCCTCGGTCCCGCGATTCACGACGGCCAGGCCGGACGAGATCGCCCATTCCTCCAGGGCCTCGCCGCGCACGTCGGTCGCCGACGAACCCCAAGCCAAAGACTTGGCGTTGAAGTCGCCGGCGACAAGGACGGGGCGAGGCTGACTGTCTTGCACCACCAGGGCCCCCAGCCGAGTGAGGAAATGCTCAAACTCGGCTTGGGATCTGTTGGGGGAGAAATACACTCCCACAATCCAGACCCCCCCCAACAGAACCGCCACACATCCCGAACCCTTCGCTACTTTTTCAAAGGGCTGGGAGCCGGCGGCGCCCCGGGTGATGACGGCCACCGAGCCGTCCAGGTCCCCTGCCCAGTCGTCCCTGGGGGGAACAAAGTACGGCTCGGCGACCACAGCCACTTGTATCGACCACTGCGCGAGGCTTTGGACCAGCAGGTCCTGGGCCCTGGCACAGTGGTCGACGTTCGCCTGGAGGAATCGTTGCGCCATATTAATGGGCGATCTCCATGGGTGCCGCGCGGGTGGGCGGGTCGGGCTGCGTCACAACCGCTGCGCCTCGGCCGCGATTACCGCGGCGGGGACGAGCGGAGGCAACACAGGCCTTTGCGCCCACCTGGTGCCCCGCGGGTTTGCCTGCACCTGCACAGATTGTGCAGTGAGGCTCCGCAGAGCACTCCTTGGCCTTGTGGCCCGACTGACCGCAGCGATAGCAGAAATCGCTGCGGTCACACTCATCTGTGCAGTGCCTCCGCACGTGCCCCCTGAAGAGACAGCGGAAGCACCGCATGGGCCTGGGCTCAAGGAGCTGAACCCGCGCCGACACCCAACCTATCAGGACTCGCCCTGCCCTGATTATCTTGTCCGCGGCCTTGGCTGGGCACCGCACCCATGCCGCACCAAGGCCGGAACGGTCGGGGCGGATCTCCCCGACCTTTACGTCTGCCGCCGCACAGTTGCCCGCCCCAGCGAGGGCCGAAGCGACCATCCCCGGATCGGCGGACGCATCCAATCCGGAGACCCGCATTTCCGCGGTTTTACACGGGCGGGAAACATACACCATTGTCTCCAGCTCCGTGCCGCGGAATACGGCCCTCATTCTATCGGCGAGCTTGTCCGCCTTTGCCTCCGTCTCAGGGCCGGGCACCTCATAGAGGTACCCGCCCGTTGCCATAAGACGAGCCCGCATCTCTGCTATGCCCAGGTCAGCGAGGCGCACATTGGCCAGCACCTCACGGATGACCTGAGCATAGGTTACTCCTTTCTCAAGCCCCTCAGGCGACACAGTCAGCGAGACTGCTGCCTTTCGGGGCAGGTGGACTCTTGGCTCCGGCCGGCGCTCCCGCGACTGGGGCCGCTGTTGTCGCGGCGCAGCAACCGGAGCACCTGATGCGGGCTTGGAGGCCTTCTTCTTCCCCTTTCTTGTAACTACCACCCAACCCTCATCCAAAGACGTGGGAGGTGGCGGAAGTGGGCGGGGCGCAGGGGCAGGCTGCACCTGTTCATGGCCGTGCTTCTTCTTTTTCTTCCCCCCCTTGCGAGACGACTGCTGGGGGGGGAAGTGTGTCGGCACGGCCACTGGGGCGGGTCTAGCCGGGGCGGGCCGAGACGCGGCAACAGCGGCCCGCCGAGGGGCAGCTACAGGGGCGGGCGGGGCAGATGTTTTGCCCTTGCCCTTCCCCTTCCCCTTCGAGGCTGCCGGAGCAGCAACATGTGGGGCACCAGATGGACCAGCCTCCGCAAAACATGGGGCCAGAGGCCCCGTGGCAGGCAGAGAGGGCCAATCTCCCTTCTCTCTCCGCTCCTTTGCCCTGTCCGCGGCCAATGGAGGCCGGACGATTGGCTCCCGGGGCAGCCTCATCGATATCGCCTCGAGGCGCGCGTCTAAAATATTAATAAGACGGCGTTCCAGCTCCTCGAGGCGATCCGCCCGACCAGGTGTGACCTCCGATGAGGCCACCGGCTGTGCCTGCCCGAGGGACCTCACCGTGGCGAGGACCTCATCCAATGCTTTTTGTTGGGCCGCCTGGGCGGCCTTCAGCATGGCGATCTGACGAACCATCGCCATTTTTTCAACTTCCAGCCGAGTAACCTCAGCGGGAGCCGGCTCCCCAGCCCTGGAAATGAGTTCCTGGGCCGCAAGGTTCAGCTCCCGCTGGAAGGTCCCCTTCAGGTTCCGGGACCTGCTGGAGACATCCCGGATAGTGGCCGCCAACCGAAGGCGCCAGTCGAGCTGGTCAGCTGGCACCTCGGCGGCCCCCCTCGACTCGACGTCGCCATCTGCTCGGGAAGCTACCTTCTCCGCTGGCCCCTGGTCGCTGTCACTTAAGATTGC